>OY856409.1:245171557-246371557 GCA_963693085.1 Alisma plantago-aquatica
AAATTGGTTGACTAAATCAAGTTCAAAATGTTGAACATGATAGAAATTTGTTTACTAGTTGTCATGCTTGTTGTTGTAGTGGACTATGATATTTTTCATATGAAAAATGGAAACTAGATACCTTAAGGGAATGCATTAGAGGATGTGTATGTGAAACAATGTAAAAGGCTTCATAACTTCATGAAGTGAAATTATGTCCATAATACAAAGTTCAATCTGGGATTGAGAAAAGCAACTCAGAAGTGGGATCTTTTGAATTGACGAGATAGTTAAAGAGTTTTCACTTGAATCAAGACAAAAGAAGAAATCTGTGTTCAAAAAATATTTAGTGGGATCATATTATGAATATTCCACATATGACGAGGAATAACATCTCAATATTGTGAATATTGAGAACTGGCATGAAAACTCCTTCAGCAATGAAGGATACGGTGAAACATCTTATAAGATAAGGACCAAGACCTATAAAATAGTTCTTGAATGTTTTGCAATGGAAGTTTGCATACAAAAGCAATATGTTGAAAGAGTTCAACATGTAAGGATTTATTGAGAGATAATTTGGATTAGTCTCTCATGAACCCTATATTCCAATTCTTGTGAAGAAAGGAAATATCATGGATAAGATTCCATGGGCCAGCCCAATAGTGGATCTATCATGTAAGCTATTAACAAGCTTATCCCATATAATCTTGTATGTATTAGACATGACAAGATGATATAAATTTCAATAAAGGTTATTGGAAAGTCATTAAAGATATCCATTAGTACTTGAGAAGTGACTTAGGATAGATTTCTAGTCAATAATGATAGAAATAAAAGGAAGACTTAGATGTGAAGAGTTACATCGATTCACGCTTCCATAAATGACAAAAGTGATTGCTAAATTAAAATGTGTTTGATATAAAATAATATGTGATGATTAGTTGGAAAGGTTCCGAACTGATAGCCATTAATGCTAATCAACAATAGAAGCTGAGTATACTTGTATTGTGAACACAATGTGATACTGTATGGATATAAAAGATTCATATGATGAATCTCTTGATGTTCAAACCATTGATGACTCAGTATATATACTGTGACAATAAAGGAGCTAATTGTTAGGCAAGGAATATGAGATACCATATTATGACAGTTTCATCTCAGAGTGAAGAGATAGGAAACATGCAATATAATGACCATAAGCAAAGTGTTGTTAACCTGCTAAATCAACACTAGCATAGTAGAAGCATGTTGGACATGTTTAGATCACTAAGGATGCGATCCATTGGTGATTGGATCTAAGTGCAAGTGGGAGTCTGTTGGTAAGATACATGCCTATAGAGACAATCATATGTTGATTGACATGGCATCATTACCTAAAAGGATTTGATTAATGATAACATATATAAAGGCATGCTTCCAATTCATCTATTTTACTTAGTGATGAGATAATGAGGATACAGAGGGAATGTCTAGAGAATTATATTACTCAATGACAT
Source organism: Alisma plantago-aquatica (assembly GCA_963693085.1). Taxonomy (NCBI): domain Eukaryota; kingdom Viridiplantae; phylum Streptophyta; class Magnoliopsida; order Alismatales; family Alismataceae; genus Alisma; species Alisma plantago-aquatica. Next base: position 245,173,039 of record OY856409.1, read on the forward strand.
ATTTTGTCAAGTTCCTATCATTGTGATGAGATCATACAGATGTTAAGAGTACAAATACATATTCTCATTATGTACATGATCAGTTGTTATTGTGGAAGGTTAATAGACAACAATAACATCAGAGTGTGAGTTTGTTGATGACTAAATCTCATTAGTCATGATATGGTAATATCAAACCAAGCACACAAATACATGTTACAGAACAATGTATCAGATAGACCCACCTTGAGAGTGACACATGGTTTTGTGGTCACAATCATCTCTCATAGTGAAGGTGGTGATTGTGATTCTTAGACTTGAAATCACTGCACCGTCACATGTCGTTGGATACACTTTGACACTATCAAACATAGTCCTAAAACATGGGTTGTTATAACAATGATAATTGGGTGACTTTGACACATGGGTATAGACTATGAGTGATAGATATGGGATTTGTCCCTCCTACATGAGTATGATATCCTGGTCACTTGATTAGCAAGACTGAGAAACACATGCACATGCACATGTGAATCAATATATGATATTGATGTCACATTATCTCATAAAGTATGTTCTTGGTTCAAGAAACATGGATTGAGCATTGAGAGGATGACCAACCATGCCTCAAGTTCATCTTGGATATCAGATACAAGGGAATTATACTATCACTGCAACACCTTACACATATTGTAGGTTGAAGTTGTTCTCCAAGTTTCCATTTCACTTGGGTAGCACTGATGTGTGACTAGGCACCACTATTTTCTTGTGATGTCATAAGCTAGTTATGGACATTCACTACCAATGTGATATGGGACCTATAGGGTCACACACATAGAAACTCATATAGAAGAGGATTTTGTTCGTGAATGATAATTGGATTGATTACTAAAATGTTTAGGTATTCAATTTACGCAATTGATTACTTGAATGGTTGACCAATTCTGGAAAATGACCATTTCATTGAGTGAGATTACCGTTTGGGTTTCCAGACGGGTGTCTCATTTAGTTAAGATGGAAGTTTGGGGTTAGGTTAATCGAAGATTGAATTGGCTAAGTTTTTCCCTTGAACTGATGGGTTCAATATGATTAAACCAATTGGATCATCTCAACTCACTAGATGAACATCTGGGTGAGTGAGATGAGCATCTCGCTAGTATAAGACAGCTCAGTTGGGATAAATGAAAGTTTTGGAGTTTTCCCGAACTCGTTTCAATTGCACATACTTGGGGTGCAAGTAAATTAATGTATGACATTAATTAGGAAATGATTTGCCAATTCATATATGATTGGGAAAGCGTGAAATGACCATCTTGCTTAGTGAGATGACTATCTCACATCCCACAATACCATCTTACTCAGCAAAATGATTGTCTCATGTATTAGACAACTATCTTGGCTTATAAGATGACCATTTCGTCTGACACAAGTTGTGAAACTTCCAGAATTGTTGCCAAAATTCAATATCTTATGGTCCTTTCCACTCCCTCTTTAGTCCAACATTGGATGGGGAATGAGAACCTTAGCCCTAAACCCTCCTATATATAAAGGGATACTGGGGGCTTCCCAACGTACAAAACACCATTGACAACTGAGAATCAGTTCCTCTGACAACTGTTGTCCTCTCTGATTGTGGTAACCAAGTGAGCTTAGGAATGTCCTAACTAAAAAGGAGGGATAGCCATTGGGAGAGAACAACTAAAAAGTTTTTGTTGTGGGAGAGTAGGTTGGTGACTAGTACACCAACGGTCCTATCCGTTCTTGGTGAACGACAAGAGTTCTAGTTGGTTGTGTGGACTACTCTAGAGGATGGTGTCCTTTGGCTATTGCTCGGAGATTAAAAAAAAACCTATAGTGTGTGGATAGACCACCATAGTCACTACAGAGGTTGTGTAGACAACTGTTTGTGGTGTAGAGTAGGAGCTGCACAACCACCGTCCAAGAGCAACTTATCAGTAGTTGCAAAGAAGTGAGTTTTATCGCTGGACTTTCTCTAGGACTAGGTATAACTCGCTAAAACCATCCTTTCTATTTCATAGTAGTTGACACAATCTTGTTGTATTGGGGAATACAAATAGATAACATTTTGTTTCCGCTGCTTTACTTTGTGCCTGTATTTCCCTACACAATGTTCATAGTTGACTTTAATGAGATTTGGGGTCATGATGAGAAGAAATGTAGGGAAACCCGACAAGAAATATATTTGAATAACTTTAAAGAATGCATTAGTGTGTGTGAACTGGTGGGCATTTCCTTTAGTGGAAACTCGTTCACTTGGGTGAAGGTCAAAGGCAAGAACACATTATTATGGAAAGGCTTGACAAGGCTCTTGTTACTAGAAATTGGAGCCAACAACACCATAAAGTTAAGGTTGTCCGTCTACTAAGAGAAAAAAATGATCATGGCCCACTCCTTCTCAAGTGGGGGGAGATAGTAGGAAAAGACCTAAATCTCACTACTTTTGTATGGAACAATTGTGGTTGACAGAGCCAAATTTTAATGCTATGGTTAAAGAAGGTTGGCAAGAGAGCTTGGAGTCAGGGTTCGCACCAAAATTCTTCATTACATCAAAACGTCTTGGAGCATGGGCTAGAGATAAATTTTGGGCACATCGACAAGAGAGTCAATAAAGTCAAGAAGAATCCCATGTCAAATGACAACATCAATTGTTGCAAAAATCTATGCAAAGATATCAATGATTTGTTAAAGTAAAAAGAAATTTATTGGTATACCAGGGCCAAAATTAAAGAGATAATAGATGGGGATCAAAATACATCCGATTTCCACAAAAAACCCTCATAGAGAAGGAGGATAAATAGAATCTAGGGGATTATGGATGATGAGGGTGTCAAGAAATTTAGAGGGAAGGACATTGTTTAAATATATATTAATTTGTATTCAAACCTTTTTGAGACCCAAGGTAGGGTTAAGGAAAATAAAGCCCTGAGAGGTAATGAACATATTATCTCTGATCAAATGAACCATGATCTAGAAAGAAGTATGGATGAGACAAAGATAAAAAAGGCTCTCTTCAACATGCACCCCAACAAGGCTTTGGGGCTTGATGGGCTCCATGTCAGCTTCCTACAAACACAGTCGAACATCATTGGAAAAGACATGGTTCTGTTCATTCAAGGGTGGTGGAGAGGTGAGCACAATCTCAATGACATAAACCACAAAAATATTTTCTTAATCCCCAAGGTCAAAGAGACAAAATCTATGAATAAATTTAGGACTATAAGTTTGTGCAACATTGTGTATAAAGTCATCTCTAATATGCTAGCCAACATAATAAAAAGTTATATGAATCAAATCATTTCGCCTCAACAAAGTGCCTTCATTCTAGGAATACTAATCACTAACAATGCTTCAGTAGCTTTTGGGATCTTTCATTCAATGAAAAGGAAAACTAAAGGAAAGAAGAAGAAAATGCTGATGAAATTAGACATGACTAAGGCATATGACAGAGTTGAAAGGGACTTCATCATCAAAGTCATGCAAAGATGGGTTTTGGGAACATTTGGTGGCAACGAAATACATGAATGCATCAACAGTGTAACTTCCCCCTTTATCATTAATGAAACAAAAAAGAGGGTAGAATAAACCCAAAAAGGGGCTCTGTCAAGGGGACCCCATTAATCCTTACCTCTTCCTATTCTACATAGATGCATTCTCGTGACTCATCAACAAAGAAAGCCATGAAGGTACTATTACTGCAGCAAAAGTAAACAAGAACAAACCATGACATTCACACTTTTTCTTTACCGATGATAACATTTTATTTGCCAAATTAATATCCAAGAAGCTAAATAATAGCCAGCATAATGAGAAGGCCTCTAGACAGAAGATCAACCTAAGAAAGAAGATCTCCTTTAGTCAAAATGTTGAAGACGCAAGAAAGGACTTGTTCATGATGGAGCTTACAGTCCATCAAGTCAACTCCCATGATAAACACTTGGGGCTGCCTACAATCATTAGGTGCTAAAAGAGGGTATAATTTAGTGCTTTGAAAGAAAGGATAAGCAAAAAGCTCAGTGGATGGAGAGAAAAATTACTTAGCCAAGTGGGTAAGGAATTACTTGATAAATCTATAACCCAAGGAATTCCTAACTATATGATGGGGGTGTTTCAGATCTGTGACACAATTTTGGACGAGATTACTTGTATGATCTCAAAAATCTAGTGGGGAAGTAATGATGGAAAGTGAAAAAAGCATTAGAGTGCATGGAAAAATTTATGTATACCTAAGATTGAAGTACGCTTGGGTTTAAGAGACACAAAAACTTTTAACAGGGCCCTCCTTGCTAAACATGTTTGGCATCTTCATAGGGAACCAAAATCATTAGCGGCCAAGATCCTCAAAGACAAATATTTCAGAAGAACATATGTATTGTAGGCTTCCAGAGGGTACGACCCCAACTATTCCTGGAGGAGTATCTGGGGAGCCAAAGCACTACTTATTGAGGGGTTTATACTTAATATTAACAAGGAGTCTAAGGTTGATATATGGGAAGATTGCTGGCTATCGGGAAGAAGAGGAATGGGAGTTATGAAAGAAATCTATGTGGGGTACATCCCAAAGAAAGTTAATGAACTGATTGGAAGTAATAGAAAGAGGTCGAACTATAATCTAATATGTGGTATTTTAACTGAGGAAACATCAAAAATCATTCTCAGTCTACTGTTGGGTGAGGGGAATGATGAGTCTACATACTGGTAACCTACTCCTAATGGTATCTTACTGAGTCAAAATGGCCTATTGGCTTGGACACTGATGACACAGCCAAGTTGGGTCAATCAAAGATAGAGCTTCAACAGAAAGTGTGTGGAAGAGAATCTGAAGAGAAAATCACCCACCAAAGGTTAAACATTTTGTGTGAAGGGGGTGCAGCAATCAACTATCCACTAATAGAAACATATATAAAAGACATGCCAGAGAGATGTGACTTGTGAAAGATGTGATTCAGAAGAAGAAAATGAAATGCATGTAGTGCGATAGTGCCCAAAGATCAAAGAAATATGGGAGAATACTGACATACAAAAATTCATGATGGACACCCCCAAGGAAAATCTTAAATCCTTTATCAGTTGGGTTGTATTTAATGGTAGTTGGGAGATCACTATCAAAGTCCTAACATTATACTTGACGTCATGGATACACCAAACCCAAATTATCTTTGGAGAAAAAGCTCTATTACCTGACATTATGGCTCATGGCCTTGGAAATTGGATATCAAATTATGTAGAAATGCATTAGAGGAGAATCAAAAAGCCAACCCCAACTGTCACTAGAAGAAACACTCTTTGGTCCTCTCCACCCTCTGGTCATCTAAAGTTCAACTCAGACTCAGCCTTCCTTCCTGATGGACGGATGAGACCAGGATTCATATGTAGGGATTATGGAGGCAATTGTTGTGCTATGGTGGCTATAGAATTCCATAGTGGATGCAATATGATCACAATAGAGACCCAATTGTTGTGCTATGTTGGCTATAGCATTCCATATTGGATGCAATATGATCACAATAGAAACCCTTGGGTCATCCTCAGTTTATTGCTAGAAAAGGACCTTAGAACAACCCAAATAATATATGAAACAGACACATCTCAGGTGATCAATTTCATCACAAATAGGATAGAGGTCATAGCCCTTCCATGAAGCTTTTTGCAGAGAAAGACAGAGCCAAGAAAATTTTCCTGAGTTATCTTTTAAACACAACTTGAGGGAAGGAAATGAGTAGCCACATAAACTTACAAAAATGGGACTAGGGAGTCAGACATGACTTATTTGGACTTGAAATTTTCCTTTTAATCCAAGCAATGTAACCCCTTCTACTTCAATTAATAGATGAGATGGCCTTTTATCAAATTAAAAGATACACATACCCATATCAACCAAAGTCAATACTAAAAGTGATAAATTTATGATATCCACTTCTAAAACTTGTGTTGAAAGGTCCCCAAAGTTCTATTCACTTTCACTCTCATCATTTCCACTTAAGGGTGCTTTTTTCATCTAAACTAGATTTACATGCCTCAATTGATCCAAAATCAAATGAGTCTATATAACCATCTTTATGGAGTCCAAAAATGTGTTTCCCATTTAGGTTTCCTACATGATAGTGCAAAAGGATAATGTTTTTTGAGTCATTGAGTTTAACTTTACGGTTTTTATATTATACACACTTGTATCAAGATCTAATAAGAAAACACCATAAGATGTTGGGGAACTTCCATACATTATCTCATCTCTTGAAATAGAAATTTGATTTATTTTTTAGTATAAATGTAATTCTATTCTTGTCCAAAGAGGATATATAAATAATATTTGGATTTGTGACATGTAAATAATAGTATTTCTAAAACTCGATTATGATCCCATAGGAAAGAAATAATCTATAAGTACGTATAGATTTGGTAACAACTCTTACTCTATTAGCAACTTGTAGATCCACACAACCTTCAGTAAGGGCTTACTTCTTTTCAGATCCTGATATTAGAGAATTTTTGAGATCCTACATCTGGTATCCAATATCGAAGATGTATTGGTAGATAAGTTTATATCTATAACATATATACCTAAAGTGGAGATATATATCCCCTCCTTCTTCCTCTTAGTTAATCAATGTAAAGAGGGAAATTTCGTTTCCAATGTTTGGCTTATGGACAATGAAGACAATTTTCCTTTCTTGCCTACTCCCCCATTAGATTTAAGTGCAGAAGACTTTGGCTTTTGTCTTGGTTTAAAATAGACTTTGACCTTTCCCTTGGACTTGCCTGTTTCATTTTTTGGACATCAACATTAACCTTGTCTTATATTTATTCATGACATTCTAAATATTTCTCAACATGCCTAGAAAATCTGAAAATAGTTGAACAAAGTTGTTCATGTTGTCATTCATGACTAAGTGACTGTAAGATTATAGTGATGATTGCAAGAGTATCTCAATGGCTAAATATTCACGTAAGGAAACCCTGGTCTCTCTAGACTTTCTACATACCCAATCTATTTGAGTACATGAGTCTGAACATGTTCATCTTTAGTTATGTTATACTTCTATAGGGTCTTGAGACATTACTATTTTCTTTCTTTGTTCTTGGAACATATTCCCTAGGTCTTTGTCCATTTAAAAAATGCCAATGTTCTCATGTTGATTATGAAGCTCATGATTCATGGACCATAATAAGAGGCACTTGATAGTCAATAACATCATCAAAATGCTAATGATAAGCTTTCATTTCTTCTCTAGGAGAATTTGGAGCTAGTTCTTATGATTCTGGTGTTCCCAAGACATTTGTCTTACATTCATGAGTGAGAACAATTCTGATGTGTGCATTTCATATCTACTTTTTGCACACATCCACGCACAAATTTTGTTCATTTTTCTTCCATTTATCCTCTAATCATATTTAACTCGTCATCTTTTAGTTATTTTACTTGTTTCATTATGTTGAGCATCGGAACATGTTGAAAATGTCAAATTGGAGACAATCCAACCCAAATTCATCCTCAGTGGGACCTTCCCTTGATTTTTGGTTGATTCAGAGTTCATTTTTGAAGAAACAACATTGAACACGACATGTCTTATTTAAGACACCACGTGTAACTTTCAAGAAATGACCACACAAAAAAGAACACAACGTGCCTTATTAAGCACACGTGTTTGTAAGATTCCAATAGCCTCATCACCTGGAATGTAGAGTATATGACATGACATGTCTCTATTAAGACACGGTGTGTCCTCATGATCCAGAGACTGACTCCAACTTGCTACCAATCCACACAGGTGTGTATTTAATTAGACATGCGTGTGCCTTATGCCCAGATCGGCTCCAATGATAGCTACATGATGTGTCTCTAAGGGGACACACCGTTTACTTTTTGCACTGTAGTAGTTAGTTGACAAGTTACACAATGAGACACGACATGTCTTCTCAAAGACACGTCGTGTCTTTACAGTTTTCATAGAAATAAGCATCAACCGCCCCTCATTTCAAAACACGAATTGAACCTTTTGGGTGGTTATCACTTGTTAAAGCACTTTTCATCCAAGAGAAGTTCCAAAGTAAAGGAAGGCAATTTTGGGGTAGAAGAAGATGTTTTCTTGAGAAAGAACCTCAATTCTACTTCATATTTTCACCATTTCTTCTCTGAAGGTGCATCAGAGCTTTTTTTCTCACTCAAGCTTCTCGAGAGGGAGGATTGTCTAAGTTGAAGCAGTTCTAAGGGTGGAATCTCATCCTCTAGATGGAGTTCTACTTCCCCTTGGCTACACTTTTGGTTCCTTTATCTTTTTCTTCTCTTAGCTATGCAAAACTCTAAAAATTTTGCAATGTTTTTTTCTTCTCCATTATGGACGTGTAGAACCCTTTTCTTGGGTATGAGAGAGTAGATCCCATGCCATTACTCATGACAACTCGAAATTAATATTGAATGTTGGCTAATTTGTTTCTCCATGGATGCCTATAGTGATGTGTTGCTTGTATGCTTGGCTAGCCACCTTCTATATATGTTTTATGCTTTCTTGTACTATTTGGTTGGATGTATGAGGAAGTAGGGAGTAGGATTCATGTCAATATGCTCTTGAACATGGGAATGGCTAGAGTATGTTTTGGGTTTTAGATTGTGTTTGAATCTAGCATATACATGGGAGTGTTATGCAATGATGAGAACCATATCGCTTCATCGGGAGGTTCATGATGATGATAATCTCCTTGCAAATTGATTGCATGTTTTAATTTCATAGTTATGCATGATGTGATGATGTGGTAGTGAAATATCATATCTAGGATTTTCTAAATTCTGAATTGAACCTTTAACCTAAAGCTCTTGTATTGTACTTGGCTTTTTGCTATATGTAATCAACTCAACTTTTGTTATTCTACTTAGATTAATGAAAGTTAATGAATTCTGCCTAGCTAACCTATCTCCTTGAGTTTGACACTCGACTACAATTGACCCGTACACTTGCGGGTGATAAGAGAGTTGAGACCTTTCGTTTAAAACTCCAACAAGGTTTTGGCGCTGTTATTGGGGAGCTATAGTAATTTTAGTTAGGGTAGAAGAGTTAACTAGTAATTGAGACTAAGTCCTCATTTTCATATCCCATATTGTGGTACCTCTTTTATTTTTTTGTATCTCACTCAGTTTTTGCTTTTGAGGTTCCATGCGTCATTCTAAGATGGGTCTACATACATCAATCTCTCTAGACCTAGAAATAGAGTGATCCTTTAGTAGCCGTTAGAGAGCAAGGAGTGATAATTCTTCAAGTTTGGAGGGATCACATCCTTCATCAACACCTTATTCACATTCACCACCGCCTTTACCAGATCCTCTTCAAGAATCCAAAATGGAGGACAACCGTCTACTCAAAGATTTCACTGTGCTGGCTGTCGTCAATATTTTTGGAGCCATAGATCATCCTGCAATAGAAGAAAATAACTTCTCCATCAGCCCTACAATCATGTAGATGATCCAATAGAACTTCTTTGGGGGAACGCCTATAGAAGACCCAAATATTCACATAGCAGAGTTTCTAAAGTATATGAACACCTTTAAGATCAACAATGTTCCAGTTGAAGGAGTACGCCTACTCCTATTTCCATTCACCTTATGAGATCAGACCAAGATGTGGCTCTCTTCATTGTCTAAATGTTCCATCAAGAGTTGGGTTGAGTTTCTTAATGCTTTTCTCACTAAGTATTCCCCCCCTAGCTAGACGGCCTAGCTGAGGAACCAAATCACAAACTTCAAGAAACAAGAAGGTGAGCTTCTTGATGAAACCTGGGAGAGATTTAAGGATGCACAATGTCTTTGTCCTCATCACAATTTGACCAATTGGTTTCTACCTCAAACTTTTTATAACAAGTTATTCTACAACACATGTATGTCCATTGATGATGCTGTAAATGGAGCCTTAATAAAAAAAGTCATGTAGTGAATCTTATGCCGTTATTGAAGATATGGCACTCAACCATAGCCAGTCAAGTTTTAAAAGGACCAGTCGGCCCTTTTCTTCCACCAACTCAAGTGAGAAGTGTAGTGGGAAGCACACTATAGATGTTGTGGACCTAATTGCAGCCAAAATCGATTCATTGACTCAGAAGTTTGAAAAGCGGACCACTCACTCAGTTCAAGAAGTTGAGAAAGTATGTGAGGCATACAGAACATCTGGCCACAACTCCGCTTCTTGTTTTACATCAACACTGAATGCCACTGACACGCCAAAACAAGTCAATGCAGTAGGCAATTTCAATAATAGACAAGCCTACAATCCTTTCACTACTACAAAAAATGGTTTTTACAACAGTTCATTTTTCTATTTTACAACGGGTGTCAATTGTTGTATTAGATCGCGTGGTCTTATGGGGGGGTTCTTTATAGAATAGCTATTGTGCATGTTGTAATATATGTATTTTATACAATAGTTAATACATGTTGTAGATCATTGAACACACCTGTTGTAATAGGGGTGTTGTATATAACATGTTGAGACAAAAAGAAAATACATCTAGACACAAGGTTTCGAACTTGAGACCACTTGAAAGTAGGGCACATCTCAAACCACTGAACCAATTTCATTTTATGCAACACATATATTCTTTGTTGTACATATACAACAAATGACATGCAAACCTATTGTGTGATTGTGGCCTATTACAACGGGTAACTATTACAATAGGTGAAAGCATGTTGTGTAATTATAGTATATTACAATGGGTTATAGTATGTTGTGTATTGATGGTCTATTACAACGGGTTACTACAATGGGTAGAGCATGTTGTGTAATTATGATCCTTTACAACGGGTTAGAGTATGTTGTGTAATGATGGTCTATTACAACGGGTTAACATACATGACTATTATGATGGGTTAGAGCATGTTGTGTAATTATGATCTTTTATAATGGTTTAGAGTATGTTGTGTAATGATGATCTATTACAACAAGTTAGCATATGTGACTATTACAATGGGTTACAACATGTTGTGTAATTATGGTCTTTTACAACGGGTTTGAGTATGTTGTGATATTACGGTCTATTACAACAATTTAGCACCTATTGTAGTATCACATATACTACAATGAGTTTGGCCCATTGTATATAACTTGTGTTGTATAAAATATATAATTCACAACACACAAATAGACTTGTTGTAAAAGATATGCTAACTATAACACAACTAACAAAACTATTGTGTTTTTCCCATTATAAAATGCATTTTCTATGGTAGTGTTTCTCTAAGACCTATAACCCAAAATGGAGTGACCATACAAAATTTTCTTATAGGAACAACAACTCACAGAACCAACAACAAGGTCAAGCTCAAGGTCAATAACCTATGAGCAATCATCAGTCAATGAATGCCAACCATCAATAGCCACTGGGGCATAATAATAGGAACAATAGGAATTTCAATCAATTTCAACAACTGACTCCACCACTATAAAAATTCAGCTTGGAAACCTCCTTGAGATTTATGTCACCAGACAAATCCAGCAGAATGATGAGTTCCAGACACATGTCAATCTCTTGAAAGATGTTATCACACAATTGTCTTATAAAGTCGATACGATTGTTACTCATACCAAGATGTTTGAGAACCAGATAGCTCAACAAGCTTTAGCCAACCAACAAACATCTTCAGGTTCTTTGCCCAGTCAACCAGTTATGAATCCCAAGGAGACTTGTAAATATGTAACTTTGAGGAGTAGAGCAGTAATAGGAGGGTCTAGAATGCCTTACAAGAGGAAATATGAAGAGGTTGTTTACACTACTGACGAGGAGACTGTTGAAAATCAAAGAAATAAATCTACTAGAAATCTGCATCAAGGTGATTCGTCTAGCAAGCCTAATGGCTTTTTCCCTCACAGGTTTGCTAATACCAAAGATGATGTTAAGTTCAATAAGTTCATGGACATTTTGAACAAGTTGTATGTGAATCTACCTCTAGTTAAAGTCATAGCTGAAATCTCCTCTTATGCTAAGCTCTTGAAGGACATGCTAACAAAGAAAAGAAGATCTGGTCAAGCTGAGACTGTTATGTTATCTGAAAGGCTAAGATCTATCATTCAAAACTGTATGCCTAAAAAACTAGATGATCAAGGTGCTTTCATTCTCGCATGATTGGAGACTCTATCTTTGATAAAGGCCTTGTTGATCTTAGAGATAGCATCAGCTTGATTCCTATTTCTTTGTGGGAAAAGTTAGACTTGGGAGACCTAAAACCAACATCAATGACGATTCAGATGGATGATATCTCGATCAAACACCCTAGAGGAGTGATTGAAGATGCCCCCTATAGATAGGAAGCTTTTTTATTCCTTGTGACTTTGTGGTCTTGGACATGCATGAAGATCCAGTCAATCTTGTTCTCTTTGGAAGACCTTTCCTATGTATTATAGGCTATCTAGTCGATGTTAGGGAAAGGAAACTCATCATCAAAGTTGGAGACAAAGAACTTGTATTCTCTATTTATGACTCCATGAAGGCACCCAACTCCAAGGAGTACCTTTTTCTGATTGATATTATAGATATGCTGCTTGAGGAAGAAAATAATTTTTTTGATACTATCTTGATGATGTTGTAGAAGAAGATGCAAAAGTCACTTTCAATGAGGAAATTTCTGAAACCTTGAAGATCCCACCAAGTGAAGAAGATCCAAGGAAGAGTCAGAAAAGAAACACCACAACTCCAAACAAACATGTAGAATTAAAACCCCTCCCACCAGGGTTGAGGTATGCTTTCTTAGGCCCAAGCTCCACCTCTGTAGTTATTATAAATGTTAAATTGAATGATGATCAAGAAGAAAAACACTTAAATGAACTTAGAAGCTATAAAAATGTGATAGGGTACTCAATTGCTGACATCAAAGGAATTAACCCATCTATCGGTATGCATTGAATATCTTTGGAGGAAAATGGCATACCATGCATAGACCCCCCCCGCCCAAGGAGACTAAACAAAATATGATGGAAGTGGTAAAAAAAGAAATTCTCAAACTTAAAGATTCCAAAATTATTTATCCAATAAGTGATAGTCTTTGGGTGAGTCATATACATGTTTTACCCAAGAAAGGAGGAACAACTGTAATAAAAGGGGAAAATGATGAATTAATACAAACAAAAACCATCACTAGGTGGCGAATGTGTATTGATTATAGAAAATTAAATAAAGCCATACAGAAGGATCATTTTCATTTTCCTTTTATTGACTTGATGCTAGAAAGGCTTTCCCATCACTCTTACTTTTTCTATCTTAATGGGTACAATGGGTTCTTTTAGATTCCCATGTACCCACCTGATAAAGAAAATACCACTTTAACATGCACCTATGGAACTTATGCTTATAGGCGGATGCCCTTTGGGCTTTGTAATGCTCCCACCACATTTCAAAGGTTTATGATGGTTATTTTCTCTGATTACATTGAAAAGGTTATGGAAATATTCATGGATGACTTTAGTGTTTATGACAATTCCTTTGATGATTTCTTGTTGACTCTAACTAAGGTTTTTCAGAGATGCCAACAAGCCAACCTCATGCTTAATTGGGAGAAGTGCCATTTTATGGTGTAGACAGGGGTTGTTGTAGGTCATGTTATTTCAAGGAAAGGAATCAAAGTGGATAAAGCTAAAGTGGAGGCTATTGAAAAGATGTCAGCTCCAACCAATGTGAAAGAAATTTAGAACTTCTTGGGACATGCGAGTTTCTGTAGAAGATTTATAAAGGTCTTCTCAATGATTGCAAAGCCTTTATGCTCCTTGCTAGAGAAAGATGTTGAGTTCGTGTTTGATGATGATTGCCAAATTTCTTTCCAAAGATTGAAAGATGCTTTAGTTTAAGATCCCATCATCCAACCACCAGATTGGAGTGCTCCTTTTGAAGTAATGTGTGATGCAGGCGACTACGATATAGAAGCAGTTTTGGGACAAAGAAAAGACAACAAACTCCACCCCATACACTATGCAAGAAGGAACCTAGATGATGCATTAATCAACTATGCTACTACTGAGAAGGAGATGCTTGCCATAGTTTATGCCTTCGACAATTTCAAACAGTACCTAGTGGGTTCCAAGGTCATAGCATATACAGATCATGATGAGATAAGGTACCTTATGAGAAAGAATGATGCCAAACCTCACCTCATCCACTAGATATTTCTATTACAGTAGTTTGACATGGAAATCAAAGATAAGAAAGGGACTGAGAACAATGTAGAAGACCATCTTTCACGCCTATATACTAGTGTTGAAGGCAAGGTTCCAATTGATGACAAATTGCCTATTGAGAACCTTTATGTGGTAAACTCTCTTGCTATGCCATAGTTCACAAATTTTGTGAATTATCTTGCCACCAAATGCCTTCCACCTGATTTCACATACTGGAAAAAGAAAAAGTTCCTTCATGATGTCAAATTCTATTATTGTGATGATCTTGTATTGTTTAAGCAATGCATAGATGGAATTTTTAGAAGATGCATTCTCAATGAAAAGATTGCTAGTGTGCTTTTAGATTGTCATTCCACTCTCTGTGGTGTACACTTTGGAGCAGATAATACTACAACCAAGATTCTTCAAGCAAGTTTCTATTGGCCAAGTCTATTTCGTGACGTGCACGCATTTTTCAAGGCTTGTGACAATTGTCAAAGTGTTGGGGGAATTTAAAAGAGGGATGAAATTCCATTGAATTCAATCATGGAAATAGAAGTCTTTGATGTGTGGGGCATAAATTATATGGGCCCTATTCCATCCTCATGCAGCTATAAATTCATCCTATTAGGTTGTGTTTATGTATCCACATGGGTGGAGGAAATCCCCACTCGAGCACCAGATGCAAACTCTATGATAAAATTGTTCTACAAGATCATTTTTCCCGAGTTTGGAGTCCCAAGAGCAATAATATCCGATGGTGGCAGCCATTTCAATGAAAGGAAATTTAACTACTTGTTAGCAAGTATGGAGTGAAGCATAATGTGTCAACCCTATCATCCTCAAACATCAGCTCTGGTCGAGATCTGCAAGAGGCAATAAAAAGCAAATCTAGAAAATATCATCTCCAATACAAGGAAGGATTGGGCACTGAAGCTAAACAATGCACTATGGGCATACATGATGAATTTTAAAACTCCTATTGGTACAACTCCATTCAATCTAGTCTATGACAAATCATGTCACTTACATGTAGAATTGAAGCACAAAGCATTGTGGGCAATCAAATTCCTTAACTATGACCTAAAGAAAGTGGGAGAGAAAAGATTGTTGCAACTCTCGATGCTCCAAGAACTCAGAATGGATGCATATGAGAATGCCAAGATCTAAAAAGAAAAGACAAAGAGATGGCATGATAAAAGAATCAAGGTTAAATAATTCAAAGAAGGAGACCAAGTTCTATTGTTCAATTCCAAACTCAAGTTCTTCCTAGGGATATTGAGATCTAAGTGCTCTGCACCGTTCTTAGTCTTGAAAGTCTATCCGTACAGGACAATGGAGTTGTAAGGGAAGCAATAAACATTCAAGGTTAACAGACAAAGGTGCAAGCTTATATACTGCAGGAGAGGAGATTGAAAAGGGAGACTCATGCTCCCTCCAAGTTGCATGATCAACCAGTTGAAGAGTCTTACTCCGGACTTTAAACGGATGAACTTGTGGGAGTTGACCCCACATTAGGATAGATTTCATTAATTAGTTTCAGTCAAGAACATTTTGCAATTCTAAAAAATAAACTTGTCATGGATGAATGTAATAATGTAGAACCTCATAGATACATATGATCATCTCTGTAGGTGTTGATTAAAGAAGACAATTTATGCAGAAATTTAGAAAGACACGATGTGTCTTTATTTGCATACGTCAAGTCGCTACTCATAGGAGGGATGACTATGTAGATTCTTAAGCATACACGACATGTACCATTTTGAACACATCGTGTATGATAAAAAATGACACCCGCTGGAATCAAGCATGGACGGTTTTTAATCAAACACGGCATGTCCTACAGGTCTTTCAAAAGCACTAAGTTTTTTCTGGAAAAACAAACGACATGTCTTTATTTGACATGGCATGTAGTTATCAGGTAAAGAGTGCATAGTTTCCACATGAAATGTTACACGACGTATCTTTATTTATACATGGTGTGTTGTTATCATGTTGAGAGCACCATGTTTATATCTGGAAACCCACACGTCGTGTTTTAAATTGAACACGGTGTGTCCTTTTGTTTGTTCAAATGAAGACTATCTTTATGGAATAGCACACATTGTGTTTTAAATCAAACATGGTGTGTTGTTATCAGTAGGTTGACTTTAACTTTGTTATCTAGAATCCAACAAGCCATGTTTTAAATCATACATGACATGTACTCTATAGTTAGAGCATGTTAAAAAATGAGAAGGAAACCTTTGTACAAGAAAACACACTGTCCTTAAAAAAACATGTCGTGTCCAAAGATGAGAAAGTGGGGTTTTAACCCTAATTCCAAGCTGCCTCCCTCACTTTCACTCTCAACCAGGCATGTTCTAATAGTCGTGTGTGACTCGCCTGTGTCTGAGCATTGTCATTGCTCTACAAGCAAGGATCAAAGTCCGTCGTCGCTCCACAAGCAAGCCCAGGTCTCATCGCCTCCCGTGGATCCGCAAACAGCTCATGTCACTGAGAGTGCCTCCTCAATGAGTAGTAGCTCCCACCATCCTGAGTGCCTCCACAACAAGCACATGAGCTTCAAATCTGCCCCCATCCTACCAAATAAATCCACACGAGAAGCCCCTCTGTCGTCATCTTCTTCATCACCTTCTCTTAGAGACATGCCATGAGCAACCGAGATGACATCTTATGAAAGCACCATCATTCCCAACCTTCATCCACTAAAATTCTCCAGTTACACACTGTGTTTTCCAAAACACACGTCTTGTACTCACCCCAATTCACTAGCCACCCTATCTAGGTACACTCTATGTCTGTGACAAAATGGATTTTAGCATGAGAATAAAGTATATACTCTTTTGACCTCATTATACTAACTCATGGTCCCAAATCATTTTTCTTGGCTTCATAATCAATGTTGAGACTCAAATTCAAAATATGGTGATCAATGTGAATTTTATACATATTATAACACCACAAATTTGATTAATTCATCACTTTGTCCAAAGAAGAAAATTGATCAGTCAAACTTCACATTTTGGTTATCAAACTTTTTCTAAATATTCTACACATTTTTGTGAAGTTATGTTCCAAATTTCATCACATTTGGATATTCCTACAATTTTCGATAAATTTTTGAAGTTTTGTGCTAAAAATCCCTTTATTTGCCTTTTTAATTGCCCTTTTCCAAGTCATCGATCTGTTACAAAGGGAGGGGATGAACCCCAGCCCTTGGATCCGACCCACACATATCACAACCTGATCAAATGGTCAGTCCATCATCCCCTACCTCCCACAATTAGCAGAGAGGGGAGTGGCGGCCAAAATACCAATCGATTGATTGCGACCCCCATTTGAAAATCAAAGTAACCATGGATGTTCGCCTTGTCAAACTGAAGGCATTTACCCCCTTTTCCCCTAAATCACTATGTTTTGAGAACAATAAAACTTGCATTTTCATTTCTTGGCTGTTGCCATGGCCACCTACTCTCAAACCCTTAAGCTAGTCTTAATCTACCTATAAAAACTAGACCATCAGCTTTGCCATGACCTCACGAGCATGAACGACTCCTTTTCCTCCACCCTCTCACCCTCCTTCTTGAATAACCCCTTCCTCTGTTCACCTACTACTTTAGTAGTTTCATCGCATAGCCCAGTTGTGCATTCTTTCTCCTCGCCCTATCATCTCCTCCGCCATTCACTCTGCATGCATAACGCTACTTGATAGACTCGAACGACTATCCAGTAGGTCATGGCGATGCCCCCTGCTTCCTTTCCCCCTAACTCTGATGAGCTAGTCTACTACATCTGCATGCTAGCATTTGGGTGGCTAGAATGGGGGAACCAAGTAAAGAGTCCCCCAACCGGCCGGTCTAGAGGACTTCAAGCCTGGTTCTAGAAACCCTGACTGAACCAGAAAATCAAGAAAGGACTCAATCAATTGAACTGGCCAATCAAGGGCTTGAACCAGACCTATGAGCAAGCGAGCCACCTAGCTCATATGACTCGACCTGGGCCATTCCTTATTCATCCAACGGCCGTCATTTCTCCATATTAAGCTAAATATTCTCCTCTCTACTCGAAAATTCAATTAAATGCCCAAACCTTGTTTTAATCATAGAAAATACATCCTAGATCCAAAAATTACAAGTAAGTAGTCCATTTTCATCATAAAAATTAGCCTGACCTAATAAAAATCGTTTCAGAACCTATTGCATATCCATGTTCTCTATTTTAGTAAAAGTATCTTTGAATAGCCTTCTTGAGTATAAAATGGACATTCTTTTTTATTTTTGTGACTTTTTGACTCTGATGTTCATATTGAGACTCTCAAATCATAACTTGACTAGTGAAGTTCTAGATCAATATTTTTTGTCTGTATTCAATCTTGTATATCATGATGAATCATAATAATATGATTCTCCTAAATCTTGTGGCATATTTTGATCAATTGATCTAATACTTGATCTCTGATTTACTCCTTATACTAATCAAAACCTGATCTAATCTTGAACACCAATGATGTTAGAACTTGAGAATGATTGGAAGACCTAATTTTGACTTGCACATTGACCATGACAATTAGGGTTAACACATGTACCTAGAATACCTAGGTGGGTCATTCACACTTGAAACATAATTGACACTTGAATAATGTTGAACATCTTGATATTTCATAAGTGAATGACCTAACCCTAAGGTTGACCTAGTAAAGTGTAACCCTAATCTTCAATATTGAAATGTGATCTTCAAATATCATGATCTTGACCCTTGATCCAAACATTTTGTTTTAGGATCTAACTCGAAGGGTCGACCTATCACTTGTTTATCTATACAAGAAATCTTTGGTGAAAGGTACCCTATTACACCTTCTCATTGGTTGTATTGAAGATACTTTTTATGTATCTCTTGATTGTATACTTGGCTATATACTTGTTTGAGCTATTGTTCCCTATTGATTAGGATTCCATATTTTCTTATATTATATTTTGAGACAAACTGGTAAACATTAATGATAATTCCCATTATGACTGCACGTATACTGATGATGATGATGATGACGATGTTGATAATGTTGATAATGCTGAGATTGAGTGAAAGAAATCCCCTCACTCGAAGGTAGAACTTGTACATTGACCTCCTATCTCATATGGAGAGAAGGATCTTGGTGACCTCTTCCATCACATTAAGGTGATAGAGTCACACAAAATATATAAGCATGCTTCTCAATTACAACATAATGGGAACTCATAATAAAAATTGAATTGTTTGAAATAAAATCTTGTTGAATAAGTGTTGGATTTGGAAAATTGCTTTCTATACTTCTCTTGAATATAATTCTTGCCAAGTATACTCTTTTATTACAAACTATTTTACTTGTTTTTATATAGAATTCCATGCAATTGCGTTGACTTTGTGTCTTGATTTTCTTGATTTTAGGAAAAACATTAGAACCTTGACTGTATTGCTTCCACACTCGTATACTCTAATGACAAAGATTGATCTGCAATATCTCCTATAACGGGTTAGTTTTTTTTTTAAATTTCCTATTTTTGAGTTATTATTTCTTATTGTATATGCTAGTGTGTTAGATCCTATTGGACCACTCATGTACGATCTCTTCAATTATTTTTCTACTGCCAAGGCAGTGGGATTGGGATTGGGGTAATCATGGTTCCGTGACTGTTGGTATCAGAGCATGCACATTCTCATATACTTTAAGTAAATAATTACTCAAATCTCTTACACCTAAGAAACACTAAAATCCATAATGGTGAAAGTTGAGGTGCCCAGGCTCGGGGTCCTGGCATAATTTCTCCTATTTGTCTTCACAGTGGCTGAGATCCCCCGCTCTACTTGGCCTTAATTGATCCTAAACTGGACCTAAAGGTTCCCTTGTGAAACCCTAGAGAGTCTTCTAGCATCTCATCTCTTATTTAAGGACTATCCTAACCCACACATGTAGATGAAGATTAGGTAGTCTTCTAATCTTCTCTTGTGGTCCTTCTCTTGTGACCTTTTACCACATGAGGTCTCAATTATGGGTAGCTTATGCAAGGGAAAAATGAATATCAATAGAAAATCTTAAAAGTTGATACCATGGTCTGACTTTAATTTGAACACTCAATTTTGTTCAATAAATCTTGAAATAAAATACTCATGTATGACTCCTAATATCAAGAAGACTCAATTTAGCCAACACTTGACTACATGTTTAAGGTGAATACTAATGATTTTGATTTTGTAAAATAAGAAAGAGTTATACCTTATACCTCATTGTTTATGAGGTCTCTATTTTATTGATGTCACTTAAACCTTATACCTCATTGTTGATGAGGTCTCTATTTTATTGATATCCATGTTGCCCTATTATTGATTAAACCTCAAACATAGTTAAGTAAACTTTTTCCCTATTTCATGCACATCATGACTATGCCATCAAGTGACTTAGTTTAAGACTCACAAAATCATGATGTAAGACTAGGATGCAAAAAGTAGTTTCTCTATTGACTATTGATGCCTTTTGCAATCTCTATTTTGATATGATGATAATGGACCTAAATCATGCACCGATTTTCAAATTATATCTTGATAATGAAAGAAAGTGAATACAACTATGACCCCCATCTTGAAAAAACTTGAATTAGATGCCCTACTACGATCTTGTAGGACATGATTTTATAAAATCAATGGATCGTGACTAATATTAGCAATGTGATAGATTAGGGTGGTAGTTGACTCATGGCTCCCCTAACCTAAGTCACATCCCTATTATGAATATATTTAAGTTATCACCTTATTGATTATTTAAAGTATGGGAAGGTATCCCCTTTCACCCAATTTGGATTGGTTGACCTAAACCTAATAGGTTAGACCCATGGTTGATAATCGCTCTTGAATATTGATTTAATGATGAACTTTATATATGACAATGTTGACTATAGCTTGTGGTGGACTTCCTAGATAGACATAGGTCTAGATCATTCAAAAAAAACTTGGATACCATGATAATGAAATCTTGATATGTTGCTCGAATATTGCTCGAATATTGTTGCTCGAAATTGAATATAGAAGAGTGATCTCCCCCAAGGTCTAAATAGGAATCTAAACCTAGCTTTGGAATACTTATACATATGATCAAGTTTGGATCTATGACTTTTGGGGGCTTAAATCTTGACTCTTAATATTGATTTATAGAATTGTGACTCACAATTATCAATCTCAATAATGATACAAATCCTATGTTCACATTATTTGGACCTTGAGATCACCCCAAATATATGACTAATGACATCAAAATCTCAAATCTAGAAATTTTTGAAATAATGACTATTTTGACTCTCTCGATTTATGACTTAGGGTTTATCTCTCACTAGGACTAGGGTGGGACCTCCCATTTATTTGGAGCTCTAAAATCATGATATTAATAGTATGATGTTGTCTCAAAATTGTTGAAATATGAAATCTCCAATCATGGGTGTATTACCCCACCTAGGCCAATGTAGAGGATAGGACCCTGAGATATTAGGATTGAAAGTCACCTTGTATACTTGATTCAAGAACTCTATTTGTTTGAACTAAAATATGATCTTTCCAAATTTTTGATCAATAGGATGCTTTCCATATTACTCTCATTATGACTTTGGACAATGTATGCATTGACCTTGATACTCAATTTCTCGATGTTGAAACAATGTTGGTACCAAGTTAGTTATGATATGAAACATAGAATCCCAATTATTATTATTGGATTACTTGAACTTTGAGGATATGATGTTTCTTTTATAATTAAGGATACTCCTATATTTTTGGGGATGCGACCTAGATCTTGTAGTCCCAATGTTTGAGGTTGTTTTTGAATTTTGGGGACAAAATTCCTTTTTAAGGAGGGAAGGGTGTACTCAATTGGACATTCCTAAATATTTTTATGATACTCAAATATCATCACATTTGGACATTTTTTTTAAAGTTATGTTCCAAATATCATCACATTTGGACATTCCTACAATTTTTTCTGAATTTTTGAAGTTAGGTGCTAAAAATCCCTTTATTTGCCTTTTTAATTGCCCTTTTCCAAGTCATCGATCCATTGCAAAGGGAGGGAATGAACCCCATCCTTTGGATCTGACCCACACAGATCACAGACTAATCAAATGATTGGTCCATCATCCTCTACATCCCGCAATCAGTGGAGAGGGGAGTGGCGGCCAAAACACCAATCGATTTATTGCAACCCTCGTTTGAAAATCAAAGTAACCAGGGATTTTTGCCCTGCCAAATCGAAAGAATTTACCCAATTTTCACCCTTGAATTACCATGTTTCAAGAACAATCAAGCCTGCATTTTCACTCCTCGACTGCCACCATGGACACCTACATGCAAACCCTAAAGCTAGCCTTAATCCACCTATAAAAACTAGACCATCAACTTTGCCATGACCTCACGAGCCCAAACGGCTCCTTTTCCTCAACCCTCTCACCCTCCTACTTGAATGACCCCTTCCTCCAATCACCTATTGCTTTAGCAGTGCCACCACATAGCCCAATTTGGCATTCTTTCTCCTCACCCTCTCACTGCCTCCTCAATTCACTACGCGATGCCTTGACGAACTCGAACAACTATCTAGCAGCCCATGGTGACACCTCCTACTCCCTTCGTACTAGCTCTAGTGAGTTGGTCCATTGCGTCTACATGCTCACTCATGGGGGCTGGAATGGGGGAACCATGGAAAGAGTCCCCGAACTGGCCGGTCCAGAGGACTTCAAGCCTGGTTCAAGAAACCCCAATTGAACCAGAAAATCAAGAAAGGACCTGGCCAATTGAACCGGCCAATCAAAGGCCTGAACCGGACCTCTGAGTAAGTGACCCACCTAGATCACATGTTTCTATTTGGGCCATTCCTTGTGCATCCAACAACCCTCGTTTCTCGATATTAAGGTAAATATTCTCCTCTTTGCTCAAAAATTCAATTAAATGCCCATATATTGTTTTAATCATAGAAAATACATCATAGCTCCAAAATTTACAAGTAGTACATTTTCATCAGAAACATTAGCATGACCAAATAAAAATGGTTTCAGAGCATATTTCATATCCATGATCTCTATTTCAGTACAAGTATCTTTGAATAGCCTTCTTGAGTATAAAATGGACAACCTTCTTGATTTTTGTGACTGTTATAGAATGGATTTTTGAGATTATTGGATAGACATTTTGGATAAATAGAATGATGACATCAACTCCTTTAATTTTATACATCCGTGAAGCTAATTATGAAGATAGGGGATTTTATAAATTTGTGTGATATAATGATGGCCTTCAAAGCGTGTCAATCATGCAATGAAATATCTCTTGGTTTGATGGAGTCGGAATATCTTTTGAGGTATATTGGACCATAGAATTTGATTTGTAGCCTGAGTTTATATTAAGGATGTCTTCTGATCCTTTTATTAGATCTTTGGACAGATTGTGTAGCCTTGGATTTCTAACTCGGTGGACTTGGTCTTTGAGAAATTATCTATTACCCTAGTTCAAGTCAACAACGTGGGAGGTAGTACAATTCTCGCAAGATCAGTCCACCACGATCATCAAACGTGGGTGGATACGTGTAGTAGGTTGTGGCCTCGTGGAGGTCATGGGTTTAAAGCACATATTGAAGGGAAAGCATGCCATCACGTTGTGAGGTTCTACCTAACAGCCCTCATTTGGAGATAACGAGTGTGAAGATAGTGAGAACGAGCACCGGTCTTCCCTCTTGTCTTCACCTCAGAGCACTGCTCGAGGAGGCGCAAGGTTAGCGGAGGGACGCTCATAGGTCGTCATGCTCAAATCAGGGTGATGGACGGACTCCAGGGCGTTGGAGAAGGAACACGGAGGCGGCTGGAGAAGAGACCTAGTGCCAGAGGAGGAGAGCAAAGCCTTTTGCTCGCCAGTGACCTTCCCATGGTGGCAGACTAGCTGTGAAGGACCTTGGAGGTTGAGGTGATCTGCAAGGATGAGACTTTTTGCTCGCAGAGGAAGAGCGTTGAGGAGCAAGGTTGTGACAAAGTGGTTTTTCTGGCTTATTTCAAGGACGAAATATCTTTAAGGTGTGTAGGATGTGATGGAGTGGATTTTTTTAAATCCATAAATCTCCAATAACATATTAGAATCCATATCTTGAGTTACAATGAGAGTTCCAAGTGTTTGGTAAAGTGGAGATGTTGAATGAGATTTATATAATGATTAATATCTCTCTTTATATGCCTTCTTGAGGAATTTGATTGGATGACCTAACAATTGAGTTTTGGCACCAATTTTGAATAGAAGATAGCTTGAGTGGTAGGAAACCTATGGTTAAAATTTGGTGGCAATCGGATGCTCCTAGAGGAAGATATGGAGGTTTGATCTTTGTGAAATGATGTGCAATATTAATGTTATTAGCCTAAGTTGTTCTTTTTAATAAGTGTCACGCACCCCTTAGTTGGGCCGGGCCTTCAGGACCAGATCCTAGCCCTAGATTGTTGATCTAGTGGAAGCGGGGTCTTCTTTAAGTGAGCCGCGGATAGGCTCATGTGGAGGACTGTTTGGAGCCTTTGGATTAGATCTGACGGATGTCAGTTTGTCCCCTACCTTGCAGTTAGAGCGAGGTAGTGGGGCAGCTGACTCCGCGATCTTTCAAGCCACCACTCGCCAAGGATGTGGGTCGTGGGCAAGAACTAACTGAGGAGTTGGATTCCTCAAGTGAGCACGACCTACCCCAACCCCTCTTTGGGGGTGTTTGACGAAGAGAGCAGGGAGAACGAGCTCTCCCATTCCCCTGCCTTCTCCACCGCACGGAGCAGGTGGTAGATGGGATGAGGATATAGAGGTAGGGGGCTCGCAGAGGAGAACAAAGAAGGAAAAAGGGAGGCCGAGGTCAGGGGATTCCACCCATGGATCTGCGTGCCCAAATCGTGAAGCTCTTCACGGTGGACGAGTCCAACCTGGCCGGAGAAGAAGACGGATCTTGGAGACGGGTATGCTGAGATCCTCACCGTGAATCAAGGCTCGAGACAAGTTCATGGAAGCATTACGAAGCTTTTGGGAAGCTTTGGATGGGTGCAAGGATGAGAGGGATGGTTTTCCCCTTCGTACTCCACCGCAGATGAAGCTAGCGGCGGCGCTCCTACCCAGATGGAGGATCGGGGGTGCTAGGGCGAACATGAGTAGCCGAGGAGGTCGAGAAGATGACTACGAAGCTGATAGAGGGTCTAGACATCCGTGGGGAACTCTGGATCTTGGCCGATCGCTCGTCGGAGCGTCTCCCTCACGACGGCGCCCTGCAGATCAGTCCCGCTTGGGACTGATCGCGTGAGAAAGAGAAGGGGGACAGGGAGCCGGTCCGGATCAGGCCAGAAACCGGATGGTCTAAGGCAACAGACCGGGTTCATGGGACATGAACCAGAGGCAGAGATCAAAGGTGTTGTGCCCAATCCGAGAAGCCACATGGCGGGCTCTCATTGGCCAAGAGAGGTAAATAATTTAGATAACTCATAGATCTTGTTTAATTCGTAATAATTGCCTCGATTGTCAGAAAATGACATATAATATATCAAAATGTTCAGAAAAATAAGTAGAACACAATGAAAGCATCATATTAGGCTTTTGACGAACTAATATCAGAGTAATCATGTAAGATGTGTAATGCTTGTTCAATGGATAATAATTAGCAAACGATGACACAAAATTATGGAAAAATGCCTATAAGTCTATAATATTGTTTATAATGCACCTGATATCAAGGATGGTCATGATGATGTACTAAATCATATAATTTGATTTATATGGTTAATTAGGGCTAATAACCCTAAAGAAAATGTAATAAATACATGCATGATCAATAAATGATGAAATCTGCAGAGTAATCATATATCAGTATATAGAACCTCAGTTTTAATTATGAGATCATGATTATGCATAAAATCCATGTTATATGAAGATGAACCTTGAAAAATGCAATTTGAGTAATACATGTAACTTAGGGTTAATATGTATAAATAATGATGTGGAACCTGATATTTAGATTATGTATCCTAATTTGGAACATAATATCAGTAACATAAATCCCACATAAGGATGAAGATAAGACAAGTAATAATGTATATATCCTAATGAAATAAGCAAACCCTAATATGGATACGATTAGGGTTAAGATGAGATGTATGATGATAAGAACCTGATGATAGTATATGATCTTGTCTTAATCAGGGCTGACCAAGATATAGATGACATGAGGAATATGTGATGATTAAGTTTATCTCTTGATCAAGGTACGCTATTACCTCTTACTTGGCTTATTATACAATATGCTTGTGTTATATGAGTAGTAAAATACTTGGCATATGGTATTGATTGAGATGATTGTTCTTGTATGATATGTTGCATGATTTTCCATGATTACTATTATGAACACATCAAACATAATATATCTGTTCCATTATATGAAAGCACTAACTCTTTGGTAGTGTGCTTGGAAGTGACCTAACTCTTTGGTAGTGGTCACATTGTACATATGACCTAACTCTTTGGTAGTGGTCACCTTGTACAAATGATCTAACTCTTTGGTAGTGATTATAAAGGCCTTGAGATATAATGGAAAATAAGCTTAAAATATGTGTTCTCTTTTGTTAATGAATATCCTTGTGCAAGCATATGCTTTTCTTATATTCTTTTGTTACTGCCAAGTATTAGTTTTATCTTATTGCCAAGATATGATGAGAGGTAAATAAAAGACACGTAGGCGTACTCAGTACAATATTCATGAAATATTGTGCTGACGTGTACCGCATGTAATCTTTTGTTTAGGTTGTGGTTATGCTCTTGAAGATCCAGGATAGTGAGAGTTGTATGGCGAGCTGATGTACAGGTGGACCTATTGTCTTAAGATCCTGTTGTTTAGTTGTAGTACAGGTATATGTATAGTTTGCTGCTCAATATGTAATATCAAATGATGTAACAATTCATGTTGTAATTATATGTTTAATGGTGAACATGTGTGTATGGTTTTATTATTGTTCATGTACATGTGCTACTGATTGTTTCTTTCTGACTTCCTCTGATTTTCTTCTTCTTAGCCTCATGTGGGATGTTTGAATTGGGATTCTTGCTGAGGTGAGGGTTTCAATTTGGACGTCACACATCAGATTAAGTTTTAGAAAATCCGGGGACGTCACAAGTGGTATCAGAGCATGAACAATAGTAAAGCCTGACATTTGCTCATTATGCAACTCAAAACTAAAGACCCTTGAACTTAAAAACATCTTTAGGGTTAGATTTGTCATCTTTTAGAGACTAGATCTGACCTAGCCCCTAGGTTAGCACCTAGATGTCTAAGAACTAGGTCTAGACTAGTGCTTGTTGAATAGCAAGTCCTTAGATGTCATTCTTTCCTTGTAGTGCAGCGGTATGGGACGTT
Organism: Alisma plantago-aquatica; assembly: GCA_963693085.1. Taxonomy (NCBI): domain Eukaryota; kingdom Viridiplantae; phylum Streptophyta; class Magnoliopsida; order Alismatales; family Alismataceae; genus Alisma; species Alisma plantago-aquatica. Next base: position 245,200,591 of record OY856409.1, read on the forward strand.
GCACTATTTGGAAATGATGTGCATCAAGGGAAGAGAAACCCTAGACATATTACGCACGTTGTCTAGCGTAGCTACACTAGTCTACCCCTTGTTCTCACCCCTTTCACTAGTTTTCATGACACTGGACTCTCTACTATGTGTGGGACACTCATTTCTGGATTTGGTTTTTGATTCCAATCGGATCGAACCTTGGTAGTTTTCTCTGACGCTTGTTTAATCAGAGAAAAACTATATAATATTTTATTATGTATATGTATTACAAAAATGTGTCCCCACACATGTACGAGTAGGAGGTGGTCATGCAACCTAAGTGAAAGTGATGACATCAGTCTAGAAGAGAGTAGTTCTAGATTAGATGTCTAGAGCCTTTTTGGAGTATATGATAGATAGAATAAGTTTGATGATATGATCTAAGTCTTAGATAGAAGATATAAGATGATTTATGTTTGTGTTTGATGAATTCAGTTCTGTTTGTGGATTTGAGATAAGTTTTGATGATGCAAGTATGCATTCTTTTATGAGATAAGATATGTTATGTTAAGACAAGGTTGTGAGTCAGCATGAGCCTCAAGCTCTTTTACAAAGGAGGACCTCTAGTGTTAGGACCAGTTTCGGGGTTAACTCCAGAGAGAGTGAGACCCATTGGGAGAAGGTTAGAGAACCTAAACTCCAAGATATGAGAAATACGAGATATGTGATATGATATGTCCTAAACTAGACTACTCCTGAGTGATTGAGTTGAGTTGCTTTATGCATGATTCCTATAGTTTGTCGAACCCTAGATGTCCTGGGAGGACCAAACCCTAGAGATAGAGAGAGGCTGGTTACATGTACATATGCAAATAGGAATATGAGTGCCTTCCATCTGGGTGAGGGAGAGAGCCCAAGACCCTGGAGGAGGTAGCTATGTTAGTTTTGTGAAGCCTCATGCTCGGGTTGGTGGTTCCCATATAGGAATCTAGTGGTGTGTATATAAGAGAAAGAGAGTTGAGAAATAGTTTTCACGGGTATAGATCTGAGAAGAGAATGTTGTAGCATGTTTTAGTTTGTGCTTTGTGGCTAGATCTTATGAAGTTGATCACCAGTGCCAATGAGGTAATCCGAGAACCCTAGACTAAGAGAGGAAAGATAAAGTTTATGCATGTGAGATACTCGTAGAGATGAGTTAGCTCAGAGAGACTGAGCATGACACTACCCTCATGGTATGGGTTAGAGGAACCTCTTTTGGCCTAAGTAAAGTTTTGATATAATATTAGTTTGCCTAGCACAACCATGATAGAATATATGTAAGGATGTAATCTAATCTTGATATGTGATATATAGACATGATATGATGAAAACCTAGAGATGGTTAATAGATAATGATGCATAAATGGTTAACCATATACAGGAATAATAATGATAATGTGATATTGTTGATTAATCTTGTGATGCAATCACTAGTAAATATTGCAAATTATTTTGAGCTATGAAATAAGATCATATGAATGAATTAAGTTACATGAGGTATTAATCTTAGTGCTTAATAAAGATGAAAAATGTAATTATAATGTTAGCACAACATAAAGATTATGACACCTCGATACGATCTGGATGGATAAGGTGGGATAACTATAGTAAATGCCCTCCTAAAAGGCATATGCTCATGTTGAACATGTTCTAATAATTATCTCAATAAAATGTTTATGACACCTTGATGTGATTTAGATGGATAAAGTGGGTTAACTTTAGTTAACTCCCTCCTAAAAGGTATATGTTAATGTCGAATATGTTCTAACAATGAGCTAAATAAAATGTTGATGACACCTTGTTGCATGAGTTAATCTTAGTTAACTCCTTTAGAACATGGTAATATGATGTGGAATAATAACGCATGAATAAAGATGGGGATGCAACCCTAATATATGAAATATGTCATGACATAACCTAAGTTTCTAAACCTTGAGTTTAACCTTGAATGGAGTGTTGGTGCACCAAGATGGTTGTAAAACCCCCCCTAATAGTGCCTACATATGAATGAAGGTAAGATAAGGCTTTCCCTGGAAGTATGAGTATGGTTTACTTTCAAGGACGAAAGTTCCCTTAAGATGTATATGATGTGACAAAGTGGTTTTTCTGGCTTATTTCGAGGACGAAATATCTTTAAGGTGTGTAGGATGTGATGGAGTGGATTTTTTTAAATCCATAAATCTCCAATAACATATTAGAATCCATATCTTGAGTTACAATGAGAGTTCCAAGTGTTTGGTAAAGTGGAGATGTTGAATGAGATTTATATAATGATTAATATCTCTCTTTATATGCCTTCTTGAGGAATTTGATTGGATGACCTAACAATTGAGTTTTGGCACCAATTTTGAATAGAAGATAGCTTGAGTGGTAGGAAACCTATGGTTAAAATTTGGTGGCAATCGGATGCTCCTAGAGGAAGATATGGAGGTTTGATCTTTGTGAAATGATGTGCAATATTAATGTTGTTAGCCTAAGTTGTTCTTTTTAATAAGTGTCACGCACCCCTTAGTTGGGCCGGGCCTGCAGGACCAGATCCTAGCCCTAGATTGTTGATCTAGTGGAAGCGGGGTCTTCTTTAAGTGAGCCGCGGATAGGCTCATGTGGAGGACTGTTTGGAGCCTTTGGATTAGATCTGACGGATGTCAGTTTGTCCCCTACCTTGCGGTTAGAGCGAGGTAGTGGGGCAGCTGACTCCGCAATCTTTCGAGCCACCACTCGCCAAGGATGTGGGTCGTGGGCAAGAACTAACCGAGGAGTTGGATTCCTCAAGTGAGCACGACCTACCCCAACCCCTCTTTGGGGGTGTTTGACGAAGAGAGCAGGGAGAACGAGCTCTCCCATTCCCCTGCCTTCTCCACCGCACGGAGCAGGTGGTGGATGGGATGAGGATATAGAGGTAGGGGCTCGCGGAGGAGAACAAAGAAGGAAAAAGGGAGGCCGAGGTCAGGGGATTCCACCCATGGATCTGCGTGCCCAAATCGTGAAGCTCTTCACGGTGGACGAGTCCAACCTGGCCGGAGAAGAAGACGGATCTTGGAGACGGGTATGCTGAGATCCTCACTGTGAATCAAGGCTCGAGACAAGTTCATGGAAGCATTACGAAGCTTTTGGGAAGCTTTGGATGGGTGCAAGGATGAGAGGGATGGTTTTCCCCTTCGTACTCCACCACAGATGCAGCTAGCGGCGGCGCTCCTGCCCAGATGGATGATCGGGGGTGCTAGGGCGAACATGAGTAGCCGAGGAGGTCGAGAAGATGACTACGAAGCTGATAGAGGGTCTAGACATCCGTGGGGAACTCTGGATCTTGGCCGATCGCTCGTCGGAGCATCTCCCTCACAGCGGCGCCTTGCAGATCAGTCCCGCTTGGGACTGATCGCGTGAGAAAGAGAAGGGGGATAGGGAGCCGGTCCGGATCAGGCCAGAAACCGGATGGTCTAAGGCAACAGACCGTGTTCATGGGACATGAACCGGAGGCAGAGATCAAAGGTGTTGTGCCCAATCCGAGAAGCCACATGGCGGGCTCTCATTGGCCAAGAGAGGTAAATAATTTAGATAACTCATAGATCTTGTTTAATTCGTAATAATTGCCTCGATTATCAGAAAATGACATATAATACATCAAAATGTTCAGAACAATAAGTAGAACACAATGAAAGCATCATATTAGGCTTTTGACGAACTAATATCAGAGTAATCATGTAAGATGTGTAATGCTTGTTCAATGGATAATAATTAGCAAACGATGACACAAAATTATGGAAAAATGCCTATAAGTCTATAATATTGTTTATAATGCACCTGATATCAAGTATGGTCATGATGATGTACTAAATCATATAATTTGATTTATATGGTTAATTAGGGCTAATAACCCTAAAGAAAATGTAATAAATACATGCATGATCAATAAATGATGAAATCTGCAGAGTAATCATATATCAGTATATAGAACCTCAGTTTTAATTATGAGATCATGATTATGCATAAAATCCATGTTATATGAAGATGAACCTTGAAAAATGTGATGAAACCCTAATTTGAGTAATACATGTAACTTAGGGTTAATATGTATAAATAATGATATGGAACCTGATATTTAGATTATGTATCCTAATCTGGAACATAATATCAGTAACATAAATCCCACATAAGGATGAAGATAAGACAAGTAATAATGTATATATCCTAATGAAATAAGCAAACCCTAATATGGATACGATTAGGGTTAAGATGAGATGTATGATGATAAGAACCTGATGATAGTATATGATCTTGTCTTAATCAGGGCTGACCAAGATATAGATGACATGAGGAATATGTGATGATTAAGTTTATCTCTTGATCAAGGTACGCTATTACCTCTTACTTGGATTATTATACAATATGCTTGTGTTATATGAGTAGTAAAATACTTGGCATATGGTATTGATTGAGATGATTGTTCTTGTATGATATGTTGCATGATTTTCCATGATTACTATTATGAACACATCAAACATAATATATCTGTTCCATTATATGAAAGCACTAACTCTTTGGTAGTGTGCTTGGAAGTGACCTAACTCTTTGGTAGTGGTCACATTGTACATATGACCTAACTCTTTGGTAGTGGTCTGACCTAACTCTTTGGTAGTGGTCACCTTGTACAAATGATCTAACTCTTTGGTAGTGATCATAAAGGCCTTGAGATATAATGGAAAATAAGCTTAAAATATGTGTTCTCTTTTGTTAATGAATATCCTTGTGCAAGTATATGCTTTTCTTATATTCTTCTGTTACTGCCAAGTATTAGTTTTATCTTATTGCCAAGGCATGATGAGAGGTAAATAAAAGACACGTAGGCGTACTCAGTACAATATTCATGAAATATTGTGCTGACGTGTACTGCATGTAATCTTTTGTTTAGGTTGTGGTTATGCTCTTGAAGATCCAGGATAGTGAGAGTTGTATGGCGAGCTGATGTACAGGTGGAGCTGTTGTCTTAAGATCCTGTTGTTTAGTTGTAGTACATGTATATGTATAGTTTGCTACTCAATATGTAATATCAAATGATGTAACAATTCATGTTGTAATTATATGTTGAATGGTGAACATGTGTGTATGGTTTTATTATTGTTCATATACATGTGCTACTGATTGTTTCTTTCTGACTTCCTCTTATTTTCTTCTTCTTAGCCTCATGTGGGATGTTTGAATTGGGATTCTCGCTGAGGTGAGGGTTTCAATTTGGACGTCACACATCAGATTAAGTTTTAGAAAATCCGGGGACGTCACAAAGGTCCTCCCAAGCCCTCGTTGTGGCGGAGCCTAGCAGCGACAGCCTTTTCTGTCGTGTTTGTAGATGTGAAGTATGTGAGGAGACTTTGGCAGAGAACGCCAGTGGCTGGATCTCCGAGCCACCAGGATAAGACTGCGACGGCTATCCATAAGTGGATGACCTAACCCTAAGGTTGATCTACGAAAGTGTAACCCTAATCTCGAGTATTGAAACATGATCTTCAAATATCATGATGTTTACCCTTGATCCAAACATTGTGTTTTAGGATCTAACTCAAAGGGTCGACCTATCAATTGTTGATCTATACTCAAAATCTTTGGTGAAAGGTATGCTATTATACCTCCTATTTGGTTGTATTGAAAATACTTTTTATGTATCTCTTAATTGTATACTTGGCTATATACTTATTTGAGCTATTGTTCCCTATTAATTAGGATACCGTGTTTTCTTGTATTATATTTTGAGACAAACTAGAAAACATAAATGATAATGCCCATTATGATTGCACATATACTGATGATGATGATGTTGATAATGTTGATGATGTTGAGATTGAGTGCAAGAAATCCCCTCATTCGAAGGTGCAACTTGTACATTGGACTCCTACCTCATATGGAGAGAAGGATCCTGTTGACCTCCCCCATCGCGTTGGGGTGATAGAGTCACACAAAATATATAAGCATGCTTCTCAATTAAAAAATAATGGGAACTCATAGTTAAAATTGAATTGTTTGAAATAAAAATCTTGTCGAATAAATGTTGGATGCTATACTTCCCTTAAATATAATTCCTCCCAGGTATACTCATTTATTTTAAACTATTTTACTTATTTTTATATAGCGTACAATTGCATTGACTTTGTGTCTTGATTTTCTTGATTTTAGGAAAAACATTAGAACCTTGACTATATCTCTTATGCAATTATATACTCTAATGACAAAGATTGATCTACAATATCTCCTATATTGGGTTAGTTTGTTCTTTAAATTTCCAATTTTTGAGTTATTATTTCTTATTGTATATGATAGTGTGTTAGATCCTAGGGCCACTCAGGGATAGGCTTCAATCCTTTTTCTACTTTCTAGGCACTGGGATTGGGGTAAAAATGGTTCTGTGACAGTTGGTATCAGAGCATACACATTCTCATATACTTTAAGTAAATAATTTCTAAAGTCTCTTACACCCAAGAAAGCCTAAAATCCATAATGGTGAAAGTTGAGGTGTCTGGGCTCAGGGTCCTGGAATAATTTCTCCTATGCATCTTAACGGTGGCTGAGATCCCCCACTCTACCTGGCCTTAATTGATCCAGAACAGGACCTAAAGGTTCTCTTATGAAGCCCTAGAGAGTCTTCTAGCATCTCATCTCTTCTTTGAGGACTATCCTAAGCCACCCATGTAGATGAAGATTAGGTAGTTTTCTCATCTCCTCATGTGGTCCTTCTCTTGTGGTCTTTTACCACATGATGTCTTGATTATGGGTAGCTTATGCATGGGAAAAATGAATATCAATAGGAAATATTAAAAGTTGATACCATGATCTGATCTTAATTTGAACACTTGATTTCGATCAATGAATCTTGAAATAAAATACTCATGTATGACCCCTAATATCATGCGGACACAATTTAGCCAAAACATGACTACATGTTTGAGGTAAATATTAATGATTTTGATTTGGTGAAATAAGGAAGACCTATACCTTATACTTCATTGTCGACGAGGTCTCTATTTTATTAATGTCCATTGATGCCATGATTTTGAGTCACATTTATAGACTTGTTTACTCGCGTTTTATGCGATTATTGGTCATTTTGGTGGTTAATATTGCATAATTCACTTACTTTAGTCTATGACCCTTCTCAGCATCAATTCTCTCTTATTTTATTGTTTTGAGCATAAATGATTACAATGATAGGTTTTATCTCGGCTTATGTGGTTTTGTTTTGGAATTTCAGGAAAAACACATATCTGCAGCTGTCGATACCATCGACGGATGTCGATACTATCGACACGGCCATAGCCAGCCAGTCGTAAGTAGCAGCACAGAGTCGATACCATCGATAGGGAAGTCGATGGTATCAAGTTACCATCAGGTTGCTGGTGAGCAGACAGTCAATACTATCGACCCAAAAGTCGATACTATCGACACGTGGAGTTTCAATGACAAAAAAGGGATAAAACCGACGCCTAAGGGTGTCGATACCATCAACCCTCGTCGATGGTATCGAGTCAGCATCAGGTGCAACAAAGAGAAGAAAAGAAGACTTGTTGATATCGCGCAGAGTCGATACCATCAAACCGCATCGATGGTATCGACACTGTCAGATTAAAGTTTGTTTCAGATCGATCCAAATCCGACGGTTGTGATATTTTTGCAACCTAACACGGTGATTATACCTAATGACAGCAGCCAAGAGCAGGGTATCACGTCATTAGCCGCTGCACACGTCCCGAGAAGGTGTGGAGAGAAGAACGGAGCCTAGAAGAATGCCCCAGCCATTCTGGAAGCCGAAGAAGACGTTTTCCACCGCCGAAAGGCTGTAGATCGCGCATTCTACGCCGAGGAATGCTTGGATCTTCTCTGTTCAGTGGTTTCATTACTTATTCACATTTTTCTCCATGTTTCCCCTTTTCTCAATCATGTTTTGCTCTGAGATGAACATGCGGGGCTAATCCCCTTTATCTTTAGGACCGGGAGTAGCCCGGGGAAGCATTGTATGACATTGTTATCATAGTAATTCATAATTTATCTCTTAAATCCATGGTATGATTTTGGTTTCTCAATTATATTGTAATGCGTGATCACCATAATAATAATCTAATACCTTTTATTACTTTGAAATAAGAATTAACGGTTGAAAAGAGACGAAATTCACATTAATTAACAAATTCCTTTAACAAGGTGATGTAAGGTTAATGGTGGAAACCCAGAGGTCGATTCTAATGCACCTAGTTTAGGGTATAGGTTACTATGACAGTGGAACTGACGTAGACATAGGTAGTGAATTGTACCACGATAGTGGACAATTCTGACTACAGGCCACTACCCGGATTGAGAGATGAACATGAGTAACTATATGAAAATTCATACAATGAAACCCCGTGGTGAAACTGCAATCCTAAAGATCTCCATTTGAATTGATTAAACTAAACCTTTAATCGATTGCTTCATTTTATTTTATTTTATTTATTTATTAAACAACTCTCATAACCTTTTTATTGGTCTAGCTAATTGCGAGTAGTTAGTAGTAGTCTACCGATAATTTAGTATCCCTGAGTTCGACTCGAGCCTCACAAGGCCTGTACTACATTGACGCGTGCACTTGCGTTATATGGATGGTAAAATCGTGTCATCCATGTTGCCATATTATTGATTAAATCTCAAACATAGTTAAGTAAAATTTTTCCCTATTAGATGCACATCATGACTATGCCATCAAGTGACTAAGTTTAAGACTCACAAAATCATGATGTAAGACTAGGATGCAAAAAGTAGTTTCCGTATTGACTAATGATGCCTTTTGCAATCTAAATTTTGATATGATGAGCATGGACCTAAATCATGCACCTATTTTCAAATTATATCTTGATAATGAAAGAAAGTGAATACAACTATGACCCCGATCTTGAAAAAACTTGAATTAGATACCCTACTATGATGTTATAGGACATGATTTAATAAATCAATGGATCGTGACTAATGTTAGCAATGTGCTAGATTAGGGTGGTAGTTGACTCATGGATCCCCTAACCTAAGTCACATCCCTATTGTAAATATCTCTATGTTTTCACCTTATTTATTATTTAGAGTTTGGGAAGGTATCCCCTTTCACCCGATTTGGATTGGTTGAACTGGACCTAATAGGTTAGACCCATGGTTGATAATCGATCTTGAATATTGATTTAATAATGACCTTGATATATGACAACGTTGACTATAGCTTGTGGTGGACTTCTTAGAAAAACCTAGGTCTAGATCATTCATCAAACTTGGATACCATGATAAAGATATATTGATATGTTGCTCGAATATTGCTTGAATATTGTTGCTCAAAATTGAATATAGAAGAGTGATCTCCCCCAAGGTCTAAACAGGAATCTAAACCTAGCTTTGGAATATTTATACATATGAACAAATTCTGGATCTATGACTTTTGGTGTCTAAAATCTCAACTCTTGATGTTGATTAATAGAATTGTGACTCACGATTATCAATCTCAATAATGATACAAATCCTATGTTCACATTGTTTGCACGTTGAGACCCCCCAGATATATGACTAATTACTTCAAAATATCAAATCTAGAAATTAGTTAAATGATGACTATTTTGACTCTCTCGAGTTATGACTTAGGGTTTAGCTCTCATTAGAACGAGGGTGGGAGCTCCCATTGATTTGGAGCTCAAAAATCATGATATTGAAAGTATGATGTTGTCTCAAAAGTGTTGAAATATGAAATCTCCAATCATGGGTGTATAACCCCCACCTAGGCTAATGTAGAGGCTAGGACCCTGATATATTGGGATTGAAAGTCACCTTGTACACTTGATTCGAGAACTCTATTTGTTTGACCTAAAATATGATATTTCCAAATTTGTGATCAATAGGATGCTTTCCATATTTGTGACTCATATTATGACTTTGGACATTGTATGCTTGACCCTGATACTCAATTGCTCGATGATAAAATGATGTTCGTACCAAGTTAATTATGATATGAAACATGTAATCCCAATTATAATTATTGGATTTCTTGAACATTGAGGACATGGTGTTTATTTTATATTTAAGGATACTCTAATATTTAAGGATGAGACCTAGATTATGTAGACTGAATGTTTGAGGATGTTTTTGAATTTTGGGGACAAAATGGATTTTAGCAAAAGAATAAATTAATTAATCTTTTGACCTCATTATACTCACTCATGGTCCCAAATCATTTTTCTTGGCTTCATAATCAATGTTGAGACTCAAATTCAAAATATGGTGATCGCTGTGAATTTTATAGACATTATAACACTACAAATTTGATTAATTCATCACTTTGTCCAAAGATGCCAATTGGTCAATAAAAGTTCACCTTTTGGTTCTCAAATTTTTTCTAAATATTCTCCACATTTTTTTAAAGTTATGTTCCAAATATCATCACATTTGGACATTCCTACAATATTTTCTGAATTTTTGAAGTTAGGTGCTAAAAATCCCTTTATTTGCCTTTTTAATTGCCCTTTTCCAAGTCATCGATCCATTGCAAAGGGAGGGAATGAACCCCATCCTTTGGATCTGACCCACAAAGATCACAGACTAATCAAATGGTTGGTCCATCATCCTCTACATCCCGCAATCTGTGGAGAGGGGAGTGGCGGCCAAAACACCAATCGATTTATTGCAACCCTCGTTTGAAAATCAAAGTAACCAGGGATTTTTGCCCTGCCAAATCGAAGGAATTTACACATTTTTCACCCTTGAATTACCATGTTTCAAGAAAAATCAAGCCTGCATTTTCACTCCTCGACCGCCACCATGGACACCTACATGCAAACCCTAAAGCTAGCCTTAATCCACCTATAAAAACTAGACCATCAACTTTGCCATGACCTCACGAGCCCAAACGGCTCCTTTTCCTCAACCCTCTCACCCTCCTACTTGAATGACCCCTTCCTCCAATCACCTATTGCTTTAGCAGTGCCACCACATAGCCCAATTTGGCATTCTTTCTCCTCACCCTCTCACTGCCTCCTCAATTCACTACGCGATGCCTTGACGGACTCGAACAACTATCTAGCAGCCCATGGTGACACCCCCTACTCCCTTCCTACTAGCTCTAGTGAGTTGGTCCATTGCGTCTACATGCTCACTCATGGGGGGCTGGAATGGGGGAACCATGGAAAGAGTCCCCGAACTGGCCGGTCCAGAGGACTTCAAGCCTGGTTCAAGAAACCCCAATTGAACCAGAAAATCAAGAAAGGACCTGGCCAATTGAACCGGCCAATCAAAGGCCTGAACCGGACCTCTGAGTAAGTGACCCACCTAGCTCACATGTTTCTATTTGGGCCATTCCTTGTGCATCCAACAATCCTCGTTTCTCCATATTAAGTTAAATTTTCTCCTCGTTGCTCAAAAATTCAATGAAATGCCCATATATTGTTTTAATCATAGAAAATACATCATAGCTCCAAAATTTACAAGTAGTACATTTTCATCAGAAACATTAGCATGACCAAATAAAAATGGTTTTAGAGCCTATTTCATATCCATGATCTCTATTTTAGTACAAGTATCTTTGAATAGCCTTCTTGAGTATAAAATGGACACCCTTCTTGATTTTTGTGACTGTTATAGAATGGAATTTTGAGATTATTGGATAGCCATTTTGGATAAATAGAATGATGACATCAACTCCTTTAATTTTATACATCCGTGAAGCTAATTATGAAGATAGGGGATTTTATAAATTTGTGTGATATAATGATGGCCTTCAAAGCGTGTCAATCATGCAACGAAATATCTCTTGGTTTGATGGAGCCGGAATATCTTTTGAGGTATATTGGACCATAGAATTTGATTTGTAGCCTAAGTTTATATTAAGGATGTCTTCCGATCCTTTTATTAGATCTTTGGACAGATTGCGTAGCCTTGGATTTCTAACTCGGTGGACTTGGTCTTTGAGAAATTATCTATTACCCTAGTTCAAGTCAACAATGTGGGAGGTAGTACAATTCTCGCAAGATCAGTCCACCACGATCATCAAACGTGGGTGGATACGTGTAGTAGGTTGTGGCCTCGTGGAGGTCATGGGTTTAAAGCACATATTGGAGGGAAAGCATGCCATCACGTTGTGAGGTTCTACCTAACAGCCCTCAATTGGAGATAATGAGTGTGAAGATAGTGAGAACGAGCACCGGTCTTCCCTCTTGTCTTCACCTCAGAGCACTGCTCGAGGAGGCGCAAGGTTAGCGGAGGGACGCTTATAGGTCGTCATGCTCAAATCAGGGTGATGGACGAACTCCAGGGCGTTGGAGAAGGAACACGGAGGCGGCTAGAGAAGAGACCTAGTGCCAGAGGAAGAGAGCAAAGCCTTTTGCTCGCCAGTGACCTTCCCATGGTGGCAGACTAGCTGTGAAGGACCTTGGAGGTTGAGGTGATCTGCAAGGATGAGACTTTTTGCTCGTAGAGGAAGAGCGTTGAGGAGCAAGGTCCTCCCAAGCCCTCGTTGTGGCGGAGCCTAGCAGCGACAACCTTTTCTGTCGTGTTTGTAGATGTGAAGTATGTGAGGAGAGTTTGGCGGAGAACGTCGGTGGCTGGATCTCCGAGCCACCAGGAGAAGACTGTGACGGCTATCCATAAGTGGATGACCTAACCCTAAGGTTGATCTAGGAAAGTGTAACCCTAATCTCGAATATTGAAACATGATCTTCAAATATCATGATGTTGACCCTTGATCCAAACATTGTGTTTTAGGATCTAACTCAAAGGGTCGACCTATCAATTGTTGATCTATACTCAAAATCTTTGGTGAAAGGTATGCTATTATACCTCCTATTTGGTTGTATTGAAAATACTTTTTATGTATCTCTTAATTGTATACTTGGCTATATACTTATTTGAGCTACTGTTCCCTATTAATTAGGATACTGTGTTTTCTTGTATTATATTTTGAGACAAACTAGAAAACATAAATGATAATGCCCATTATGATTGCACATATACTGATGATGATGATGATGTTGATAATGTTGATGATGTTGAGATTGAGTGCAAGAAATCCCCTCATTCAAAGGTGCAACTTGTACATTGGACTCCTACCTCATATGGAGAGAAGGATCCTGTTGACCTCCCCCATCGCGTTGGGGTGATAGAGTCACACAAAATATATGAGCATGCTTCTCAATTAAAAAATAATGGGAACTCATAGTTAAAATTGAATTGTTTGAAATAAAAATCTTTTCGAATAAATGTTGGATGCTATACTTCCCTTAAATATAATTCCTCCCAGGTATACTCATTTATTTTAAACTATTTTACTTATTTTTATATAGCGTACAATTGCATTGACTTTGTGTCTTGATTTTCTTGATTTTAGGAAAAACATTAGAACCTTGACTATATCGCTTATGCAATTATATACTCTACTGACAAAGATTGATCTGCAATATCTCCTATATTGGGTTAGTTTGTTCTTTAAATTTCCAATTTTTGAGTTATTATTTCTTATTGTATATGATAGTGTGTTAGATCCTTGGGCCACTCAGGGATAGGCTTCAATCCTTTTTCTACTTTCTAGGCACTGGGATTGGGGTAAAAATGGTTCTGTGACAGTTGGTATCAGAGCATACACATTCTCATATACTTTAAGTAAATAATTTCTCAAGTCTCTTACACCCAAGAAAGCCTAAAATCCATAATGGTGAAAGTTGAGGTGTCTGGGCTCAGGGTCCTGGAATAATTTCTCCTATGCATCTTAACGGTGGCTGAGATCCCCCACTCTACCTGGCCTTAATTGATCCAGAACAGGACCTAAAGGTTCTCTTATGAAGCCCTAGAGAGTCTTCTAGCATCTCATCTCTTCTTTGAGGACTATCCTAAGCCACCCATGTAGATGAAGATTAGGTAGTTTTCTCATCTCCTCATGTGGTCCTTCTCTTGTGGTCTTTTACCACATGATGTCTTGATTATGGGTAGCTTATGCATGGGAAAAATGAATATTAATAGGAAATATTAAAAGTTGATACCATGATCTGATCTTAATTTTTACACTTGATTTCGATCAATGAATCTTGAAATAAAATACTCATGTATGACCCCTAATATCATGCGGACACAATTTACCCAAAACATGACTACATGTTTGAGGTAAATATTAATGATTTTGATTTGGTGAAATAAGGAAGACCTATACCTTATACTTCATTGTCGATGAGGTCTCTATTTTATTAATGTCCATTGATGCGATGATTTTGAGTCACATTTATAGACTTGTTTTACTCGCGTTTTATGCGATTATTGGTCATTTTGGTGGTTAATATTGCATAATTCACTTACTTTAGTCTATGACCCTTCTCAGCATCAATTCTCTCTTATTTTATTGTTTTGAGCATAAATGATTACAATGATAGGTTTTATCTCGGCTTATGTGGTTTTGTTTTGGAATTTCAGGAAAAACACATATATGCAGCTGTCGATACCATCGACGGCTGTCGATACTATCGACACAGCCATAGCCAGCCAGCCGTAAGGAGCAACACAGAGTCGATACCATCGATAGGGAAGTCGATGGTATCAAGTTACCATCAGGTTGCTGGCGAGCAGACAGTCAATAATATCGACCCAAAAGTCGATACTATCGACACGTGGAGTTTCAATGACGGAAAAGGGATAAAACTGATGCCTAAGGGTGTCGATACCATCGACCCTCGTCGATGGTATCGAGTCAGCATCAGGCGCAACAAAGAGAAGAAAAGAAGACTTGTTGATATCGCGCAGAGTCGATACCATCAACCCGCATCGATGGTATCGACACCGTCAGATTAAAGTTTGTTTCAGATCGATCCAAATCTGACGGTTGTGATATTTTTGCAACCTAACACGATGATTATACCTAATGACGGTGGCCAAGAACAAGGTATCACGTCATTAGCCGCTGCACACGTCCCGAGAAGGTGTGGAGAGAAGAACGGAGCCTAGAAGAACGCCCCAACCATTCTGGAAGCCGAAGAAGACGTTTTCCACCGCTGAAAGGCTGTAGATCGCGCATTCTACGCCGAGGAATGCTTGGATCTTCTCTGTTCAGGGGTTTCATTACTTATTCACGTTTTTCTCCATGTTTCCCCTTTTCTCAATCATGTTTTGCTCTGAGATGAACATGCGGGGCTAATCCCCTTTATCTTTAGGACCGGGAGTAGCCCGGGGAAGCATTGTATGACATTGTTATCATAGTAATTCATAATTTATCTCTTAAATCCGTGGTATGATTTTGTTTTCTCAATTATATTGTTATGCGTGACCACCATAATAATAATCTAATACCTTTAATTACTTTGAAATAAGAATTAACGGTTGAAAAGAGACGAAATTCACATTAATTAACAAATTCCTTTAACAAGGTGATGTAAGGTTAATGGTGGAAACCCAGAGGTCGATTCTAATGCACCTAGTTTAGGGTATAAGTTACTATGATAGTGGAACTGACATAGACATAGGTAGTGAATTGTACCACGATAGTGGACAATTCTGACTACATGCCACTACCCGGATTGAGAGATGAACATGAGTAACTATATGAAAATTCATACAATGAAACCCCGCGGTGAAACTACAATCCTAAAGATCTCCATTTGAATTGATTAAACTAAACCTTTAATCGATTGCTTCGTTTTATTTTATTTTATTTATTTATTAAACAACTCTCATAACCTTTTTATTGGTCTAGCTGATTGCGAGTAGTTAGTAGTAGTCTACTGATAATTTAGTATCCCTGAGTTCGACTCGAGCCTCACAGGGCCTGTACTACATTGACGCGTGCACTTGCGTTATACGGATGGTAAAATCGTGTCATCCATGTTGCCATATTATTGATTAAATCTCAAACATAGTTAAGTAAACTTTTTCCCTATTAGATGCACATCATGACTATGCCATCAAGTGACTAAGTTTAATACTCAAAAAATCATGATGTAAGACTAGGATGCAAAAAGTAGTTTCCGTATTGACTATTGATGCCTTTTGCAATCTAAATTTTGATATGATGAGCATGGACCTAAATCATGCACCTATTTTCAAATTATATCTTGATAATGAAAGAAAGTGAATACAACTATGACCCCGATCTTGAAAAAACTTGAATTAGATACCCTACTATGATGTTATAGGACATGATTTAATAAATCAATGGATCGTGACTAATGTTAGCAATGTGCTAGATTAGGGTGGTAGTTGACTCATGGCTCCCCTAACCTAAGTCACATCCCTATTGTAAATATCTCTATGTTTTCACCTTATTTATTATTTAGAGTTTGGGAAGTTATCCCCTTTCACCCGATTTGGATTGGTTGAACTGGACCTAATAGGTTAGACCCATGGTTGATAATCGATCTTGAATATCGATTTAATAATGACCTTGATATATGACAACGTTGACTATAGCTTGTGGTGGACTTCTTAGAAAAACCTAGGTCTAGATCATTCATCAAACTTGGATACCATGATAAAGATATCTTGATATGTTGCTCGAATATTGCTTGAATATTGTTGCTCAAAATTGAATATAGAAGAGTGATCTCCCCCAAGGTCTAAATAGGAATCTAAACCTAGCTTTGGAATATTTATACATATGAACAAATTCTGGATCTATGACTTTTGGTGTCTAAAATCTCAACTCTTGATGTTGATTAATAGAATTGTGACTCACGATTATCAATCTCAATAATGATACAAATCCTATGTTCACATTGTTTGCACGTTGAGATCCCCCAGATATATGACTAATGACTTCAAAATATCAAATCTAGAAATTAGTTAAATGATGACTATTTTGACTCTCTCGATTTATGACTTAGGGTTTAGCTCTCATTAGAATGAGGGTGGGACCTCCCATTGATTTGGAGCTCAAAAATCATGATATTGAAAGTATGATGTTGTCTCAAAATTGTTGAAATATGAAATCTCCAATCATGGGTGTATAACCCCCACCTAGGCTAATGTAGAGGCTAGGACCCTGATATATTGGGATTGAAAGTCACCTTGTACACTTGATTCAAGAACTCTATTTGTTTGACCTAAAATATGATATTTCCAAATTTGTGATCAATAGGATGCTTTCCATATTTGTGACTCATATTATGACTTTGGACATTGTATGCTTGACCCTGATACTCAATTGCTCGATGATAAAATGATGTTCGTACCAAGTTAATTATGATATGAAACATGTAATCCCAATTATAATTATTGGATTTCTTGAACATTGAGGACATGGTGATTATTTTATATTTAAGGATACTCTAATATTTAAGGATGAGACCTAGATTATGTAGCCTGAATGTTTGAGGATGTTTTTGAATTTTGGGGACAAAATGGATTTTAGCAAAAGAATAAAGTAATTAATCTTTTGACCTCATTATACTCACTCATGGTCCCAAATCATTTTTCTTGGCTTCATAATCAATGTTGAGACTCAAATTCAAAATATGGTGATCGCTATTAATTTTATAGACATTATAACACTACAAATTTGATTAATTCATCACTTTGTCCAAAGATGCAAATTGGTCAATAAAAGTTCACCTTTTGGTTCTCAAAATTTTTTCTAAATATTCTCAACATTTTTTTTAAAGTTATGTTCCAAATATCATCACATTTTGACATTCCTACAATTTTTTCTGAATTTTTGAAGTTAGGTGCTAAAAATCCCTTTATTTGCCCTTTTAATTGCCCTTTTCCAAGTCATCGATCCATTGCAAAGGGAGGGAATGAACCCCATCCGTTGGATCTGACCCACACAGATCACAGACTAATCAAATGGTTGGTCCATCATCCTCTACATCCCGCAATCAGTGGAGAGGGGAGTGGCGGCCAAAACACCAATAAATTTATTGCAACCCTCGTTTGAAAATCAAAGTAACCAGGGATTTTTGCCTTGCCAAATCGAAGGAATTTACCCATTTTTCACCCTTGAATTACCATGTTTCAAGAAAAATCAAGCCTGCATTTTCACTCCTCGACCGCCACCATGGACACCTACATGCAAACCCTAAATCTAGCCTTAATCCACCTATAAAAACTAGACCATCAACTTTGCCATGACCTCACGAGCCCAAACGGCTCCTTTTCCTCAACCCTCTCACCCTCCTACTTTAATGACCCCTTCCTCCAATCACCTATTGCTTTAGCAGTGCCACCACATAGCCCAATTTGGCATTCTTTCTCCTCACCCTCTCACTGCCTCCTCAATTCACTACGCGATGCCTTGACGGACTCGAACAACTATCTAGCAGCCCATGGTGACACCCCCTACTCCCTTCCTACTAGCTCTAGTGAGTTGGTCCATTGCGTCTACATGCTCACTCATGGGGGGCTGGAATGGGGGAACCATGGAAAGAGTCCCCGAACTGGCCGGTCCAGAGGACTTCAAGCCTGGTTCAAGAAACCCCAATTGAACTAGAAAATCAAGAAAGGACCTGGCCAATTGAACCGGCCAATCAAAGGCCTGAACTGGACCTCTGAGTAAGTGACCCACCTAGCTCACATGTTTCTATTTGGGCCATTCCTTGTGCATCCAACAACCCTCATTTCTCCATATTAAGGTAAATATTCTCCTCTTTGCTCAAAAATTCAATTAAATGCCCATATATTGTTTTAATCATAGAAAATACATCATAGCTCCAAAATTTACAAGTAGTACATTTTCATCAGAAACATTAGCATGACCAAATAAAAATGGTTTCAGAGCCTATTTCATATCCATGATCTCTATTTTAGTACAAGTATCTTTGAATAGCCTTCTTGAGTATAAAATGGACAACCTTCTTGATTTTTGTGACTGTTATAGAATGGAATTTTGAGATTATTGGATAACCATTTTGGATAAATAGAATGATGACATCAACTCCTTTAATTTTATACATTCGTGAAGCTTATTATGAAGATAGGGGATTTTATAAATTTGTGTGATATAATGATGGCCTTCAAAGCGTGTCAATCATGCAACGAAATATCTCTTGGTTTGATGGAGTCGGAATATCTTTTGAGGTATATTGGACCATAGAATTTGATTTGTAGCCTAAGTTTATATTAAGGATGTCTTTAGATCCTTTTATTAGATCTTTGGACTGATTGTGTAGCCTTGGATTTCTAACTCGGTGGACTTGGTCTTTGAGAAATTATCTATTACCCTAGTTCAAGTCAACAACGTGGGAGGTAGTACAATTCTCGCAAGATCAGTCCACCACAATCATCAAACGTGGGTGGATACGTGTAGTAGGTTGTGGCCGCATGGAGGTCATGGGTTTAAAGCACATATTTAAGGGAAAGCATGCCATCACGTTGTGAGGTTCTACCTAACAACCCTCATTTGGAGATAACGAGTGTGAAGATAGTGAGAACGGGCACCGGTCTTCCCTCTTGTCTTCACCTCAGAGCACTGCTCGAGGAGGTGCAAGGTTAGCGGAGGGACGCTCATAGGTCGTCATGCTCAAATCAGGGTGATGGACGGACTCCAGGGCGTTGGAGAAGGAACACGGAGGCGGCTGGAGAAGAGACCTAGTGCCAGAGGAGGAGAGCAAAGCCTTTTGCTCGCCAGTGACCTTCCCATGGTGGCGGACTAGCTGTGAAGGACCTTGGAGGTTGAGGTGATCTGCAAGGATGAGACTTTTTTCTCGCAGAGGAAGAGCGTTGAGGAGCAAGGTCCTCCCAAGCCCTCGTTGTGGCGGAGCCTAGCAATGACAGCCTTTTCTGTCGTGTTTGTAGATGTGAAGTATGTGAGGAGACTTTGGCAGAGAACGCCAGTGGCTGGATCTCCGAGCCACCAGGAGAAGACTGTGACGGCTATCCAGAGAGGTCGGAGGAGTAGAGGTAGCCGACCGGAGCTTCTGGTGGAGCCGAGAAGCATATCTCGTCTACCCTGAGGTAATGAGGAGGTTTCGAGCAAGGTATGTTGCTTGCCAGCACATTCATCCCCACGGCGGCAGCGGCGTGATCCAGAGAACAAAATGCACGCGGGCGTTAAAAGCTCATGGCAGCGGGCATGGATCCTCCAGTGGCATCGGGTAGAAGGAAGACCTGGAGAAGAAGGGGCTCCGTTGTTTTCCCTCGCTGGAGATCCTCCGGTGGCGGCGCATGCACAGGTCGGACGCCTGGTCTTGCGCGCTAGTAGATGATCGCAGAGGAACAAGAAAATCAGTCTGGTTCTCCGGCCAAACCAGCCGGCTCATGTCTGAACTAAGCGGGTCTCGACCCTGCTCAGCAATAAGAGTTGCACAGCCACGTGGTGAGACACAAGTGGCCGAAAAAGGTAAAAATCTCAGATTATTGTCCAATCTTCAATAATTCATTATAAATATCTCGTTTGTCTGTAAATTACAAACAAGATACCAAAATTCTCTGAAAAATGTGTAGAACAATATGAAAGTGTCATATCAGGCTTTTTTGGCATAAATAATAGTGTTATCATGTAAGTTGTGAAATACTTGATTCATGGATAATAAATATCAAACGTTGGCCTAAAATTATGAGAATATGTCACTAAGTCTATAATCATATTTAGAATCCATATGATGGCAGTGATTATGATGTTGATGTACAAAATAATATAATTTTCTCAATATGGCTAATTAGGGCTTATAACCCTAATAAATGCAATAAATACGTATGTGCTCCAAAAATGATGAAATTTACAGGGTAAGCTCATATCAATATATGAAACCTCAGTTTTAATTATGAGATCATAATGATGAACAAAATCCATATTATATAAAGATGAATATTAATACATGTTATAAAACCCTAATTCGAGTAGTACATGTAACTAGGGTTAATATGTGCACTAAAAGGATTTGAACCTAATGTTCAGACAATGAGCTTTGATAATGAGATGTAATCTGGAAAATGACATCAGTAAGATAATCGTAAGATAAGAATACAAGTAATGATACACATATCCTAATGAACTAAGAGAGACCCTAATGGATACGATTAGGGTTAAGATTAGATGTAAGATGATAAGAATCTAGTGATAGTATATGATGTTGTCTTAATCAGGTTTAACTAAGGATATAGTTGATATTAGGAATATGTGGTGATTAAGTTTATCTCTTGATCAAGGTACGCTATTACCTCTTACTTGGCTTATTATACAATATGCTTGTGTTATATGAGTAGTAAAATACTTGGCATATGGTATTGATTGAAATGATTGTTCTTGTATGCTATGTTGCTTGATTCTCCATACTTATTGTTATGAACACATCAAACATAATATATCTATTCCATAATATGAAAGCACTAACTCTTTGGTAGTGTGCTTGGAAGTGACCTAACTCTTTGGTAGTGGTCACATTGTACATATGACCTAACTCTTTGGTAGTGGTCTGACCTATCTCTTTGGTAGTGGTCACCTTGTACAAATGATCTAACTCTTTGGTTGTGATCATAAAGGCCTTGGTATATAATGGAAAATAAGCTCAAAATATGTGTTCTCTTTGTTAATGAATATCCTTGTGCAAGTATATGCTTTTCTTATATTCTTCTGTTATTGCCAAGTATATTAGTTTTATCTTATTGCCAAGATATGATGAGAGCTAAATAAAAGACACGTAGGCGTACTCAGTACAATATTCTTGAAATATTATGCTGACGTGTACCGCATGTAATCTTTTGTTTAAGTTGTGGTTTTGCTCTTGAAGAACCAGGATAGAGAGAGTTGTGTAGCGAGCTGAGGTACAGGTGGACATGTTGTCTTAAGATCCTGTTGTTTAGCTATAGCACATGTATATGTATAAGTTTGTTGTTCAATATGTAATATCAAATGTTGTAACAATTCATGTTGTAATTATATGTTGAATGGTGAACATATGTGTATGGTTTTATTATTGTTCATGTACATGTTCTACTGTTGTTTCCTTCTGACTCCCTCGATTTTCTTCTTCTTAGCCTAGTGTGGGATGTTTAAATTGGAATGCTCGCTGAGGTGAGAGTTTCAATTTGGACGTCGCACATCAGATTAAGTTTTAGAAAATCTGGGGACGTCACAGGTGGTATCAGAGCATGAACAATAGCAAAGCCTGACATTTGGTCATTATGCAACACAAAACTAAAGAACCTTAAACTTAATAATCTTTAGGATTAGATTAGTTGTCCTTTAGAGACTAGATCTGACCTAGCCCCTAGGTTAGCACCTAGATGTCTGAGAACTAGGTCTATATTGGTGCTTGTTGTATAGCAAATCTTTAGATGTCATTCTTTCCTTATAGTGCAACGGTATGGGACATTGCACTATTTGGAAATGATGTACATCGCGGGAAGAGAAACCCTAGACATATGGCGCTCGTTGTCTAGAGTAGCTACACTAGTCTATCCCTTGTTCTCACCCTATTCACTAGTTTTCATGACACTGGACTCTCTACAATGTGTGGGGCACTCATTTTCTGGATTTGGTTTTGGATTCCAATCGGATCGAACCTTGATAGTTTTCTCTAACGCATGATTTATCGGAAGAAAACTATATAATATTTTATTATATATATGTATTACAAAAATGTGTCCTCACACATGTATGAGTAGGAGGTGATCATGCAACCTAAGTGAAAGTGAATGACATCAGTCTAGAAGAGAGAGTAGTTCTAGATTAGATGTCTAGAGCCTTGTTGGAATATATGATAGATGGAATAGATGAAAAAAGTTTTGATGATGATGTAAGTCTTATATAGATGACATAAGATGGTCATGATGATATATGTTTGTCTTTGAGGACTTAAGTTCAGGTTTGAGGTTTTGAGATAAGTTTTGATGTTGCAAGTAAATAGGCTTTTATGAGATAAGATATGTTACATTCAGAAAAGTTGTGAGTCAGCATGAGCCTCAAGCTCTTTTAAAAAGGAGGACCTCTAGTGTTAGGACCAATTTTGGGGTTAGCTCAAGAGAGAGAGAGACCCACAGGGAGAAGGTCAGAGAACCTAGACTCCACGATATGAGAAATATGAGATATGTGATATGATATGTCCTAAACTAGACTACTCCTGAGTGATTGAGATGAGTCACTTTATGCATGATTCCTATAGTTGTTGAACCCTAGATGTCCTTGGGAGTGCCAAACCCTAGAGATAGAGGGAGGCTGGTTACATGTACATATGCGAACATCAATATGAGTGTCTTCCATCCGGGTGAGGGAGAGAGAGCCCAAGACCCTGGAGGAGGTAGTTATGTTAGTTTATGTAAAGCCTCATACTCGGGTTGGTGGTTTCCCACATAGGAATCTAGTGTTGCATATAAGAGAGTTTTGGGTAAGCATGTTTCATGGGTAGAGACCTATGAAGAGTATGCCATAGCATGTTTTGGTTTGTGCTTATGTGGATAGATCTTGTAAAGCTATCACTAGTGCCAATGTGGTAATCCGAGAACCCTAGACAAAGAGGAAAGATAAAGTATGTTCATATGAGATACTCATTGAGATGAGTTGGCTCAGAGAGACGGAGCATGGAACTACCCTCGTGGTATGGGTTAGGAGAACCTCAATTGGACTATATTAAGTTTTAGATATATGTTTAACAAGCCGCTCATATAAGTTTGTTTAGAAAAGCCATGATAAAATATATGTAAAGATGTGATCTAAATCTCGAGACGTGATATATGGACATGATATGATAGAAACCTAGAGATGGTTTAATAGATGTCAACACATATATGGTTAACCATGTACACAAATAATGATGATAATGTGATGTTGTTGGTTAATCTTGTGATGAAATCACTGATAAATGTATCAATTTAGTATGAATAATGAAATAAGACCATATGAATGAAACATGTTGCACAAGATGTTAATATTAGTGCTTAACAAAGATGGAAAATATAGTTTGACAGTTAGCACAACATAATGTTTATGACACCTTGATGTATGATTTAATCTTAATTAACTCCTTTTAACATGATAATATGATGTGGGAATCCTAATGCATGGCTAAAGATAAGGATGCCACACCAACATATTAGATATGTCATGACATAACATGAATTTCTAAACCTTTTTGAAGGGGTAGTTCCCCCTAGGTGCTTTAATAGCCTCCTAGAAATGGTACATATATATTTTGGACATGATGTTTATGGAAATGTTGTATCTAGAACAATGCCACAGTTATGGATGGAGACCTTTTGGTTGTTCCTTGAAATAAGATGATAGTTTAATTTCGAGGACGAAATTTCTTTTAAGATGTATATGATGTGATAAAGTGGACTTTGATTTTAATTTCGTGGACGAAATTATTTTAGGGTGTGTAGGATGTTATAGAATGGAATTTTGAGATTATTGGATAGCCATTTTGGATAAATAGAATGATGACATCAACTCCTTTAATTGTATACATTCATGAAGCTAATTATGAAGATAGGGGATTTTATAAATTTGTGTGATATAATGATGGCCCTCAAAGCGTGTCAATCATCCAATGAAATCTCTCTTGGTTTGATGGAGTCGGAATATATTTTGAGGTATATTGGACCATAGAATTTGATTTGTAGCCTAAGGTTATATTAAGGATGTCTTCCGATCATTTTATTAGATCTTTGGACGGATTGCGTAGCCTTGGATTTCTGACTCGGTGGACTTGGTCTTTGAGAAATTATCTATTACACCTAGTTCAAATCAACAATGCGGGAGGTAGAACAATTCTCGGAAGATTAGTCCACCACGATCATCAAATGTGGGTGGATACGAGTAGCAGGTTGTGGCCTCGTGGAGGTCATGGGTCTAAAGCACATATTGAAGGGAAAGCATGCCATCACGTTGTGAGGTTCTACCTAACAGCCCTCATTTGGAGATAACGAGTGTGAGGATAGTGAGAACGAGAACCGGTCTTCCCTCTTGTCTTCACCTCAAAGCACTGCTGGAGGAGGTGCAAGGTTAGCGGAGGGACGCTCATTGGTCGTCATGCTCAAATCAGGGTGCTGGACGGACTCCAGGGCATTGGAGAAGGAACACAGAGGCGGCTGGAGAAGAGACCTAGTGCCAGAGGAGGAGAGCAAAGCCTTTTGCTCGCCAGTGACCTTCCCATGGTGGCGGACTAGCTGCCAAGGAGCTTGGAGGTTGAGGTGATCTGCAAGGATGAGACTTTTTGCTCGCGGAGGAAGAGCGTTGAGGAGCAAGGTCCTCCTAAGCCCTTGTTGTGGCGGAGCCTAGCAGTGACAACCTTTTCTGTCGTGTTTGTAGATGTGAAGTCTGTGAGGAGACCTTGGCAGAGAACGCCGGTGGCTGGCTCTTCGAGCCACCAGGAGAAGACTGCGACGTCTATCCAGAGAGGTCGGAGGAGTAGAGGTAGCCGACCGGAGCTTCTGGTGGAGCTGAGAAGCATATCTCGTCTACCCTAAGGTAATGAGGAGGTTTCGAGCAAGGTCTATTGCTCGCCAGCAAAGTCATCCCCACGGCAGCGACGACGTGATCCAGAGAACAAAATGCACGCAGGCATTAAAAGCTCATGGCAGCGGGCATGGATCCTCCAGTGGCATCGGGTAGAAGGAAGACCTGGAGAAGAAGGGGCTCTATTGTTTTCCCTCGCTGGAGATCCTCCGGTGGCGGCGCTTGCACAGGTCGGACGCCTGGTCTTGCGTGCTCATAGATGATCGCAGAGGAACAAGAAAGTCAGTCCGGTTCATCCGGCCAGACCAGCCGGCTCATGTCTGAACCAAGCGAGTCTCCACCCTGCTCTGCAATAAGTGTTGCGCAGCCACGTGGCGAGACACAAGTGGCCGAAAAAGGTAAAAATCTCATATTATTGTCCAATCTTCAATAATTCATTATAAATAGCTCGTTTGTCTGTAAATTACAAACAAGATACCAAAATTCTCAGAAAAATGTGTAGAACAATATGAAAGTTTCATATCAGGCCTTTGAGGCATAAATAATAGTGTTATCATGTAAGTTGTGAAATACTTGATTCATGGATAATAAATATCAAATGTTGGCCTAAAATTATGAGAATATGTCACTAAGTCTATAATCATATTTAGAACCCATATGATGTAAGTGATTATGATGTTGATGTACAAAATAATATAATTTGCTCAATATGGCTAATTAGGGCTTATAACCCTAATAAAATGCAATAAATACGTATGTGCTCTAAAAATGATCAAATTTACAGGGTAAGCTCATATCAATATATGAAACCTTAGTTTTAATTATGATATCATAATGATGAACAAAATCCATGTTATATGAAGATGAATATTAATACATGTTATAAAACGCTAATTCGAGTAATACATGTAACTAGGGTTAATATGTGCACAAAAAGGATTTGAACCTAATGTTCATATAATGAGCTTTGATAATGAGATGTAATCTAGAAAATGACATCAGTAAGATAATCGTAAGATAAGAATACAAGTAATGATACACATATCCTAATGAACTAAGAGAAACCCTAATGGATACGATTAGGGTTAAGATGAGATGTAAGATGATAAGAATCTAATGATAGTATATGATCTTGTCTTAATCAGGTTCAACTAAGGATATAGTTGATATCAGGAATATGTGGTGATTAAGTTTATCTCTTGATCAAGGTACGCTATTACCTCTTACTTGGCTTATTATACAATATGCTTGTGTTATATGAGTAGTAAAATACTTGGCATATGGTATTGATTGAAATGATTATTCTTGTATGCT
Organism: Alisma plantago-aquatica; assembly: GCA_963693085.1. Taxonomy (NCBI): domain Eukaryota; kingdom Viridiplantae; phylum Streptophyta; class Magnoliopsida; order Alismatales; family Alismataceae; genus Alisma; species Alisma plantago-aquatica. Next base: position 245,227,259 of record OY856409.1, read on the forward strand.
ATGTTGCTTGATTCTCCATACTTATTGTTATGAACACATCAAACATAATATATCTATTCCATTATATGAAAGCACTAACTCTTTGGTAGTGTGCTTGGAAGTGACCTAACTCTTTGGTAGTGGTCACATTGTACATATGACCTAACTCTTTGGTAGTGGTCACCTTGTACAAATGATCTAACTCTTTGGTAGTGATCATAAAGGCCTTGGTATACAATGGAAAATAAGCTTAAAATATGTGTTCTCTTTGTTAATGAATATCCTTGTGCAAGTATATGCTTTTCTTATATTCTTCTGTTACTGCCAAGTATATTAGTTTTATCTTATTGCCAAGATATGATGAGAGGTAAATAAAAGACACGTAGGCGTACTCAGTAAATATTCTTGAAATATTGTGCTGACGTGTACCACATGTAATCTTTTGTTTAGGTTGTGGTTATGCTCTTGAAGATCCAGGATAGAGAGAGTTGTGTAGCGAGCTGAGGTACAGGTGGACCTGTTGTCTTAAGATCCTGTTGTTTAGCTATAGCACATGTATATGTATAAGTTTGTTGTTCAATATGTAATATCAAATGTTGTAACAATTCATGTTGTAATTATATGTTGAATGGTGAACATGTGTTATGGTTTTATTATTGTTCATGTACATGTGCTACTGTTGTTTCCTTCTGACTCCCTCGATTTTCTTCTTCTTAGCCTAGTGTGGGATGTTTAAATTGGAATGCTCGCTGAGGTGAGGGTTTCAATTTGGACGTCGCACATCAGATTAAGTTTTAGAAAATTCGGGGACGTCACAGGTGGTATCAGAGCATGAACAATAGCAAAGCCTGACATTTGCTCATTATGCAACTCAAAACTAAAGAACCTTAAACTTAATAATCTTTAGGGTTAGATTAGTCGTCCTTTAGAGACTAGATCTGACCTAGCCCCTAGGTTAGCACCTAGATGTCTGAGAACTAGGTCCAGATTGGTGCTTGTTGTATAGCAAATCCTTAGATGTCGTTCTTTCCTTATAGTGCAGCGGTATGGGATGTTGCACTATTTGGAAATGATGTACATCACGGGAAGAGAAACCCTAGACATATGGCACTCGTTGTCTAGAGTAGCTACACTAGTATATCCCTTGTTCTCACCCTATTCACTAGTTTTCATGACACTGGACTCTCTACTATGTGTGGGGCACTCGTTTTCTGGATTTGGTTTTGGATTCCAATCGGATCGAACCTTGATAGTTTTCTCTGACGCATGATTTATTGGAGAAAAACTATATAATATTTTATTATATATATGTATTACAAAAATGTGTCCCCACACATGTAAGAGTAGGAGGTGATCATGCAACCTAACTGAAAGTGAATGACATCAGTCTAGAAGAGAGAGTAGTTCTAGATTAGATGTCTAGAGCCTTGTTGGAATATATGATAGATGGAATAGATGAAATAAGTTTTGATGATGATGTAAGTCTTATATAGATGACATAAGATGGTCATGATGATATATGTTTGTCTTTGAGGACTTTAGTTCAGGTTTGAGGTTTTGAGATAAGTTTTGATGTTGCAAGTAAATAGGCTTTTATGAGATAAGATATGTTACATTTAGACAAGTTGTGAGTCAGCATGAGCCTCAAGCTCTTTTACAAAGGAGGACCTCTAGTGTTAAGACCAGTTTTGGGGTTAGCTCAAGAGAGAGCGAGACCCAAAGGGAGAAGGTCAGAGAACCTAGACTCCACGATATGAGAAATATGAGATATGTGAAATGATATGTCCTAAACTAGAGTACTCCTGATTGATTGAGATGAGTCGCTTTATGCATGATTCCTATAGTTGTTGAACCCTAGATGTCCTTGGGAGTGCCAAACCCTAGAGATAGAGGGAGGCTGGTTACATGTACATATGCGAACATCAATATGAGTGTCTTCCATCCGGGTGAGGGAGAGAGAGCCCAAGACCCTGGAGGAGGTAGTTATGTTAGTTTCTGTGAAGCCTCATACTCGGGTTGGTGGTTTCCTACATAGGAATCTAGTGGTGCATATAAGAGAGTTTTGGGTAAGCATGTTTCATGGGTAAAGACCTATGAAGAGTATGCCATAGCATGTTTTGGTTTGTGCTTATGTGGCTAGAGCTTGTAAAGCTATCACTAGTGCCAATGTGGTAATCCGAGAACCCTAGACCAAGAGGAAAGATAAAGTATGTGCATATGAGATACTCATTGAGTTGAGTTGGCTCAGAGAGACGGAGCATGGAACTACCCTCGTGGTATGGGTTAGGAGAACCTCAATTGGACTATATTAAGTTTTAGATATATGTTTAACAAGCCACTCACATAAGTTTGTTTAGAAAAAACATGATAAAATATATGTAAAGATGTGATCTAAATCTCGAGACGTGATATATGGACATGATATGATAGAATCCTAGACATGGTTTAATAGATGTCAACACATATATGGTTAACCATGTACACGAATAATGATGATAATGTGATGTTGTTGGTTAATCTTGTGATGAAATCACTGATAAATGTATCAATTTAGTATGAATAATGAAATAATACCATATGAATGAAACATGTTGCACACGATGTTAATCTTTGTGCTTAACAAAGATGGAAAATATAGTTTGACAGTTAGCACAACATAATGTTTATAACACCTTGATGTATGAGTTAATCTTAATTAACTCCTTTTAAACATGATAATATGATGTGGGAATCCTAATGCATGGCTAAAGATAAGGATGCCACACCAACATATTAGATATGTCATGACATAACATGAGTTTCTAAACCTTTTTGAAGGGGTAGTTCCCCCTAGGTGCTTTAATAGCCTCCTAGAAATGGTACATATATGTTTTGGACATGATGTTTATGGGAATGTTGTATCTAGAACAATGCCACAGTTATGGATGAAGACCTTTTGGTTGTTCCTTGAAATAAGATGATGGTTTAATTTCGAGGACGAAATTTCTTTTAAGATGTATATGATGTGATAAAGTGGTCTTTGATTTTAATTTCGAGGACGAAATTATTTTAAGGTGTGTAGGATGTTATAGAATGGAATTTTGAGATTATTGGATAGCCATTTTGGATAAATAGAATGATGACATCAACTCCTTCAATTTTATACATTCGTGAAGCTAATTATGAAGATAGGGGATTTTATAAATTTGTGTGATATAATGATGGCCTTCAAAGTGTGTTAATCATGCAACGAAATATCTCTTGGTTTGATGGAGTCGGAATATCTTTTGAGGTATATTGGACCATAGAATTTGATTTGTAGCCTAAGTTTATATTAAGGATGTCTTCTGATCCTTTTATTAGATCTTTGGACGGATTGTGTAACCTTGGATTTCTAACTCAGTGGACTTGGTCTTTGAGAAACTATCTATTACCCTAGTTCAAATCAACAACGCGGGAGGTAGTACAATTCTCGCAAGATCAGTCCACCATGATCATCAAACGTGGGTGGATACGTGTAGCAGGTTGTGGCCTCGTGGAGGTCATGGGTCTAAAGCACATATTGAAGGGAAAGCATGCCATCACGTTGTGAGGTTCTACCTAAAAGCCCTCATTTGGAGATAACGAGTGTGAGGATAGTGAGAACGATCACTGGTCTTCCCTCTTGTCTTCACCTCAGAGCACTGTTGGAGGAGGCACAAGGTTAGCGGAGGGACGCTCATAGGTCGTCATGCTCAAATCAGGGTGATGGACGGACTCCAGGGCGTTGGAGGAAGAACACGGAGGCAGCTGGAGAAGAGACCTAGTGCCAGAGGAGGAGAGCAAAGCCTTTTGCTCATCAGAGACCTTCCCATGGTGGCAGACTAGCTGTGAAGGAGCTTGGAGGTTGAGGTGATCTGCAAGGATGAGACTTTTTGCTCGCGGAGGAAGAGCGTTGAGGAGCAAGGTCCTCCCAAGCCCTCGTGTTTGTAGATGTGAAGTATGTGAGGAGACTTTGGCGGAGAACGTCGGTGGCTGGATCTCTGAGCCACCAGGAGAAGACTGCGACGGCTATCCAGAGAGGCCGGAGGAGTAGAGGTAGCCGACTAGAGCTTCTGGTGGAGCCGAGAAGCATATCTCGTCTACCCTGAGGTAATGAGGAGGTTTCGAGCAAGGTCTGTTGCTCGCCAGCACAGTCATACCCACGGCGGCGGCGTGATCTAGAGAACAAAACGCATGCGGGCATTAAAAGCTCATGGCAGCGGGCATGGATCCTTCGGTGGCATCAGGTAGAATGAAGACCTAGAGAAGAAGGGGCTCTGTTGTTTTCCCTCACAGGAGATCCTCCAATGGCGGCGCTTGCACAGGTCGGACGCCTGGTCTTGCGCGCTCGTAGATGATTGTAGAGGAACAAGAAAGTCAGTCTGGTTGAGCCATCCAGACCAGCCGGCTTATGTCTGAACCAAGCGGGTCTCCACCCTGCTCAACAATAAGAGTTGCGCAGCCACGTGGCGAGACACAAGTGGCCGAAAAAGGTAAAAATCTCAGATTATTGTCCAATCTTCAATAATTCATTATTAATAGCTCATTTGTCTATAAATTACAAACAAGATACCAAAATTCTCAAAAAAATGTGTAGAACAATATGAAAGTGTCATATTAGGATTTTGAGGCATAAATAATAGTGTTTTCATGTATGTTGTGAAATACTTGATTCATGGATAATATATATCAAACGTTGACCTAAAATTATGAGAATATGTCACTAAGTCTATAATCATATTTAGAATCCATATGATGTAAGTGATTATTATGTTGATGTACAAAATAATATAATTTGCTCAATATGGCTAATTAGGGCTTATAACCCTAATAAAATGCAATAAATACGTATGTGCTCCAAAAATGATGAAATTTACAAGGTAAGCTCATATCAATATATGAAACCTCAGTTTTAATTATGAGATCATAATGATGAACAAAATCCATGTTATATGAAGATGAATATAAATACATGTTGTAAAACCCTAATTCGAGTAATACATGTAACTAGGGTTAATATGTGCACAAAAAGGATTTGAACCTAATGTTCAGATAATGAGCTTTGATAATGAGATGTAATATGGAAAATGACATCAGTAACATAATCGTAAGATAAGAATACAAGTAATGATACACATATCCTAATGAACTAAGAGAAACCCTAATGGATACGATTAGGGTTAAGATGAGATGTAAGATGATAAGAATCTAATGATAGTATATGATCTTGTCTTAATCAGGTTCAACTAAGGATATAGTTGATATCAGGAATATGTGGTGATTAAGTTTATCTCTTGATCAAGGTACGCTATTACCTCTTACTTGGCTTATTATACAATATGCTTGTGTTATATGAGTAGTAAAATACTTGGCATATGGTATTGATTGAAATGATTGTTCTTGTATGCTATGTTGCTTGATTCTCCATACTTATTGTTATGAACACATCAAACATAATATATCTATTCCATTATATGAAAGCACTAACTCTTTGGTAGTGTGCTTGGAAGTGACCTAACTCTTTGGTAGTGGTCACATTGTACATATGACCTAACTCTTTGGTAGTGGTCTGACCTAACTCTTTGGTAGTGGTCACCTTGTACAAATGATCTAACTCTTTGGTAGTGATCATAAAGGCCTTGGTATATAATGGAAAATAAGCTTAAAATATGTGTTCTCTTTGTTAATGAATATCCTTGTGCAAGTATATGCTTTTCTTATATTCTTCTGTTACTGCCAAGTATATTAGTTTTATCTTATTGCCAAGATATGATGAGAGGTAAATAAAAGACACGTAGTCGTACTCAATACAATATTCTTGAAATATTGTGCTGACGTGTACCACATGTAATCTTTTGTTTAGGTTGTGGTTATGCTCTTGAAGATCCAGGATAGAGAGAGTTGTGTAGCGAGCTCAGGTACAGGTGGACCTGTTGTCTTAAGATCCTGTTGTTTAGCTATATCACATGTATATGTATAAGTTTGATGCTCAATATGTAATATCAAATGTTGTAACAATTCATGTTGTAATTATATGTTGAATGGTGAACATGTGTGTATGGTTTTATTATTGTTCATGTACATGTGCTACTATTGTTTCCTTTTGACTCCCTCGATTTTCTTCTTCTTAGCCTAGTGTGGGATGTTTAAATTGGAATGCTCGCTGAGGTCAGGGTTTCAATTTGGACGTCACACATCAGATTATGTTTTAGAAAATCTAGGGACGTCACAGTGACTTTTTGACTCTGATGTTCATATTGAGACTCTAAAATCATAACTTGACTAGTGAAGTTCTATATCTATATTTGTTTACTTTATTCAATCTTGAATATCATGATGAAATCATAAAAATATGATTGTCCTAAATCTTGTGGCATTTTTTATGTATTGACCTAATACTTGATCTCTGATTTACTCCTTATACTAATCACGACTTGATTTAATCTTAAACACCAATGATGTTAGAACTTGATAATGATCTGAAGACCTGATTTGACCATGTGAATTAGGGTTAACACATGTACCTAGAATACCAAGGTGGTTCATTCACACTTGAAACATAATTGACATGTGAATAATGTTGAACATATTGATACTTCATAAGTGGATGACCTAACCTTAAGGTTGACCAAGGAAAGTGTAACCCTAATCTCGAATATTGAAACATGATCTTAAAATATCATGATGTTGGCCCTTGATCCAAACATTGTGTTTTAGGATCTAACTCAAAGGGTCGACGTATCACTTGTTGACATGTACTCGAAATCTTCAGTAAAAGGTACACTATTATACTCTTCTTTGGTTGTATTGAAGATACTTTTTGTGCATCTCTTGATTGTAGACTTGGCTATATACTTGTTTGAGATACTCTTCCCTATTGATTAGTATTCCATATTTTCTTATATTATATTTTGAGACAAATTGGTAAACATTAATGATAATTCCCATTATGACTGCACGTATACTGATGATGATGTTAATAATGTTGATAATGTTGAGATTGAGTGCAAGAAATACCCTCATTCAAATATGGAACTTGTACATTGGCCTCCTACCTCATATGGAGAGAAGGAGCTTGGTGACCTCCCCCATCGTGTTGGGGTGATAGAGTCACACAAAATACAGAAGCGTGCTTCTCAATTACAAGATAATGGAAAATTGTAATAAAAATTGAATTGTTTGAAATAAAATCTTGTTGAATAAATGTTGGATTTGGAAAATTTCTTGCTACACTTCTCTTGAATATAAGTCCTTCCAAGTATACTCTTTTATTAAAAACTATATTACTTGATTTATATAGGATGTCGTGCAATTTCATTGACTTTGTGTATTGAGTTTATTGATTTTAGGCAAAACATTGGAACCTTGACTATATCTCTTCCACACTCATGTACTCTAATGCACATATTAATCTGCAATATCTCCTATCTTGGGTTATTTTTTTCTTTAAATTTCCTATTTTTGAGTTATTATTTCTTATTGTATATGCTAGTGCGTTAGATCCTATCAGGCCACTTAGGGACGTGCGCTTCAATCAGTGGAATTGTGATTGGGGTAAAAATGGTTCTGTGACAATGTCCTCCTTTATACATGTCATGTTAAAGACTGTTTCAGCACTATCTCTAGTAGAAATGGCACCCTTGAAGCAAACATCAAACCACAAGTGCAAAGCGAGCTCATCCTTCACCCCCACCTATGTCTCTTCAACCAATTTTAGGGTGATAGTAGAAGAAGATCCAGCATATCAATTCCTTATCTCCCATGGGGTCCTCCCTACCCATTTCTCATGTAAAGAAACCATTAAAACTCTATGGTTCAAGAATGAGGTCAAGGAGAACCCCAAAGATATTGTCCTCGAGTACATATGATTCACGGTAACAAAAACTTATCCTCACCTCGTCTATGAATTTCTTACTACTCTTAAGGTTGAGGAGGACCCAAAGGACATGCTCAAACCCTATTCCTTCATTAGATTTCATCTTCTAGGCTGGAGCTACATAATCACATTCCATGATTATTGTGAGCTTTTAGAATGCAACTATAGAGGTGCTCTAGCCTACCCTACCTCTTTAGAAAGTGACATTTTCTGGAATGCGATCATAGATGAAGAGAGACATGTTGTCGCAAAGGCCAGAGATTCTATTATCCATAACCCCATCTTCTGTTACCTACATCCTCTCCTCAACACATGCCTCTACGCACAGAAAGAAACACAAGGTGCGTGCCAGAAATAAGATTTGTTCTTTCTGTGGGGTATGGTGTATAATTTCATGATCAATGTAGGTTATTTCATCCTCATCCGATTCTTGGACATCAAGAATATCAAGAAAAGAGAACTCTACAGGGTTGACCGGTCTTGGACTTGACCGGTCTAGAGGCCGCACAAGGCAGTAACCTGGTGGACATCCAATATATGATCTCTACAGGGTTGATTAGTAGGGTGCCCTAACACGATTAAACTGTGCGTAAAATGCAAGTGCATGTGTCAATGTAATATAGGCCTTTCTGAGGCCTGAGCCGAACTCAGGGAATGTAATTTCGGTAGACTACTACTAAAGACTTGCAATCAACTAGTCCGATAATAAAAGTTTAAGAGTTTTTTTGAAAAAGAAAATAAAAACAAAAGAAAATAAAGCAATCGATTAAATGGTTGGTTTAATCAATTAAAATGGAATCTCTAGGATTGCGGTTTCACCACAAATTCTCGTTGTACTAATTCCTACATAATTATCACAACTCGTCTCCTATTCTGGGTAGTGTCCTATGAATAGAATTGTTCACTTCCATGATACAATTCACTACCTTAATTTAGATCGGTTCCACGTCAGTAGTAACCTATACCCTAAATTAGGTGCATGAAAAACATATCTCTAGGTTTCCACCATTAACTGTAAATCACCTTTTCCAAAGGATTTATAAGTTGATGTGATTATTGCATCTTTTCAACCATTAATTCTTCGTCAAAAGCAATTAAAGGTATTAAAATACCATTATGGTGATCAAGAATAATGATAGAATTGAGAAAACAATATCATACCACGGATTTGAGAGAAAATTTATGGTTAACTATGTAAAAAGTGTCATACAATGATTATCTGGGCTACTCCCGGTCCTAAATACAAAGGGGATTAGCCCTACATGTTCATCTCAATGAGAAACACAATGAAAGGAGAAGAAAACATAGGGGAAATGTGGATGGAGATGGTGTAACCCCTGAATGAAGGAGTACCAGACGATCCTTAGTGCGAGATGGGCGTTCTACAACCTTCTGGTGGTAGAAAACTCCATCTGTAGCTCTGGAAACATCTGGGGCGTAGCTCTGGTCTCCGTTCTTCATTCTCTCCTCTTTCGAGACTTGTATAGTGGCTAATGATGTGATAGTATGGCTTGGGCCATTTTTTGTAGGTATAGGGATAACTTACGACCGCCAAAACATCACGGCCGTTCGATTTAGATTGATATGGGTGGTTTCCTGATCTGACAGCATTGATACCATCGATGATGGGTCGATGGTATCGACTCGTGTAGGGTATCTGCGCTCCTTGATTTTCTAGCATTCTCTCTGATGGCAGCTCGATACCATCGACTTCTGGGTCGATGGCATGGACCCATTCTGCTCTTTCTAGCTACCTCATTGTGGAAGTCTCAATAGTATCAACAACCATCAATGGTATCAACGACTACATATATGTGAATTCCCTAAAATAAAGAGAAAAACACCAATCAAATACGAGAAATATGATCTTTTATACAAAATAAGATGAAATACGACAAATTTGATGCATAATGAGATTGTAGGCTAAAGGAAATGAATCATGCAATATTAACCACAAATATGACCAATACATGCATAAAACGCATATGAAACTAGCCTATAAAAGTGACTTAAAATCCTCAAATCAAACTGACCTAAGCTTGAACTTTGCTCAACCTCGAGCAACAAAACTACAAAATATAATTGTGAGGGTCAACTAAAGAACATATTAAAATAAAAGACCTCTCAGAATGATTCCCTCCTGCAAGACACATACCGACCCTCACTGACCATGGAATGGTAACTACCCTAAAGGTGACAATAATCATCCATGAGGGATGCCCACCCCAAGACCAACAGACACTATCAAAATAGGAAGTTGATATAATAAATTCCTCCGGTTCAGGCTTGGTGCATCTTGTGATCTCCTATCTACGTTGCTCATATCCTAACTACCATCTACATGGAAGAAGATCTCCTGATATACAAGAATGAGGAGATAATCATGGGTGGCCTACCGTTTTGAGCAACGGGTGGATGAAATGGGCGGCTGTGGAAGAAGAGGAAGCACAATACAGTTTAACATGCAAAAACAATAAAATGACCTAAATGATGCATATGTATATGGAAATGACTTAATTCCTACATTTTAGGTAGAATGATGCATGCTCTACTATTTTGTCTCAATGTGAGATAGAATGTCTACAAAACGACATCATGTGCTTATTCTTCCTTTTATGCAGGTGAAACAAGTTCTTTTCTCCCTCTGATTTCACTTTGTCATTATTATTTTTTTCAAGACCTTCTTCTTCTCAATTTTGACTAGAGAAACATTTACAATACTTTACATTTTTTTTCAGACTTATTTTCACATAGCTACTACCATTGATGCATTACAATTTACTTCTCAGAGAGTATAAAACAAGTTCCCCGAATTTCTTATTTATCAGAATAAGTAAGGCACATAATGTCCTATATGCTCAAGAGTATGCAAAATGCAACTAAATGAAAGTAATTATGCAACTACCATGGCATGCACTTGAGAATGTGTACATGCATGACTAATCTACAAATCTCTTTTCATTTTTTCATTTCTTATGCAAAATCTAGCTATAATGCAATCCTATCTAAATGGCATGCAATTAAAAGATGAAAATTGTAATGTGCTCCCAATCCTTATGGTGGAGTTTGAATGAATTGAGGTGGATAGATCATAAGACTAATTTACAGAACCATTGGAAAAGATTATATGTCCCTCCTTACTGACATGTGTACCAATCAATCAATGGGTTTCTTTCTCTGATTTTTGATTAAAGTCTTGTTAATGTTTGATCAGTTTAGGCTCGACATCCAAATCCATCCACAATTCTTGAACCATAAGGATGTAGAGTTATGATCATATATTTTAAAGTTGACCTACCCAATTATTTTCATAAATTATGTGCTCAATTTCAAACTAGTCCAACTTATAATTTCTGGAAAATTTTCATTAATGCTCAAATTTTAGACAATTGCATCCATTACCCCCATATGAAAAACATTGAGATGACATGAAATTTACATTTAGACATCCACTGATTACACTAGATAGAAAGTGGATCTTAGAAAGCTGTAAATAAAGAAATTGCGCAACTAGAAGAAAATTTTCAAAAAGCTAAGAAAAATGCTAAAATGAAAGAAAATTAAATAAAACTAAGATAGAAACTGTTCCATCCCCCAAAGCTTGAATTCGACTATGGAATCATAGTCAAGAACAAACTCAGAAGGTGGAACAGTGATACCCTCTATTGCTCAGGTGGCGGTTGTGGGTAGCCTCCGAAGTGGTCCGTACTCCACTAGTGGTCGTAGAAGGGTTGTTCCTGCATCTCCAGCTCTGAAGGTGTGAAGAGAAATGAAATACAGTCCCTCCTTTCATAGCTGAGGTCGGCGCCCCTGGTACCCCATCGATACCATCGATGAGGGTCGATGGTATCGACCCATCCCGCGGATCGACCGCTTGATTTGGTGTGCATTGTTGATGGCGTCTCACGGCTCGCTGACGTGGCCCGTTGATACCATCGACATGGCATCGATGGTATCGACTTATGTATGCATCCATTATCCTCGTGAGGCCTTGCGGTGGATTCCCCTAAAGTTGTGTCGATACCATCGACCTTGGGGTCGATGGCATCAACTTCACTGGCAAAGATTCATCTGAATATCTCCAGAGATATCGCGAGCATTGACCAGGGGGTCTATACTAGCGACTTGCTCCCGAATTTGAGTCAATTCTCCTATTGGTGGTTGATACTAACGACGAGGCCGTTGATAGTATCGACGGAGAAATTTTTTTGTAGTTGTCGCTCTGCTCCCTCGTCGCTGCCATCAACTCAGTGGATGATGGTATCGACATCCACACCGACCTACATACTCAACAAATATATCAAGGTATCATTTTTACACTAACAATGAAACTAACCAAAACTACTGAAGTAAATGGAAATGAAGTCTACCAATGGATGGGTTGCCTCCTAAAAAGTGCCCTACTTTAACGTCTTAGGCTAGACGCAATAATGCTCATCAAATTGGGGATCACGGAGTGTCCCTAAGGAATCACTCAGCAATTTGAACACAACTGTTTCTTTGCCCATTCCGTTTTGTCAAGGTACCTCTCCTGATAGCAGTGATAACATCAGCCGTAGCTTGAAATGGCCTCCCTAGTAGAATCTCACAACCATTAAGCTATGACATGTCCATGACTATGAAATCTATGGGGAAGATAAATCTATCAACTTTGACAAGTACATCCTCAAACACTCCGTGTAGTTTCACTGGAGATCCATCCGCTAACTTAATAGACATGGAAGATTTCTTTGGTGACTTCAATCCCATCTTTTGAAACGTGGTTAATGGCATAAGGTTTATGCCAGCACCCGAATCACATTGTGCATGCAGAAAGTGACAGCCGCCAATTGAGCACAGTATGTAGAAACTCCAGGGATCTTTCTTCTTCTTTGGTAGACTCCCATAGATTATTGAGCTCACCGTCTCATTCATAAAGCAAACATTAGTGTATTTTATCCGCCTTTTCTTAGTGATGATGTCCTTGATAAATCTTTCGTATGCTGGAATCTATTCTATCGCCTCCACTAGCGGAATGTTAATGTGAAGCTTCCTAAACATCTCCAAGAACTTCTTGTAGTGCCTATGTTTTTTCTTCGTCATCAGACTATCCAGAAAAAGCACATTTGGCTCCTTCACTCGCTTGTATGGTGGCACATATGGGCCATTTGGGGTCTCCTCCCCTAAGCTCACTTCAATGTCACCCTTTTGCATAGACTTTGACATGTCATTCTCAGTTTGTGAGGCTCGTAGCTACCCATCCTTCTCAGTGGTAGTGGCTCCACTGTGAAATATGGCTTTCACCTGCTCCTCTTGCCTAGATGTGGGCACGGTTGTGACGATGGCTTGATGGGATTTGTTGAACAGGCGACATCCTCCTGGTAGTCCATATAAGCTATGGGGGTATGGCACACTGGGTCTATCCTCCGTGTCAAAATGCAATTTTCCCTTTTCATGGACCCCCACCGCCAGGGGCTCTGTCTCCTTAATCATAGATATATACTTAACTTGATGATGTGATTGAGTAGTCTCTGCATTACCAGCCGGTATTTGTTGATTTGATGCTTCATGGATGCCACTTCATTGGCAATTTGGGCCACAATCGTCTCTACTACCCTCATCTGCGCTCCATGACTTTGGAACGTGTGCCCAAATTTATTCAAATCTTGCCCTGGGACTGTAACTGCTTTACGAACATATTCATCAACTCTTGATTTTGTTTCACCACTTGGCTGAGCGATTTGGTGCTTTTGTCCTCCGTAGTGGGCTTTGTCTTTGCATCCAGGTCTTGTAGGAAGTTGTTTGGATACTTCCATGAAAATTTATTGTCCTTCCTCCAAGAATAGTCATTGCTCCTATAGCCATGTTGATGCATAAAATTTACATATTCTTCCTCATCAGACCCATTGCTCTCCTTCTCTAAGAGCTTCTTAGCTAGTAGGTCCATCTTGTCATTTAACTCTTTAATTGCCTTTGATTCCCCTACAGCTCTAACTTGTTTTGGTGCATCTCTATCACCCCATGACTATTTCTTGGCCATGTTCTTCAAGATCTCCCAACACCTTGTGCATGTGTTGTTTAAGAAGAAACCCGAGCCTGCTGAATCGAGGTTGCTTCTTTCATGCTCATTGAGAGCAAAGTAGAAATTTTTTACTTATTTTTCCTTATCCAGCCCATGATGTGGGCACTTCCTCAGCATGATCTGGAAGCGCTCCCATGTCTTAGAATAGGTCTCACTGACCCTTTGACTGAAATTATGGATCTTCCTCATGAGGTTATTGGTCTTCTCTAGTGGAAAGAATCTGTGTAAGAAAACCTCTATCATTTGATCCCAAGTCTCAACGATTTTATCATGAAGGTTGTGCATCCATTCTCGTGCATTTCCTGCCAGAGAGCTAGGAAATAGCTTCAAGTAATGTGCCTCCTGTGGAAACCTATCAATCTTGATCATATCACAATTTTCCACAAAAGTGCTGATGTGGGCAATAAGATCTTCATTCTTCAACCCGTGAAATGCTTGAGAGTTGACCAGGTTTATCAATGTCAGATCAATGTTGTATGTGGGAATGTTGATTGTCTGCCTTTTGATTGACCCCTTTGATGCTGATGAGGAAGAAGCCTTGACCTTCTCCCGTATCATCTGTTCCTCAGCCATTGCTTCAGGTTCTTGTTCAAATTCCTCAGGTGGTGGATTTGTTAACTCAAATCCTTCACCTACTGGCGGAATTATTGGTAATTCTGCGTAGTCTATGCTACACGTCTTTACCATCAACTAGCACCTGAAAAGATGGAAATTATTTCAGTACAACGCTAAAAAGGAATAAGTAATTAAAATATGTGAAATTAAATTTAAAATTTTAAGAATTATATGAAAAAGTGGCCTGGTGTGGCACACGTAATGCTGAAAATTGTCGTTCCCCGACAACGGCGCCAAAAACTTGACACGATTAAACTGTGTGTAAAACACAAGGTTATGCATCAATGTAATATAGGCTTTTGTGAGGCCCGAGTCAAACTCAGGGAACATAATTTAGGTAGACTACTAATAACTACTTGCAATCAGCTAGTCTGATAATAAAAGTTTAAGAGTTGTTTTGAAAAAGAAAATAAAAACAAAAGAAAACAAAGCAATCGATTAAATGGTTGGTTTAATCAATTAAAATGGAATCTTTAGTATTGCAGTTTCACCATGGATTCTCATTGTACTAAGTCCTACATAATTATCACAACTCATCTCCTATTCTGGGTAGTGACCTGTGAATAGAATTGTCCATTTCCGTGATACAATTCACTACCTTAATTTAGATCGGTTCCACATTAGTAGTAACCTATACCCTAAATTAGGTGCATGAAAAACATATCTCTAGGTTTCCACCATTAACTATAAATTGCCTTTTCCAAAGGATTTATAAGTTAATGTGATTATTGCATCTTTTCAACCGTTATTTCTTTTTCAAAAGCAATTAAAGGTATTAAATTACCATTATGGTGATCAAACACAATGATAGAATTGAGAAAACAATATCATACCATGGATTTGAGAGACAAATTATGGTTAACTATGTAAAAAGTGTCATATAATGATTATTCGGGCTACTCCCGGTCCTAAAGACAAAGGGGATTAGCCCCGTATGTTTATCTCAATGAGAAACACAATGAAAGGAAAAGAAAACATAGGGGAAACATGGATGGAGATGGTGTAACCCCTGAACGAAGGAGAATCAGACGATCCTCGATGCGGTATGGGCATTATGTAGCCTTTCGACGGTAGAAAACTCCATCTACAGCTCTGGAAACGTCTTGGGTGTTGCTCTGGTCTCCGTTCTTTGTACTCTCCTCTTCTGAGACTTGTGCAACGGATACTGATGTGATAATACGGCTTGGGCCATCTTTTATAGGTATAGGGATCAATTACAGCTTCCAAAACATCATAGCCATTCAATTTAGATTGATCTGGGTGGTTTCCTAATCTGACGACATCAATACCATCGATGGTGGGTCGATGGTATTGACATGTGTATGGTATTGACGCTCCTTGATTTTCTAGCATTCTCTCTGATGGTAGCTTGATACCATCGACTTCTGGGTCGATGGTATCGACCCAATCTTCTCTTTCTGGCTACCTCATTGTGGCAGTCTCGATAGTATCGATAGCTGTCGATGGTATCAATGACTATATATATGTGAATTCCATGAAATAAAAAGAAAAACACCAATCAAATATGAGAAATATGATCTTTTATACAAAATAAGATGAAATAAGACAAATTTGATGCATAATGAGATAGTAGGCTAAAGGAAATGAATCATGTAATATTAATCACAAATATGACCAATACACTCATAAAACGCATATGAAACTAGCCTATAAAAGTGACTTAAAATCATTGCATCATGCCCAACAATGATGCCAAGTTCGATCAATATTTTGACAATGATCAGTACATAGACCTGCCTGATTGGGAGAACATCACTTTATCAAACATGGACAATTAGAAGGTTGACCTTACTGACCAAGGTGACAATGTTGATGCACCTGAGGACCAAGCTACTCCATCCACTCTACAACACAGAGCACCACCACCCTCCACGAGCACTCAAACAGAGTACACTTGGGCAATGCGTGATGTTAGACATCTTTACATCTATGCTCAACAACGGTTTGACAATCTGGATGACCGTTTGGACCTGAAGGAACAATATTCTATGATGCAAGAAATGGTCCAACACATGGACATGTGGCATATCTCTTGAGGACACTATCCAATAGCTCTACCGCACCACCCTGAACCTCCTCCGCCGCCTCCTGAGCCTACTCCGCAGCCCATTCCGGTCAACATTCCTGATGATGATGATCTTGTCAATCAGTTTTTCCCTACTGGTAACGGGGGTGCTGGCCCTTCCTATGGATACCATCCATAATAGGTACCTAGTTTCTTCTTCCTTAGGCTTGATTGATGCAATGAGGACACTAAAAATTTCAAGCTTAGGGGGGGTGCAACCAGCCGATAATATAGTCGTTTTGTTGTTTTTCATTTTCTAGTTCCTTAGTTCTTGTCTTTAGTTTCTATTTTTAGTTTCTGCTCTTCGCTTGGCAAGTTTAGTATGGTATGAGGCTCACTTTTTGTAATGAACTATCTTTCTTCACAAGTTTGAACTATCTTGTCCTCCCTCATTAGAATTATCATTTGAAAAAAATTGTAAAAGAGCATGCATGAATCAAATGATGCTTTATGGTCACCAACACATGTTTAATGTCAGCTTTATGTTTGTAGCCTAAAATTTCATCTTTTTCATCTTGGATTTCCTAAAACATGTAATTGGCAAAAAACTTTATGAATATGTCAACTTTGCAACACTATTTAGAACATGTGATGACTTTTCCAAACTCTCAGTGATTTTACAACCACCCCTTTTAGTGATTTTTTTTCAAAAAAAGATTGGAATCCATGTAATGTTATAATTTGGTTAACTATCTTTGTTCTGGGAAAAATAAAAGAAACCCCAAACATATTTAACTTACATTCTAGTTCACTTGACCTTAATTACCCCATAAAAGATCGCTGAAACCTCCCCCATGTCATTCTAACCTAGTGTAAGTCTGATTTGGCCACGACAGTTAGCTGATATGTCCTAAAAGAGGGAAAAATGTCCCAACTGACACTCCTCATGTGCATAAGCCTACATTAGTGACCAAGTGTCAGAATCACCAATCCTATATCATATCTTTTGGGAAAACAAGAAGAGAGAGCTAAAGTTTGCTAACGTTAACTAAGATTCCTTCTTTTGCATCAGTAATAGCTGAAGGTTTTGTTGCATATTCATTGATCGTTTGGCCTAGTCATCCAAGTTCCTTCTAGTTGTACCTTGTTGACAACTTAATTAATGCATTACCATCCTTGTTGAACTTAATTTTCTTTCATGGATGTCTAAGATGAAATCAAGGCTATGGGTATGAATCAGATGATTATGGTTGGTTTGATCCCTTTTATATCTTCCATTTCATGTGACTTGTACATGGGCTTTGCAATTCCTACATTTGTGTTCTATGCTCTTTTTACTTGAGGACATGCAATAATTCAAGCTTCGGGGGATTTGATGTGCGCATTTCATATCTACTTTTTTCACACATCCACACACAAATTCATTTCATTTTGCCTTCCATTTATCCTCTAATCATACTTTACTCGCCATCTGTTAGCTATTTTACTTGTTGTATTATTTTGATTGTAGGCACACATTGAAAATGTCAAATTGTAGATAGCCCAACCCAAATCTGACCTCAGTGGGACCTCCCCTTGATTTGCAACTAATTCATAGTTTATTTTTGAAGAAACAACATTGAACATGGTGTGTCTTATTTAAGACATGACGTGTAACTTCCCAGAAAGGCTCATGCAACAAAGAACATGTCGTCTGTTATTAAGCACATGAGCGTGTAATATTTCAGCAGCCTCAGTGCCCAAAATGCAGAGCATACGACTCGATGTGTCTCTATTAAGACATGGCATGCCCTCACAATCCAGAGGTCGACTCTGACTTGCTGCCAACACACATGAGCGTGTATTTTATCGAAGATGCCATGTGACTTATACCTAGATTGACTCCAGTGACAGCTACATGATGTGTCTCTAAGGGGACACACCATGTACTTCTCGTGCAACAGTAGTTAGTCGATAAGTTACACGACTTGTCTCCTCAAAAACATGTTGTGTCTTTATCAATTTCTGCAAAAATTAGTAGCCACTGCCCCTCATTTTGAAACACGAATGTAATATTTTGGGAGGTTTTCACTTGTCATTTGGGAAGCACTTTTCGTCTAAGAGAAGTAACATAGCAAAGGAAGGTGATTTTGGGGTGGAAGAAGAGGTTTTCTTGAGAAAGAACCTCCATTCTAATTCCTTTTATCTTCAAAGGTACAACATAGATATTTCTTCTCACTCAAGCTTTTTGGGAGGGAGGATTGTCTGAGTTGAAGTAGCTCCAAGGGTGGAATCTCATCCTCTAGCTGGAGTTCTACTTCCCCTTGGCTAAACTTTTGGTTCCTTTAGCTTTTTCTTCTCTTAGCTATGCAAAAATCTAAAAATTCTACAATGTGTTTATGCATCTCCATTATGTATGAGAAGAACCCTTTTCTTGGGTATGGGAGAACATCCCCCATGCCATTAATCATGAAAACTCAAAATTATATTGTACCTACAATGATTTGTTTCTTGTATGCTTGGTTGGCCACCTTTTATACATGTTGTATTCTTTGTTGTACTATTTGGGAGGATGTATGAGGAAGTAGGGAGTAGGATTCATGGAAATATGCTCTTGAACATGGGAATGGATGGAGTATGCTGAGGATCTTAGATTATGTTTGAATCTAGCATATACACGGGAGTGTTACGTGATTATGAGAACCATCTCAAGTCATCGGAGAGGTGCACAATGGTGACAATCTCCTTGCAAATTGACTGCATGTTTTAATTTTGTAGTTATGCATGATGTGATGGTGTGGTAGTGAAATCTCATATCTACGAGTTTCTAAATTCTGAATTGAACCTTTAACCCAAAGCTCTTGTATTGTTACTTGCCTTTTAGCTGTCTATAATCAACTCAATTTTTGTAATTCAACTGAGATTAATGAAATTTAACAATTTTGCACCTAGCTGACCTTGCTCCTTGAGTTCGACACTTGATTACAATTGACCCCGTACACTTGCGGGTGACAAGTGAGTTGTGACCTTTCTTTTAAAACTCCAAAAAAATCTCAATATACTATACATGCCATGGTGGTTATTTCCATTCAAGTTTTCTTTCTCAAGAATTGATAGAAGAGAAGTTGTTATCTATGTTAGCCGTTAGACATAAAAATAAAATATTTGCATGAAGGAAACATTTACTTGAAAATGAATTTTGTTTAATGATATTGATTTAGACTTCAGTCAAAAACTTCAAATATGTTGTTCAAATTATTATTCTTCACTATGATTTTGAAGATTACCATGAGAAATCTTCTAGTAAGCCAATATATATAATGCATTACAGTCAACTTTGGTTGACCGCTCACTGATTAATTATTTAGGTAGATAAAATTACCAATTGCGTCAATTGCAACTCTTGGATATATGTTTACACAACTCGTAATAAATTATCTAATGAAGTACATGCCATATTTATGCATCTAGTTACTTGATCCTATTATGATCACCTTAGTCAGATCAATCATGAACCCCAATACTAGCCATGCACCCTACAATGCAGACCCACTTGCTTATTATCTCACTTCCCCATGTTTTTCAGTGAAACACACTTTATCTTGCGCACACATAATTGATCATGGTTTTTATCAATATTTCACATTGTAAAGAATCTTTAGCTTAATATTAAATTGAGGGATTGGACATTATATTCATACACATCGAATCACCATTACATATGCTCTATTATATGTATCATATACTACAATCAATCATCACAAGATATGAAAATTGATTTGGAAACATATACAACATATTCAGCCAACACGATTTTTAACCAGATAATAAAAACTTTCAAATCACATGTAACCCTAAATCTTCCTTTACATGGATTTCCATTCAATTGAATAGCAAGACGTTCGACTTGTTGTATTTCTTATTTATATTTTTATTTGGTTTGTTGATGGATTCTTCACTTTGTCTTCGTCATGAACCCATCAAGGACTTTCCTTGTGGTGCAAACTTCAGATCATGTCCTCTCTACCATGGTATGTCTGTTATGTCAATACAACATCCTAATCAAACTACAAATGGTAAATGTTACATGGAGAATGTAGAGAGAGGTATCACTTACAATCCATATATATGTTACATCTTAATATCATAATCAGAGACCCCAAACTTACACATCTTATATCACAAGCACCTATATGACATAGTTTCCATATGCACAACCACCCAAAAAAAAATTCAAATATGTATAATTGGTTTACATAATATAAATATATCATATGGTATATGATAGTTGGTGATTGATTTAAGTACATCAAATTATATGTTCATTAAATGATATGGAATCAAAACCTAGTCCATCTTTGAGGTGCATAATGCCATCTCTAATAAAACTATAGGGCTTTGAGGGAACTAGGTGTTACACAAATACAAATTTTCCCCAAAAAAACTCTTAGTTAAAGGATACATCATAATCATAATATGTTGGTATATTAATTACATAAAAGGAATATTACATATACCATGGTGCATAGTAGTTGTCCAACAACTAGACATATCTTATATTAGGGTAGAACTTGCACTTCTAGATCTAGATCTTAAGTCCTTATTGTCGTCACCTCCTTATTATCGAAACAACATCTTATATTTCTGGGATAAATTGGACGTCAATATACCCTTTGTTTTGATGATGACAAACATTTCATTCTTTTGGATCTAACGTGCTATTTGAGTATTTCGGAGTTCAAGGAATAAGGAATTGGATAATTGAACATCAACACAAATTGAAGATCAATGTGCTTAAATGTTTTTTATTTTCATGATTGCACATAATGTAAAAACTTGTACAAGTATATAATGTACAAGTACTAAGATATCATGTAAATCAAACATTAGATATTACTCATCCACTCACAACCCTTAGATAGGTTTTCCCCTAGATTAGAGTCACCATCACCCATGATACACACACTTAGAAGGTCATTTAATAAAAATAAGGACACACTCAGTCAAAAAACTTCTCGATCGAGACACACTCGATCGAAGATTTTTTCGATCGAGAAACATGTGACAAAGTGTAATTTTGCATAAGTATGATGAAATTCAAATTTTGACCAATTTATGTTCACTCATGATCTCAAATTATTATTCTTATCTTCATAATAATTATTGAGACTCAAATCCAAAATATGGTGATCAATGTAGTTTTATACACATTATCACACCTCAAATTAGGATTCGATCATCACTTTGTCCAAATAAACAAATTGATCCATCAAAATACATCATATTATCCTCAAACATTTTATATATATTCTCCACATTTTTATGAAGTTGTGGTCCAAATTTGACAACAGTTGGACATTCCTATGATTTTATATGGATTATTGAAATTAATGTGTTGAAAACCATTAGTTTTGTCTTTTAATTGACCTTTTTCCATGTCAGCGATCCAAGGCAAGGATTCGAGGGCGATCCCAACCCTTGGATCTGCCTCTCATGGATCCCAACCAGATCCAATGGCTACAGACTCGTCTTCTACCTCCCACAATCAGCAGGGAGGAGTAATGACGATCGAAAGTGGCAATCAACCCTTATACTACCCAATTTGAAATTCCAATTGAGAGGGAATGCTCATCTCGCAAATTCAAACTGATTAAATCCTATTTTGACCACCATTTGTACTCTGTCCAGCCACCAAAATGAGCTCTTTGCTTTCTCTTCTCTGTCTAACGGCCATGGCTAAGGGCAAAGCCTCGTTCAGCCCTAAAACCTACCCTGAGTGATATAAAAAGGTCCCTCGTGTTCCCCATTAACACACCAAGTTGTGAGCCTTCTTCTCGCCCTCTATTTCATCCTCATGCATCCAAATTTTTCCTCCCTGTTTCTCCTGGTTGTTCAATGGAACCGCTACCCTAGTGTTTTGGATGTCTCCTCTCGACCCTCCCTCATATGAACTCGCCACCACCATTTGAATCGTGATGGCGCAACGAAGTTGGGCGGCACCTTTGCTTCCCTTCATCAACCCTCCTACTCCCTCCTCGGTGAAAGGTATGCTATTATATAACTCCTCCTTGATTGTATTGATGATACTTTTATGTATCTCTTGACTGTATACTTGGCTACTTACTTGGATGAGCTATTGTTCCCTATGATTAGTCTTCCAATTTTCTATACTACATTTTGAAAAACATGAAAACATAAATTTCATGCCCATTATGACTGCCTATATATTGATAATGGTGATGATGTTGATAATGTTGATAATGTTGATATTGGGTGCAAGCAACCCCCCTCATTCAGAGGTGGGACTTGTACATTGTCTTCCTATGTTCCTATGGTGAGAAGGATCCTAGTGACCTTCCCCATCGCGTTGGGGTAATAGAGTCACACAAAATACATAAGCATGCTTCTCGAATTTCAACGTAATGGAAACATGTAATAAAAACTGAATCCTTTGAAAAACTTGTCAAATAAATGTTGGTTTTGCAAATTGCTTGTTATTCTTTTGAATATAAGTCCCGCCAAGTATACTTATTTTCTTATAAAGTGTTTTACTTGATTTTGATAGCGTACCGTGCAATTGCATGATTGTGTCTCTATTTTCTTGATTTTATGCAATAAAAATTGAATACTGAATAAGATCCCTTCCACACTCATACACTCTGATGAAAAAGATAAATCAAATATATCTCCATATTAGGTTAGTTTTTTCTTTGTTTATCTAGTTTTTGAGTTATTTATTTCTTATTGTATATGCTAGTGTGATAGATCGTATTGGGACACTCAAGAATGGGTGCTTCAATCCTTTTTGTACTGTCTAGGAAGTAGGATTGGGATTGGGGTAAGAACGATTCTCTGACAGTTGGTATCAGATCTTACACACTCCCATATACTTTAAGTAAATAATTTCTCAAGTCTCTTACACCCAAGAAACCCTAAAGTCCATAATGGTGAAAATTCATGTGTCCAGGCTCGGGGTCCTAGCATAATTTCTCCTATCTGTCTTCACAGTGGCTAAGATCCCCCGCTCTACCTGGCCTCAATTGATCCAGAATTGGACCTAAAGGTTCTCTTATGAAACCTTAGAAAGTCTTCTAGCATCTCATCTCTTCTTTAAGGACTATCCTAAGACACCTATGTAGATGAAGATTAGGTAGTCTTCTCATCTCCTCATGTGGATCTTTCTTGTGACCTTTTACCACATGATGTCTCGATTATGGGTATCTTATGCATGAGAATAATGAATATCACTAAAGCTTGAAAGTTGATACCATGATCTGACCTAAATTTGAAAACTTGATTTTGATCAATTAATTTTGAAACAAAATACTCATGTATGGCCTCTTCATGAAGACTCAATTTGACCAAAACTTGACTACCTATTTGCTATGTTTGAGGTAAACATTGATATTTTTTATTTGGTGAAATAAGAAGCACTTATACCTTATGCCTTATTGTTAATAAGGTCCTTATTTGATTTATTCCATGTTTCTATATTGTTGACTAAACATCAAACATAGTTAAGCAAAAGATTTCCCTATTTGATACACATCATGATTATACCATCACATTATTAATCTAATGACTCTCAAAATCATGATGTAAGGCTATAATGCAAAAAGTAGTTTCTCTATTGTTATTGATGCCTTTTTCAATCTTGATTTTGATATGATGATTATGGGCCTAGATTTTACACTATTGTGCTCGAATTCCTCAAAGGCCAAAATCAAATCCTCAATTTCCAAATTATATCACTACCTTTATCATGAAAGGAAAGGAATGCAAATATTAACTTGACTTGTAAAATTATGACATCATTTCCTTATTATGATCTTGAATTTTGATCTTATGATCTCGTAGAATATGATTTGTTCATTTCCACTCTCCAAATTTGAATAAGCTCAATGGATAATGACTAATGTTAGTAATGTGTGAGATTAGGGTGGTAGTTACTCATGAGCCCCCTAACCTAGGTAACATCCCTATTATGACTACCTCTAAGTTTTCACCTTGTTGATTATTTAAAGTTTGGAAAGGTATTCCATTTCACCCTATTTAGATTGGTTGACCTAAGCCTAAAAGGTTAAACCCATGGTTGATACTCGATCTTAAATATTGATTTGATAATGACTTTGATATCCAAAAATGTTGACTATAGCTTGTGGTTGACTTCCTAGATAGACCTAGGCCTAGATCATTCATCAACCTTGGATACATTGATAATGAAATCTTGATGTGTTTCTCAAATATTGCTTGAATATTGTTGCTCAAAATTGAATATAGATGAAGGGATCTTTCCTAAGGTCTAAATAGGAATATAAACCCTAGCTTTGGAAATATGTATACATTTGATCAAATGTTGGATCTATGACTTTTGATGCCTAAAATCTTGACTCTTGATATTGATTATAGATTTGTGACTCATGATTATCAATCTCAATAATGATAGAAATCCTATGTTCACATTTTTTTGGATCATGAGATCACCCTAGATATATGACTAATGACTTCAAAATCCCAAATCTTGAAAATTTTGAAATGACGACTATATTGAGTCTCTCAATTTATGACTTTGAGATTAGCTCTCATTAGGACTAGGGTGGGACCTCCCATTAATATTGAGCTCAAATACCATGATATTGAAACTATGATGTTGTCTTTAAATGTTGAAATATGAAATCTCAAATCATGGATGTATAACCCTACATAGGCCAATGTAAAGTCTAGGACCCTGAGATATTGGGATTGAAAGTCACCCTATACACTTGAACTCTATTTGTTTGACCTAAAATATGATCCTTCCATATTTGTGATCAATAGTATGCTTCCCATATTTGTGACTGATATGATGACTTTGAAAAATATATGCATTGACCTTGATACTCAATTGCTCAATGATAAAATGATGTTAGTACCAAGTTGGTTATGATATGGAACATGGAATCCAAATTATGATTATTGGACAATTTGAACTTTGAGGATATAATTTTGATTATATAGTTGAAAATGTACTAATATTTGAGGATATGATCTGGATTTAGGAAGTCCCAGTTTCGAGGTTGTTTTTGAATTTTGGGGAAAAAAATCCTTTTTAAGGAGGGAAGGATGTGACAAAGTGGAATTTGGCATAAGTATGATGAAATTACATTTTTTCCAAATTTATGTTCACTCATGATATCAAATTATTTTTCTTGTGTTCATAATCATTATTGAGACTCAAATTCAAAATATGGTGATCAATGTAGTTTTATACACATTATCACACCTCAAATTAGGATTCAATCATCACTTTGTCCAAATTAACAAATTGATCCATCAAACTCCGTCATATTATACTCAAACGTTTTATATACATTCTGCACATTTTTGTGAAGTTTTGGTCCAAATTTGAGAACAATTGGACATTCCTACGATTTTCTATGGATTATTGAAGTTAATGTGTTGAAAACCATTAGTTTTGTCTTTTAATTGACCTTTTTCCATGTGAGTGATCCAAGGCAAGGATTTAGGGGTGATCCCAGCCCTCAGATCTACCTCTCATAGATCCCAACCCGATCTAGTGGCTATAGACTCATCTTCTACATCCTGCAATCAGTGGGGAGGAGTAATGACGATCAAAAGCGGAAATCAACCCTTATACTACCCCATTTGAAATTCCAATCGAGAGGGAATGCTCGTCTCGTGAATTCAAACTGATTGAATCCTATTTTGACCACCATTCATGCTCTGTCCAGCCACAAAAATGAGCTCTTTGCTTTCTCCTCTCTGTCTGGTGACCATGGCTAATGGAAAAGCCTCGTTCAACCCTAAAACCTACCCCGAGTGCTATAAAAAGGTCCCTCGTGTTCGCCATCAACACACCAAGCTGTGAGCCTTTCTCTCGTCCTCCGTTTCATCCTTGGGCATCTTATGTTTTCCTCCTTATTTCTCCTGGTTGTCCAATGGCTCCATTGCCCCAGTGTTTTGGGCGTCTCCTCTCGACCCTCCCTCGCCTCAACTCGCCACCACCATCTGATCGTGATGGCGCGACGAAGCCGGGTGGCACCTTCACTTCACTTCATCAGCCCTCCTACTCCCTCCTCTACTAGCACTGGTGAGACAATCTGTTGTGGACATGTGCTGCTCGCACGACTGCTGGAGCGGGAGAGAAAGATCCCAATCTGCCAGTTCAAGTGCTTTCCCCGGTCCAACAAACCAACCTTTGAACCAATTATTAAGAAGCGAACCGGCCAATTGAAGGATCAAGCCATACCCTAAACCAATCAAGCCTCCTTTCTCACATGGCTTGATTTGGGACATTCTTTTAATATCAAATGGTCCTTGGTTTTCTACATTTAAGGTATTTTTACCTCTTCTCAACTCAAATATTCAAATAAATGCTAGATCATATTTTAAATCATAGAAAATGCATCTGAATTCCAAAATTGATGAACAAATAGTCAATCTTGATCAGAAAAATCCAATGAATCATTTAAAAATACTTTTGAAACCTGATTCCATACGATTCTCATTGATATACTTAGATCTTAAACTCTTTCACATTTAATTTGCCATATGGCTTAATAATGATGTTTAATTTTTGAAAACCATATATTTGGACTCTGATGATACCTTGTAACCTAGATCTAGTCTATTTAAATCATCTACTCTTGAAAATAACTCATGAGTAACCTAGATCCATTTACATGATTCAATCTTGATTATAATCTTTATGAATAATGAGTAATCTTGATATTGATCTTAATCTTGCAAAACCCTTGATATATTTTTGACTCATCAATCTAATCTTTAAATTCCAATTATACTAAGTATCATGATGATGATCTAGAAATTTGATAATGACTTGGATGATGAACATAAGTTTGGGTTAACACATATGATCTTAGAAAACCTAGGTAAGTCATTCACACTCGAATATATTGTATACTTGAAATAATGTTGGACATATTGAAATATTGATTATAAGTGAATGACGCAACACTAAGGTTGACATTTGAAAAGTGTAACCGTAATCTTGAATATTAAAACATGATCTCCAAATATCATGATCCTAACCCTTGATCCAAACATTGTGTTTTAGGATCTAACTCGAAGGGTCGACCTATTACTAGTTGATCTATACTCAAAATTCGCAGTGAAAGGTACGCTATTATATAACTCCTCCTTGATTGTATTGATGATACTTTTATGTATCTCTTGACTATATACTTGGCTACTTACTTGGCTGAGCTACTGTTCCCTATGATTAGTCTTACGTTTTTCTATACTATATTTTGAAAAACATGAAAACATAAATTGCATGCCCATTATGACTGCCTGTATATTGATAATGATGATGATGTTGATAATGTTGATATTGGGTGCAAGCAACCCCCCTCATTGAGAGATGGGACTTGTACATTGGCTTCCTATGTTCCTATGGTGAGAAGGATCCCAGTGACCTTCCCCATCACGTTGGGGTAATATAGTCACACAAAATGTATAAGTATGCTTCTCGAACTACAACATACTGGGAACACATAATTAAAATTGAATCGTTTGAAAAACTTGTCGAATAAATGTTGGTTTTATAAATTTCTTGTTATTATTTTGAATATAAGTCATGCCAAGTATACTTATTTTCTTATAAAGTGTTTTACTTTATTTTGATAGTGTATCGTGCAATTGCATGATTGTGTCTCAATTTTCTTTATTTTGGGCAATATAAATGGAATACTGAATAAGATTGCTTCCACACTCGTACACTCTGATGACAAAGATAAATCAGATATATCTCCATATTGGGTTAGTTTGTTCTTTATTTATCTAATTTCTGAGTTATTTATTTCTTATTGTATATGCCATTGTGATAGATCTTATTGGGCAACTCAGGGATGGATACTTAAATCATATTTCTACTATCTAGGAAGTAGGATTGGGATTGGGGTAAGAACAGTTCTGTGACAGTTGGTATCTGAGCTTACACACTCCCATATACTTTAAGTAAATAATTTCTCAAGTCTCTTACACCCAAGAAACCCTAAAGTCCATAATGGTGAAAATTGAGGTGTCTAGGCTCAGGGTCCTGGCATAATTTCTCCTATCCGTCTTCACGGTGGCTGAGATCCCCCACTCTACCTAGCCTCAATTGATCCAGAATTGGACCTAAAGGTTCTCTTGTGAAACCTTAGGGAGTCGTCTAGCATCTCGTCTCTTCTATAAGGACTATCCTAATCCACCCATGTAGATGAATATTAGGTAGTCTTCTCATCTCCTCATGTGGTCCTTTCTTGTGACCTTGTACCACATGATGTCTCGATTATGGGTAGCTTATGCATGAGAATAATGAATATCGCTAAAGCTTGAAAGTTGATACCATGATCTGACCTAAATTTGAAAACTTGATTTTGATAAATTAATTTTGACACCAAATACTCATGTATGGCCTCTTAAATTGACTACTTGTTTTCTATGTTTGAGGTAAACATTGATATTTTCTATTTGGTGAAATAAGAAGTAATTATACCTTATACCTTATTGTTAATAAGGTCCTTATTTGATTTATTCCATGTTGCCCTATTGTTGACTAAAACTCAAACATAGTTAAGCAAATGATTTCCCTATTTAATGCACATCATGATTATACCATCACATTATTAATCTAATGACTCACAAAATCATAATGTAAGGTTATTATGCAAAAAGCAGTTTCTCTATTGATTATGGATGCATTTTGCAATCTCGATTTTGATATGATGATTATGGTCCTCTATTTTATAGTATTGTGCTCTAATTCCTTGAATGCCAAACTCAAATCCTCAATTTCCAAATTATATCACTACCTTGATCATGAAAGGAAAGGAATGCAAATATTAACTTGACTTGTAAAATTATGACATGATTTCCCTATTATGATCTTGAATTTTGATCTTATGACCTCCTAGAATATTATTTGTTCATTTCTACTCTCCCAATTTGAATAATCTCAATGGATAATGACTAATGTTAGTAATGTGCGAGATTAGGGAGGTAGTTGACTCATGACCCCCCTAACCTAGGCCACATCCCCATTATGACTACCTCTAAGTTTTCACCTTGTTGATTATTTAGAGTTTGGAAAGGTATTCCATTTCACCCTATTTGGATTGGTTTACCTAAGCCTAATAGGTTAAACCCATGGTTAATACTCGATCTTGAATATTGATTTTATAATGACCTTGATATACGACAATGTTGACTATAGCTTGTGGTTAGCTTCCTAGATAGACCTAGGCCTAGATCATTCATCAACCTTGGATACCTTGACAATGAAATCTTGATGTGTTTTGGATGTCTCCTCTCGACCCTCCCTCGTATGAACTCGCCACCACCATCTGAATCGTGATGGCACAACGAAGTTGGGCGGCACCTTCGCTTCCCTTCATCAACCCTCCTACTCCCTCCTCAGTGAAAGGTATGCTATTATATAACTCCTCTTTGATTGTATTGATGATACTTTTATGTATCTCTTGATTGTATACTTGGCTACTTACTTGCATGAGCTACTATTCCCTATGATTAGTCTTAGTTTTTTCTATACTACATTTTGAAAAACATGAAAACATAAATTGCATGCCCATTATGACTGCCCGTATATTGATAATGATGATGATGTTGATAATGTTGATAATGTTCAAGATGTTGATATTGGGTACAAGCAACCCCCCTCATTGAGAGGTGGAACTTGAACATTGGCTTCACATGTTCCTATGGTGAGAAGGAGCCTTGTGACCTTCCCCATCATGTTGGGGTAATAGAGTCACACAAAATTTATAAGCATGCTTCTCGAATTATAGCATAATGGGAATACGTAATAAAAATTGAATCGTTTGAAAAACTTTTCGAATAAATGTTGGTTTTGCAAATTGCTTGTTATTCTTTTGAATATAAGTCCTGCCAAATCTACTTATTTTCTTATAAAGTGTTTTAATTGATTTTGATAGTGTACCGTGCAATTTCATGATTGTGTCTCAATTTTCTTGATTTTAGGCAATAAAAATGGAATACTGAATATGATCACTTCCGCACTCATACACTCTGATGACAGATGAATCAGATATATCTCCATATTGGGTTAGTTTGTTCTTTATTTATCCAGTTTTTGTGTTATTTATTTCTAATTGTATATGGTAGTGTAATAGATCTTATTGGGCCACTCAAGGATGGGTACTTCAATCCTTTTTCTACTATCTAGGAAGTAGGATTCGGATTGGGGTAAGAACGGTTCCGTGATAGTTGCTATCAGAGCTTACACACTCCCATATACTTTAAGTAAATAATTTCTCAAGTCTCTTACACCCAAGAAACCCTAAAGTATATAATGGTGAAAATTAAGGTGTCTAGGCTCAGGGTCCTGGCATAATTTATCCTATCCATCTTCATGGTGGCTGAGATCCCCCTCTCTACCTGACCTCAATTGATCTAGAATTGGACCTAAAGGTTCTCTTGTGAAACCTTAGAGAGTCTTCTAGCATCTCATCTCTTCTTTAAGGACTATCCTAATCCACCCATGTAGATGAAGATTAGGTAGTCTTATCATCTCCTCATGTGGTCCTTTCTTGTGACCTTTTACCACATGATGTCTTAATTATTGGTAGCTTATGCATGAGAATAATGAATATCGCTAAATCTTGAAAGTTGATACCATGATCTGACCTAAATTTCAGAACTCGATTTTAATCAATTAATTTTGAAACCAAATACTCATGTATGGAATCTTCATGAAGACTCAATTTGAGCAAAACTTGACTACCTTTTTGCTATGTTTGAGGTAAAGATTGATATTTTTGATCTGGTGAAATAAGAAGTACTTATACCTTATACCTTATTATTAATAAGGCCCTTATTTGATTTATTCCATGTTGCCCTATTGTTGACTAAACCTCAAACATAGTTAAGCAAATGATTTCCCTATTTGATACACATCATGATTATACCATCACATTATTAATCTAATGACTCACAAAATCATGATGTAAGGCTATGATGCAAAAAGTAGTTCATCTATTGATTATTGATGCCTTTTGCAATCTCAATTTTGATATGATGATTATGGGCCTAAATTTTACACTATTTTGCTCTAATTCCTTGAATGCCAAACTAAAATCCTTGATTTCCAAATTATATCACTACCTTGATCATGAAAGGAAAGGAATGCAAAAATTAACTTGACTTGTAAAATTATGACATTATTTCCTTATTATGATCTTGAATTTTGATCTTATAACCTCGTAGAATATGATATGTTCATTTCTACTCTCCCAATTTGAATAAGCTCAATGGATAATGACTAATGTTAGTAATGTGTAATATTAGGGTGGTAGTTGACTCATGACCCCCCTAACCTAGGTCACATCCCTATTATGACTACCTCTAAGTTTTCACCTTGTTGATTATTTAGAGTTTGGAAAGGTATTCCATTTCACTGTATTTGGATTGGTTGACCTAAACCTAATTGTTTAAACCCATTGTTGATACTCGATCTTGAATATTGATTTGATAATGACCTTGATATACGACAATGTTGACTATAGCTTGTGGTTGACTTCCTAGATAGACCTAGGCCTAGATCATTCATCAACCTTGGATACCTTGATAATTAAATCTTGATGTGTTGCTCAAATGTTGCTTGAATATTTTTTCTCAAAATTGAATATAGATGAAGTTATCTACCCTAAGGTCTAAATAGGAATATAAACCCTAGCTTTAGAAATATGTATAGATATGATCAAATGTTGGATCTATGACTTTTGATGCCTAAAATCTTGACTCTTGATATTGATTATAGATTTATGACTCATGATTATCAATCTCAATAATGATAAAAATCCTATGTTCACATTTTTTTGGATCATGAGACACCCTAGATATATGACTACTGACTTCAAAATACCAAATCTTGAAATTTTTGAAATGACGACTATATTGACTCTATCGATTTATGACTTAGGGTTTAGCTCTCATTAGGACTAGGGTGGGACCTCCCATTGATATTGAGCTCTAAGACCATGATATTGAAAGTATGATGTTGTCTTGAAATGTTGAAATATGAAATCTCAAATCATGGTTGTATAACCCTACCTAGGCCAATGTAGAGTCTAGGACCATGAGATTTTGAGATTGAAAGTCACCCTATACACTTAAACTCTATTTGTTTGGCATAAAATATGATCCCTCCAAATTTGTGATCAATAGGATGCTTCCCATATTTGTGACTCATATGATGACTTTGAAAAATATATGCATTGACCTTGATACTAAATTACTCGATGATGAAATGATGTTAGTACCAAGTTGGTTATGATATGGAACATGGAATCCAAATTATGATTATTGGACTATTCAAACTTTGAGGATATCACTTTGATTATATAGTTGAGAATGTTCTAATATTTTAGGATATGATCTGGATTTAGGAAGTCCCAATTTTAAAGTTGTTTTTGAATTTTTGGGACAAAATTACTTTTTAATGAGGGAAGGATGTCACAAAGTGGAATTTTGCATAAGTATGATGAAATTACATTTTTTCCCAATTTATGTTCACTCATGATCTCAAATTATTTTTCTTGTCTTCATAATCATTATTGAGACTCAAATCCAAAATATGGTGATCTATGTAGTTTTATACACATTATCACACCTCAAATTAGGATTCAATCATCACTTTGTCTAAATAAACAAATTGATCCATCAAACTCCTAGATATTATCCTAAAACTTTTAAATATATTCTCCACATTTTTTTGAAGTTTTGGTCCAAATTTGAGAACAATTGGACATTCCTACAATTTTCTATGGATTATTGAAGTTAATGTGTTAAAAACCATTAGTTTTCTCTTTTATTTGACCGTTTTCCATGTCAGCGATCCAAGGCAAGGATCTGGGGTTGATCCCAGCCCTTGGATCCACCTCTCATGGATCTTAGCCTGATCCAGTGGCTACAAACTCGTCTTCTACCTCCCGCAATCAGCGGGGAGGGTTAATGACGATCGAAAGCGGCAATCAGCCCTTATACTACCCGATTTGAAATTCCAATCGAGAGGGAATGCTCATCTCACGAATTCAAACTGATTGAATCCTATTTTGACCGCCATTCATGCTCTATCAATCCACTAAAATGAGCTCTTTGCTTTCTCCTCTCTGTCTGGTGGCCATGGCTAAGGGCAAAGCCTCATTTAGCCCTAAAACCTACCCCGAGTGCTATAAAAAGGTCCCTCATGTTTGCCATTAACACACCAAGCTGTGAGCCTTATTCTCGCCCTCCGTTTTAGCCTCAGGCATCCTAATTTTTCTTCCCTATTTCTCCTAGTTGTCCAACGGCGCCGCCGCCCCAGTGTTTTGGGCATCTCCTCTCGACCCTCCCTTGCCTCAACTCATCACCACCATCCGACTCACGATGGGGCGATGAAGCCGGGTGGAGCCTAAGCTTCCCTTCATCAGCCCTCCTACTCCCTCCTCTACAAGCACAGGAGAGACAATCTGCCGTGGACCTATGCTGCTCACACGACTACTGGTGAGGGAGAGAAAGGTCCTAATCTGTCGATTCAAGTGCTTTCCCCGGTCCAACAAACCAACCTTTGAACCAATTATTAAGAATCGAACCTACCAATTGAAGGATCAAGACAGACCCTGAAACAATCGAGCCTCCTTACTCACGTGGCTCGATCTTGGTCATTCTTTTAATATCGAATGGTCCTTATTTTTCTACATTTAAGGTATTTTTACCTCTTCTCAACTCAAATATTCAAATAAATGCTAGATCTTGTTTTAAATCGTAGAAAATGCATCCGAACTCCAAAAATGATGAACAAATAGTCAATCTTGATAAGAAAAATCCAATGAATCATTTAAAAATACTTTTGAAACCTGATTCCTAAAAATGCTCATTGATATACCTAGATATTAAAATCTTTCTCGTTTAATTTTCCATATGGCTTAATAATGATGTTTAATCTTTAAAAACCTTATATTTAGACTCTGATGATACCTTGTAACCTAGATACAGTCTATTTAAATCATCTACTCTTGAAAATAAATCATTAGTAACCTAGATCCATTTACTTGATTCAATCTTGATTATAATCTTTATGAATAATGAGTAATCTTGATATTGATCTTAATCTTGCAAAACCCTTGATATATTTTTGACTCATCAATCTAATCTTGAAATTCCAATTATACTAAGTATCATGATGATGATCTAGAAATTCGATGATGACTTGGATAATGACCATAAGTTAGGGTTAATACATATGATCTTAGAAAACATAGGTAAGTGATTCACACTCGAATATATTGTATACTTGAAATAATGTTGGACATATTGAAATATTGATTATAAATGAATGACTTAACCCTAAGGTTGACATAGGAAAAGTGTAACCCTAATCTTGAATATAAAACATGATATCCAAATATCATGATCCTGACCCTTGATCCAAACATTGAATTTTAGGATCTAACTCGAAGGGTCGACCTATTACTAGTTGATCTGTATCGAAATCCTCTGTGAAAGGTATGCTATTATATAAGTCCTCCTTGATTGTATGGATGATAATTTTATGTATCTCTTGAATGTATACTTGGCTACTTACTTAGATGAGCTATTGTTCCCTATGATTAGTCTTCCATTTTTCTATACTATATTTTGAAAAACATGAAAACATAAATTGCATGCCCATTATGACTGCCTATATATTGATAATGATGATGATGTTGATAATGTTGATAATGTTGATATTGGGTGCAAGAAACCCCCCTCATTGAGAGGTGGGACTTGTACATTGGCTTCCTATGTTCCTATGGTGAGAAGGAGCCTAGTGACCTTCCCCATCACGTTGGGGTAATAGAGTCACACAAAATATATAAGCATGCATCTCGAATTACTGCATAATGGGAACACATAATAAAAATGGAATCATTTGAAAACTTGTCAAATAAATGTTGGTTTTTCAAATTGCTTGTTATTCTTTTGAATAGAAGTCCTTCTAAGTATACTTATTTTCTTATAAAGTGTTTTACTTGATTTTGATAGTGTACCGTGAAATTGCATGATTGTGTCTCGATTTTCTTGATTTTAGGCAATACAAATGGAATACTGAATAAGATCGCTTCCGCACTCATACACTATTATGACAAAGATAAATCATATATATCTCCATATTGGGCTAGTTTGTTCTTTATTTATCCAGTTTTTGAGTAATTTATTTCTTATTGTATATGCTAGTGTGATAGATCTTATTGGGCTATTCAGGGATGGGCACTTCAATCCCTTTTCTAATGTCTAGGAAGTAGGATTGGGATTAGGGTAAGAATGGTTTTGTGGCAAAACACCTCAGTCGAAATTGTTAGCATTGTTCAACAACTTACACAATTGTGCTCTAAATTAGCATTCTTTTGAAAATAACCTCCAACAAGTAAGAAACGGTCTAAAGCTTGCGACTGTTAGACTGAGTGGTTGGTATTTGAGAGTTGGAAATAGATGTTGCAACACTTTGGTTCCAACCCCTCTTCGGTTGAAGAAAAAGTTCGACCTAGACACATCTCGGTCGACAAGTTCCTCGACTGAGATAGTTTCTGGATTGTTCTTTTCAACTCAAAACAATTAGCCACTACAAGACAATTAATGGATACCTAATGGTTAATTAAGCACTAAGAACACTCTAGAAACCCTCTAGAATGTCCCTAAGTACTTTCAAACTATTTCTATAAATAGGAGAGGCCTTAGGACACCTAAAAAAAGGAATTACACTTGAGAATACATTCGAGTGAGCAACTAAGCAAGAGCTACACTTGCCAACTTATTTTACTTGCTTCAATTTTGTGTCCTATAGCAACAATCTCCTAGCCACCGCATATAGCCTTGTCCATCTGAAGTGGATAAGATATCTATATGCTTGATATAGGATCAAAGTGGTGTACTCAATTGGATAAGTATTTTCTTTTTTCCAATCTTTTTCTTCTATATTATATATTATTCTCCTTGACTACTCCTAAGATTGGAGGAAGTTGAAAGGAGTTTTCTTGGAGCTACTTCTTGGTGAAGAAGGTTGCTTCGAGGTGTTCTTGAGATTACTTCAAGGAAGGCTGCTTCAAGGGAGGTTGGAGGTACTTTTAAAGGAAGGCTATCTCAAGGTGGTGGATCTACTTCAAGGAGGTGATGGCTGCTCTAAGGACTTGAAGTTACTTCAAGAAGGTTGCTTCAAGGAGGTTGAGACTACTTCAAGGAGAAGGTGGGTGTAGAAGGTGAGTGTATTTTGTTCAACATCCTTGTGAGGTAATAAAATAAATCACTTTCAAAATCCCAATTGTTAACAATTGGGTAGTGAATGGACTACCTTTTATTTCAAAGGTAGGAACCACTCTACATCCAAATGTCTTCCTTGTTTCCTCCTCCTTTGGTTGAGTGGTTTGATTGTTTAATTAATTTTAAATTATCCAAAAAAATCTATTCACACCCCTCTAGATCTTTCAATTGGTATCAGAGCAGGTCATCAAGAAGCCATAACAGGGCTTGAAGAATGGGGGACAACTTGTTGAGCAACCTCAACCTTGAAGGAACTCACGTAGCTCGGCCACTACATTTTGATGGAAGCTACTACACCTATTGGAAAAGAAGAATGTAATTTTACTTCCCAAGACTTAGCTTGGAATTGTGGAGGATGGTGTCCAATCCCTATGTGCTCCCCACAACCAAATATGCAACATGGGATCCTAACACGGTAAAATAAGTACAATTAAATGTCAAAGCGTTAAGCATACTATATTGTTCTATTTTAGTAAGTGAGTTTAATAGAATATCTTCATTTGATACAACTTATGATATATGGCATAACCTATCTATAACACATGAAGTTACTAACCAAGTTAAGAATACTAATATTAATATGCTTAAACAAAAATTTGAACAATTTCGGATGCAATCTAATGAATTTATTGGTGAGATCTATGTAACATTTTCTTCCCTTGTTAACAACTTAAGTGCATTGGGAAAATATATAAGTGAATAAGATCAGGTATCTAAAATCCTTAGATCTTTGCCTCAACAATACAAGCCAAAGGTGACGGCCATAGAAGAGGCTAATGATCTCACCACAAAGAGGATGGAGCTTCTCATTGGTAATTTAGAAACTCATGAGCTCACTCTTGAAGAAGAAGAAAGATTGGAGGCCGAACACCAAAAGGAGAAAAAGAAGTACATTTCATTCAAAGCAACAACTAAAGAAAGCCATGATACAAGTGAATAAGATAGTGAAGAAGAGGCTCTCATTATAAATGGTAAACAATATAGAAGATTTAAATCTAACAAAATTTCTAGCATTTCTTCTTGTACTAGGTGCTTTGAATGTATGTATATGGCCACCTGAGCGCTAGGTTTCCCGTAGCTCTGGCGATTTTGTGATCGCCTAGTCTTCACCAGGGTGACGGCCGGCGGCTTGGGGGGAGGGGGCTTCCGGTTGCCGGTGTGCGCCAGCCCTTCCCCCTAGGCTTTTTCCTCGCCCGTCGTGCTTGGATCTTCCTTGGAGGAGCCGTCGCCTGATCTCTTGTGGGGTTCCGAACCCTGGCAGCGCCGTTGGTCGCAGTCCGCGAGGTCTGGCTCTTCGGTGGTGTTGGTTGAGGTTCTCTGGCGTCTGGGTGTTCTCTGCTTCCCCGTCGCTAGCCTCTGCAAAGCTCAGGCATGGTATTCCCCCTCTCATCCTGGTTGTGGCGGGTTCCTCCCCTTCCCTGCCTGTTTCGTTTTTTCTGTTTAGTTGTAGGTTGTTTTGTTGGGTTAGTCGTTCGTCTTCCTCTTAGGCATAGGTAGTTGTTTCTTTCTGTCTTTCCTTGCAGTTGAGTGGTCTTTTTTGCTTCTAGTCTGACTAGAGCACATTTTGTTAGCGTCTCCTCGGGTTCCTTCTCAGGCGGACGGTGGGATCGGGCTCCCCTTGGTGCTCCAGGCAAAGGAGGAGGAAGCTGGGTTTTGGGCTTCGTGCGGGTCTTCCACCCCCTGTTCGTAGTGGTGGTTGGGAGTGGCGGTGGAGTTCCCGGCACTCTCTACTCCCCACCCTTATTTCTGCATGAGCCATCCTTCCTCTGTATCTGCATCGCTGGGGTTTGGCCTCCTTCCCGGGTCTGCTTGTTGGCAACCTTAGTGAGTCGCTGGTTTTAGTGTTTCTCGTCCTGTTTGGTGGGGCGTTGTGTCTGTGTTGTTAGTTTTGTGTCGTTGCTTTGGGGTCAAGCTCTTTATCTTAAAAAATTTCATTGTATACATGATGGTAATCTCTGTCAATGGCTTTGCATACTCCTTTCAAGATGTACTCACAGGTTCTGGTAGATTGACGAATTCCATCCAAGATAGCTGCTTTAGACAACCACGACAAGAGGTGGACGGTGCAGAAGCGTACCTATCGCATCCCAATCTGAGCCTTGTGCTATGTCTTTCTGCAAAAGGAGTTGCTGCTTGGTTATTTGATGAGAGATGTCTATCTTGTAGATGTCGTATGGCTTTCTTTTAATGATATTGAGCTATTTTCAAAAAAAAGGTGCTTTGAATGTGGCAAGAAGGGACATTTAAACAATGAGTATCCTAAAGTCAAGAAGGGAAGGAAATGCTCTGTCAAGAAGAAAGAAAAAGCCTACAAAGCAGCATGGGATGACTCAAGCGAAGATAGTGAAAGTGGAGAAGAAGAAATAGAATGTCTCATGGATAAAGAAGACAAGGTACAATGTCTCATTACTACAACCAATTAACAAGAAAATGAGGTTAAAATTCTTGATTTATCTAAAGAAGAGTTAGTTTCTAGCATTGAGGAATTACATGATAAATATGTTGATTGTAAAAAGAAATTAAAAAGGCTTACAAAAACCAACAAAGATTTTTTTGCTAAATTGAATGATCTTGCGTTTGAAAAGAAAAGTCTTCTGTTTGAAAAAACTACTTTCAAATAATCTATAAATGATTGCAATATTAAGTTACTTTCTACAGAAACTAACAATAACTTTCTTCGCCAAGAAAAGGTTGAATTGCTTGACAAGATAAATGATCTCCAAACACAACCTATATTATGCACTCATTTGGATTATGATGATATTGTCAAAGAAAGAGATAGTTTGTTATCCAATATAGATCAAGCAAAGTTAGACATTAAAAAGAGAATGGATGAAATTGCTAATTTGCAAAAGGATATTAGTAGCTTGAAAAACCAAGACATTCTTGACAAAATTCTAAAAGACTCTTCAAGTCAAATTGGGAGGAGAGGACTAGGTTATGTTCCTAAGGATAAAAATAATCAAAAACCTAGAACTAAAAGGACACAAGTACCCAAATCTAAAGTCATATATGTGCCTAAAGACAATCTAGCTAATAAGAGAAATTAAATTGATTCGATTTACTGTCATTACTGTTTACATCTTGGACATTATTCATTCTCTTTCCCATACAAGAAAAAGGATGTTGACTTGGTTTGGGTTCCAAAACCCCCAACTTACAAATGTTGGTCATATTAGTTAAGATTTGACCTAAACTTCACCTTGAAATTCATAATGTCTTATCTCAACTAAATTAAACTTGAACTTGCATATCTTGATTGCTTAATTATGTTATCCAAAAATAAAAGGATGATATGTTTACATTAGAATGTTGAATTTACTGAAAGTACACAGAACTTGATCTCGGTCGAAAAAATTCCTGACCAAGAACTATTTCGATCGAAGAAAAGATCAACCGAAGGTAGTTTTGTCAACATTGTTACTGGAAAATCTTTTTGGTTGACAACTAACTCGACCAAAAATTCTTCCGGTTGAAGAAATGTTTGACCGAAGATAGTTCATTCAGAACTTCTTATTAAAAACAAAATTGTTCAATTGCAATTAAATTTGGTGACCCTAATCTACACTAAACTCTTCATATTAAATTGTTTCAAATAGTGGAAATGTTAAAATATTTATAGAAATGCTTCTAACAAAATAGACCACTATATGGGACCAAAACAATTATACTTTTTAGGTTTGGAAGGTCTATTAAAGCTACTCTA
This sequence comes from Alisma plantago-aquatica, assembly GCA_963693085.1. Lineage (NCBI taxonomy): Eukaryota > Viridiplantae > Streptophyta > Magnoliopsida > Alismatales > Alismataceae > Alisma > Alisma plantago-aquatica. The sequence goes on from OY856409.1 coordinate 245,267,820, forward strand.
TAAGGCACATGAAACCGATTTTCACACACTTGGAGAAAGGTAAAATTATTTTTCACATATGAAGAAAATTTCAAAGGTAAAACTATTGGCAGAAGTGATGATTTTAAATGTGCTATGTGTCAAAGAACTACATCATAAGTGCAATAACAATGGTTATAATTCATAGAAAAACATCAAAGTTGTTAATAAAGTAAATTGTAAACTTCTTAACACTATAGAAATTACTTGCAAAAATAAATTGGTCATGGAATAAAGAGATTGTTCACACAAGAAAATTGCTTTGAATCATTACCTAATTTTTTTTGGTGATAAATCTAAAATTTGTGATAAGAAAAAGTTAGACAAAATTGATCATCACAAAAAGGATTTATTTTGAAATAATTAAATAAAGAATATAAAGTTTAATGATGATTATACACAAAAAGACTTAGTCATATCCTAAAAGATTTAATTATTGGACAAATGAGCCTACTAAAACAATGAATGAAATTCAGCTCCTAGACCTAAAAGTAAAATATTGAAACTATATGGGCGTGATGGAATAACAATAGGATATAATGAGAAGAAATAGATATTATCTATAAATCATTGGCTAAGACTTAACATAATAAAATAAATGTACATATGCATAAGGTTGATTGGTCATTTATATTAATATAAAAGAAAATGTTACAAATTGGTTCATTCTAAGAATAAAGTTGCATTAATTGGAAATCTACATAATTGCCTCTCGGCCGAAAAAGAGTTCGACTGAGGGGCACCCCAGTTGAATTCATGGACGATAGAAAATAAGCCTGAAAAAAATGCTTACTTGTAAATCAAATCATCCACTTGCACCCAACATTGGTATATTAATACGAAAGTGCAAGAAACAAGATTGCTTATAAATATTAACTCACAATCTTATATAATTAATTGATTTTTAAAAGGTTATGATTTGAAATACTTTAGTATTTTTAAGCTCACTTTTGTTATAAGTTTAAGGGGGATCTCACAAATTCTTGAATATAATGTATCTTGATCTAAATTGAATTATCGACATCAATTAGGGCTTAACATCCGTTGTATTTGGTTAGAGATATATTTATTCATTCTACTATGAGCCTAAAGGAATATCATATCATTTCAGGGATTAAAATTCCTTGCACATGGTTGAGAAATTAATCTTGGTTTTTGAATTGTGGCTAAATTTGACATTTCTTTTAAGTAAACAATTAAGGTGGAGCATCTCATTTAGGGGGAATAAAATGTTTATATGTCTATATTTTTGAAATGACAAAGGGGGGTAAATAATATAAAACAAAAAATGAGTTTCATGCTCTCTTGGCTTAAAATTAATTGATACTATATTCCTTAAAGAGATGGATATTATGTTCCATATCTCTTTAGGAATAATCAAAACACATTTTATGAATATAAGAATATGTTCTTCATCTCAAGTATAAAACTCATCTCATTTAAATTATTTTGATTATATTTTAGAAATTTTGTCATCTTCAAAAAGGGGGAGATTTTTGGCTAAATTGGACATTAATATACCCTTTGTTTTGATGATGACAAAAAATTCATTCTTGTGGATCTCAGGTGATACTTGAGTGTTTTAGGGTTCAAGGAAATAAAGAATTGGATAATTGAAGATCAACACAAATGGAAGAACAATGCACTTAAATGTTTAAAATTTTCATGATTGTACTCAATGTAAAAACTTGTACAAGTATATAATGTACAAGTACCTAGATATCATGTAAATCAAGTGTTAGATCATCCTCATCCACTCACAACCCTTAGATAGGTTTTCCCCTAGAGTTAGAGTCACCATCACCCATTACACACACACTTAGAAGGTGATTCATTAGAAAAATGGACACTCTCGGTCGACAAACTTCTCAACTGAGACACACTCTGTCGAAGATTTTCACGACCGAGAAACTCCTCAGTCGAAATTGTGAGCATTGTTCAACAACTTACACAATTGTGCTCCAAATTAGCATTTTGTTGAAAATAACCTCGGCCGAGTAAGAAACGGTCTAATGCTTGTGAATGTTAGAATGAGTGGTTGGTAGTTGGGAGTTGGAAATAGACATTGCAATACTTTTGTGCCAACCCCTCTTTGGTCGGAGAAAAAGTTCGACCGAGACACATCTCAGTCAACAAGTTCCTCGACCGAGATAGTTTCTGGATTGTTCTTTTCAGCTTGAAACAATTAGCCATTACAAGTCAATTAATGGATACCTAACAACTAGTTAAGCACTAAGAACACTTCAGAAACCCTCTACAATGTCCCTAAGTACTTGCAAACTTTTCCTATAAATAGGAAAGGCCTTAGGACACCTAAAAAGTACTACACTTGAGAATACATTCTAGTGAGCAACTAAGCAAGAGATACACTTGCCATCTTATTTTACTTGCTTCAATTTTGTATCCTATAGCTACAATCTCCTAGACACCACATATATCCTCATCCATCTTAAGTGGATAGGAGATCTATACGCTTGATATATGATCAAAGCACTATACTCAATTAGATAAGTATTTTCTTTCTTCCAATCTTTTTCTTCTATATTGTATATTGGTCTCCTTGACTACTCCTACGATTGGAAGCTGTTGAAAGAAGGTTGGTAGGAGCTACTTCTTGGCATAGAAGGCTACTTCAAGTTGTTCTTGAGATTACTTTAAGGAAGAATGCTTCAAGGGAGGTTGGAGCTACTTCTAAAGGAAGGCTATCTCTATGTGGTGGAGCTAATTCAAGGAGGTGAAGGCTGCTTCAAGGACTTAAAGTTACTTCAAGAAGGTTGCTTTGAGGAGTTTGGGGCTACATCAAGGAGAAGGATACTTCAAGGGTGTAGAAGGTGATTGTATTTTGTGTAACATCCTTGTGAGGTAATAAAATATATCACTTTTAAAATCTCAATTGGAAACAATTAGGTAGTGGACTGACTACCTTCGATTTCAAAGGTAGGAACCACTCTACATCCAAGTGTCTTACTTGTTTCCTCCTCCTTTGGTTGATTGGTTTGATTGTTTAATTAATTTTAAATTATCCAAAAAGCTCTATTAACCTCCCCTCTAGATCTTTTAGTATTATCCTAGGAGAAATACTTGTCCTCAATCCTACGCCCAAGGTCCTCAGAGTTTATGCCATCCATGTAGATAAGGGAACTCTTAGTGCACTACCTTGGTCACCAATAGGTAGTATATCTCGAAGTTGTAGCCATGTTTATGTTTATCTCCTTCTCCTATTGCAAACTGTCATCATTCAAATGAGTTTTTCTCTCCCCAAGATGAATAACTCTTAGAAAAAAAATATCTCTCAATGTGTGTGTCTCCCTTTGAACATCATATGATAATACAAGATGTATTTCTGATCAAGAACCTATTAGGAGAGTTATGGGATTGGATTTCCAAAAGCCTATTCCTAATAATAACTCAAAATAGAATTAAACTAGGAAATTTAGTTAGACTTCCAATTGAAGGGTTAGTCATCAAATCTAATTGTTGGGTTACATATTTAATTGATTGGGTTTCCCTTTAAAATGGTCTGCTAGTGTTGGTCTGATTCAATTCACCAATTCAGTTCAAATCAAACATGTCACTTATTTTATGTTGGTTCTTGACTTCATTCCAATTGAATGATTCAGATACAGAATCGATGATTTGCCTACATTCCCAAGCTGGTGATCAATTGATTGATGATACATCAACCAACTGATTTGAACCATCATGTCAAATGTCTAGCTTTGCCAATCGAACAATTGGTAAGTAAAAAAAGTATATAGGAAAATGAATTATTATTTACATCTCTATATAAACACCTTCACAAAGTACCTAGATATAAATTGGAATGTCAATACTTTCTTTATGGCATAACCCAATGATGTAAAGACAAATTCTAAAGAACATTTTTCCCATGTGCATCCTTTTGTGTGTGACTTTTTAGGTTCCATAATACATTGGTAGTGATATCATAGAACTTGCAAGCAAAGACCAATATCTAGAAACAAATCACTGCTACCCAAGCAACTAGAATAACTTGAAAACAAATTCAACCTATAAGTGACCAATGTTACCATGATTGCATGCTCTCTTTGTCACAAATTTCCATATGAAAATTCAAGCATGGAGTTGTTATCCTATTAATATTGAGTTGGTGTTTATTTACCAAGAGGAAACCATTAATATTGTGTGAGATAATTATAATATATTGGCTCACATTAGCTTGACCATGCATTTCATAGTATCACTTTTCAAGTGTCCATGATATTAATCCAATGGATGGGATAGATTCCACCTACATCAATGAAAATAATTCACAAGTATCATGGTCTACGCAATCACTACCTAGATGGAGACCTTATTTAGAGTCATGTTGGGTAGCATGAAAGAACACAAAACAACATGTGATCATTGAAGTGCCTTCAATTCTAAGGATCACAATCACCATTGTCACATAGAAATATGACTCTATCTCCCATAATATGGCTACCATGTGTCGTTCTCAATTTGGGACTGTCCAATACAACTTGTTCTCTAAACAAGTACCTATGTATCATAACTAATATTCAATATCATGAATAAAAAGACATGGTCATCATCCATCATCCACATTGGTCTATGCATTATTTTTCTCTTGTAATGCTCATAATAATAACTAACTAGGGACATAACAAAAATGAATACTCTAAAACATACATATTATTTCTTATTTAGGTCATCAACCCAAAAAATATGTCATTGAGTCAAAACATTCTTAGGACATTAGTACATTTTTTTGACATCTCTTGTTGAAACAAACACAATATGTCGAATAGGCTTTTATTAATAATAAAATCACAAATAGTATCTCCCTTGTTACAATCACCACATGATACTTCTTAGGGCATATACCAAACATCATCAAGTTGTCATAAATTGGTATATCTAGACAATACAATCTCACCAACCCATCACAAGTTTCCTAATGGGCTCAAATACCAAGGACTCAACTTCCCATGGTTTTTGACAATATGGAAAATGTGTCAGATTTCAAAGAAGATATGATCTTCCATGTATAACTACAAATCCATACTCTTTGCATCAATAAAAGAGTTTTTTTATCTTTGTCCCTCAAAATCAAAATCAAAACTTGTTTAAGGTGGATAGAATTATATTTTAAAAAGTCCTAAATAATTGCAATCATATCATGATTCTAGAAATAGTTCAAGTCAACAATATATAAGTCACTTGTCATACATCACCATGCTATCTTGAGCGAGGTCTTTGACACCATACTTCTTGTATATTGAAGGGAACATTACTTAGACAATCTTAATATTATATGCCCATAATCCCTCTAAGATAAATGTTTTATCAAAAGGTATTGAGGACGTGACCCGTACACTCTAATCAACCATGTTGAATTATATCCTAATCAATCAGTTCACTTCCATTTATCTAGAATATATAGATATTTTAGTAATAATGTCTTATAATGAAGTAATAAAAAAATTACATAAGTTGTTGTTACAGTTTCTGAGTCTCATTCATCCTTTCTAGGTTCTTGGGCTTATCCCACACCCAGGTATGAAGGTCATAATGTTATTCCACATACAATCTTCATTCATATGTTATGTCTTCCTCAAAAAAATAGGGTTAATATCCTCATGAGGATCTTACCATGTCAAAGGGTGTGTCCCACCTATGAAAGAGTAGTCTAGATTAGGAATATATATACGAGGTTAGATTATGTCCAACCAAAATTCTCCCCTACTAAGGCTTGAGAAATCATATGCTTCAAATCATCCTCATAGTACTAAACTTTGAGAAAACTCTATTTGTCCCAATATTTGCTCTTTTTCTTCATAAAGAGCATGAGGTTTATGATGGTCCTTAAATATTCACCTCTGTATCAAATCAATAAGATCTTATACCGTGTGTTTAATACTGCATGACATAATCAAACTACCACTACGTCTATTCCCATATGATGATTTCAGGGACGATTCAAGTGCATTCCATGTTTGCAAACATACAAGTTGGTTTCACAAGTACTATGATGGGTGTTTACACCCCAAATTAATTTTTTAGGTACAATATCATCCACCTTTATTTCCATGGTCACATATACACACTCGGGGTGGAAAAAAACAATTCATAGTGTGGTCCCTCATCCTTATTCATTGCCTCAACAAATATCTTCATGACCATTTTTCACTGAATATTAATCAAATGTGCACGCCATATTATGTTGACATCCATAAGATGTTGGGGTAGTAAATTATTTTTCATGGAAATAATGATCTAACATGTCTGCTACAACTCATGATCTTGATATTTGTCTTATATGAAACTATAATGTTTTTATATTGAATAATACAAATACCATATACTCATACTAGAATTGTGTTAGGTTAAGATCATAGGTCTTGAATGTTTTGAATCAATGGGAAAAAACTCCCTTAGGGTTTCGTATGAGTTATCAAGGTGAGCTCCTGAAGTTCTAGCCATTTTATTTTTTCAAATGAAGGAATGAGGTATTTCTTATTCATCCTACCCTCCTATTGAAGGAAAAATCATCATAAGGATCATACATCTCGACTAACATTCATGTAGTGCTGACCTGAGACATCATCCCAAAAAACTGAATAAAAGGAAACCAAACAACCACTATACAAGTATACCCAACTATGTATTTGTCTAGAAAGTATCAATATAGGGGTACTATGTTTCTCCTGAATCATCATACTTCTGAGAGGTATAGGGAGAACATTTCTGAACATCATTCCATCCTCCAGCTGGCGTCCCCATTTAACCAGCTCTCTCGACACTATATTAATCACCTTGGGGACAAGAAAGATGATGATATCAAATTCTTGGAGAATTTGTTTGATTTCATGAATGAAACTAATATCTCTCTAGGGACCTAATGAATCACCCCACAGAATGTTGTAAACATGCATATTATCCACTTAAAAGTTGAATTTATCAACTTGAAGTGGCTAGAACTTATGCTAAAAAAAACTCTATGACTTAAATGTAGTTTTCCAAAACCTATTTTTGTTTATTATACTTGTACACAATGAATATATATAAGAAATTCATCAATAACGATTCACAAATATATATATATATATATATATATATATATATATGACAAAAATAAATCACTTTTTTCCTTATTTACATATTTTATTGGGTATCTTTAAGGGCTTACATGCCTCATATACTACCTCCACATTATTCGATCATAACATATATCTTCCTTTCAAGTACGGTCCCTCTAGGACATGTAGAGTTTATCTCACCTATTTTAACTATAATCAAGGTGGACCAACCCATCCTTTCAGGAATGGTATAGGTTTGGATATCTCTTTTCTCTCATAATATTATGAGGTTAGGCTCTTCAAAGACATACCCTAACTACATATGTGTGGGTTTATCTTTCCTGTCTATGGTCTTCCCTGTAAGGGTGGATTACCATCATTTCTTCTTTATACCTCTCCTTGAAAGAGAGATTTAGGCTCACATGGTCCCCTAAATGACATATTAATTGTGTCTTATGTACTTTCATTCATTGAAATACATCCCTACACATTACTAGGAACTAAGCTATGTTGGCCCTGATTTTCTGGCTTTTTGAAATTCCATTGTATGACTATTAACTAATTATCTAAGAGAATCATCATATGATAACCTAGGTCCATAAAACTACTTCCATCATCAAAAACATTCTTATATTATGACTATTGGTCCTTCCATTCCTTTTCCTACTTTACCTTCATTATGGATTTAGGTATCCATTATGTAGGGATGGTCTATCTCAACAACATGTTACTATATCACTATGTTATATCAAGAAGTTCTCCAAAAACATCTGTGCATACCTACTATAAGGTATTACTCCAACTTATGAGGAGAAGTATGGTTTTTTGAGTAGGCACCATCACTCATGGTTATTTTAAAAGTTCAAGAATGTTTTCACAGAATGTTACCCCTCTAGGATTGAATCACACATGATATTTCATTGTCTAGTATGATCACAATAAAATTCTAATATCTTTGGTAATTCCTATCATTCCTTCCATCCTTATTTTTCTCAAGATGGTTCCCTTCCTTGGTTTCACCATGAATATTGTTGGAGTCCTATCCTTCCTCCAATCCTTATTTTTCTCAAGATGGTTCCCTTCCTTGGTTTCACCATGAATATTGTTGGAGTCCTTGGACTCCTCCTTTATCAAGCCCTCAACAAACCCTTAATACCATCACATTTTCCTTTTAGAACGATAAGGTACACTCCATTTAAAGTATAAAATCATTCATTTCATCACAAGTGTGAGGCTTAAAATTCAGAAGTAGGGTCTCAAGGGTCATGGAAAGATGGTCTAACTAGTTCTTGTTTCTTATTTATGGTATATTAGAAGTTCTATAGAAGTTAACACTTTTATACCTAGTCTTTCATAATTCTATCTACTCATCTAAGCTCAACATACTGCCTTCTTTAACTTTCCTAGAGTAGTAGGGTGTGTATTTTTAAGTGAGTATGCCCTTGACTCAACCCATGGTAGGGTTGAGAAGGATCTTTTAGGTTGGTAGTTGTTTTCCAACCATAATCTAGTCATTTTTAGAATATTGAAGACCATCGGTAAGTTCCCTTTATTTGGGTATGCCAAGGATAATGAAAGAATCATGTATTGACAATAACCAATGCCTAAGAGGTATTTGACTGAAATTTAACCAACCCAAGGATAGTGGGTCCCTAATCAAGGACTCTGGGAGTTGTACTCTAAGTTCTACAATCAACATAACTTATTTCTAGGGTTTGCAACCTTTTGTTGATTTTTCTATTTACCCAATATCATGATTTTTTATGAGGATTAATGGCTTTACTTACTTCTCATGGATTCTATCCTACTCATATTCTCCATAGACTAATGAGGTATATTGTCATATACCTACATTTGTAAAGCTTTTTAGTATTTCTTCTAATTAGAGAAGCATATGTTATAAAAAATATGTTTCATATTTTAAATCTTAAATTGGTATTACATATGCTTTAGTTAGTAGAGGCTAACTTAACCCTAATTTTATTAAAAACTAAATTAGTTGATTAGAGAAAAAAAATTCTATCATTTATAAGGAGATGATATTAGGGTTAAGAAAGCATAAAGATGAAAACGTGATGTAGTTTAGATTGGAAGACCTAGAAGCTTTGCTATTTTGCAAAGTCATGTGGCTTAGTCAATGTAGGGTGCCCAATAATGCGGTAGTCCTTCTAAACCAACTAGTAATGTAGTGGAAAGTTTTTTAGGGCCTAGGTTGTGATGCAATCGTACACATCACCAACTTTTGGGAAAACCCTAATAATTTTATTGTCTCTATAATGTTTTAAAATTAATAATTATTCAAAGTAATTTATAATGATCTTAAATCTAATAAAAATTGTAACAAGCAGCGATTTAATAATCCCCATAAATAAGGAATATATGGATAAGGGAAGTTATTCTATATTTATCAATAAAAAGATTCCAAATAAACAACCAGCAACAATTTCTATTTAAAAAAAGAGTTTGACACAATATGAGAAGATAAAATATCCTCAAAGGAGTTTAATGAGTTTTTAAAAAGGAAAATGACTAAAATAATAAGTTATAAAACCCTTCTGATATTGTTACATAAAGATTTAATGATTTCTCACCTTGGAGTCGATTCCTTTGTAGAATTATGATGATTTATAAAATGGTGGAAATACAATGGCTCAAGATATTTCTATGTTGGTATGTGGGGCACAAAATAATCATGAATTTAGGCCGTCAAATGTACAAGACAGAAATTTTGCACAAATAACAAAATAATGTTTTAATTAATTTTTACATTTATCCCATTGCCTATGTGGTGAACTATAATGTTATGCCAAGCTATTATATCAATTACAATCATTTTCCTTACCACTGACCTATCCATTGTACCTGGTCAGTTTCCAGGTGCTATCCAGTTGTTGTTCCAATTTTTTTTTTCTAACTTTTTTCTAGAGTTCTAAGTAAGTTTCTTAGTATAAGTGGGACTACTTCTCCCGAAGCAACCTCATAAGAAGGAATAGAGTCTTCCCATACTTTAATGTTTTTATAAAACTCATAGGATATTTTAGTTGAACTGATTCAAAGCATACAATTAAGACATCAAAAAAAGTGGTTAATATGATATTTGTAATTTACCCACATCCCATGGTATGATACTATGTTGTCTGAGGACATTATCAATTAAATCATTCAATATGATGTAATAATCATCAATTAAGTGTTATAAAATTGTTTCAAACTTTTGCAAGAGTCTATGAGTTTAGAAAGAGTCCTAAGGACTAAGTTTATGAAGAACTGTGGTTAAGATTTATTACTACAATATGTACATTTGAATCCTACCTTCAGGTAGAAGCCCTAAAATTCATCATATAAATATAAAACCTTCATTCAACTTAAATCATTATGTTTTGTTTCCAACATTAAAAGGGATCAAGATTATCAATAGAGATAACCTTTCAAACCTAACTTTGATATTTAATATTAAATTTAAAATTTAGGGGTAGTGTAACTCAATTTTGTTGCCATATCTAGGATTTATCAAGTAACTAACCATCTAATATGGTACCCACAACTAATTTTAAACTAAATATATAATTTGGGTTAAAACATGCCTATGAATTTTAATCTCTTAATGATTAAACTTATGTACATATTTTCTATTTTTTGGTCATGGCATAGAACAATAGTATTTATTGAAATTTATCCTATGTGAACCATCAAGGGATGACACATCATCCATTTCCATTTCTTTTGAATCAATGTGGGCCATATAAAAGTACTAAGGAATTGCCTTATTTCCCCTCACAATGTGACTTAGACTAGCACGCCTTGAAGAGCCACATGATTAGTTCCTTGCCTAACCCACAAACAACTAGAGCATGGTGGTCAATCGAAAGGTTGACTCTTTTCTTCTAGATACAGAGATGTATTTGTGACTTTGATTGGATTTTTCATGTCTTATGGAAATTTATAGGCCCTTTATCAATCCACTTGGTGGTTGGAGGCAGTTATAGGGGTTCTTAGATTTATAGGAAGCACATGAGAAAGGAGGTAGAAGAACAATGAGATATAACTTTTGTCAAGGCATGGAAAAGGATGGGGAAGATATGTGGAACCTTAGGGAGTAGATAAGGGGACTCTATAGTTCAAGTGGATGTCAATAATTCCTCTTTAATGTTTTAAGTATTGGGGATCGAGATCCACCAATTGGCATTGTAATCCATGGTCAAGTTTGGCTCCACATTTGTCTCACAAAGCTTAGAGTCAAGTTAATTGGCCAGAGGAGACAAGGTTGGTTGAGGTGAAGGATAAGTCATGGGAGGTGGAAGTGGTGATCAAAAGGGAGGCATAAGGTGTTTGGCATTCTTTCAGCATAGGGTTCGATTACAAGGGACTAGGTGGTTCTCCTTGTTCCTTTATATCCATGGAGAAATCCTAGCTTCCTCTACAATTCTAGACGGAGTTAATGATGAAGGAAGATTTGGGCATTCTCTCCTAAAGACATATCTCCATGAGTTGAGGGGATAGATGAATTGATAAGTGTGAGAGTGAGAAATTTATGGACTTTTTGGGGTGTGAGATGTCCAATGGAGAGGGAGAGAGAGCATGGAGGAATGTTCAGGGTTGGTATTTCCTTTTATGTCATGAGATAGGGAGGACCCCATGATTGTACATCTGGGACACAAAAAATTGCAAGTGCCATGACATGTCAAGGGGTTTATTACAAGTTTGAGATCCTCAAATTAGAGTATCAAATATTCATTATTATATTTTGTTTTGCTTTTAGTAACATTTATTTTAATTGATTATTCAACCTTCTTAGAAAGTGGTTTGAAAATCATGTAAGATTTATTTTTTGGGAAGTGTTCTAGAATGAATCACTGAAAGGATTTGATATCAAACTTATCTATATCAACCTTAGTATTTAGGATATAGTACAAATTAAAATATGTGTAAATAATCTAATTTAAAATTATTTATATCAAAAACATCATATGGATTTTCATTGAAATATTTATGGATGCAAAATATATTATGGCTATAACATGCAATTTTGGTTCTTATACCAACAATAATATTGTGTTTCATGACAATTGTTCTAGGCATACATGTGAGTCATTTATTCTTATTTTCTGCTGAATAATTTTTTTGAGTAGTTCTCTCTAAATATAAGTTGTATTTGTATCCTTCTTAACTAGTAAATATTAAAAACTTGTTGTTTTTTAATTCCATACCATGGTCAATCCAGATGGTGAAAATCTTAAGTTAAAGTTCATTTACACTCTTGTGTAAAATCTATCAAATGAATCAAGGGTATTATGCTTTAAAACTAAAAATTTGATCCAATTTAATGAAGTGTAATCATCAGTGATAACAAAGTAACATCTTTTATCACCAAGATATTGTGTCATCATTGGCCCAAATATATTCATGTAGATAAACTCTATATGTCTAATAGTATATAAGATATTCTTATACTTCAATGACATTTTAATTCACTTTCCCTTTGTGTAGGGTTTTCATTCATCATTTTGTTCAAAGGGAATCTTGGGAAGACCTCTAACTAGTTCAAATTTGGCTAGCCTATGAATAAGGTTCATATTTACATGTCCTAGTCTTCTATGAAAAAGGAGTTCATTTTATTTTGTATATATATGACACTTTCCTTTCATAGGACTAGTTATATTTGGCTTAACGATATACATATATTGATTCCTTATTCCATGGTTGATAACACGACTAGTATTTTTAGAAAAAAAATCTACATTCATCTTATTAAAAAACCATCAAAACCATTATCATAAGTTGATTAATTCGAATAAGGTTATGAAGGAACTCATCTACAAATAGTAAGAAAATTATGGGGATTTTGTCTCTTTATTCTATATTCTAATTACCTTGAAATTGTCACCAAAGGTCACTATTCCTTTTTTCTTATTATCCAAGACTTTGAATTTCTTTTCATCACCGGTCATCTTCTTTGAGGACCCTCTATCAATCACTCAATCCTGCAAGTTCATATCCTAGTACTCATATAAGGATGCTAAGATAGATTTAGGAACTACACAACATTTGAATTCTCAAATATGTTATTTTTTGAATGCTTGGATACAATAGATGAATCATACAAAATAAGTACGTAAATAATGTTTTGATTAACATGCTTGGTAATTTGATGGATTATAGCTTGGTAGAATCGTAAGATTATTTGAATAGATACTCTATTGAACTTGATTTTGACTGGCATAAGTATTGTCAAATATTCAACCATCACATAGAAGAATATTCAACAAAAATAGAATGTACACAACAAACCAAAGTTGCAAAAAGAAAGACATGTAAATAATTAGGACAAGATTCAAAGGAGACAAAGAGTAATAAAGTAGTAAGAGGATTTTGGGTTTCAAATAAGCTTCCTATGATCACCCTTGTAGCAACCCTCTATACAAAGTCTAGATTACTAAAAACAAAACACTAATCATACATTAATCAACATTATCGACCATATAGAAAAATAGATTTTATTTTGATATGCAAAAGATACAAATTAAATGTCCATATTTTCATTCATTACTAGGAAATTTTACTAAGTTTATCTTTTTGTGACATGTATCAAAACCTTCATACAAAAGATAAAACTACCATGTTTTATCACATGAGAACTTTATATATGATGCATGCAAGAGCATACCCAATTCATTGATACATCAAATATAAACCATCCTTCCTAGACCAAATGTATAGGGAAAAATCTAGAATGATACTAAATGCTACCACCATCATTTGTCTCAACAATTTATACAGGGGAGGATCCTGAATGTAGAAACCTTGGTAATGATTCTTCCCACCTATTATATGTGAAAGAATAAGGGTGAGACCCATGTCGTAGAAATATATACAACACCAAATAGAATTCTATGCTTATAATCACACTTGTAGAAGAGTAATAAAGTCATATTACTTGAATAAAAATAAATCCCCTCAAGGTATAGTCATTAGTAGATGCTACATACAAAAAAACGAAAATGATAGTGAAGTCTAGAAGATATATGATTCACCAAGTTACTTAAAATATATATAACTATATAGATCTATTAAGTATTTTATTTACATAAATCCATGGGTAGTTTGAGGTTTTCCACCTCGAACTACTAGATAGTGATTGTAAAGTCCCGTAGATCATTGTGTAAGGTATTTAGATTCCCAGTCTTCATAAGACCCCACCATGTCCCAGTCAGTGCAGGTATAGAAGAGTTGTGGCTCAATGTCCCGAACCTTACTAGTAGGAGCTTAAAATCCAACCTACAACACTAGGTACATCTTGGGTACTCAAATCACAAAACCTCATGCAATATGGTTTGAAAGACCCTCATGTCACATATCTCATTGGCACAAATCACTAAGAATATGGCCACAACCACTATCATAAATACTCACAATAGATCTCAAAGAAAACAAGATTCAATAACCTCTTATAGTTAATAGTGTAAGACACTGAGTACCTATTTTAAATTTCTACAAGGTTCCTTATTTCAATATCCCAACTTGTGAACGCTAGGATAGCTCCTATGGTCATGGACATTTCATGATGTGTGTTTTACTTTAGTTATCTATACACATTACTTATCTTTTAAGATGAAATCAGTGTGAAATAGAATATAATAATGTATACAACATAAGAGTAAGAATAAGAAGCCCTGTAAGTGATGCAAGCCTCACATCATGCATCATAATGCCTAAAGTTAGCACAAAATAATTTTTGGCCATAGGAAGGTCATACTTCAAAATGGCTCAAATTGTGCTGTCAAAGGTGAATTTATCATCACATAATAGCAAGCAAACACAAAACAAAGTCTCTTGTACTAACTCCAAAACAAGATGTGTGAGTAAAACAAGATTATGCATAAGAATGTTGTTTATAGGGATAAATGATCCACCCTTAGGTATAAAATGTAAGTACCATGAAATTCCAACATTATAACAAACAGTGAGACGTCATAATTTCATTCTTTTATAAAATGGATTGGAATTATATAATATAAATCACATGACATTTACAAAGAGATGAGCAATGATGCCATATTAGGAAGAACGTCATGACCACAATACAAAGATGGAATTGGAAATAGATAGAGCACTTAATATCAAATCCCTGGTTAAAGCACATAAAAGCAATTTTTTATAGATTCCATCCTCAATTAAGATCATCATTCATTTTGAAGGTACCCGAGAGTTATCTGTACATAAAGTAGAGAAACAAAACTCATAGAAAATGACTTGCATCCTCCTCAAATTGTAGCCTAATATTAAAAAATGCACTTAAATTTGTAAACAAAATATGGTGTCAGAGGTAAAACCCGCACCAAAAATTGAGCTAAGGGAACCCACATATCATGTCATCCTCCCAAATAGGAGAGACCATCAATAAGTATGGAGGATCATAGGCCACACTGAGTGATGAGAAAAGGGGCATATCCCAAAAAATTGAAAAAAGAGAGAATAAATGGCTTACAATAGGAATATCTAAAAATAGAGGGGGTGTCACAAACATAGGGAAACCACAAGGGGTATGTGTAAGCCTCACCCATCCAAAGAGCCACCATGATGATCAGGATGACCTTAGTGTGATCTAATTTACACACCAAATGGCTGCAAAATTAGATAAGAGCGGAGGCCTTACACCCAACAACCTCCAGTTGACAAGAAAATAGAAGAGGGATAGAACACTATACAAACACCACTTATGAACAAACCCCCCTAAAATATGGATATGAGGAGGAGGCACAAGGGAGTGGGTGGTGCCAAATGGTAGTTGGAGCCCCCTCCCCCAGCCTACGTAGAGTCAACTGGAAGTCATAGATTGTCCCTACAATCACATGGGCTTTAGAGCAGAGCAGGGTTAGTGACCTTAGTGTATTCTTAATTTCATTGTATCATGCAAATAGTAATAAAAGTTTTGGAATTTTGTTTTCATAAACATGGTATTAAAATGTCATAAAAGAGATATTCTAGGGAAAAACAACCTCTATATGCCTAAAAATGTATAATATTACCATCATGGATCATTAGTAGAAGGTTGAAGAAGAAATTCAAGTTTTGATTATATACCATACTACCAAACAAACCCATTAAGACTCCACTATTAAACACAAAAATGTATATTTAGTAAGATCAATGTTTGGAACAATATTTTTTGGCACAAAAAGCTAAAATAAGTTGTATTACTTGCCTCATGGAGGAGAAAATGAGGTCCAATAAAGAGAACTACATATAGATATCCAATCATACTCCAAAAATCCAACAAAGGATTCATAAGAGCTCCTCCAAACAAGCTCTATGCATAAATTCATCACAGGATGAGAAAAAGATGGATTTTTAGGTTTAGGAATCTTAAATTACCATTGATAACCATGGATCTTAAACAAAGGAAGTATATGAGAGGGAAAATACTGAGAAAGAGAGTAAGAAGAAGATATTTTACATGGGTTAGGGTTTACCAAGATATCTTGCTTTGGATCCACAAAAAAGAAGATAGACCCTCAACTTTCATGCACATTCAAGCTTCAAACCGTCACCATAGTGGTCATTGTAGCTTAAATCGACCACCTTCACTACTGTCTTCATTTTTAAAAGGTATTCGAATCAAAATGGATCATATCATCGATGGGGTTGCAATTTTATAGAAAATCATGGTCAAAAGTCCAAAACAGTCACTATCAATGAACCCATTGAGCCTGATGCAAATCAAACCCATTAAGGGCTTTCCTCCTTCAACCCGTTGAGGGTTAACTATTTGTTGTCCATCTAATCAATGTATCAAAATTATATACCCATTATAACTCCTTCCAACCTCACTCATCTAGGTATGTCCCCACTCCTCCCATTGAGACCTCAACTCATAGAGATCCAACTTCTTCAAGCCATTAAAATTCCAACTAAAAGACATTGAAGCTCTTGTATACCCCACATGTGGATATCTCAACCAAGAAATATCCATGAATGCTCCACCTCAACAAATCCAATAAGGTATATCTTTATTAGTCCATCAATGTCCAACAACTAAACGAGTGAGACTCATGTCTACTCCACCCCTAGAGACACATCTTCAAGACCCATCAAAGTTAACACTCTGTGACCATTAATCTTCTCAACATCCAACTGATCAACACTAGGGTGGAAGTGAGACCATTAAGGATCACCATGCACAAAAATTAAACTCTATATAAGGTTAGGGTTAAAAACCAAGAATGGGAAACAAATTAGGTTGAAAAGAATCCAAACCACATTAAACAAAATGCATTCTTATTAATACATGAACTTAGATATTTGTCCACATAACTTTAAGTTAGGTCCTCATATCAATTTATATAGAAAGACCATGCAACCACAGAAACACAATGAAATTAAGATTGAATAAGAGTTGTGTTTTAATCAATTAATTCAAGTTCTTAATCAATCATTCAATTATGAGTAGGAAGAAAGCTTAGAGGTTAATCTTTGTTAGGGGCTTAACAACCATTACAAAAAGATTTTGCCCCTAAAATCCTAGAAAACCTACAAATCTCATCCTATAACTATAATGTAGCTTCCTCAACACCAAGGTGTTTCCATAAAACTTTCACAAGAACTATACCATTCTTCCTCATATTCTACACACGTCTTTCCATGAGTAAAGTTGGACACTCAATATTAGAGATATCGTCATTGATTTGTACATCAATTGAAAACTGAGTCTTCTTTTTATCAGGATGATACTTCCTACGCATCTAGACATGTAAAATAAAATGCAAGTGTCTCAACTCTGGCATCCTATAGGCCAATTTTCCAACATGCTCAGTGATATGATAAGGCCCCACAATCCTGGGAGACCACTTACCCCTCTTCCCAAACATAGATTCCCCTTTCAATATGACAACTTATGATACATAAGGTGTCCAACTTGAACTAAAATGGCCTCTTGTAGTTATGTATATATGACTTGTACTTGTCATATTTTCTTTCAATTGTTTCTTGACAAATTTGACCTTCTCCATTAAAAGCATTTACAGCATGAAATCAGTACCAAAAGTTGATTCTTACTTGCTCAGTACCTACAAAATGGTATTTTGTAGTGCTTTCTATAAAAATCATAATATGAATCCATATTTGTACTCCTCTAATAGTTCTTAACATCTAAAAATCTATCTAAATTATGTAAATTTCCCAACTACCAAGAATATGAAGCACACAAGCCTTCAAAAGATCTTTCCTAGTTCATATCATCCACTTAGACTAAACATCTATTAGTGGGAGAAAATTTGTATCAAACTTTACTTGAGTCACTAAAGATCTGTATATATAATGCCAATCTCATAAAATGCAATTCTCTATTTGACACTATATCTATTGGTACACCATGTATGTGACCTATCTCATTTATGTATATGTTTGCCAATGGCTCAACAGTATAGGTAGTTTTGATGTGAGATAGATCCCTCAAATGATTAATGATTACTCATATTATTACACCCCAATCTCACAATTTACACTAATCATGAGATTAGGGCATAAATTGAGGATTTAATGTAATACAAAGATCACACTTAACTTTTTCTTCTCTTTGAAAACTCTTTGTTTTATCTCATTCAACCACATAAACCAACTTTACAAGGGAATGTAAACATTGATTTCTCTAATCTGATTTCAACAGTATAAATGCATGTATGAACATTCATTATGTTCCTCATACTTTTATGCACATAAGACTTGCTGATTCACACATATTGCTAAATGAGGAATAATGTTATACATCATCATTTACAACTCTCCCTTATTTCTTTACAAGGACCTAGAGTGACAAGGATAGACTGAACTTAACTATACTCAGACGTAACTCTTGTGGCAGATCTACTCTGATGCAATGATATCTTCTTCAAGTCCATGTGATTTCCCTAAAAATTGTGAGTAGAGGGGTGATCCTACTCGCTCAGTGAATGAGTACTTCAAAGAAATAGTCTAAAGCACTGATATAATTACACATATACTTTTGAGCAATTGATATCAATTATAACAGTAGTAAGCGTTAAAGAGTCTAATAATTGACAATCATAAATATGGCAGGATACTCTAAATATCTATAAGAGTGAATCAATATATGAAATGCTTGATTGATTATAAAGAGAACTAATAATTCAGAAACATATAAAGAATAATTGAATAATTGTACACACTTGTTTGACCTCTCATTCATTTTATTATGCCATGATCATATGCAGTGTACTCTACATATGAAGACTCATAGTGGACTACGATCACACCGTACAAGACTTAGAGGACACACCTGGGAAATACTAAGTCTGACTACTCTCCTAGTCTGCAATAGGAAAATGTCTTTCTGGCCTAAACCGGATTCCTCCTCTAACCTGAGCACACATGCGGAGATTCAAGTCACCTATTGGCTTTTTTTGTACTCTAGTGCCACCATGATCTCTGGTTGGTGTTGGACACTACATTCTGTAATTTAAGGAGACTTACACTAGGGCTTTGTCCCTCGTACCACCTGTTGGTATGCTCTGACCCCCATATACTGGACGCACTGCTAGGGTTAGGTCGTTTCATCCCTAAGGTGCATACCTCTCATAGGGATTCTACGGTGTTCAGGGCTCTTAAGTCTATTATTTTATTATTCCTTGAAAGCTCTTTCTACATTGTACCTTTCTCTTACTTATACTCAACTCTGGTATCTCTATGGTGTCGCATATACTTATTTGAATTTATAATACAACATGTATGTCATTCTAAACTTGGCAGAGTAGTATATTCAAAACACTATAATATACTGAGTAATCAACATACTATACATGCAGGCAGACTAAAATTCTTAAATAAATAGATTTCATGTCCACTTGGCACATACACACTATAATCATACATATCAACCCAAATCTTGAGTTTTGCATCTCATAACTCAATTAAGAGTTAATTACTTATCATGACAAGAATTAATAATAATAACTGAGAACTTTGATATCACAATAACTGATTCATTGAACACCCTACCCTTAGGGTTTAATTTAATCACCACAAATGCTACAAAGAAAGGTGTAATACATCTATCGTGTACTTTTCAAATATTTAAAACACATGATATCTGGGATCTCAATCCCTTATCACATTACTGGGAATTTTCATCCCTTCACATCATTATCATGATTATTGGATCTGGGTATTCAAACCCTTAGATCATCACATAGAATTGTTACCTCTGTAACAGGTAACCATTACCTCTAGGTCCTTAGACCAAGGTATTCATTTCACTGGTTGTACAAGTATTCTAATGGCTCACAAGGCCATCACACATCTTATCACCTCTCACTAGGCAACAACTTATTCACATGGCTCCCATAAAGATTTCATGCGACATAAACATTCATTGAATAAAGACTACTATCAACAAATCATATAAAATCAATATATGTATGAAACTTTGGAACTGAGTTGAATTTGGGTTTCCATGCCATTCACTAGGATATCTTGCATCAATGATAACATTGAATAAATAAAATTTATCATGTCAAAAAAACCCTTCAAATGGATTTCATGATATCTATTCATAAATATCCAACTTTCCTCGCATCTAGGGTTTCACCCTCTTTACTGAGATATCAAACAAACACTATTCACTTTGAACAAAATCCAAGATAGTATCTGACATATATGTACTATGAATTTAGATAAACAATCATTCATAACCAAGGGGATCTATATAAGCAATTTTCTCTATTTACTTATACAAAAAATTTCAGTTATAGACAAATTCCCTATATTTCAATTTATTCTTATAACCTCTGTGAATACTTAGGGAATTCTCATTAGGATGTATTGTATACATTTATAATATGATTTTATCATCTAAAATTCATCCAAATAGAGGAAGAATCCATTTCATATCATTTTGCAACAACTTAGAACAAATAGACAATTCAAGGTTTGTAGTCACATACTAAGCAATTAAAGATTATGGATGATTTAACCAATTTTCGTGCAATATATTATTTAAAGGAAGTTTCCACTCACCCTAAGGTGTGAAAACACCTTAAAAATGTAGCTCATCCCTAAAAATCTCAATCTCATATCAAATCCCTAGCAATTCACCCAATTCTTCTTCCTTTCAACTCGGAAACCCTAAACATGAGGGATTATGAAGAAAGAGTGAGAAAAGGGGAAGTTTTGACACCATTTCAGATCAAATCAGAGGAGGGACAGAATCTTGACACGTGGGAGAAGATTCACCATTAAAGTCTATGCAAACAAGCTAAACTTACATGATTTCATCATTCCTCGGACCACAAAACCCTAGGTCAGCATCTCCATCAATTTCTCCTCTCAAACCCTACCTCTCCCTCTCTCTCTAGGATTTCGTTTCTCTAGAATGAATCACGAATCATTAGAGCTTCTAGTGTGTTATTTAGACCATATAGAGCAATTGAGCTGCTTGGATCAATTGCACTTTGACCCCTCACTAAATATTTTCTTATTTCAGTAGATTTTTCTGTCATAAAAAGGTTTCTGTAATTCGTGTATTTAAGAGATCAAACCTTCTCCAAAAATTATTAGAATTTATCATGTTGTGTAAAATGGAGTTACAAAGATTCAATTAAAATTTGAGATCATTAGAATCTCCCATTAAATAACTAAAAATCGAATAGTGCACTATTATCTAGAATTCTGCAGAAATCCCAGTTACTGTAATTCGTCTACTGATAAGGTATAAACTCATCAAAAAATTATGAAACTTTTACATTTTTTTATGATTGAGTTTCAGATCTCTAGTTAACATTTCAGATCATTTGGAGTTATCAATAAATAAATATAAATAAAAAACTACACTACTGAAAAGCACTCTGTCAACATTTTGGTCGAAGTATAGTTCGACCAAGAACCACATTCAAAGAAAACTCAAATATTCTGAAATTTTTTGGAAATATGCATTATTGAGTTATCCATATCATATCCAAAATTCAATTAAATAAAAAAATTTTAGAAAATATGAAAAATCATTTACCACACTTCTATCCTGATCAAATTCCATATTCATGTACAATCAAAACACTAATTTTTGCCGATTAGGGTTTACATTTCTCAAACCCTAACTCTTCAAACTAAAATCATAGTTAGAGTTTCTTTTTTGGTTTGAAACATCACAATTGATCTACTATCATTAATCAAGTCTAAACAATGTTCAATCTAATCAAGCATGTAATCATTCAGGTAAACCCTAGTTTACCAATTAAGCTCATATACAGTCTTAACAATTCCCCCCTTTAAAAGGTTTCATCCCCGAAACATAAACATGCAAGAAAAGTACTTTCAAGGTTTATTTTAAGATTTTGAAATCCTACATGTCATTATATTCTTGTATTTCATACTTGAATGCAATTTTCAACATTAAGTCCTTTATTTCTTTTCTAATCATAACATGTTAAAACAGTTCTCAATGATAACAAACAAATTCTCTATGCCACAATCAGTCATAGAAGAGAAAGAAATAAACAACCATTTCAATATTTTCATACTCCTGAGGTGTTACCTCAAAACTGATAATCTGATCCAACTATCTCAATTCATACATCTCAATATGTACTATTGTTATGTATTACCTCTAAATCACAAATGAGAGTTCACCATGCTATTTTGAATTTTTACTATTATGCTACTCAAATAGAAAAATAGTCTTGAGTTGGAAAACTAGATTAAACAAAAATTGTACAATACTACTCACGACATCCCCATTGGATCATGGATGCATAAGGTGAGGAATTACCATTACATTCCATACTATTCTCAAGTATGAGCCCACACTTTATTCAAGGTGTAACCATCAAGTTATAGCATACTACAGTTTCAACAATAGTAACAAAGTATGCCATGATTGAATTAGTCATTCAAGGACTATTCATATCCAATCACCATCACTTAATTATATTAAATCTAGGTATAACAAGCTATACCTCATTAGGGTTACATATTAATACAATATGGTTATCATCCCTTCTATTCATATGAGTGAATAGGTAAGATTACCTTATTCAGGGTAGCCCTCCATTTGTTCCATCATCATTCAACCCATATCACCATACCAAAATTGTATAATACTAATATGGATTACTGGTATGAATGATTTAAACTATCAGACACCTTTAATTAACATATTGCTTGCACATGTACACTAAAATCATACGTAGAACCAATTTACATCCCTTAATATACCATCAACAAATTATACTTCTAAAAACAAATTCACATATTACTAAAAGCCATTGTTTTCTCTTATCTCTCTTCTCATTCATTACTACTTACTTTTTTCTACTTATCCATCTCATTTTAATCATGTAGATTAAACATCCCTAAAATTGAAACATATAAGGTATGAATAGATTATTCATTATTCTTGCTATCACTGTAAGAATTTATTTCATATCACACTTCACTCATATTGTATTTCTCCTTTTGTTCATAACACACTTGTTACATTTCAAATTTATATCTTACTCTTTGCTCTGAATCATTTTCATATTGTTCATCAACCTTTCAGATTAGCTAGGATTACTATTAGTGCTAGTTTACTTCTCATAGTTCAAATCACATGATCTTGTTTTATAGATATGCTAGTATTCAAGGTCAAATCACTAGTGACAACCCTTGAACTACTAAAACTCTAAACATTCTAGGGTTTGGTCCTTATCCGCAGCACGACGTTATTGTGTGTGACTTTGCTCCCTTAATTTGAAAGTCAAACTTTGGATCTCACAAGTTTTACTAAAGTCTTCCGTATGTTATCAATTGAATTTCCTTTCTTTTACTTGGCCATTCAGATAGACGACATTCTC
The DNA here is from genome assembly GCA_963693085.1 of Alisma plantago-aquatica. NCBI lineage: Eukaryota > Viridiplantae > Streptophyta > Magnoliopsida > Alismatales > Alismataceae > Alisma > Alisma plantago-aquatica. The sequence goes on from OY856409.1 coordinate 245,291,740, forward strand.
AATTTACCCTGTTAGGGTTTCATCGTCATATTGTATGTCATTATTACATTCACCAGATGCCTCTACCATGGTGGTTATGCATCATATACGATTCATTTTCTTATCACTTCATTCCCACACTGCTCTAATTAAGGAAGATATGAAAGAGAAGATGATTCTAAGACTTAGAATTATTATCTTCAAACATTCATTAATACATTCATCATATGTAGGTTTAATTAGTTATGAACAAGGATACTTGACTAACTAGCACTTGATTGAATCTCCTAACCTATTTATTTTATAATCTATATTACTCCACCATGTTTCAAACCCTTCCTTACTTTGCACAATCCTCTTACCATATACTACTCTTCGACCTGTTATCTTTAACTTCTACTTTTGTCCTATGATCATGTTGCTTATTCATGTGTATGATCATGTATACCATGTTGCACATATTTCTTTTTATCCTTCTACTAATGTGAAGTTGAAATTCCAAATCAATAATCTCTCTACTAGTTTCAACTCATGTTCAATACATTACATATCCTTCATTTTAAATCAAACGACTCTTGCATGGGTGAAACATAGTTTCTCTTATATCAATTTTTTCCTTCTTGAGTATAGTCTACCTTTGTATAACTTATTCATTTTGTTAAGCTACAATTTTCTTCTTCTTTTTTTAATATTTTGTTGTTCGATAGAGACTTGGAATCCAAAGGTAGTAAGGATGAATGTATTAAACTTATTAATAAAGGTATACATTTCATGCTCTCAATTATATCATAACCCTCATTCCTTAATCAAGCTCACCATTTCCAATATTTATCTTTGTTTTAACTTAGTTTTTTATCCTAGTGTTATGATTTACATATTTATCTAATTCTCTTTACTTTAACTCTTCTAAAGACTCTTCACTTATATTTACTTATCGTATACTTAGCTCTTTTCTTCTATTTTTCCTTTGCTTTGGAGTACATAAAAACATTGTACTTGATTATATAATCCATTCCTCATGATTGATTCTTACTACCTTGGCCCTTGCATACTTTTCTCATATTTTTTCCATATTTCATATTTAGAGTTCATATAATATTAATCATTAAATTTAATCTGAACTTTACATCGTGTTCCTTTATTCCCAATTAAGGATTTCTCATATGAGGCCCCAAAGTTGGGTCTCGGATATCAGTTCCAACTAATTCTTAGCTATTCTAATCTTTCCCATATGTTTCAACATCTTAGTGTATGTACATTCTCACTATGATGTGGGTCTAATTTATCCAGAGTCTACTCTTATCATATTGTTAATAGGAGTCATTAGATCCCAGTAATGCATCTTGCCAGCTGGACCAAGCCAAACCTGCAATCCTGAAGCTAAGAGATACTTAAGATTAACCAACTGCTATTAATCTTAAATATGTGGAAAGAATATCCACTTAGGAAAGTTCATTTAAAGATCATTAATAGTCTACTTGATACAAAGATTGTAATCAATAAATGCTACAACTTCATAGTGTACAACAAATCTTAAAGACCCATATATATTTCAAAATACTGAATATCTGAATTCAAACATATAAGGGCATTTCTATTCTTCTCTAATAAAACAACAATATGAAATGAAAGTTCTATCTCATTTTATATTTATGCTCTTAATTCATGTTACTTATCATGTTTCTAACCCTAATATTTCTAGGGTTCCTCTCTAGCCCATCCTTCCACTGTATACCTAGCCAAGGTATACATGAAAGAATAGATATAGTAGATTGATATTGGCATGATCCAAGTACTCAGATACCGGGCCAGGATATCCAAATACTCAAATCCCCAGAGCTAACATCATAACATCTCCTATCTGCCACACTTATGACTCTAACTTACTAACTTAATGGTCCCTGACAACTCAGCCTAAGCTCTAATACCAAGATGTTAAACCCCAATCTCACAATTTCCACTAATCGTGAGATTAGGGCATAAATTGAGGATTTAACGTAGTACAAAGATCACCCTTAACTTTTTCTTCTCTTTCAAAACTCTTTGTTTTCTCGCATTGAACCACATAAACTGACTTTACAAGGGAATCGAAACATTGATTTCTCTAATCTGATTTCAACAATAAAAATGCATGTATGAACATTCATTATGTTCCTCATACTTTTAAGCACATAAGACTTGCTGATTCGCACATATTGCTAAAAGAGGAATAATGTTATACATCATCATTCCCAACTCTCTCTTATTTCTTTACAAGGACCTAGAGTGACAAGGACTGGCTAAACTTAACTATACTCAGACTTAACTCTTATTGTAGATATACTCTGATGTAATGATATCTTCTTCAAGTCCATGTGATTTCCCTAAAAATTGTGATATCAGGATGTAACACATATGGAGTCATATGCCTTGGTTGTCCTAAGAAGACCAACTAATAGGTCCAATGAAAATATGATCCACTCAATAATTAGCAAAGGTTGTAAATACCCTATATGTTTTTGATGATCTTACTTTACCTAATGACATAAATAAAGTTGACGTCATTGGCCAAACTAAATCATACCCCCAAAAGGGAGAAGATCTAGAGTAGTCAGACTCTTAAAGTTATAACCCGAAACTCAAGCCCCCGCAACTATTATACGGTGTCTGATCTAGTATATCAGGGTTGAACCACAGGGACAAGTAATGTTGAGTGTTAAGAATGTAGAGTTTTATCTCAGCTACACCAGCCAAGAAGGCATATTAAGATGGTGTTCTCTAAGGAATGATGTTACTTAAAGCAAGTAAAACAAACTAAAGAAAGGATAAGAAAGTAAAACAAGATAACAAAAGAAAGTAAGTTTGTTGTTGCGAGTATGGATGGGAACCTGGATCGGGATTCACCTACTAAGATCCCTCACCAACATGCAATACTCACCCCTTTTTATGCCCTTAGCAAGGTTACAAGAAATCATCATATATGCTTATTCCCTCATCTCTCGAGCTTAGGATAGATCTAGATTATAGGGTTGTCTCTCTCTCAAGAAGGAAAACAAACAATCACAAATGTAACCACATGATCATTAGCTTAAGCATTTCAAACATTCTCATGCATTCATGCAACTCCATAAAATTAGATAAGATTAGTGCTACTCTTTTGAAGCACTGACAATCAAACATCACAAGATTGGAGCTAATCATTGAAGTGAAGAAATAATAACTAGTGTATGAGATAACCATTGCCAAGAGCATATATGTTCAAATGGATGTAAGTATATACATGTTGCGAGAGCCTTAGTGTCTACTCTCAACCCAAGATATGAGATTATCCACTCAAGATGTTGAGCAACATTACATATTTACAAGGTACAGAAGACATGAAACACTGTTAAAGAAAAAAGGGAGAAGATGACAGTGAAGAGAATAGAAGCGAGTAGGGAATAGAGGGAATAGACCTACTATAGCCATAGGATGGCCACAACTGATGGCTTGAAGCTCCTCGCTGAATTCTACATGGTGGCGGTGAAGATTTTCCCTCTATCCTCCTTCCTCCATCAGAGTACGTCGAATGATTAGGTGGACATGAAAGTGGTAGTGGACTCATTGGACCTTCATCCTCATTGTCTACTAGTTAATGTCGGAGGTGGGTATCGATGGTGGACTTCTTCTCTAACAAAATTTTGTGGTCCTCTATGAAAATGTGATCCCCTACAACATTTGCAAGGGTCCTCTATTTATAGGGTTCATTACAGTGTCTGAGGGAAAGAACTTTCCATGCATCCCCAATATCTGAAGTACCTATGTCGGGGCACGCGAGTAATGGTCCAGAATGACTATCTGCTTAGAGTCATCATCGGGTGATGTTGGCTTGCAGTGGGACCTTCGGTTGGACAATCTGGAAAACCATCATGGTGATGCCTAACACAACCATCGAGTGATGCCTAGGGTGACCATCAGCTAATCGAATCTAGTGGTTGCTCTGCTTGGCCATCTGTTGAGTCTAACGTAGCCTTTAGTTGGTAAGGCCAAGATAGCCATCAGCAGACAAGGTTGAAGAGCCATCAAGTGATGGCTAGAGTGACCATCGGTTGACTAGGTGGTCAAATATGATGGTCGCTCTGTTAGTCCTTCGATCATGGGCCCGATGCTTTTACAAATTATCTCTTGATGCCTTGGAACCATTGAGTGATGGGTTGATGGTTGTCCAAATGTTTGAATGAAGGCATCCATCAGTTGTTGGGACCAATGGGCTTCCTATTCTTGCATAAGGTACCTTGTTACCTGCACAAAAAGGACATGGTTGTCATGGAGACAAGGTAAGAATATGTTTTGAGTGTAAAAGTAGTGAAAGTGGGGATGTCTATGCATAAAAGGTGAGAAATAAGAGGTAAGTTAAGGCATGAATTATCCACAAAAATGGATGTGATCAATTATTCTTCATCAATATCCAATAATACAAGTCTTATAGATAGTGTTACATATTGGTAATACCAATATGCATCGATTGTGTTGAGGTATGTGCCTCCTCGACTAGATATTCCTCAAACTACCTACATTAGGAACCACCATCCTATAATGAAAACACACTTTCCCATCACCCGCCTCATTAAACATATCATATTTCCTACTGGAAAACTTTATTTGATATCATGCATCACAATACCATCTATGTAGGCACCCTTAATCTACTATCAATGTTGACTTTATATGTAAATGTTCCAACAAATCACCTATTAAAGAACCCCTCATTCATACATTCATCCTTCAAAGGGACAAAAACTGTCCGTATTTCCATAAGCATGTTAATACATTTTCACTTTTCAATTGAAGAATATTAAGATGATTTATGGATCAATCTAGAAGCCACCATAGTCACCATTTTGGGTTATAGTCTATCATACAATTGGAGTCCTTAATAAAACATATTCATCTCTATTTCTTCATGTTCAACTCCAATTTCTAAAAGATATACTTGTGGATCATGTGATCTATAAAGATATAACATGTATCCCCATAAAGATAATTCTTACGTATCTTTAGAACTATGATCACAACTACCAACTACAAATCATGTGTAGCGTAGTTCTCCTGATGCTTCTTGGCATGTCTAGAAGAAAAAATGGTCACATACTTTCTTGCATCAACACATATCCTAATTGATGCTTCTTGAGTTGTCTAGATGCAAAAATGATCACATGCTTGACTACATTAGTACACATGATAACATGTTTATGGATGCATTGCACATAATTTTGTAGCCCTTCCCAAGCTTTGGCAGAATGAATATGTTTGCTAATGTCACCTTCTCTTTAAACAACTAAAAGTTATGTTAACACTCCTCATTCCAAACAAAAGGTACGTCTTTCTCAGTTAGTGTGGATAATAAGAATGATATGGCATTGGATGTTATGATGAACCTCATACAACATCTCATAAACTAAGAAAATTGCAAGCCCCCTTTGATATTTTAGGTTTATCCCACTCTAAAACAAACTTTACCTCATTGTGATCTATACAAATTCCCTTTCCAAAGATGACATGACCAAAAAGTAACACCTCAATCATAAAAAACTAACACTTATTGAACTTCACATAAAAACAATATTGCCTAAACAACTTCAAAGATCTGTAAAAATGATGCACATGATGTTACAAGTCCCTATAGTAGTCAAGATATCTATGAGTTCCCATCCTATTGATCAATCACCAAATGATCATAAGGACAAATTCTCAAATCGAAACCAACTTAAAAATAGAAAGAATATTGTAGAAATGGCCTAAAGCATCAGTTATTTTTGGAATATCTCATCAATTATAAACCAACGAGTAAAAACATAGAAGGTACATCATCAATTCTTCTTGAAAATTGAAATAAAAAACATACATATATACTGTTGGGGTTACACGTTACAACCAAATTGATGAAATAACACATAACATGAGATGAAAATGTGGTTCCCATTGGTAGTTGGTCGTCGGTTATTCCAAGTAGAACTCATGAGGTAATGCATAATTTGTCATGATTTTATAAGGAATTGAAGAGGTAATGCTCAATTTGTAGTCAGTTTCTTATGTATTAAAAGATGAGGTTTCAACGAATAAACATTGAAATTAAGGGACCTATCTTCAATTTCTTTCACCCAACCTGCAAAGAAGGTTTATGTAGTTAGTTTCTTATAAAATAGCCAATGACATATGTGTGTATATTTTTTTGATATAGTAGGTTTGCAGGCTTGCTGTCCAGCTGCTAGCCTTTCCTGAGCCTGAATTTTAGTAGAACTACAACAGTTCAGTAGAACTATCACATCTTATCAGAAGTGCAGACTCTGCAAGCATCACAAATGTAGGTGCGATGATTTACTTCATAGGCAAGGTCTCTATAAGGATTTTTTATTTTGGGAAATGACAATAGGCCAACAAACCTACAAGAAGAAACAAATATATATACAAGTTACACATTCTATCCATTTTAAATTAAATACACACACATATTCATTACCTCACAACTCAATTGATTCAGTTCTCATCCACATATTCAATTTCATACACATGGATAGATACACCTCAGAAAGTGGACTTAATAACATCCAATCATCCTCATGTTCTTCACATTCGATTAACACACATATGCATGAACACATATACACATCGTATGCCACAAAGTTTTAGTCCACATGTATAATACATAAAACAAAATATTTGACATCAAAGTTTGAATACAAATATCAATCAACCATCTCAATTAGCTGCCAAGTCCATATGCTTGCTAAGAAGTTTTCCCACTCTTCGCATAGGTCATTCAACCACTCCAAATATTAGGTTTTGTAGTGTAAAAATCCTACAAAGAGAATGAGAAATAATTTTAATTAGATTTGGCTATTTTATTATCAAATGAGTTTAGTTTGATGTGTATGATCAAAGAATAATAACAATACCTTTGCTACATATTTAATATCTAGCAACATGTTCCTAACAATGTTTCCCATGTACATCATCACATAATATCTACATGCCTAATGATTGTCTTGTATATGACACTATATATTTACAATTATGTTAATAAATATAATTAAGTAGAATTGGTAATATATATACACTAGAGTGAGAAAAGTATGTACATTAATACTCCTCCAAGCTATTGATTTTTTTATCTACTTTCACTTGGCCTCTATGGAATGCATTCATACCCCTGTAAGTTAAATTAACAAATATGTTGCATTAATAAACTGTCATATGATGCAAACATTAACAAATATATTAAGCATGGAAAAAATATACTTACGCGTGAATGGACAATTTCATTGGGTGTCCCTCATTTGGTGTTAGTTTTATACTCGAAGGATCAAATAAATACATAGTACGATCTCGGGAACAATCACTAACAACTGCCGATGCTTTATTTATGAGTGAAAAGGAAAATAAAAAAAAGTATGTTCACAAAAATTTGTATATTCATAAGTTAGAAATATAAAAAACAAGCCCAAAACTTATAGAACATTAAAAGGAGCTATGGTCACGATCTTGGAAGAACCATAAACCTTCATCGTGAAATTCTTATAATTGGTGACCCTACTCATATCTTTCTCCATATCACTAATCCTAGATGGTAGTATAAATGCCAAATTTGATAATCCAAACTCAATAGATATGTAATACATATGACTAAACATATATATGCAATAATAAGTTAACATATAGGAAACAATTATAAAACATGCATTTTTCATGTATAACGAGGTCTTTAGACTTGTTGTATCCAAAGTTCTGTCACTACTGTGTTTATCCAATTGAAGTGAAATAGATTCAAAACATCTTCAACACACAATAGTGTCATGATCTATACCAATGACCTCCTCCTGAAGGTCGATCACCATAGTATCTGATGGATCTATATTGTCTAACCATACTGTCAACACCTTGCTTTTAGGGCCCAAGGAGTTGAAAAAATCACGTGGAATAAATTGTGGGGGTTAAGGCCTTAGAACCCTATGGGGATTCTTAGTTGTTGTGTTCTACATGCATGTAATCTCATATTATCTTCTGACTATATATATTCAATATACTTTTGTCATACCTCAACCAATAAAATTAGCCATTTAGACCATCCAGTAAAGTTGCCTTCTACCTCTTTGGTTGTGGTGGTATCTAGGTGCGCATACAAGAGTGTTGTTTCTTTCCATGCCAGAGTGACGATATGATGTCCACATGAACATGATCAGTGAGAAGGGGAACACCATGAACCGTATCAACCTTTGGAAAAACCTAACCATCTGTGTGACGTCCCCAGATTTTCTACACCTTGACCCATTGTGTGACTTCCAAATTGAAACCCTCACCTCAGCAAGAATCCCAATTCAAATTCACACATTAGGCCAACAAGAAGAAAATCAGAGGAAGTCAGAAGAAAACAACAATAGCACATGCACATGAACAATAAACAATCCATATAACACATGTTCACCATTCAACATATAATTACAAAATGAATTGTTACAACATTTGACATTACATATTGAACAATAACTTTTACATATGTGTGTACTAAACCTAAACAACATGATCTTAAGACAACATGTCCACATGTACATCAGGTTGCCACACAACTCTCAACCATCCTTGTTCATCAAGAGCATATAACCACAACCAAAACAAAAGATTACATGTGGTACACATAAACACAATATTCAAGAATATTATACTGAGTGCACCTATGTGTCTTTGTATATACCTCTCATTACTAAGACTTGGGAATAAGATAAAACTAATACTTGGTAGTGATAAAAGATAACAAAAGCATACTTGAACAAAGATGTTTATTAACAAAAGAGAGCACATATTTTAGGCACAATTTCCATTATATGTAAAGTTGACCAACCATATGCACTATTCTATCAAAGAGATTTAGTGCTCACATGTACTATTCTACCAAAGAGATTTAGTACTCTCACAAATGCACTATTCTACTAAAGAGATTTAGTTCTTACATGTACTATTCTTCCAAGAAGATTTAGTACTTTCATCAATGCACTATTCTATCAAAGATATTTAGTGATATCATATAATGGATCATATATCTTATATTTCATGTATTCATAGACATAAGTATGGAAAATCAAGCAAGATATCATACGAGAATAATCATTTCATCCAATATCATATGCCAAGTATTTTACTATATATAATACAACCATATTAAGTAGTATGCCAAGTAAGAGGTAAGAGCATACCTTGATCAAGATAATTTAACCACCAAATTTTCTTGATTCATCTATATCCTTGTGAACCCCTGATTAGGACAAGATCACATATACCATGCATTAGATTGCATATATCTCATCCTAACCCTAATATGTCCATCAGGGTTTGACTTAGATCATTAGGATAATTCCATCATTACTTACATTCTTGTCTTAGAATTATCTTACTAATGTCATTTTCTAGATTATGTCTCATTATTCCAATAATCAAGCTTCACCTTTTATGTAAACATGTTAACCCTAGGTTATATACATTATTCATATTAGGGTTATAACCCCTATATTAAGGGTCATCTTCATATAACATGAATTCTATGCATCTAACTAATATCAAACTTACATATTAGCTTCTAGTTACAGAAATGAGCTTACGCTATACTTTTTAGGATTTCTTGAGCGTATTTGTATTTATTACACATTAATTAGGGTTATTAACCCTATTTAGACCTATAAAGAAAATTACATGATTTCATGTCCAAGCATCATCATATTTGACATCAGATAGATTATATATTATATTATAGATCAATTGATGCATTTCTATAATTTTAGATCATCCTTTGATATTTATTACTCATAAAACAAGTATAACATATCATACATGATATCATTGTGTTTTCAGAATCAAAAGGCTGATATTATGGTTCCAATCTAATCTACTCATTTTTCTAAACATTTTAATACTTTTTTGTATTTTTTTGATCCTTGAGATAATCACTACGAATTATTGAATGTCTAGGTATTTTCTGAGATAATTATTGTTACAACCCCAAATTTTTGGTTCATTTGCTGAGAAATGTAATTTCTCATATTAAAGATAAATGAACAAATAAAGATTGAATGCATGAATTTAGTTACAATAGCCTTGATGATTGCTTTGTGGGCTTTATTGGCTATTGGGCCCAATAACAAGGAAATTCAATTAGTAAATGAATAATTAACTTTTTGACAAAAGAAAGGTGTGGAAACCTCCATAAGGCAAAAGAATATAATCCAAAGTTGGATTTCGTGCCACATGGGTTCCTTGAGTTCCAAGGAATCCAAAGTTGCAAAGAAAATCAATAAGAAAAGAAAAGATTAATTAAGTATTTCTTTATTAAGAAAGAAATTGAAAACAATGGTAAAATGGGGAAAACAAGTGAAAAGAGGTGTAATTGAGTTATTCTTGGTGGAATTTCATATCCCAAGGATTCCTAATGATAAAAGGAATACCAATGAGGAAAATAAAAGAGAAATAAAGAGAAATCCTCAAAAAGAACTATTTTAATAAGAAATAAACAAGATAATGAGAAATAATGAAGAATAATGCATTTAGATGCATCTGGAAGGATAATGAGTATCCAATAAAAAGGGATTTCGAATTATTATAATTCCTTGGGGTCCAAGGAGCCCAATGTATAAAAAGAGGAAAGAGAAAATACCCATAACAGAAAATAAGAAGATAATGTGAGTATACAATTAATGTATTATGTGGTATTGCTAAAAAGAAAGTAATTTCTATTAAAGGAAAATAGGATTTCGTGCCTATGGATTGAAAAGCATGAAACAAAGAGAATAAGTGGGATAATTTTCAAAATTGTAATATCAAAAGAAAAAGGAGTATGAGAGAAAGAGAGAGAACTAGCTTCTTGGTGAAGGAACCCCTTTCCTATTAGGAAAAGCATCGTTTTCTTTGTGGGCAAACGTTCATGGGCCTGGGTACCCCTCTATATAAAGGGGTAGAACCCCAGTTTGAGTTCAAGGAAGATCTCACGTAACTCTACCTCTCTTCTTTTTTCTTTACATACAAAACCTAGCTAAGTTGGGTAGAGGCACCCTAGAACTACGAGGGTTCTTTTCATGGTATTTCTTGAGGAGGGAAGCCTCCACAATCACCCAGATCGATCGACCACTCCTTCTTTGGCCTCGGGTTTGTGCGGCTGACCATCGACCTGTTACAGTTGCAGCAGCGGTCGTGCGCTTCTCCCTCTTGAGAGAGACCACCTCGGCCGCATCTCATAGCTCCTGCAGGTGCGGCTAGGGCTGACAGAGCAAGGGGACTCGTCCCCATGGGCCGACGAGGTCCAGGAGAGGAAGAGGAGCACCATCCATGGCTGCTAGGGCGACCAACTGGAGGTGGCGCGAGGTTGAAGGAAGGTTCGGGCCATTGGACTGTTCTACCCTTCCAGTTATTGAAGGAGTGACCCACTTATCAAGGGTAGAACCATCATTTGATTATGCAAGAGTGTTGCATGGTAAAGGAGGCGACGTGGCACTCTCCGATTGGTCCAGAGTAAGTGAATTTCATTAAATTCATAACTTTTTAATGCTATCTTGGTTGGGGACGTATAATACATGAATCTTGCTCATAAAAGCACAAGGAATTCAATAAAAATACTAGTAGAGACTAGTTTTACTTCTAGTTCAAAAAGTACATAAAGTTAGTACTTTAATGCTTTAAATGAATCCAAAACCCTAGATTTGTTTAATGGTGAGTTTAATAACTTAGTTTCATATTCTAAATCAAGATTGGACATTTTGACATAAAAAGGATAATAGGAATATGATTTGAGTTTAAAAACCCATGATTTGCTTGATTAGGGATTTCCAGTGTGCAAAAGTGCAATCAATGTTAAATTAGGGTTCACTAGCCTAGAAGATGTGAAAAATAGTAATTAAGGTACAATTGTCAATTGAACTATAATCATTGATGAAGACCCTGAAGATGATAATTGGCCTTAATGATCTTGACATGACCTAAAATAATAAACATATTGGTTTTAGTGTAAAAGAAAGATATCTGACCTAATTGGAATTCAATTACGCTTTTAGTCCGAAATTGAGGATTAGATGTTGAAATAATTAGGGTTTGTGATCAATTGCGTTAAATTAGGGTTTAAAATAGTAAAATATGAAGTGAAACCCTAATTGCAATGGAAACCTTCAAAGTGGACTAGAAACCCTAGGAAGCTAGCTAGATTTAATAGATCTTAATGACATGAGTAATAAAAGGAAATTGTATAATTGTTTTAGGATCTTATTGAATGATTGCTTGCCTATTGATTGATTGGATTATTTCTGTCTCACATCAGCTTGATACGCAAGTGGTTAATTATGAATAATCTCCTTAGTTTCCCGAGGATTTTTTGGATGGTTAAATCGCATTGAATGCAAATTATCAGTTTGGATGTTCATACTTGCAAATCATAAAGTCACTATGATTATCAAATTAATAATAGAAGTATGTATTCTCGCACCTACATGCCACCCAGATGGATGATGCCAAAGGTCAGGCCCAGGAGGGTAGACCCATGGGCACCATGAGTGGTGACCCCAGGCACCAATCACGGGAATGAGAAGGTGGCCTATGATATTACATGACTAGTGGGCACCATGAATGGTGACCCCCAGGCACCAAGCTCGGGATTGAGAAGGTGGCCTTAAGTCATTGGCAAAAGAAACCCTAAGGTGGGTATGCCAGGGTTAGGTTAAAAGCGGTGGAGAATGTCATGCGAAAAAGTGTAAATTGGCTTGTTAATTAACTTGATTGTGATAATTAGATCGTTATCCATATGTGCAAACTTGTAGTTGTCCCCACATACCGGCATATTCCGATATGTTGAACGACGTTTTGTTTATCGGTGTTTTAGGTGCAAGTTTGAAAAAGACAAATAGTAAAGTGGCATATGTGAAATTAATTAAGAGTTAAAGTACAAATGAGGATTAGTTAGAGTAGACTCCTAATGCGAATATATGTAGATATCCCTGTTCTAAAAAAGGTATGCAAAGTTTTATTTTATACCAGTTTTCAGTTTAGTTGGTAAAATTTGTTAATTGTTATTGATTATTTGTTGAACCTTTGATCCGGGTTATTGGATAACGGATCTGACCTTTCAGTCTCCCTTAAATGGGGGTTACAGGGAGGTGGGGTCATTACAATTTGTATCAGAGTGAAGGTTCCTCACTTAATCTTTAATAATTATTATATTTTACAAATTTTGTTGAACCGAAGGGAGTTATTAGAGGATTATCCAAAAGACAGAGGTGTCTAGAAAAGGATCACGATCGGGGGCTGGTAATATTTTCCTCCGCACTGCTAGTCAGAATACGAGGACTCCCGGATCGTATGACTGCCTGGCCAAAGTCTTAGGGTATGATTCGAAATAAGATACCTTTAGGACTCTCTCATCTTGTTCATCCCTTCTCAACTCAAATTTTGTTAAGGACCTTAAGGATTAGGGTTTCCTCTCTTCTCCTCACCCTCTTGAGGTATGGGTAAGGTTGATAAGGATTAAGGAATCATCCATCAAATTAATCAAAAGCATGTAAATAAGACGTCATGGACATAAGCTTAATAGAGTAAGCATAAAGGAATAGATACATGCTTAGGTCGTATGACATGAGTTGTCATTGCCCTCAAGAGAGAACTGAGGATAGACCTCCTTGGTAGGAGGATGAGTAGAGAGAGTTAGTCTTGGAGGTAGAGACCTCCATTAAAAGTGGAGACCTGGCACATCCTTTGAGGATGATGTTAACCCTAAACCTAAGTGAAGGTTAGAGAGAGAAGATAGATGCCTTTGGGATGCCATAAGAGGTTAGATGACCTAGTACCTTTGGCGACCCAACCCTGGAAAGGGTCATGCATGTTTGAGTGAAGGATATCTCCTTCATGGATGAGGTTAGTAAAGAACCTATAGAAACCTTATGGGTTGTTGCAAGTAGGATATAGCTTGCAACCAGAGTACATCAGTAGTATGAACATCAAGTTAAAACCTAGACCAGAAGGACATGATGGATGGCTTATGAGACAAGCATAAGGGGCTATGGATAATCATGAGCAAACATAAGTTTGAGCATATGCTTCACCCACGTAGAGGTATGCCAGAGAGCTTGATCCTTCATGGAGAGATGACCTCTAATAGTAAGTGTGGATGTGGAGTTAGCTCTAGAGAGAGAAAGCAGGAACCAAGCAAGAAGGTTGGAAACCTAAAACCCCAAGATATGAGGAATAGTTGGGAGTTGAGGATGATGCAACCTAAGTGGATGATAGTGGTTTCCTTATGCTTTACCCCTGGAGGCTGGTGATATCTGAGTTGCCTTTAGAGGAATCCAACCCTAGAGAGATGATGATGCTTCTGGTACCTATGTGCCTATGGTATAAGTGTTTACCTGCTGAGATGAGAGAAAGAGTGCCTTAGACCCTGAGGAGGTTTAAGTAACCAGTTGTGAGGCATTATACCAAGTTATTTGTCCTTGAGGAGGACTCAAGTCTGAGGTGTTTCTCATATAAAAGGATCATGGGAGAGCATGACATACCTTGGACATGCTTGATTCGTGGTTAAAAGATTGAGCATGTAGTTGGACACCTAAAGGTGGACCTAGGGTTCCTAGGCCTAAGAGGGGAAGCAGTGTACCTAATGCTCATGATGAGATTTGAGTCTCTATAGTTTCAAGCATGTGTAGAGGAAAAAGAAACACCTTAAGTTAAGGGTATGTTTGACGAACCCCTCACAACTAAGTTGATGACATGGGAAGGTATGATCTGGACCCAATGTTGATGAATGAGAACAAGTATGACCTAGCATGGTTTAATAGGTGGTCTTCTTGTGCCATAGTAGCTTGCTAGGGTCAGGCATGCTCATGTAAATAAAAACCCTAAGGACGTTTGTGACCTTTTTATCAAGGTGAAGCTTTCCTCCCATCCTGGGTGAGGGACCCTTTGGTAGGGTGTATACCAGTTTTGTTGGTTTAAGTTAACCTAAAGAGGTCTCATCGGATCTTGAGAAGCTAAGTGAAAAGTACATGGTATGAGGATGAACCTCTAGACCCATAGATAACCCTCTCTAAGTGCATATGGATGTGTTACCATGGAGGTAACCGGTATGGGGCTTGACCAAGGTAGGCAGGTTGCCATGATCCCTATGAAATGATGAAAGTCATCCCGTGAATGCAGAAAGAGAGATGATGAAGGCTTGGGTAAGGTTCTAAGTTGTACATGTATTGTAATAAAGTGAGATTTTTATATTCTTAATTTTACACATGATGATGACAAAATGATTAGTACATTTAAGTGTGTGCCTTTTTAGATTAATTTGTTGGTTGATCAAGTAAGTGAGTTTTTGCACCAAAGTTGGATGGCATGTAAATTGAGATAGGATAAAGCTATGATTAAAACTCCCTGAAGTTTAAGGTTCCTCGAACGAGTTATTGTGGTTTGAAGTTGGCTATTTAATGCATGTATTGGATACATTAGAAATAAGTCTATTAATCATTCTATCCTAAGTTGATCCACAACATAGACATCACGCAGGCATAACTTCCCTAGTATATGTACAGTAGATGTGTAGCCATGGATTGGCTATGGAACATCATCACGATCTTTGGATGGTCAGATCGAATAGAGCAGGTCCCTTTTTCCTACCTTCGGTTTGAGTGGAAGACGTGGCGAGTAGTGTGAGGAGACCATCCCACACCAACACGATCACCCTTAGTGGGGCTAGAGGGGAAACCAACTCGCTCGTAACCTCGGCATGTTGAGGCTATTTTAGAAACTGGAGTTGACGCGTAGAGTGGAGGAAGTTCATGCCGAGGGTGAGGAACATCAGATGAAGAGGAGAGGGATCAGAATGGAAATTGATCTGCAGCTGAAACAACAATGTGAAGCCCACACCAGAGCTTCCATGGCAGATGACGATGACGTGCTTCAGCTTGGCATCCTCGTGGAGATTTTGGGAGGATCTCATAGAGGCAACTTCATGCTGGGAGAACAGCAACACGTCGGACATGAGGAAGGGAGAGAGACCAAACCGATCGTCAGAGGAGGACACCACCGCGGCGGAGGCCATCACCGGCGGCCATGGACATGGTCTAGTAACACGACGACGACTGGGCAACAACTGTGACCATGTGAGAACGCGGTGGGGGAGATAGAGATCGGGCGCACACTCAGCATGAGGGAGAAAGGATGGACGAAGTTCAAGGAAGAATAAGATCACCTAGACAATAGGTGCATGGTGGCCTACCCTCTGCGAAGTTGCTCGTCGAGGTGGCGCCCAAGTTCGAGAGCATTGCGCTTGCGGCAGCTTGGGCAGAAGAATACCAACAGATGCAGGTGACAATGGTAGTTTGCAGAAGTGAGAAAGAGATATCCGGAGGTGCTGAGATCCTTGTGATGGTCAGAGTGGGCAAGGAGAAGGTGATGCAACCATGGAGGCACCCTGAGCAGGCCACAACGGCGCCCATTGTTCCAGCAAATGACACACGCAAACATCGCGAGAAGGAGAAAGAACGAAAGAAAGGAGGATCGGGTCTGCTGCCTTGAACTGGACCCAGGCCAAATGTGAACTGCCAACTCAACCAAGTGAAGGATCCGCAACCCTAGTAGCCACATGGCAGTGACCGATTGGTCCAAAAAGGTAAGAAATCCGAATAATATACAAATCTTGTATAATTCCTAGTAATTAGCACATTTATCATAAAATTAGTAATAAGGTACCAAAATTCTCAGAAAAATGTATAGAACAAGATGGAACGATAATATTAGGCTTTTGACGCACTAATATTATTTTTATCATGTAAGACTTGTAATGCTTGTTTCATGAGTAATAAATATCAAACGATGGCCTAAAATTATGATAAAGTCTCAGTAAATCATAAATCATGTTTATAATATATATAAGGTCAGTGATTATGATGTTGATGCACAAAATTATGTAATTTGTTTTATATGGCTAATTAGGGCTTATAACCCTAATTAGTATGCAATAAATACATTTAAGATCAATAAATGTTGAAATTTATAGAACAACCTTATATCAGTATCTGGAACCTCAGATTTAAATATTAGATCAGTATGATACACATAATCCATGTTATATGATGATGTTTCTCTTAATGTGATATAAACCCTAATATGATTAATACAAGTAACAATGATAATATCCAAATGAGTAAGCAAACCCTAAAATGAACACGATTAGGGTTAAGACGAGATGTAAGATGATGAGAACCTGATGGTATATATGATCTTGTCTTTACCAGGTTTAACAAAGATATAGATGACATCAGGAATATGGTTTAGATTGTGATATCTCTGTGGAAGGTACACCATTACCTATTACTTGGCTTATTATACATTATGCTTGTGCTATATGGTAGTAAAGACTTGGCATATGGTATTGATTGAAATCATTATCTTGTATTATATGTTGCTTGCATTTCCATACGTATTTCTATGAACACATCAAACATAATATATTTGTTCCATTATATGAAAGCACCAACTATTTGGCAGTGTGCTTGGAAGTGACCGAACTCTTTGGTAGTGGTCACGTTGTACATATGGAAGCACCAACTCTTTGGTAGTGTGCTTGGACCCAACTCTTTGGTAGTGGTCACATTGTACATATGGTCCAACTCTTTGGTAGAGATCATAAAGGCCTTAATGCATTCAACTCCTTGGTATTAATGCATGGATGATATAATGGAAAATATGCCTAAAAGTTATGTGTTCTCTTTTGTTGATAAACATTCTTGTTCAAGTATATGCTTTTTGTTATATTCTTCTGTTACTGCCAAATATTAGTTTTATCTTATTGCCAAGATATGATGAGAGGTATATAAACGACACGTAGGCGTACTCAGTACAATATTCTTGAATATTGTGTTGACGTGTACCACATGTAATCTTTTGTTTAGGTTGTGGTTGTGTTCTTGAAGATCCAGATAGTTGAGAGTTGTGTGGCGATCCGATGTACAGGTGGACATGTTGTCTTAAGATCCTGTAGTTTAGTGGTAGTACATGTATATGTATAAGTTTGTTGTTCAATATGTAATATCAAATTATGTAACAATTCATGTTGTAATTATATGTTGAATGGTGAACATATGTGTATGGTTTTATTATTGTTCATGTGCATGTGCTATTGATTGTTTCCTTCTGACTCCCTTAATTTTCTCTTTCTTAGCATAGTGTGTGGTGTTTAAATTGGGATTCTCGCTGAGGTGAGGGTTTCAATTTGGACATCACACATCCGATTAAGTTTTACAAAATCTGGGGACGTCACATGTACTATAAGAGAATCCTCAGTCTATCCTAGGGTCAGGTAGGGATAAGAGCGATGGAAGTAGGAGTTGTATAATTCCCTATTTGCACATGACCATAGGGTCGGGAGGTAACAACTATCATTGTCTAAGGTCCATGGGTTAGGAGATTGATCACCTTCATGAACTCATGGGACCCAAAGGGCAGATGAGTAGGGCACTCTCTGGATGCATAAGGGAAGAGGGATGGCCCCAAAAGTGCTGACACCCTATAGACCTAGAGGAGGTGACTAAGGATTGTGTGGTGACCCAAGTAGGTTCGAGACCAGTTTTCCACGGAAGTAACTTTGATATCATGATGTTTGTGATGTAGAGACATAAGTTGCACGTTTCAACTTAGAATTGAAGGTGTACTGGCGATGTGGGATGTATCATCTCTACTCTTGGAATAGGAAGAACTTTGTATTTGGACGGCCGCCAAATGCTTATTTCCTCTTGTTATGAGAGGGAGAGATGGGACAGTACGCATGCCATACACCAAGGATAAAAGATGATGTGAGTTGGAACATTGCTATGAGGTATGAGGACAGAGATGATAACATACCTTGGTGGAGTGAATGATACATGGATGGTTTACAAACACTAAGAGGAATAGTGTAGTCATCTTATGAGGATGTTTTATCATGAACTATGCAGAACTTGCAAGTCATACAAGGTTGAGTTTGATCACCATGAGGATGAGCTCAGGGTTTGTTGATGAAGACAAACTTAGACTTTGATATGAGATTATAAATATAATATATGGAGGTGTATGTCCTCAACAATACCTAACACCTAAGGATAAGAAGTGGTAATGAATGCTCTGGTTGAGATATAGCTGCTTAGCTAGAAGAATTTGAGGTTGCTAGGCTAACCTTAAGTTGAGAAAAAGAGATAAGTTGGGCTAACACCTAGATGTATCAGTAGCGGTTAATCAAGTAAATGACTGCTTGGTTAGCCAGTCTAGTCTATGATATAATGAAAGGATGGTTGGAGAACCTCAGATGTACTTCTTTGGAAAGGAAAGTGATGAAACCCTAATGAGAGTGGTTTAGGGTTTCCGAGGTATCGATCTTGAGGAATCATGACATACCAGAGATCATGGTTTTAAGATCACCAAACACTGTGATACTACAAAGATAGTAAGTGACAGTAGCAATTTGGCTACTTGATGTGAAGTTGCATGTAGCATGTGGCCATGCAAGTCAGGGGTGAAGGATGAACACCAGTAACCCAGTACATGAATATAAAGTATGAAGAGTCCCCAAGAGGGAATGGGAGTTCACCACTATGGATATTGAGGTAAGTCTCCCCTAGACCAAGGAAGGTCAAGATGCAATATGTGTTATGGTAGATTGCCTTATCTAAATGACATGAGAAAGAAGGAGTATTGTCAAGGGACAGATCTAGTTGAACTACTTATAAGAGAGAGATAGTTCAACTACACCAAGATGCGTGTTCAAAGTTTTTGAGTAGAGCCTAAAGGTTCACTCCCATGAGGTGGAAGTAGATACTTGAAGAACTCAATGTTAGTACAGTTTTGCACCCCATACTAATGGTTAGTATGATCCAAACTAGATGGTTTGATGAGAGCATGTGTGCTCATTCAAGGTGATACAAAGAGACAATTCTTAAAGATGTGATGTTAACCACCATAGTCTTTATCAGGATGCAAGAAATTCTATAGGGAGGTTGTGTCAGTCACCACTTCATTAAGATGATGTTGGTGAAGGAGGCCTCATGAAGGTCAGAAAAGAACCATAGTGTGTGTTGATGAAGTCACTTTGATCGTGCAATGGCTGAGAGAGAGAAATCCCAGTGGTGACATGAGTCACGAGCTGATGCAAAGCAGACTGACATGCAGTTCACTGTGGGAGAATATGTGATGTGAAAATCTAACCCCTCTAAGCTATAGCTGAGAAAGCTGAGTCCCCGATATATGGGTCCATTTGAGATAGATTGGTGGAGATGGTTGTGTTTAGCCTTGCCCCTCAGGATAACATGATGTGTAATGTGTTCCATAAGTCCAATCTAGAGCACTATGTGAGGTACCCAAGCCATGTGATGAGCCTTGAACCTATTCAACTTTTGAGATGCTGAAATGTCCTGAGTCACCTATGAGGGTACAATATACCAAGGTAAGAAAGAACTCAGATGGAAGAATATGATATGATGAAGGTTCTTGGGAAGCTCCATGGAAAGGGTGAAGCCACATGGGAGCCCTGATGGACGTATGAAAGGCTTAACCTGAGTTGTTTGTTTGCTTCATGGAATTTTGAGGACAAAATTCTAATAAGAGGGGAAGGATGTTACAACCCCAAATTTTGGGTTCATTTGCTGAGAAATGTAATTTCTCATATTAAAGATAAATGAACAAATAAAGATTTAATGCATGAATTTCATTACAATAGCCTTGATGATTGCTTTGTGGGCTTTATTGGCTATTGGGCCCAATAACAAGGAAATTCAATTAGTAAATGAATAATTAAGTTTTTGTGAAAAGAAAGGTGTGGAAACCTCCAGAAGGAAAAAGAATATAATCCAAAGTTGGATTTCGTGCCACATGGGTTCCTTGGGTTCCAAGGAATCCAAAGTTGGAAATAAAAGCAATAATAAAAGAAAAAATTAATTAAGTATTTCTTTATTAAGAAAGAAATTGAAAACAATGGTAAAATGTGGAAAACAAGTGAAAAGAGGTGTAATTGAGTTATTCTTGGTGGAATTTCGTATCCCAAGGATTCCTAATGATAAAAGGAATACCAATGAGGAAAATAAAAGAGAAATAAAGAGAAATCCTCAAAAAGAACTATTTTAATAAGAAATAAACAAGATAATGAGAAATAAATGAAGAATAATGCATCTAGATGCATGTAGAAGGATAATGAGTATACAATAAAAAGGGATTTCGAATTATTATAATTCCTTGGGGTCCAAGGAGCCCAATGAATAAAAAGAGGAAATAGAAAATACCCATAACAGAAAATAAGAAGATAATGTGAGTATACAATTAATGTATTATGTGGTATTGCTAAAAAGAAAGTAATTTCTATTAAAGGAAAATATGATTTCGTGCCTATGGATTGAAAATCAAGAAACAAAGAGAATAAGTGGGATAATTTTCAAAATTGTAATATCAAAAGAAAAAGGAGTATGAGAGAAAGAGAGAGAACTACCTTCTTGGTGAAGGAATCCCTTTCCTATTAGGAAAAGCATCGTTTTCTTTGTGGGAAAACATTCATGGGCCTGGGTACCCCTCTATATAAAGGGGTAGAACCCCAGTTTGAGTTCAAGGAAGATCTCACATAACTCTACCTCTCTTCTTTGTTCTTTACGTACAAAACCTAGCTGAGTTGGTAGAGGCACCCTGGAATTATGAGGTTTCTTTTCGTGGTCTTGCTTGAGGAGGGAAGCCTCCACGATCACCCAGATCGATCAGCCACTCCTCCTTTGGCCTCAGGTTTGTGCGGCTGACCGCCGACCTGCTGCAGTTGCAGCAACAGTCATGTGCTTCTCCCGCTTGGGAGTGGCCACCTCGGTCGCATCTCGGAGCTCCTGCAGGCGCGACTAGGGCCGACGGAGCAAGGGGACTCATCCCCATGGGCCGACGAGGTCCAAGAGAGGAAGAGGAGCACCGTCCATGGCTGCTAGGGTGACCAACTGGAGGTGGCGTGAGGTTGAAGGAAGGTCCGGGCCATTGGACTATTCTACCCTTCCCATTATTGAAGGAGTGATCCACTTATCAAGGGTAGAACTATCATTCGATTATGTTTCCAAATCGCAAGAGCCTTGCATGGTAAAGGAGGCGATGTGGCGCTCTCCAATTGGTCCATAGTAAGTGAATTTTATTAAATTCATTACTTTTTAACGGTAGCTTGGTTGGGGACATATAATACATGAATCTTGCTCAAAAAAGCACGTGGAATTCAATAAAAATACTAGTAGAGACTAGTGTTACTTCTAGTTCAAAAAGTACATAAAGTTAGTACTTTAATGCTTTAAATGAATCCAAAACCCTAGATTTGTTTAATGGTGAGTTTAAGAACATAGTTTAATATTCTAAATCAAGATTGGACATTTTGACATAAAAAGGATAATAGGAATATGATTTGAGTTTAAAAACCCATGATTTGCTTGATTAGGGTTTTCCAGTTTGCAAAAGTGCAATCAATGTTAAATTAGGGTTTACTAGCCTAGCAGATCTGAAAAATAGTAATCAAGGTACAATTGTCAATTGAACTATAATCATTGATGAAGACCCTGAAGATGATAATTGGCCTTAATGATCTTGACATGACCTAAAAGAATAAACATATTGGTTTTAGTGTAAAAGAAAGATATCTCACCTAATTGGAATTCAATTACGCCTTTAGTCTGAAAATGAAGATTAGATGTTGAAATAATTAGGGTTTGTGATCAATTGCATTAAATTAGGGTTTAAAATAGTAAAAGATGAAGGCAAACCCTAATTGCAATTGAAACCTTAAAAGTGTACTAGAAACCCTAGGAAGTGAGCTAGATTTAATTGATCTTAATGACATGAGTAATAAAAGAAAATTGTATAATTGTTTCAGGATCTTATTGAATGCTTGCTTGCCTATTGATTGATTGGATTATTTCTGTCTCACATCAGCTTGTCAGGTATGTGGTTAATTATGAATAACTGCCTGAGTTTCATGAGGATTTTTCAGATGGTTAAATCACATTGAATGCAAATTATCAGTTTGGATGTTCATACTTGCAAATCATAAAGTCACTATGATTATCACATTAATAATAGAAGTATGTATTCTCACCCCTACATACCACCCTGATGGATGCTGCCAAAGGTCAGGCCCAGGAGGGTAGACCCATGGGCACCATGAGTGGTGACCCCATGCACCAATCTCGGGAATGAGAAGGTGGCCTATGATATTACATGACTAGTGGGCACCATAAGTGGTGACCCCTGACACTAAGCTCGGGATTGAGAAGGTGGCCTTGAGTCATTGGCAAAAGAAACCCTAAGGTGGGTATGCCAGGGTTAGGGCAAAAGCGGTGGAGAATGTCATACTAAAAGTGTAAATTGGCTTGTTAATTAACTTAATTGTGATAATTAGATTGTTATCCATATGTGCAAACTTGTAGTTGTCCCCACATACTGACATATTCCGATATGCTGACCGACATTTTGTTTATCAGTGTTTTAGGAGCAAGATTGAAAAGGCAAACAGTAAAGTGGCATATGTGAAATTAATTAAGAGTTAAAGTACAAAGGAGGATTAGTTAGAGTAGACTCCTGATGCGGATAGATGTAGATATCCCAATTCTGAAAAAGGTATACAAAGTTTTATTTTATACCAGTTTTCAGTTTAGTTGGTAAAATTTGTTAATTGTTATTGATTATTTGTCGAACCTTTGATCTGGGTTATTGGATAACGACTCTAACCTTTCAGTCTCCTTTAAATGGGGGTTATAGGGAGGCGGAGTCATTACAATTACCTCTTTTGGCCAATCCAAAGTCACCACGTAACCCAAGGAAGGGTGTGGTTCACTTGGTTTGGCTGCTTCGTTTGCTAGGTTTGGTTGGAGGCAGCCGGTTCTTGGCTGAGGAAACCCAATTTGTGTGCATCTCCCTTTCTCTTTTCTCTCACATCCCGTTCGACACAGGTTCTTTCACTCAGTGCCCATCGCGACCCAGTCTCACACCTACGTGCGAGAGAAGCCATGTTCTTCCGCGAATAGGAGCCACAACCGTTGGGCACGATCTCCAGCCTAAGATCATCTATGAGATCCACTCCACTTTATACTCTGCTTATGCTCCACCCGTCCTCTTCATGAGTCATGACTGGCTCCACTAGACAAAATTAGATCGTCTCCTATAGTTCTTTGGAAGGCCGGCAACACCTTCGGGTTGATGCTACTTTCTCATTCTCCAGCATCGTTGTGACTGACTTTCTGGAAAGAAGTTGGTCACACCTTCTCTTGTGTACACATCACACTTTCAGTCTCTGGGCTACTGCTGCTATTCTGTCTCCTCCTTGATACAGAAGGCATGATCCTCATTGGTCTATGATGGGCAGTCTACAATGCCTCCCGAATTGTTGTAGAGGAGCTAAACAGGCATGCTGCCTCCACTCAAGTGTTGCTTTCATTTGTGAGTGAGGTCTCTGTGAGAAAGCTGAATTGGAAAAGTAAATGATCCATGCCTCCTGACATCCTCTGATGTGGTGGCTACTCCTCATGGCTTGAGGAGTTCATGGTCACTGGCTGGTGACGTGATGAATTAAGGAGGATATCTCCTCCTCTTCGACTTGTGTTGGTAATGGAGAGACATTATTGGGGAGAGGGTGGCAATCCCAGATCTCACCACGAATAGGTCCTTGTGAGAGGTCCAACCTTGTTCTAAAAGAAACCACTCACTTAAAACACCATTCGATCCACGATCCATCACAAATCGATGACTTGAGTCACGATTTCAACCTCCCCACTACCTTGCTCTAATGGCAAGGTAGGTGATTAAGAGTAGTCGCTCGATTATGCACATCCAAAGGCTGTAAAGTCCTGATATGTGGCCTCTCCCATAACCACTTCATCCATTAAATCAAGACTATGTAGCCAAGTCTTGTTTGTGCAACCAACATATAACATATGGCCATATCACAACATTGATTAAGGCTTAGCCATATTTTCATTGATATACCAAAATCTCACCGCATCAAAAGCATATAAGTACTTTCAAGAACTTCCAACCATAATGACATCTGTATCATAGGTTTATCATCATAAAATCTACCTGCCACTAAATTTTAATGTCTAGTTAATGCAGTTTGACCAATTAAGCAATTAATCCAAATGGCACATATTTAGGGACACCAATCATAATAGTTACATCATGGCTTCCAACTATTGCTAAGACAATTGGAGTATATCATATTATCAAAATCCACTTATGAACTATCATTATTTCATGTCAACTATGTAAACCCAAGTAAGAATACCCACATCACCACATATACATATGGACTCAAAATTGATTATACCAATCTCCAACTCATGACTGAATTCTTGAACTGAGTAACCAAGAACCTCAAAAGTTCATTCCATCACAATTTGGCATGATTTTGTATGATGGAACTATTGGTATGTATGCCTAAAGAGCCAAGCATATTATGATTGTAATGGGGGCATTAGATACCTTATTCGATAATAATAATAAAGGTAATTTTATCCATTATGTTTGTATCAATCATGAGATGATGACACAAATATAATACATGTATAAAGAATGATGTTAGTTGATGACATATGTCTTTAGGTTTAGGACCTGAACAATAAGATCACATGCATGTTAAGAGTACATGCATTCTTGTTATATCCCTATTTGGATATTATTGTGGAAGAAAAATAGACAACATTAATACTTAAGACTAGAGTTTGTGTTGACTGATGGTAGAGTCTCATTAGTCATGATTTGAGATATCTAGTTAAACACATAAGTACATGTTAGATAACAATGTATCTGATAGACCCACCTTGAGAGTGATACATGGAGACCATGGAATGGTAGTCAGAATAATCTCTCATGGTGGTTCTGGTGATTTTGGTTCTCAGACCTAAAGTCACTACACTGATCACATGTTGTTCGATGTATTTTGACATCATCCAATGTGGCCTTGAGTAAGGGTTGCCATAAAGGTGATGCTCGGGTATGTTGTGACATATGTAGATTGATTGTGAGATGTAGATGGGATATGTCCCTCCTACATAAAATTGATATTTTGGTCACTTGATAAGTGAGACTGAGAAACATATTACCATAATCATGTGGCACAAAATTTGATATGCGATCTCACATGCATCTCATATAGTCTGCTCTACTTCAAGGGACATGTATTGAACATGGAGAGGATGAAAATTCCATGCCTCAAGTTGAATTTTGATATTAGAGACAAAGGAACAATACGATCATAGTAAAACCAATCATGAAGTGTAGGTTGAAGTTGTTCTCTAACTTTCCAATTACATGGGTAGCAATGATGTTTGGCTAGATACCACTCATTACTTGTGATGTCATAAGTTAGTTACAGACATTCACAACCAATGTAATTTAGGACGTATAGGATCACACACATAGGATTCACTTGAATATGAGTTTACCCATGAATAGAGTTTAATTTGATTACTAAAATATTTAGGTATTAATTTAAATAACATTGGATGAAAATTGGGTGACAAGGATGTGAAGCAACTGACTCAAGGGTTGAGTCGACTGACTCAAGTGTAAAGTCAATTAAAACAACATTGCTTGTACATTGAATGAACTAGAAAAATGTACCGACCCATTCAATATGTTAAACGACTAGTTCAGAGTATGAACTGACCGGTTTGGCATGTGTATCTCCCAATTCAATGATCAATATGATTGGATCAAGGATTGATTTTGTTGTGCATTAATCATCCCATTAAACGACAATATGTTTTTCATAGGAAATGTAGTGAATCGACTGATTAAAGTATTGAACCAATCCATTCACAAGTGATTTGACTGACTAAAGTGTTGAGTCAATTGAATCATGTTTCACAAAAGTCATAATTTTTTGAAAATCCATCTCTTTGACTCCCAATAGTTATAGAATCCCTAACCCTCCTAGGGTAGTCAAGGCTTTCAGAGTATAAAAAATAAGCTCTTACAAACATTCTCCTTTCAAAATTGTTCTAACATGAGAGCTCGAGGAATTCTTACTCATAAAAGGGAGAGATAGAAAAGGAGAAACAATAAGGGAGAATGATTCAAATCTAGCACATTGACATCAAATGGACAACTCCTTCTTGTTGGCTTTGGTAGCACAACGTGGGTTTGTGGTGGTTCACATGGACTATGTAGAGGTGTGGAGGTTATTATCACCACACTAGGAGGACGAAAATGACCCACTTCACAGACAGAGACATCAGTTCCACGTCACCCTCATTGTCTATGGTGTTGCACCAGGTGCCCACCACTAGTAGTTGTATGTGCGCATCTTGTGAAGACTGCACATCACCAAGTAAGAGTAGTCATTAGAATTTCTCCAGGACCACATATATCTATTGCTACCTTCCATCCTAGATACATCATTGTTGGCAAGATCTACTGGCAAAGGAATAGGGACAAAAAAATTGTTGCTTTATCTGTCGTCCCTATTCTGCAATGGGAACATCGATAGAAAATAGAATTTTTTGGCCATTGACAATTTTATGAAACACAACATCTTAGCTGACACACATATATATTCACTTGAGGGATTAATTCATTACAATGTATAATCACAACATACAAATTGACTTAAATTCAGTCTTACCCCAGCTTGTCCATGAGGGTCTAAAGTAGTACTCCCAATACCCTCCTCTGACGTGTGATGTTGTACAGGATCCATGATTGCTGGAGAAGCTCGTGCCTCCTCAGAAGCCTTAAACTACTCCAAGTCTTTAGCTATCAATTTTTGCATCTTCTCATGGTCCATTCCCCCTTTCTTGGAAAATTTGCACTTTTGTTGGGATGAGCCAAAAAAACAATTTTAGCCCAAACCCAACTTCAGTGGCCCTAAACACATTTGTGATGGTGTTCCGTCCCTAGATCAACCATCAAATAATCATATGTTCCCTAACGGGTGAACTTGCCTTGCTTTCTTTGCTCACCCAACACCAATTATTCATCATTAAAAATAACTAATATGCAGAAATAGAATGAAGACGCTTAAAGGATGACCCCACTATTTTGAACAACATTCTGACCATCTTGACTTTTTGTGTAGTATGAATATCCATTTATGTCAAACCCTTTGCATGATTTAATGTGTGTATTTGTCTTATACATGATCCGTTTAATAGTTTTTGTAACATTATTTGGAGTTTAAGATAGTTGACTAAATACTTTTTCTTTAAACCACCTAATAAATGACCAATTATAGTCTTTTGCAAGCCACATTGAACTGGCTCAGGGATATTTTGTTTTGAGCTTGTTGGTGTGTTATGTCATATATATACCCACATATTAAATGTTGTGGAAAACTTGTAAGTGTGCTTATTACCACTTCTCACAACCAGTATCTATCAGTTGTTCTCCCGAAGTACCTTTTCTAAAATAAATATTAGGATTCACAGTATTAGTAGGTCTTTTGTTGCAACTCAAAAATTTATTGAAAAAATCTATAACGTCTCTAGCAACATATCCCTCATTGATACACCCTTCAGTCTGACAAATGGTTCCCAACATCACCTTTAAAAACACTCATTTACCACTCAAAAGGATACATCCAATGCAAGAAAACTAGACCCGTCATTTTCACTTCCCTAGTCAAATGGACAACCAGATGTACCATGATATTAAAAAATGAAGGGATAAACATTGCTCAAGTTGGCACATGGTAACAACTACTTCTCTTTGCAACTTATCTAGATTCTCAGAATCAATGACTTGCTACATGGAATGTTGAAGAAGAAGCAATGACAAGATATTGCAAACCTTACATGCTTAGGAAGGATAGATTGAATAGCCACAGGAAATATATGTTTGATTAGAGTGTGAAAATCATGATACTTAAGACCTATCAACTTCATATTCTTCATTGATACCAATCTACGGATACTGACTAAGTATCCATGTGGTACCTTAACATTAAGAAAGCACTCACAAAAAGTTCTCTTCTCCTATATAGACACAGTGTAAGAAGCATGAGGAAAATATGTGTGGTGACCCTTGCTAACTGATGCTTTTAATTCTTTCCTTATACCCATTTTACATAGGTCCATTCTGGATTTGATGCCATCTTTAGTCTTTCCGTTCATATTCTAGAAAGTACCAATGATAGTATCACAAACATTTTACTTAACATGCATGACATTGATACAATATCGAACTGTCAAAACACTCTAATAATCCTAGAGTATCAACCTCTTTTTGAATAAAGACTGTGTTGGAGTAGTACATGGTCACTTGCCAAAATGATTTACAATGTTGTTTACTCTTGCATAAACACACTCCCCTAACATCTGTTCAGTGACACTCCACTTCTCAGTTGAGACATTGAATGTTTTGCGCAACATCCAGTAAGAATGCACCATTGGCAAACACCTTTGATGATCAAGATATACAGTCTTACCACCATGTTTTAGTCAGATTGAATCGGTATTTTCCTCACATGCAGCGCATGCCTTCGCTTCTTTGACGTTGTATCTAGAAGGTTCCTATATGTTGGAAAGTCATTAGCAATGCAAAATAATATAGCATGTAAACCAAACATCTCTCTGTACAAAGCATCATAAATCATCACACCTTCTCCCCATTATTTCTTTAGGTCATCAATCATACGTTCAAGGTAAACATCAATATCATTTCCAGGTTTTATGGGGCATGATAACAACAAGGACAACGTGATGTACTTATTCTTCATGAACAACAATAGAGGAATATTGTATATAATAATCATGACATGACTAGTTCTATGTTGGCTAGTTAGTGTTCCATACATATTCATCCCATTGATAAAAACTCCAAGTCTTAAATTTCCGGCTTCTTTGAAAAATTTAGGGTACAATAAATCAATTTTCTTCCATTACATAAAATTAGATACATTTCATAGCATACCATTCTTGCTTTTCATTCCATCTGCATGATAAGATAATTTCTTTTCATCTACTGTATTAGCAAACATGCATTGAAACTTTGGTATTATAGGTAGATACCACATCACCTTGGAAGGAGACTCAATTTTGGTCTTATCTGACGTCTTCCTTTTATACCTAAATGCTCCACATTTCATACATTCTTTCAAATGGATATAGTCCTTTTGAAATAGAAAATAGTTATTCGGGCATGCATGTATCTTCTTTGCCTCCATTCCCATTGGACACAACATCTTTTTCATTTAGTATTTTGATATTGGAAGTTTGTTTCCTTCAAGGAGAATTTCTTTATTATAAACATCTAGCTATGAAAAATTGTCATAAAACATCACTTGATATCACACAAAAAATTATTACTTGTCTAACCATCATTCCAGAAGAAGTCTAAATAGGCAAAATGAACCAAAAGCTCTTTATTATATCAACATATAGTATTGCAATAACAATCACATTCATGAATGTTTAGAAATATATGGATTTTGTATTGTCTCACTCCTTATAACCATAAATAAGAATCAATGAAAATAGCATACAATGTGTAGTAACAATTGCCTACCCAATACATAGGAAAGTGAGGGTAAATAGATGTTCAATTCATAATATTCTACCTCTATTTAAGTATTTTTCACCACGTCCTTTCCATTGCTCCATCATATCTAAAATACTATGGGAGAATGACATGAGACTCACAAGGAGTCCTAGTATGAGGATTAATCCTTCCTAGAAATAAAAATGTATATGTAACATATTAATTGTACAATATCCAAGAAAGATACTTTTAATGTCATAATCAAGATCATGATATCTTTAGAACCAGGTACAAGTCTAATTTCAAAGTACTATATAATATGTATATATAAACCATCTTAAGTATAAGGAAAATAATATAGTTGTTGTGCTTTAGACGATTAGCATGAACATTCAAGAATATAATGATTGGGATTATTATTTTTTACCTACTTAGTTGTACATTATATAAGACACTTCCACTAGTTAATTTAGAGTGTATCGTCTAAGTTACAAGAAAATGATAGTGAAATCCCTAATCCCACTATATAACATCCTACGATTACTGGTCTCCATAGAATCTCACACAACTCAGTCGACACTTGTTATGATGAGTAGTTGGAAGATCATCTGAAACTACTTGTAGGGGCTCAAAAGTCAATGTACGTCACCTTTTTCTTCTTGTGTACACTAGGCGCGACACCCATATTATTGGGTATAAATAACATATAATAATAAATATATTATTCACATTATCACAAGTCAGTAGAGCTATGACCTCAAGCACAATCATATACATTTCCATATATAGATGTTTAAATAACAACAATTGTGGATATTCAAAATGATTGATGAAGAAAACAACCTCTAGTCACTTACATTTTTTTCGATATTATACAAATCCGAGAACCTTCTCACAAGACTTAGATTTCTACAAAAATACTCATTTGACTATATAGCCTCTCTAATACTATAACAAATCTATGGTGTCAGGGAATACACCAAATGATAAAAATTCCACACATTATTTAATCCAATTACTCATCATTCAGATTGATTTTGTTCAATAAAAATTGGCTTGCTTATTCCCACTCAAAAAAAGATTTTTGGCTTATCATTGCATGAAAAAAGAAATGTGAAAAGCATGGAAGAACAAATAATTGTATATAACATTTAAATGAAAAGATATATAGTAAAACAAACAAACTTTATCATTCATTGCTTCCTATTTCATCTCATCACAATATGGGCTCATGCCTTAATACTCACTATATTCACTAGGGGATGCCCATTGGGCTTAACGTCTTGTCCACACATATATTTTATGTCACAATTATTCAACATTAGACTTAACTAAGACATCAACATGATATATTACTCCTTCCACCATTCATATTCAATGTTCATATGGGAAGCATGGGTAGTAGGTTACCTCCTCATGTTTAGTCACTTTTCAAAAGACAACACTTAAAGAAAATATAAATTATGTAACAAGATTACCACCACTATTATGAAATAGGAGTTATTCTAATTTACTATATTATTGCATCATTTTTAACAAAATTCTAGTTCAGATGCATTTAGTCGTCATTACTTTTTCTCTTCCATGGCCTGCATGATTATTATGAAGTGTTTGATCTCATTATAAATAGAAAGAGTTACATACCCAGCCAAAACAATAATATGTGATGTACATATATCATTAGTAGTGAATCCTAGGCCGTTGGTCACATAGAAAATAAGTAAAAGGTTTGTTTGGAGTCAGCACTACATTTTATATAGAAAATAAGGAGAATATAATAGAGCTTTGTGAATCCACTGTGGGAAGATGATCTAGAATCCAAGTCAGATGGACACAAAAAGAAAAAGAAAACATAATTACAAACTTAGATTTGACGGTCTTGTTCTGAGTGGGGGAAGGATTAGAAACCCCATCTCACCTTATAAATTGATATTGAACCAATTGAATGTATTTTAAAAGAAGCGATGATTTTAGGTTGACTATGAAATAAAATCAAAAGCAATTAAAAACAATTTTTATTTTTGAATGGGTCTTTAGGGATGGGGGACGTCCAAAACCTTCCTATCATAGCCATGAAGGTCCTACTTTCTAAGTAAGTTGGATCTCAATTCCCTCAAGACATCCAATGATGGAGATCCCTCACGGGCAGTTAGGAACAATCTGTAGGAAGCTTTTCCGAATAATAAGTAGATATGAGTTAAGACAAGATCTAATCATTTATGAGATTAGCTTAGTAGAGATATACAAATAGATCATATAAGTAGTTGAAGAAAATATGAACTTTATATGCACTAAGAACAATTAAGATTGACTATTAGTAGGAGCACTGGCAGATCACCATTTTTGTAGCGTATCGACGTTCAAAGGTAGGTTATGTCTAAGGAGGGATCCTTTGATCATGAATAACATGTAAAACTAAAGAGTAAGGTAGTTCATCCTCAAGCTTCAGGAGGTTCAAATGATCCCCATAATACGATGGATATGGAGGGGTATTTATTGTTTGGGAATTTAACTAGAATTTTTAGAAAGAGGTGGCATATCAACATGATTCTTTTTGAGGCATAGCCATCATATCAAGGAATTTGGACACGTCACTAGCATATTGCTCCAATCCGCCAGGTGGCCTGAGTGAGATGTAGAATGTTTCTCAATCTTTAAGTTATTTCAGTATTTTTTTGGAGAATAATCATGGAAAACAAAAAATTCTAATAAAATAATTAAAGAGAGTGATAATTCAAGGTTATCCCTCAAATTTTCATGAATAAAAATTAAAATATGTGCGTGGAAAGGGAATATGTCAAGATATTTCATCTAGGAAATTTATGAAAAAGGCTTAAAGTCAAATATTATTGATGAGAAAATTGAATTTTTGGTCTAAAAAGAAGATTCTATATAGAAATCCCCAAAATAGAAAAAAGTTGGTGAAAATGAATAGGCATTAAATCTGGGAATATATGTATAAGTGTGGAAAAATGATAAAATGAGGAGAATATGTGGATTGTGGAATGTATTCCATCATTATACAAAGAATGAGCATTAATCATGAATTTTTGTTGGGTGAGAAAAAAATAGGGTTTTAATAGTTTTCCCACATAGAAGAAGGTTTGAGATAATATTGAGAACCGTATGCATGAGCCAAGTCTAACCCCCACTTTTGGTCATGTAAGGGAAAAAAGTTGAGACTCGTCAAGGATGTTTTGACAAGACTTATGGAGGGTGGAAAGTGCGGGTCATGTATTTTCCTTTTATGGATGAAGTAATACAATAGGCATTCATAAAAAATATAAGATTGGATATGAATGACTTCTCCTACACACAAGCAACCTCTAGGATGTGTTACCCATGTATAACCAAACATTCCTTCCCCTAGAGTGATGATAAACCATCTAGATTTCATATGTGACAAGATCACTATTCTAGTTCTTACATCACCATGTCTTATTCTCTCACTAACTCATTGCTTAGTGAGAAAAGGTGTATTTGAAAACATGGATAGGGTTTGAGGTTTATTAAAAAGCATCGATATTTTGTGATTATTTGAACGTCATGGAAACTTCTTTTTTTTGTTCTTCAAGTCATGCCAACTTTTAAATAATGAAAATATCTTTTAAAAAGTAGTCATCATCTATCTTCTTCATATGCATTTGAGTTTTTACTACGTTATTATAGAGTGGACCAATTTAGGTCTAGAACCATAACCTTGAAAAGGTAAAATATGGTGAGTTTGCTATACAAGATAGGGTTTTGGTCGCTCAAGATTGAAGGCAAGACATCACAAAAATTTTCAAATTTAATGTGACCTTCATGTCCAGTAACTATATTGGTTACTTATCTTCACCATTGTAATATCAGGAAAAGTTCACATGAAAAGAGTTCAAACAAGTTGAGACCGGTCATTAGGTGATAATATAGTGATAAGGTGGTCGTGGGGACGTGTTCCTCGACTAGATTATCATCCATTTCCCTAGATAATAGATGAGTGATTATCCAAAACTTTCTAGTTCTCACTTGATCTAAGTGTATTCGATCACTGTAGAGTTATGGAAATTGAGGCTCTAGATTTGGTTGTGAGACATGATTCTGGATCATGAAATGTTTTTGATATTTGAGCAAAGATTTGTTTCAATTTTAGGTCATAGTCAAGGACAAACAAATGGTTTATAAATCAATAATAGGATAGATTTGGGTTTATGACATCATCCAAGACTTTACAAAGATTTACAAAATGAAAATATGGTTGATTCAATTTGAGGTCATGATCCAGATCCATCAAAAGATTACTAAATCAAAATTAGGATTTGTTCAATTTTAGGTCATGATATGGGACCATGAAAAGATTCATAAATTTTAGTTGGTGTAGTTAAAGGTGATATCCCAAGACCGTCAAAAGATTTATAGGAGAAGAAACTTAAAATTAGTTCAAATTTAGGTCATGATCCATGACCCAAAAGATGTTTATAGAAATTGAGTGAAAACTTGGTTGAGTTTTACATCATGATCATTATTACCATGAAGTGATAGGATATGATCTAATCTTTGAAAGAATTATCTCTTAGAATAGATGGAGAAAATCTCAAATGTTGAGATATGATTTGAAATCTTCACATTTTTACATTTTTTTGGCATTTTATTGGTATTTTTTATTTTATATGTGAATTTTTTGGAAGGTATCTAAAAATTTATAGACCAATTTCAAAAAAATTTCATACATTTATAAAAAAGAGGGGACATGATAGGATGTCATGAACCCCTCTTATTTCACCCATTCTCGAGCAACAATAGTGTGGAGGAGGTGAACTCAAGCAAGTACCAAAACAACTATTGTGAGGAGGGAGAAAGTCAACGAATATTGTGTTGTCCTCCAACCTTGGTCTTTCTAATCATGGTATGAATGAGCCTTGGCAGCACAATCAAAAGATGATTTCCACCAGCTTCAAATCACCCATCATATCAGTGTTTCGTGTAGGGTTTGACGTCATTCATCTATAAGGGGATGTAGCTTTCATTTTTTCACTTTGGTTTAGCCATTTTGGCCCTTGGTGGTGAAATATGTCTTTTGGCCTTTCCCGATGTTCATCATAATCTAGATGATGAAGATGACGTGAGCACACATTTTGATTAGGTAGTTGCCTATTTTGCATTTTTTCCATCATCAGGTGTCAGATGGAGCTGATTTGAATTGATGCGTAGATCTTATTATGTTGTGGTTATGAATTTTTAGATAGCTCATTAAAATTAGCGTAAGGAGGACCATATCATAGATGACAAAGATGCATGTGATGATGTTGGGACTAGGTGTATCTATGGTATGTATTGATGTTTTACCTGTTGAATTCATATATGTATATGATACTTCTAATTTGTTTTTTCTTTGGTAATGTATCATGGTGGTTCAAGTATGATTGGAAAGAGCATCTTCCAAATGAGAGTTTTGTGTTTCATTTAGGCATGTTGTGGATGAACATGTATTGTTGAGGTCTTTGAGTGGGAAATTTGGTATAACTTGGAAATGCAACTCCTCATTATTTTCTTTATTTTCTGAACTTGAATCGAGATTTTCACTTTTGATGATGGTCTTTGTGTTTATCTTTCACTTCATCTTTTAGGCTTTTGGTTTTTTTGACTCTATATTTATAAACATGTTGGAATAAGGTGGGAATGATGTATGTCATATTAGTTTTTGAGGAGTTAGAGCTACTCGAAGGAACTATATTTCGTAGAAAATTTCATTACATGATACTTTATAGGCACTATCTTATTCCCTTGATTAAGAATTTCCACCCTAAGACCAGTACCTTTCATTTCACCTTTGGCAAGCTGTAGATAACCCCTAGTGAGTTTGTTGGATCACCAGGTTAGGTTTTTTTAGGATTCCTATTTGTATTATACAAATTAGACTGGAATGGTTGCGGTATCACCAGGAGGGGTTACAAAGAGTGAACCTATATAACATTGGTTTGGCTTCCAGGCATGAATTCAAGTTCACTTGATTGTGCATGACTTTCTTCACAAGGGTGAGAGGTGAGGTGTTAGTGATCTCTTGTATGTTACCCTGACAGTTAGGGCATTTCTCTTTCTGTTGATCACCGATTGCATTTTTGGAAATAATGTAGGAAATAGGGGAGTGATGAATGCATATTCTTCAGTTTTTACCACATCTTTTAGATCATTTATTTAGTACACTTCATGATTATTCCCTAGTTTTTGACTCACTTGTCTTAGTTTATCTTTTCTATTGTCCATTAGAGTTTTAGCTAGACTTGCTTTGATTTTATAGGAAAATGTCCCAATCACTCAAAATCCCAAAAACCTAAGGATTGGAGGCTTCAATTGCCATCTTTCAGCCTCCCATGCACTCTTGAGAATCACATTACATCCCAGTCAGTCGACTCATCATCAAGAACTAGTCAAAATTAGAATTTCCAACCACTCCACTGACCACTCAGTCAATTGATTGAACCACGAAACAAGAAGGTACATTTTCATAGATGAACCAATCAAGTCACCTCAAATGATTTGATTGATCTACCTTTAAGATAAAGCATTAATCCACGCATCGACCAGTTGATACCCAATTGGTCGAGTGACCTACATAAAAGTCATTCCTCTACTCA
The DNA here is from genome assembly GCA_963693085.1 of Alisma plantago-aquatica. NCBI lineage: Eukaryota > Viridiplantae > Streptophyta > Magnoliopsida > Alismatales > Alismataceae > Alisma > Alisma plantago-aquatica. The sequence goes on from OY856409.1 coordinate 245,328,798, forward strand.
AATCCAACCAACTAACCGAGCTTCTAGTCGACCGACTGGCTTCATACATAAAGAGTCTTCCCAGCCTCTACTACGAGTAATTTTTAGGGTTTTAGTCTTCATTTCCCCTTATAAAAGGAGGTGAAGTCCAAGAACAAAATATATCATATATCATCTCATATGCGGTCATCATAGAGACCCCCTAGGGTGCACGAAGCAAGGAAGGGATGAAGGATCCACTATCATCCTCATAGAGAGTGCTTCATTATTTCCAAATCCTAGCAACATGACTCTTTGTATCACTACCATTACTTTTGTATCTGAATGATCATTATTCCGGGAATTAACATTATAATGAATTTTTACCAAGTGAGAAAAAATGGATTATCAATAGTTTGTCTCTATCAAGGTAAGATTTGAAGTAAGAGTGAGAACCATAAGCTTGAGCCAATTATGGACCCCATATTTGGTCATGAAGGCCAAAAGGTGAGACTCGTCAAGGATGTTCTGATGAACCTCATCGAGGGTGAAAATTTTAGGTGATGTTTGTTCCCTATATGGATGTATTAATGAAATAATTAATCACAAATACAATAAAATTGGTCATAAAAAAATTATTCATAATAAGGCTAGCCTATGACGAATCATATATACACATTCAACAAATCATTCATTCCCCTAAAGAATCGATGAGCCATTCAAGGTTTAATTGTAGAAAAAGTGTCTCTCACTTATGCTCCAGTTCTTGCTCAGTCCATGCCTGATTCTCTAACTAATTTATGGATTAGTCAGAAAAGTTGAATATGAAAGATGATATGACATAGTTTTATCAGAGGGATTAAGATAAGGTTGTGTATAATCATGGAAGACCATGGAAAATGCTAATTTATGAAAATATAAAAAATATTATCATCTCTCTTTTTACAATTATATATCTTCATGAATTAGGCCAATCATAAGACCTGATGAGTGAGCCAAATTAGGGTCATGATCACTACCCTACAAAGGTAAAAACATTTGATTTTGCCTATCAAACATTGGGTTTTTGTTACTCTAGATACATAAGATTTGGTATTAGGGAATTATCCAATGATGAGGTTAGTCTTTATCTATGATTAATGAGTATACATGGTTAATTATAAATTCCTTAGAGAATCATCCAGCCATTTGAAGAGTTGGCCTTGGAAGCATGATCTTGAATGTTCTAATTTCCAAAAGCACTAAAAATAGATAAAATTAGCTACCACATAATTATCTAATGATGAAGTTAGCTTTCACTCAAGACTAATGACTTTACTTGGTTAAATATATGATCCTTAGAGCATTTGGTGATTCAAAAAATGGTTTAATATGATGAAAAAATTGGTGTTTTCCTACTATACACTAGACTTTGATGAAAGAAAGAAAACATGACAATATTTTTATATTGAAATGGTATAGTTCAACATCATCATCTAGGACCCAAAAAAATGGGCAATGATATATCTCTTTGAGATGTGGCAACCGGTTCCATTTAAGCTCATGATTTGGGACCGAGAAAGATTTCGAAAATTTAATATGGTTTTAGTCTAGGATACAAAAAGATGGGAAATTTTATGTGGTTTAGTTTAACGTTTTAGTCCAGGACCCAAAAATAATAGAGAAAAGATGACATGGGACTTTGCTAATGATTTGGAATCAAGGAGATGGAAATGAGGTGATGTTATCCCTCCTCTTGTCTTCCTCCATTTTGAGCAGCGATCGAAACCAAAGATCTTGGCTGAGAAAATGACAACAATGACAAATGGAGGAGACAGATGAACAATGGAAGATTACATCATTTTATGAAAATATCATCATGGGGGCTTGTGCTGTTTTATGGTGGATCTACGTGAAGACACAAGCCATACATGTTCTGGTGGTGTAAAAGCTTTGATTAGTGAATTTTACAATGTTTTTTGGTGATTTTTTAATCCATTTTTCATCGAGGAGCTATACCATTCATCCTTCAGTTTAGATTTCAAATTTAGCCATTTGTAGCAAAATCTAGATTTTGGGTTTCCCAGTGTTCTTCTTTGTCTAGAAGTTGAAGATGACTAATCTTGTATTATTGCTTGTGATTCATTTATTTTTTTCATGTTTTATTGAGAATTCGGTGTCCTATTGCACTGATTCATATTGACATTTCAAGATGATCTCATTTTTTTTACATTTGTAGATGGAATCTTACAACTAGGTTGAGTGGGAGAAGGCGGATGTTTCTCTGGGGAATCTTTACGTTGATGAGTAGGATTCTAGTGATGACACAAGGACTGGGGCATACCCAAGGTACATTATGATTTTTTTATTTCATAATTTTCCATTAGGATAGGAAATTTCTAATCTTTATTTTCTTTGGGAAGTCAACATGGAGGTGTTAAACAAATATAGGGAGAGACCCCCTAGCTAAGTAGTTCAGCACAAACCCAATATGTTGTGGATGAATATCCATCAAAGACAATGTCGAGTAGGTGATAATGTGCAAATTAGAATTTTTGATCACTATTATTTGCTTTGCTTTGCCGAAATCAAATTGGGCTTTGATCAAAATTTGTTGGTGGTGATGATTTTTGACTTTGGCTTCTACTTCACCTTTTAGTTTGGTTCAAAAATGTTGACCCAAAGACCTATTCGGATGAATTGGGGATGTTTTATGCCAAGTTGGTGTGACGACCTGACATGAAATCAAGTCATCACCAGTAATTAATTGCGGAAACACCATAAACAGTGGAATTAACAAAAATCACTAAGAATTAAAACCATTTTGCACATATATCCTCTTCCAAGAATTCTTATTGAAAGAACTAAAACTTTATATTTATCCTGATTCATATTGTACATTCATTGTACCGTCTCAGCTCAAGGATAACAAGCATGAGTTGCTCCACTCAGATACATACAACAACAACATAAAATCTCGAGGTAATCAAACTAAAATCCCAAGTCGTTTGTAAAAACCACTAAGAACTATCTCCCAAGGTCTTGAGAGTACAGAGACAAGACATAGGATTTCTATCTAAAAGACACGACAGACAGTACACTCAACCTGGAGTATTACTGTTATCCCTGCTAATGTAGTACTCCCTCTGTATAATGGTCTCTACCACCTCTTGCATGTCCACCTAAAAATTGTGGATCCCACAGGTTGAGACAATTGTCCCAACGAGAGATATAACACTCCACCAACAATATTATTTTCACAAGAAATAGTATAAAATTGAGAAGAGGGTTCTTTTACTTATTAAGCATGATTAATCATTGTTATATGCAGAACTGAGTAATCTCTTCTCTTAAGGTAATGAAACTATCTATGATAGAGCAACAAATCAACTATTTGCTTTAAAGGAATATGAATAACATGTATAACATCTACCAACTACGATGTATAAAAGTAATAAGGCATCAATTAATGTTTTCCGTATTTTGATTCTTAAACAAATATGCTACACGGATGATTAGATATTCACATTCACACTTATGCCCAGAGGAGATGAGGTATATTGCTCATACTCCAACCAACCACTAGTAAGTCGAAATCAGTACCATACGAGGTCAGTGGCAGAGCTGGTTGTCAAGACCTCACCTATCTCCCTCAGTACGAGACCAATTAGATTTAGTAGGACATCTTCTATCACTACAATTTATCTATACCTGGGTATAGAGGTATCTTCGCTATAGAGTTACAACCATAGAATCTACTCTCTTTGGAAGAAGACCACTAAGCTTTCCCAAATTATTTTTCATCAGGAAGACCACTTTGCAACCTGGTGTATTTGGGGAGTCCACTAAGCACCCTCATTTAGTTGGGGAGTCCACTGAGCACCCTCATTTAGTTAAGGATTCCACTGAGAACCATTGTTTGGTTGGTGAGTCCACTGAGCACCCTCGTTTGGTTGGGGAGTCCACTAAGCACCCTCAATTGGTTGGGGAGTCCACAGTGCACCCCGATATAATGATTACATATTCAAAAATATGCATACTAAGTTAAACTCATTTCACCATTCAGCAAATCCTGACACCAAATGGATCTATGGTCTGGGCAACTACATGATAATATTTAACTTGCTCAATTAAGTGCATTCTAGTATCTTTTAGCATCAATCAAGTTGCAAACAAGAATTATATCAGATGCTACAAAGAAAGGCATAAATATGTTTATGAAGTACTTTCATGTTCTTTGGAACACATAGATCACTTAGAGTCTCAATCTCTTATCATTATCATGCTTGGGTATTCAAACCCTTAGTTCATCACTTGGTACTGTCACCACTTAGCAGATAACCATTACCTCTAGGTCATCAGACCAAGGTATTAATTCACATAGTTCACATAGCTCACAAAGCCCTTTTAAACATCTTGTCAACTCTTACTAGGCAACAACCATATTTTAAGATATCAGATTATATGAACATTATACTTGTTGTACATGCATTTCAAATAGCTCACAAAGACCACTTAAACATATTGTCACCTCTCACTAGGAAACAAATATATTTTAGGTCATCAGACCACATAAATATTATACTTGTTATACAAGTATTTAACATGTCTCACAAGGCTTATGCAATAAGGGAAACACAACCTTCCTATTATTAGGGTTAGGTTTTCCCTTTATAACCAAATAGGGTTTCAAGTTCACATTATCAATCTAAACCCTAATTCTTCGCTCCATACATTTTGGAGCATACATTGATATGATACGTATTCAAGCATACTTATTTATCCTACATCACTTATCATTAAATGCTCATCAACACAAAGTATGAGTTTCTCTCTCATCGTCACTAGGATATTTATTACATCCTACTTTATTATCTTAGCTTAACCCCTTTCTTAAGGTATGTTAGCCTTCACTTATCCAAGTGCATTCAACCCATTACATCTTAATGAAACAATTGTCATGACATACTCCATGTATTACTCATCCAAGTATATTGGATTTGCGGTGCATCAAGTGAATCAAACTTGAAGTACAGGATGTGATATTTATCATGTCTTGGTGTATCACTACCCTCATTACTTTTAACTTACTTAAGTTCATCAATTTATCTTGTATTAGGGTATTTCCCATCCTAATACTTTATGCACTAACTCATCACATTTACCTTGTAGTGTATTGGTCATAAGTCACACAATTAAATTGCTCATCTATCATCAAGTGATACCAACTCATCTCGATTTACAACATTATTGATATAGGGTTTGACATTATCAAATACTTTAGGTATTTCATCTGACAAGGTATTAACCACAACATGACTTGGTATTACACTCATCACTACTAAGTGTGTCTTTTCCTCACCTTTACAAGGTGTATCAGGTTGAATCATGTATCTCAATTTGAACACATGTATTAGGTTAGGTGTATATCAAGCTAGGCATCATCATATCTCTCATCACTTACTCATTAAGGTATTAATCTTACCAATCATATGGTGTATCACCTTACCATTCATGGGTGTTCATCCTTACCTCTCTTAAAGGTATTGCCCACACCTTACTTTATTAAGTTTGACTTAATCCTCCACTTGAAGGTACCTTAACTCACAATTTATCAAATTGCACTAAACTTTTTATTTCTTAATATAGCATTTAACATAACCCACCACATATATAACTTAGTCAAATTGAATTGAAGCATACCTACCATATCAGACATCATGGTGTATATATTCTATCATATTATGTTTGAAATACAATGTTCACATCCTATTGTGTATCCATAACGAGCATGTGGTGTAACAACATCATCATATCGTGTAGGGTGTATCCCCTAAGACCATATCATGTATCCATCTCAGGTTAGTTATCACTTAGTTCTTATCATCTAAAATCAACCTCATATCGTGTATGGGTTAGATTCTTGACCTCATATCGTGTATAAGGATATATTCAGTTCCTATGTTGTGTACAAGGGTACACCATATTGGGGAAAGAATGTATTGCCTCATCATGTATTGTTTAAATAATGTATACACAAAACCATATCGGGTTTCCACCTTTAATTGGTGTATCAGTTCCCATCTTGGGTTGCCATATCAGTTTCCCATCTTGGGTTTACCATATTGGATTCCCATCTTGGGTTGCCATATCGGTTTACATGTTCGGTATTATATCAGGTTACCTATATTAGATAAACCCTTAAGCTCATAACCTTTTTATACTTTCAAGTTTCAATTCTATCATTATAGTTACATGACAAGTTAGATACTTAGTTTCTCTTCAACCCATCACAAGGTAATAGGGGTATTCCGGGTTTCAAAGGCATATCATCTCGGGTTCCCTTTCTTCATCTAGGGTTTTCACCATATCAGGTAGAGTCTGCCATATCATGTGAAAGGTATAAACTTATCCTTGTATCGTATATAAGGTACAAGTAGGTATCTCCCATAACATCCATAAGAATTGCCTCATATTGTGTATGAGGTATCACCTACATTTATATTAAGTGAACCACCATCTTGGGTTCCATAACAAATTTCAAGGTAATTCAACCCATATCAGGTTGTACCATGATGATGTCATCATCATCAACCTCAAGACCTTTATCTTGCTATTCTAAACCATGGACAACAGTCTTAACTACTTATTTGGACTCATAGATATATCAATTAATAGAAGGAAATCTGAATTTGATAATAATCAACAAGTTCAACAATATTGGAAAAGAATAATAACATGGTTGGGTTCAAATTATATATCTCGCCTCTTAAAGAAATTTCCAAGCTTCAACTCTTCACATTCCAAGCTTGAAGATGAGCTTCTCCAAGATCCAAGACTTGAGCTCCTAGCTTTTGCATGATATCTCTACCCACAATGGCCGATATCACCTTACTAGGTTGCTTTGACCTACTTGGAAAATATCCTTTGTCCTTGGCCAATACCAAACCCTCGTAATCAACTCTCTTCACTCAATCACGATACAAGAGTGGTATGCATGATATGAAAGGGAAGGTTGATAACAACATTTCAAAAATTCTACTAATAGGCGAAGGGAAGGCTATTTATACTTGAGGTTTTATGAAAAAGAGTGTAAGAGGTGTCATTAGCTTAAGCTACTAAGTGCCACATAACCATTCATGGTTGACACATGTATTTGCATGCATCATATCTTTATCTTGCCATGAAAAAATAAAAGCTCAAAGATAATGCAAAGGATAAGGGTCGGGCTCCTTAGTTATCTTCTAGGGCAAGCTACTTTCCATTCACTTTATTATTATATACAACATCATCTTTTCCAAAGAAAAAAATGTAAGCCAATACATATGACCTCCTTGAGGTGTCTAGCCAATCATGGGTAAAGCCAAGACCCCACAAACTGATAGGAGACTCCCTTTATGGCTCCATGGCTGATAGGTACTCCCATTCTAAGTCCACAACTCGATATAACTCTCATATATATAGCTTTCAACTATGCATTTTCTTGGTCTTTTCATTACTAAGAGTGCTCTCACTCTATGATGATTCAAACATAGTGTATCCTTCTTTCTCTCTCATATAGATGATACTAGGAAGGATTAGAGACAATCTAGAGGTTGTAATTTACACATAAACCCTACCTTTTGAATATATTACAATTTGTACCGTAATTGATGCACAAAGCACGTAGCATTATTCACACAAGTTCTCACTTAGAATTTAGGCTTTCCACAATCTATCACTTATCATCATTCTCTCTCTCATGATGTTAAAACACTTAGAATACATTCAACATGTGACATTTGCAATATAACACCTCATCTCGGGTAAATTGTACTTTTCACTTAGATTATCATATAACACACACCTAGTTTGCAGATAAACTCAAACTAGAAAATAAACTTCACAAAGAGTCTTAATTACTTTTCAAAAGATTAGAACAAATGTGTAAATGACTTACTTAAGCAAAACCTCTAGGGTTAGTGTAACATCCCTGACCTGGGTTATGCTTTAACCCTAGATGTTTTGTTTAAGAAAGATAATTATATTCTTGTCCTTATCCTTTGAAAAGTAATCAAATCTCAAGAGGAACATATGTTTCAATTTTAGTCCTTTTTGAATAATGTTAAAACAATGTTTATTCTATTTTGGACTAAAGTGCAAATTACCCAAGTTGAGGGGTTAACTTGCAAATGTTACATGGTAAAATTTTCCTCAAGTGTTGAAGAATCATAAGAATGAGAATGATGCAGAGGTATGGCTTGTGAAAGCCTGAGCACCAAGAAAGAGCTTATAAAGCAATATTTGTGCATTAAAACCTAGTTTTGGTGTAATGTGCAATTTACCCAAAACCTAGTCTTCAATATGCAAAATACCACTTCTAGAGAGTCCCTAATATTTCTTGGTATCAATTAGAGACAAGAAAATGAGACAGACATCTCATTTGAATCACTTTGGAGGAGAGAGAATCTTGATATTAAAATAATCAAGATTTAAGCTTAATTGAAACCCTAATTCAATTTAATGCAAAAATAAATATATTAATTGAAGTACCTTTAAAAAAAAATGAGATGGTTGAATTTGCATAAGTGTGAACGTCCCAGTGCCTTGCAAAGGCCATGAAATATCTAAAGCAAGTGGAGAGTCCACTCACATTAGTTAACTAAAAAGTAATATCCACTCAATTTTGGATATTATTATTATAATGGTTAAGGTGCTTAATTTGTTTTCTTTTAATTCATGGATAATGAAGAAGAATTACAAGGTGGGGGAGATGGCTTCGTATGAAATGTATGGAGGGGAGTATGTGGCACCAATTTTGGGAGTTGAAGGAATTATTTATCACTTTCTCTCTCATGAAATTCCTTTACATATATCCCATTTTTCACCCACATGAAAGACTCTTTTCGACCCCTCTTTCTTTCCTTGCTTTGGTTGTGCACAAAGGAGCTTAGGAGAAATAGGAGGATGTGCCCAAACCTGTAGGTAAGCTCCATAGTCATCTTCAACCTTGATTTCATGGTGGAAATCGAAATTCAATGCTTAATTTCTTCTTTTCTTCATTCAATCTTCAACCTTATCCATTCATTTCACACAAAGACTTGAGGAGGAGCCTTGGATAGTTGAGAGATCTTCATTCACAATTGAAGACTTGGAGCTTGAAGCTTCAATTCAATTGGCGGGTTATATAACTTGAACCCTTAAATGTCATCATTGCTTGCAATTTATTCATCATATGTTGAACTTTTCTTCTTTCTCGGTTTCCTTTTTATTAGTTGTTGAGATCATCATAAAAATAACAACTGATTTCAAAGGTTTGAAGCTTGAAGATGATGATGTCATCTTAAGCACACACCTCAACAAAGGAATGGGCAAACAATTTTCATAACTGATTGTGTTGATTCAGTTTCAAAACTGAATGAGTTAATTCAGTTTCAAGATTGAATGGGTAGTTGTACCCAAGACCGAATGGACAATTGAACCCAAGACCGAATGGGAAATTGAACTCAAGACCGAATGGGTAATCTACTTCAAATCGAATTGGTAATGAAGTTCAAGACCGAATGGGTAATTAACTACAAGATTGAATGGGTAATTGAGTTCAAAACTGAATGGGTAATGGATCTCAAGATCGAATGGATAAATGGAACTTCAAAAGCATTTGAGGTTAGTTGCTGATGTGAAAGATGGAGATTCAATGCATCAAATTGATTTAATTATAAGTGGATTCCATAGTGGATGATCCATTTATTACTAGCCCTAATCGATTGAATTGATTGAAACCCTAGTTGAGGGAATCGATTTCAAGGTTGATTCATCGAAACGGTCTCAAGACCATTTGGAGGTCAAACGGTCTTAAGACCGTTTGAGACCAAACGGTCTAAAGACCTTTTGGAGGTCAATCGTTGATTGTGGTGGATGGCTAGAGATACAAGGGCTACAATTTAATGTACTATCAATAGTTCAATTGATGGATGGTTCAATGAGTACAAACCCTAAATTGATTTGATGTTGGAAACCCTAATTGATCCTTTCAGTTTCAAGATGGTTTGGACCAAACGGTCTTGAGACTGTTTGAGTCCAAATGGTCTTGAGACTATTTGTGATCAAACGGTCCTCATACCATTTGGAGGGCAACGATCTCAAACCATTTGATGTTCATTTGGTTTCAAATGAGCAAACAGTTTCAAAACATATTGAAGGAGTTAGGGCAAGACCGATTGGAGGTCAAGCACCTTAAGACCGTATGGATATACAATTAAACCAAGACTTTATATGGTCTATTGGTCTTCAATACGGATTGAAGATCAAAATACTTCAAGACCGTTTGAAGGTCTAATACCTCAAAACTATTTGAAGGTTTAATTGAATCAAATCTTGTAAGTACAGTCAACCCCATAATTTTTATGATGTTTATCAAAGGTAATTCACAATGTTTGTACCTTTAAGGTACTAGGGTGATTAGTAATTTGAGGGGTTACCCTTTGATGCTTATGGAAGCAAAATCTCAACACAATAAGCTAACCCTAAGTGTGTATACTTAAATGAGGAGTCGACCTAATCTAATCAAGTTTGAAGTAATTAATATCCTAGGAGGATGAGAGAGAGGGAGTCCATACATGTATAATAAACATCTAATGATTACACCTCAACACTCTCAACATGAATAAAATATGCAATTAGGGTATGATTCTTGATAAAAAGATCATGAAACCCTAATTGAGAAGGTAGAGGAATCCTAACCCTAATCTAGGGTAATGATGTAACCCTAATCTAGGGTAATGATGTAACCCTAATCCAGGGTAATGATGTAACCCAATCTAGGGTAATGATGTAACCCTAATCTGGGGTAATGATGTAACCCTAATCTAGGGTAATGATGTAACCCAATCTAGGGTAATGATGTAACCCCAATCTAGGGTAATGCTATATGAAACCCTAATTCTAGGTAAATTTGCATAAAACCCTAATTTGGGGAAAAGTTATAAATGATCCTTAATTCAGGACAATGATGTCATGTGAAACCCTAATTAATGGTGATGTCATGTGAAATCCTAATTGAGGATGATGTCATGTGTAACCCTAATTGAGGGTGATGTCATGTGAAACCCTAATTAAGTGTGAAGTCATGTGAAACCCTAATTAAGGGTGGAGTCATGTGAAACCCTAATCAAGGGTGATGTCAAGTGAAACCCTAATACAGAGATGTTATGTGAACTCTAATTTTAGGGTGATGCTATGTAATGCTATATGAAACCCTAATATGAAATCCTATCCCGGATATAGGGTAATGGTATGTGAAGCCCTAATTTTGGGTTATAGAGCATGAAACCCTAATCTTGGGCAATAAGATGATAAACTATAACCCTAACTTTGGGTTGAGTTAAGAAACCCTAATTTCAGGTAATGTTGTGTGAAACCCATATATGGGGAGATGTTAGCTGAACTCTAATTATAAAGATGAAAAACCCTATTCCTAATAATGGAATAGTGATTAATATATTGATAAGTGAAACACCTAAAGAGGTTGATAATGGATATCTTTATATCAATAATTCCTTAACTCGAGATGAGTCCATATCATTGATAATGGTTGGATATTTCAAATAAGTGACTTGTTACCAATACATTACATGATAAATGTGATGAGCTGGTGCATAAAGTATTAGGATGTGAGATACCCTAATACAAGATAAGTTGAAGTGTTATAACCCCAATTTTTGGGTTCAAATAGTGAGAAATGTAATTTCTCATATTAAAGCTAATTGAAAAAATAATGATATGTTTTAATTTGTTTAAATGGATTCCATTCACAATAGCCTTGATTGGTTGTGTTTTGGGCTTGGTTGGCTATTGGGCCCAAATACTGAGGAAATTCAATTAGTAAATGAATAATCGAAATTCTAAGAAAAGAAATATGTGGAAACCTCTAGAAGGCAAATACAAAGAGGATTTCGTGCCTCTTGGGTTCCTTGGATACCAAGGAGTCCAATGTTGCAAAAAGAAAGCAATAAGAAATGAAGAGATTAATTATGTATTTCTTTATTAAGAAAGAAATTGAAAACAATGAGAAAATGTGGAAAATAAGTGAAAAGAGGTATAATTGAGTTATCCTTGGTGAAATTTCGTATCCCAAGGATTACTAATGATAAAAGGAATACCAATGAGGAAAAATTAAAGAGAAATAAAGATAAATACTCAAAAGGAAATATTATAATAAGAAATAAACAAGATAATGTGAAATAATGCATTAAGATGCATCTAGAAGGATAATAAATATCCTTGGAAAAGAATTTCTAAATAATAGAGTTTCTTGGGATCCAAGGATCCCCAATAAAGAGGAAAGAGAGAGAAAATACTAAAAAGGTAAAATAAGAGGATAATGTGTTGCTTCTTTAATGAATTATATGGAATTGTTTAAAAAAGATATTTTTCTATAAAGGAAAATAGGAATTCGTGCCAAAGCATTAAAAAGTAACTATAAAGTAAATAAGAGAAGAGGAATTTTGAATTCCTAATATCCTAGTAATAGGATATATCAAAGGAGAGAGAGAGAGAAGAATGGCTTCTCTTTGAAGGAAAACGAATCCTATTAGAAGAGGGACTACGTTTCCTTAAGGAAAGCCATCTTAGGGCTTCGTTACCCTCCCTTATAAAAGGGGTAAAGCCCAGGGACGATTTTCAAGGGTTTCCCACGCAGCCATCCTTCTCTTCTATTTCATCTTCTTCGTAGAAACCCTAACAGAGTAGAGCATCGAGAACGTAGTGCCATGAGGCGGCTAGAAGGAGTTGCTATAATAGTTTGTTGCTCTGTGGTGCAAGGAAGAGGCTTTGCTAGTACGGCCGCGCGCTAGCTCAGGCACAGCAGCGGCCGCACGGCTGCAACTCCGGCCACTGTTTGCAGCTCCGCACAGCCCAGATTAGCTATGATGGATGCGAACAGGGCGGTGCCCCAAGAACGGAAGCATAGGGCGGAGGTAGAGCGACCTTTTCCAGTGGGTTTCATGCTTGGAAGAGGCGGCAAGAACTCCCGCAAGCCGCTGCAGCACCACCTTGGTTTGCAGGTCCGGCGCCCAGCGCGTGGCCATCCGGGCCATGGCTCGGAGCTAGGACAGCTGCGCTTGAGAAGGTCGGAGGCAGTGAGGCAGTCCGCGGCGCGCCTTGGGTCCAGGAGGGGGGAAGAGAGGCTTCCCCAATCGTGGCTAGGGCTAGGATCGGCTGCCAGGTCAGGCAGCGTAAGGTTGAAGAAGCCCAAACAGCGTTGGACGGTTCTGCCCTCCCGTGGGCTAAGGAGCAATTAACTTACCAAGGGGTATAAGCATCTTTTGATTCTAATTCCTAAGCGGGTCGCGTGCATGGAAGGAGGTGACGTGTCAGCCTCTGATTGGTCCACAAAGGTAAACCTTGCGAAATTCATATTTATTTAACCGTAGCTCGGATTAAAACAAGTTATACATGAATGTTGATCAGGAGAATGAGAGGAATCCAATAAAAATGTTTTTATATCCTGAATCTGATCATAGTTCTAAAATTAGTGTAAAATATCATCTTTAATGAATTAAAGGCTAAGAAACCCTATTTTGAAATAAATAAAGTGTTTAATAGGGTTTAATGGATCATAAGAGTTGATATTAACTTGTTAAATGTAAAACGGTACATTATGTTAAAAAAGGAAGAACTTTGCACATGATTAGTCTAATTTGGAGATTATGTATATAAATATGCTTGAAATTTGAAAAGTGCATAAAGCTATCATCTTTAATGATTTAATTAATGAAAAACCCTTAGATTTGATGATAGATGGATGTAATGTTGATCAATGGATAATTTAAGCCTATTGTTCATAAAAGTGAAAATAAGATCTAAAAAGATAATCTTTTTATATAATTGGCTTAATTTAGTGTTTCGTGCATAAAAATGCATTAATGAGTTTGAAAACCCTAATTTAGGTGAATATGACTTTTAAATGATTTAATTGTTCAAATCCATGAATAAATAAGGATATGATGATCCTAAGTCAATTTGGGTATGAAAGACTATTAAATGAATAGTTTGAGCAATTAGGGTTTATATGAGTAGAAATGAGTATTTTAGGGTTTGTTAACCTAAAAGGGATAAAGTTCGAGAAATTGATCTAAGAAACCCTAATGAGTATTAATGGAACCGTAATGCGGATTAGAAACCCTAGAAAGAGAATCCAAGATAATAAAGTAGATTCTTGATGAAGTGTGTAATAAGTAGAGTACATATTCTTTTCAGGAATTATGTGATGATTGACTTACTTGCTTGGATCTGTTGATTGGCTTGATTGAATGTACCTGAAGTAAATGTTTAATAATCTACACGACTCGTAAAATGAGGTATGTCGTTACGCTTATGAATAGTCACTCTAGTTTCACGGCGATTTCCGAAGGATTTATCGGTTGCTTGAAAATAACTGTTGAATGTCTATTTATTTCATGCAACTATAAAGTGACTATGATTATCACCATAAGTATGCATATAACTGGCTAGATCCGTGTTCACCTCTGTTGCTTTAAAAAGGCTGAAAAAGGGGTAATCCTAGAGTAAGGTCTAGGTTACCGAGAGTTAGAAATTGGGTTGCCATGTGTGGCTCATGAGACTATTCAGCATACCATGAGTTAAGGAGTGGTCTGCCTATGGGTAGTTCCATGTGACTCAACCCTAGAAACTGGTACACCGGTTAGGTGGATCATGAGGGGTTTAATGGGGATCTACCATAAGGAAGGTAGTATCCAAGTCCACTATAGGGACAACTCAGAGGTTAGGGAACTTGTGTATCGCGGAGTTATATTTAAAACGTAATATTGATTGATTAATGATTAATTGAATGATTACATGGTTATCATAGTTGCAAGTTTATTGTTTCCCCCACATACCAGCTTCGACTGACTGACGTTTTGTTTGTCGGCGTTTTAGGTACAAGCCAAAAGGACAAACAGTAAATCGTCACATTGTGAAATACATGAAGAAAAAAAAATACAAGGAGGATTAGTTAGCGTAGAATCATTAAGTGGATAGAAGTTAGAGATCCAAAATTTTAAAAGGTATGCAAAGTTTATTTTCTTACAGCTTTTTAGTTTAGTATGTTAAAATTTGATAATTATTCTTGGTTAATTGCCGAACCTTTGATCCGGAAGTCATGGGTGCGGCTTCGACCTCTCGGTCTCCCTTAATTGGGGGTTATCGGGAGGTGGGGTCGTAACATGAAGAGTTTAAGATAAAGGTGATGAGGGAAGTGATACATCAAGACATGATAGATATCACTTCCAGCACCTCAAGATTGATACACCTTGATGTATTCTAAATTCAATATACTTAGATAATTAACACATGAAGTGTGTCATGTCAATTATTACATTAAGATGTAATGCACTTGGATAAGTGTAGGCTAACATGCCTTATGAAAAGGTTAAGCCAAATCAATAAAGTATGATGTAATCATATTCTGGTAAAGTTGAAACAAGAACTTATATCTTGTATTGATAATTCATTTAATGATAAGTGATGAGAATGAATAAGCATGATTGAATACTTATGTTATCAATGATGGCTCCTAGATGTCTGGAGCAATGAATTAGGGCTTGATCATTAATAATATGATCTTGAGAACCTAAATGGTTAATAATGGAAAACCCTAACCCTAATGAAGGGTGATGATATGTAAGACAAATCCTAACCCTAAATAAGGGAATAGTGATGCTACTCTTACATTGCATAGTGCTGATATATAATTGATATAACTGTTATCATGTAATGATCATGTAGGAAATCATGTGATGATAAGCATTTCCAGGTATGAGCTATGATGTGTTAATTATTTAAATGCTTTATGGGCCTTGTGAGCCATTATATGCTTTGTTACCTAGTAAGAGGTAACAAGAGACTTAATGGGCTTTGAGAGCCATGTGAGATGCTCGTGTAGCAAGTATCATGTTTACCTTGGTCAAGTGACCTGAAGCTATTAGTTACCTGATAAGTGGTAACAAGTGTTCTTTGATGAACTGAGGGTTTGAATACCCATCTTCCATAATAATGATGATGAGATGTTAAGTGATGAGAATGCCCATGATGTGACAAGGGATTAAGATTCCAATATTCTATAAAGTTTTGAAAAGTACATGATAGACAAATTATACTTTTCTTTGTAGCATTTGTCATAATAATGTTTGAGAACTTGACTGCTGCTAAAATTATACAGTAATGCACTTAATTAATCAAGTGGAATCTTATCATGTAGTGCCCTGGCCATATAACCATCAGTGTCAGAATTTGCTGGATGGTGAAATGGGTTGCTCCGCGACATAACCCGGAATGCATATTTTTGAATATGCGGGGGTAATGGGCGAAATATTCTTATGCCCTAATGGAGGAATTGATGTGAGATAAACATTAAATCTCTCAATCCTTCATTATATGTGTCGGGTGGATGTATCACTAATCCCCCGATAATGGGATGGATGTATCATGAATCTCCTGATAATATTAATGATGGATCAATGTGAGATAAACATGAAATCTCTCGATTGCGAAGAGAGTACAGTCGCCACTGTAACTCTATAGTGAAGTTGCCAGTATACCCTGGAAAGCTATTTAGCAGAGACACAAGATGTCCTGCATTAAATCTAATAATGACTGAGATAAGTGAGGTCATGGCAGCTGGCTCTTCCATTGACCTTGTATGGCTCTGATTTCGACTTCACAATGGTCGGTTAGAGTATGAGCGGTATACCTCATCTCCTCAGGGCTTAAGTGTGATTGTAAAATGTAATCAGCCGTATAACATGTTTGCTTAAGGATTGAATACGAAAATCATTGGTTGATGTTACATTTCTTTATGCATTTTTAGTTGATAGGAGATATATTTATGATTCCTTACATTCCTTGCAAAGTAGATAGATGATGTACAATTCTACCATGGGTAGTTGCAATGTTCTCCTTAAGTAAGGAGATTATCCTATTATGTTCATATAATGAATAATATTGTTGTTAATATAAAAAAAATCCTACTTAGTTTATTATCATTTATCTGCAATAATAATGTTTCTGGCGAAGAGTTATATCTCTCGATGGGACAATTTTCAATTGTCTCACCCCCGTGGGATCCAACTTTTTAGGTAGATGCAGAAGAAGAGACAGAAACCCTATAGTAGGGGGAAAGCTGCAGTAGCAACAGGGACAACTGTAATATTCCAGGTGGAGGCTCTGGAATGCATATTTTTCATAGAGAGTCCTATGTGTCGTCTCTGTACTCTTAGGTCCTTAGAGTCAGTATTTAGTGATTTTAATGAATCGATCTGAGATTTTGTCTTGATGCCTCGTGGCTTTATGTTGCTCATGTATAGACTTAACAGAGCAATTGATGTATGTAATCCTCGAGAAGAGATGGTACATGGTATGTACTTATGGACCAGAATGTATATGTAATACTTTGGTTCTTGTTATTAAGAGTTTCCTGAAATTGGATCTCTTTGTAAATGGTTTTAATTTTTAGTGATTTTTAGTAATCTGTCGTTAATTATCGCTTCCGCTAAGTTAATGATGTTTTGTTCGAACAGTTCATCATAATTTAGTGGTATCAGAGCTCTAGGTTCGCTGAGTCTACAGAGACATATGATTAAGGTTGTTGAGTCTGTTCTAGTGTCTTCTAGTTTATCTGATAGTGTCTTCTACTCATATAGGAGGAGAAGAACTTAAAGATGTTTGGATCACATGAAGAATATGCTGCTGAAAGCAGCAATGTTGCACCAACAGAAGGTGTAAGGGACCAGCAGAGAGAAGAACGACTGCCTGAGAACCCCCAAGATGATCCAACTACGATAAGGAATCCTTCTTTTAATATCACTGTTGGGCAGGTTAGGACTGAAATAATGCATATAGTGGACCATGTATTAGCAATACAACCAAGATTACCAGCCCCCAATGATGAAGTTTTGGATTCCAATAGGATTCTTGCTCAACATCAACATCTTGGAGCAATGAATAATGATGAAAGGAATAGGTTACAACCTAAAATCAGGATATGCCACAAGTGTAGGCAGCCTGGACATGTTAGAAAAGACTGTCCAGGAAAGTATAATGAGAAAAGAATTAAGAAAAGGCCTATCCAAACTCAGGATCAGAGGCCTAGTAGTTCCAAAAAGGGGAAGTTTTTGGTACCCCCGATGCAACCAGGGTCTAGTGCATAAGGGAAAGGGCTACCCAGAAAAGGTAAAGGACCTTTTAGACCATATCAAGAGAATAGAACCTGTCACCAGTGTAGATAGGTAGGACATCTAGAAAGGAATTGTCCAACTGCAAACACAATGGTAACCCAACCACCGAAGCAGAGACATCAAGGTCATCAAGGGAAACATTTTTCTAGTGGCACTCAAGGACGTGGATAGATGACCCAGGCAAGATTCTATGAAAAGAATCACCCTGAGGCAGTAAACAAACTACGACATGAGACAGGTCAGATGAAACAGTTTTATTCCGATATATATTATTTCATGATTTCATGTGCTAAATATAAGAAAGCAGTTGTTTTTAAGCTTTCTTTGACTAGTCATATGAGGACACAAGGAAGATAATGACTTATATTTTACTTAGTATTCCTTTAAATGCTTTATAATTTCTCTTGTTTGTGTGAAAAAGGATAAGATATAGAAGTGATGCATGAAGAAAATCTAGGAATGTTAAATCCTGTGTTTATAATGATATGAAAAGTGAGGAACATGATAGTAAATAAAGTGCATACTACCTAATCTCAGTACTTGTATACCCTGGCCAGGTATATAGTTATTAGAGATAGGGAAAGTATGGAACACTTAGATTGTCATCTTTCTGATTACTCTACCCAAGTAGCCATTCTGAAACAACCTAGTGAGTATAATGAAACTGTAAATATGGTATGGACATGTGTATCACATCCTAAGTGTATTAAAATGGAATCTGAGATGATCTCAGATCAGTCTAT
Organism: Alisma plantago-aquatica; assembly: GCA_963693085.1. Classification (NCBI taxonomy): domain Eukaryota; kingdom Viridiplantae; phylum Streptophyta; class Magnoliopsida; order Alismatales; family Alismataceae; genus Alisma; species Alisma plantago-aquatica. The sequence continues at coordinate 245,347,693 of OY856409.1, forward strand.
GTGTATGAGGAGTAAAAAATATAATCCTCATGATAAAGAACATGGTACAAGGGGGATGATCCTTGTCTGATAAAGCATGTGTGAATAGTAAAGGTTCCTTTCCCATGATATAGAAATGGGAAATGTGATGAAATCACAAAATTCTCATGAACATGTTAGAAAGTAACAAAGGAATGAGTATTGACATGTAATAATCCTTACAATTCCTATGCTAATGGCAAGGAACCTAGGATGAAACAAGAGTAAATGACTCATGAATAGTTGAAAGTTCATACAAAATTTAGAGGAGATGATAATCTTTTCTCTTTGACAAACAAGCCTGGGTGATGATGGGGTGATAAGAGAAATATGTTTCTTTATATTCTCTCCTTTTAGGGGGATAGAAATCAAGTGAATATTGTGACACTTGATGTGCATGGATTAGAAATAATCTAATGATGGATACTTAGAAAAGTATCAGTTCATCTTGGACTTTGGTTCCAAGATAAAGATATATGTAACAAATAATGTTCTAAAGATGAAAGAAAGATCGTCTTATATGTGTGACTTTGGGTACTAACAACAGAGAAATGGAAATGATGAGGATGTGATGTGTTTTTGACACATGTGATGGATACCAAAGTAAAGAATTATAGTATCTAAGAAATATCATGTGGCATGGAAAAGTAAAAGCATAACTCCTAATTAGATAACTTATGTTGGTTACCTGGACTGGCCAACTGTGAAATAAATCTAGTTACATTAAATAGTATGAACATCACATGTTAGGGGTTTATGCTCTGCATAAACATAACATCGATAAGGATGCACTAATTGATAGGTAACCTCCCCATATGAAAAGAGTATGTACAACTAATGAGATAGTTGGTACAAGTAGTAAGAAAGTTTAGTGTTGTGTTAGTAGATTGGATGGCACAACAGATGTATGATAATACATGTACTCACAAGTGGGTGACAAAATGTAACTCTGGTCTTTTCTTGTAAGAGAAATGCTTAACTAAATGAGGAGTATGGGAGACTCCCCGATTGAGACTCCCCAGAATTAAGAATCATGTCACAAAAAGTATAAATTGAGAAAAGTGATAAATCATTAAGGTTTGACACTTGAATTAAATAAGGTATGTATGATGTTTCTATGACTAAGAAAAGCATTATCTGACATAGAGTTGACTCTATAGTCAATAATGAAAAGAAACAGTAGAATATGTGTCTTGTGTGACAAGTTTTATAATAACCCTGTATGGATGGGCTTTGTGTTGATCAAAGTTCTATGGCATCTCCATGACATTAAGATGTTATGTGGAGACCTGATGATATAGTGAATGAACAATAATTGTCTCCCTTTACTTCAGATTTTGGGGACAAAATCCTTGTTAGGGGTTTATAATTTGTAACATCCCTAACCTGGGTTATGCTTTAGCCGTAGATGTTTTATTTAAGAAAGATAATATATTCTTGTCTTTATCCTTTTAAAAGTAATCAAGGCTCAAGAGGAACCTATGTTTCAATTTTAGTCCTTTTTGAATAATGTTAAAACAATATTTTTCCTATTTTGGACTAAAGTGCAAATTACCCAAGTTGAGGGGTTAACTTGCAAATGTTACATGGTAAAATGTTCCTCAAGTGTTGAAGCATCATAAAAATTAGAATGATGCAGAGGTATGGCTTGTGAAAGCCTGAGCACCAAGAAAGAGCTTATAAAGCAATGCTTGTGCATTAAAACCTAGTTTTGGTGTAATGTGCAATTTACCCAAAACCTAGGGTTCAATATGCAAAATCCCACTTCTAGAGAGTCCCTAATCTTTCTTGGTATCAATTAGAGACAAGAAAATGATAGGGGTGTCTCATTTGAATCACTTTGCAGGAGAGAAAATCTTGATATTAAAATAATCAAGATTTAAGCATAATTGAAACCCTAATTCAATTTAATGCAAAAATAAATACATTAATTGAAGTACCTTTCAAACAAAAATGAGATGGTTGAATTTTCATAAGTGTGAATGTCCCTGTGCCTTGCAAAGGCCACGAAATATCTAAAGCAAGTGGAGAGTCCACTCACATTAGTTAACTAAAAAGTAATATCCACTCAATTTTGGATATTATTATTATAATGGTTAAGGTGCTTAATTTGTTTTCTTTTAATTCATGGATAATGAAGAAGAATTACAAGGTGGGGGAGACGGATTCGTATGCAAGGGATGCAGGGGAGTATGTGGCACCAATTTTGGGAGTTTAAGGAATTGTTTATCACTTTCTCTCTCATGAAATTCCTTTACATATATCCCATTTTTCACCCACATGAAAGACTCTTTTCGACCGCTCTTTCTTTCCTTTCTTTGGATATGCACAAAGGAGCTTAGGAGCAATAGGAGGATGTGTACAAACCTGTAGGTAAGCTCCATAGTCATCTTCAACCTTGATTTCAATGTGGAAATCGAAATTCAATGCTTAATTTCTTCTTTTCTTCATTCAATCTTCAACCTTAGCCATTCATTTCACTCAAAGACTTGAGTATGAGCCTTGGAAAGTTTAGAGAGTTTCATTCACCATTGAATACGTGGAGCTTGAAGCTTGGATTCAATTTTGAAGGAGGGTTATATAACTTGAACCCTGAAATGTCATTATTGCTTGCAATTTATTCATCATATGTTGAACCTTTCATCTTTCTCAATTTCCTTTTTATTAGTTGTTGAGATCATCATAAAAATCACAACTAATTTTGAAGGTTTGAAGCTTGAAGATGATGATGTCATCTTAAGAACACACCTCAACAAAGGAATGGGCAAATGATTTTCATAACTGATTATGTTGATTCAGTTTCAAAACCAAATGAGCTAATTCGGTTTCAAGATCGAATGGGTAGTTGTACCCAAAACCTAATGGGAAATTGAACCCAAGATCAAATGGGAAATTGAACTCAAGATCGAATGGGTAATTTACTTCAAATCGAATGGGTAATTAAGTTCAAGACCAAATGGGTAATTAACTACAATATCGAATGGGTAATTGAGTTTAAAATCAAATGGGTAATGGGTCTCAAGATCAAATGGATAAATGGAACTTCAAAACCATTTGAGGTTAGTTTCGGATGTGAAAGATGGAGATTCAATGGCTCAAATTGATTTAACTATAAGTGGATTCCATAATGGATGATCCATTGATTACTAGCCCTAATCGATTGAATTGATTGAAACCCAAGTTGAGGGAATCGATTTCAAGGTTGATTCACCCAAACGGTCTGAAGACCAGTTGAGACCAAACGGTCACAAGACCCTTTGGAGGTCAATGCTTAATTGTGGTGGAAGGCTAGAGATCCAAGGGATACAATTTAATGTACTATCAATAGTTCAATTGATGGATGGTTCAATGAGTACAAATCCTAAATTGATTTGATGTTGGAAACCCTAATTGATCCTTTCGGTTTCAAGATGGTTTGGACCAAATGGTCTTGAGACCATTTGAGTCCAAAAGGTCTAGAGACCATTTGATATCAAATGGTCCTAAGACCGTTTGGAGGGCAATGATCTCAAACCATTTGATGTTCATTCAGTTTCAAATGAGCAAACAGTTTTAAAACCGATTGAAGGAGTTAGGGAAAGACTGATTGGAGGTCAAGCACCTTAAGACCGTATGGAGATACAATTGAACCAAGACCGTTTAAGGTCTAATGGTATTCAAGACCTATTTAAGGATAAAATACTTCAAGACCATTTGAAGGTCTAATACCTCAAAACTATTTGAAGGTTTAATTGAATCAAATATTGTAAGTACAATCAACCCCATAATTGTTGATGGTGTTTATCAAAGGTAATTCACAATGTTTGTACCTTTAAGGTACTAGGGTGATTAGTACTTTGAGGGGTTAACCTTTTATGCTTATGGAAGCAACATCTCAACACACTAAGCTAACCCTAAGTGTGTATACTTAAATGAGGAGTCGACCTAATCTAATCAAGTTTGAAGTAATTAATATCCTAGGAGGATGAGAGAGAGCGGTAGTCCATACATGTATAATAAACATGTAATGATTAAACCTCAACACTCTCAACATGAATAAAATATGCAATTAGGGTATGATTCTTGATAAAGAGATCATGAAACCCTAATTGAGAAGGTTGAGGAATCCTAACCCTAATCTAGGGTAATGATGTAACCCTAATCTAGGGTAATGATGTAACCCTAATCTAGCGTAATGATGTAACCCAATCTAGGGTAATGATTTAACCCTAATATAGGGTATGATGTAACCCTAATCCAGGGTAATGATGTAACCCAATCTAGGGTAATGATGTAACCCCAATACAGGGTAATGCTATGTAATGCTATATGAAACCCTAATTCTAGGTAAAGTTTCATTAAACCCTAATTTGGGGAAAAGTTATAAATGATCCTTAATTCAGGAAAATGATGTCATGTGAAACCCTAATTAAGGGTGATTTCATGTGAAATCCTAAATGAGGATGATGTCATGTGAAACCCTAATTGAGGGTGATGTCATGTGAAACCCTAATTAATGAAGTCATGTGAAACCCTAATTAAGGGTGAAGTCCTGTGAAACCCTAATCAAGGGTGATGTCAAGTGAAACCCTAATACAGAGATGTGATGTGAACTCTAATTCAAGGGTGATGCTATGTAATGCTATATGAAACCCTAATATGAAATCCTAACCCTGAAATAGGGTAAATGTATGTGAAGCCCTAATTTTGAGTTATAGAGCATGAAGCCCTAATCTTGGGCAATATGATGATAAACTATAAACCTAACTTTGGGTTGAGTTAAGAAACCCTAATTTCAGGTAATGCTATGTGAAACCCATATATGGGGAGATGTTAGATGAACTCTAATTATAAAGATGAAAAACCCTATTTCTAATAATGGAATAGTGATTAATATGTTGATAAGTGAAACACCTAAAGAGGTTGATAATGGATTTCTTTATATCAATAATTCCTTAACTCGAGATGAGTCCATATCATTGATAATGGTTGCATATTTGAAATAAGTGACTTGTGGCAAATACATGACATGATAAATTTGATGAGTTGGTGCATAAAGTATTAGGATGGGAGATACCCTAATATAAGATAAGTTGATGAGTTTAAGATAAAGGTGATGAGGGAAGTGATACATCAAGACATGATAGATATCACTTCCAACACCTCAAGATTGATACACCTTGATGTATTCTAAATTCAATATACTTGTATAAGTAACACATGAAGTGTTTCATGTCAATTATTACATTAAAACGTAATGCACTTGGATAAGTGTAGGCTAACATGCCTTATGAAAAGGTTAAGCCAAATCAATAAAGTATGATGTAATCATATTCTGGTAAAGTTGAGAGAGGAGCTTATATCTTGTATTGATAATTCATTTAATGATAAGTGATGAGAATGAATAAGCATGATTGAATACTTATGTTATCATTGATGCCTCCTAGCTGTGTGGAGCAATGAATTAGGTCTTGATCATTAATAATATGATCTTGAGAACCTAAATGGTTAATAATGGAAAACCCTAACCCTAATGAAGGGTGATGATATGTAAGAGAAATCCTAACCCTAAATAAGGGAATAGTGATGCTACTCTTACATTGCATAATGTTGATATATAATTGTTAATTGTTATCATGTAATGATCATGTAGGCAATCATGAGATGATGAGCATAGCTAGGTATGAGCTATGATGTGTTAATTATTTAAATGTTTTATGGGACTTGTGAGCCATTATATGCTTTGTTACCTAGTAAGAGGTAACAAGAGACTTAATGGGCTTTGAGAGCCATGTGAGATGCTCGTGTAGCAAGTATCATGTTTATCTTGGTCAGGTGACCTGAAGGTATTAGTTACCTGATAAGTGGTAACAAGTGTTCTTTGAATAACTGAGGGTTTGAATACCCATCTTCCATAATCATGATGATGAGAAGTTAAGGGATGAGAATTCCCATGATGTGACAAGGGATTAAGAGTCCAATATTCTATAACGTTTTGAAAAGTACATGATAGACAAATTATACTTTTCTTTGTAGCATTTATCATAATAATGTTTGAGAACTTGACTGATGCTAAAAGTATACAGTAATGCACTTAATTAATCAAGTGGAATATTATCTTGTAGTGCTCTGGCCATATAACCATCAGTGTCAGAATTTGCTGGATTGTGAAACGGGTTGCTCCGTGGCATAACCCAGAATGCATATTTTTGAATATGCAGGGGTAATGGGCAAAAATATCCTTACGCCCTTACGGAGGAATTGATGCGAGATAAACATTAAATCTCTCAATCCTTCATTATATATGTCGGGGTGGATGGATCACTAATCCCCCGATAACAGGATGGATGTATCATGGATCTCCCGATAATATTAATGTCAGATCGATGTGAGATAAATATGAAATCTCTCGATTGCAAAGAGAGTACAACCGCCACTGTAACTCTATAGCGAAGTTTCCAGTATACCCTGGAAAGCTTTTTAGCAGAGACACAAGATGTCCTGCATTAAATCTCGTACTGACCAAGATAAGGGAGGTCATGGCAGCCAACTCTTCCATTGACCTTGTATGGCACCGAGTTTGACTTCGCAATGGTCTGTTGGAGTATGAGCGGTATACCTCATCTCCTCAGGGCTTAAGTGTGATTGTAAAATGTAATCATCCATATAGCATGTTTGCTTAAGGATTGAATACAAAAATCATTGGCTGATGTTACATTTCTTTATGCATTTTTAGTTGATAGGAGATATATTTATGATTCCTTACATTCCTTGCAAAGTAGATAGATGATGTACAATTCTACCATGGGTAGTTGCAATGTTCTCCATAAGAAAGGAGATTATCCTATTATGTTCACATAATGATTAATACTATTGTTAATATAAAAGAACTCATGCTTAGTTTATTACCATTTATCTGCAATAATAATGTTTCTGGCGGAGAGTTATATCTCTCGCTGGGACAATTTTCAATTGTCTCACCCTTGTGGGATCCAACTTTTTAGGTAGACGCAGAAGAAGAGGCAGAAACCCTATAGCAGGGGGAGAGCAACAGCAACAATAGGGACAACTATAATATTCTAGGTGGAGGCTCTGGATGTCATATTTTGCATAGAGTGTCCTATGTGTCGTCTCTGTACTCTCAGGTCCTTGGAGTCATTAGTTAGTGCTTTTAATGAATCAATATGAGATTTTGGCTTGATGCCTCGTGGCTTTGTGTTGCTCATGTATAGACTTAACAAAGCAATTGATGTATGTAATACTCGAGAAGAGATGGTAAATGGTATGTACTTGTGGATCAGAATGTATATGTAATACTTTGGTTCTTTCTATTAAGAGTTTCCTAAAATTGGATCTCTTTGTAAATGGTTTTAATTTTTAGTGATTTTTAGTAATCTGTTGTTAATGATCGCTTCCACTTAGTTAATGATGTTTTGTTTGGACAGTTCGTCACAGTTAGGTTCTAACCTAGGTTAGGGATGTTACAGTATTATACACCCCTAACAAGGATTTCATCCCTGAAATCCCTGATGAAGGAAAACAATTTCCATTTATGCATCATATCAAGTTTCCACATAACTTGTATTGTCATAAAGATGCCATCGAACTTTGATTAACACAAAGTTCTTCTATTAAAGATTATCATAAGATCAGTCACATATATCACATACTTAGTTATCCTTTCCATTACTGACTGTAGAGTCAACTCTTATGTTAGGTACCACTTTACTTAGTTAGAGAAGCATTATACATACCTTATTCAACTCAGGTATCACATCTCACTAATTATCACCTTCAACTTATGTGAGAAAATTCTTGACCTTGGGAGTCTTCCATACTCCTCACTTAGTTTTAGCATTTTCATTTTCAAGGAAAGACCAAAGTCACATTTTGTTACCCACTTGGAACAATAAGTCTCATCATACATCTGCTGTGTCATTCTAATCTGATGACACAACACTAAGCTTTTCTTATAACTTTTACCATCTTGTTAGTTGTTTTATTTTCTTATCATAAGGAGAAGCTACTTATCAAAGAAGAACTTATCTCAAAAGTATTTCTAGATGTTATGTATAAGCTGCCTTAACAGATCTAGATAGGGATATTCTAGGGAATTATATTTAGTTTAATAAGATTTTCCCAGAATGATTCTGTAATTGTTGCTTAAATCAATACATCCTTATTGATGTGATGTTTATGCAGAGCATAAACCCCTAACATATGATATCCATACTATAGTTATTTCAAAGTTGAACCTTCTAGGTAACCAAACATGATTCATCTTATCAGGGGCCGTGTTCTCATATTCTCATACTATTGAAAGTTTTTGGATATTGGGTATTCTTTACCTTGGTATCCATCACATGAGTCAAAAACACATCACATCCTCATCATTGCCAAAGCCAAACATATAATAAGACCTTTCTTTCATCTTGGGACATACTCGTCACATATAATCTTTACTTTGGAATCAAAATTTGAGACTGGCTGATACTTTGTAAAGTATCCATCTATAGATTATTTCTAATCTAAGCACATCAAATGTCATATCTTTGAAAGGAAAGAACATAAATAAACACATTCCTCTTATTACCCCTTCATCACCCAGGGTTATTTATCAAAGAGAAGATATTATCGTCTCCTCTGATTATTGTATGAACCTTCAACTATTCATAAAACATTTACTTCTCATTTCATCCTAGATTCCTTGCCATCAGCATAGGAATTACAAGGATGATTATATATCATCATTCCTTTCTTTATTCTTGTCTAACATGTTCATGAACATTTTATGATTTTATCACATTTCTCATTTTCACATTTATGAAGAGATTATTATCCTTCACATATTCTTTGTCTGAACATGGATCATCTTTCTTATTCCCTTTCACTTATCATGAGGATTGTACTTTTTACTTCCTCATGCACACAAACTGGTCTGAGATAAACTCATTTTTTATTTCATTGCACTTAGGATGTGATAGAAACATTTGTGCCATATTTTCAATTTCATCTTGCTCTTTAGATTGTTTCAAAATGATTACTTGATCAAAGTAATAAAAAAGATAGCAATCTAAGAGTTCCATACTTACCCTACCTTCAATAGTTGAATACCTGGCCAGGGTATACAAGTATTGAGATTACGTAGTATGCACCTTGTTTGTATCATACACTTTACTTTTCATATCATCTAAATCTTAGGACTTAATATCCTTAGATTTCTCCAGGCATCTCTTTCACACCTCATCCTCTTTTATACAGACAAGAGAAATTATAAAATATTTTTCAAATATTACTGGACATAATATAAATTCTAGTTCTCCTCATTTCTTCCCCATGTTCCCATAGGACAACTAAAGGGAAGTCAAAAATAGCAATCCTTCTGATGATTATCAGATAAAATCAAGAGAAAACATATCAAAATGAAAAAGCTCTTATCTGACTGTCACCCCTTGGGGTCATCTACCACTTCAGATTGACTCAAAACAAGGAGTCTAACTATTTTGTATTATTTCTTTTGCCCCCCTTTTTTTTACATTTTTGGGTTGTAACTTTCATAAGCCCAGTCGAGTCTGTCTCGGTTGTCGAATTATTTCCTCCTTTCCTTTTAAACAAAATGGTTTAGTATTCTCAACATGTCCATATCTATAACATGTCTTTTCCTTGTATCATGGTCTTATCAGTCTTATTACCGATGTGGAAGCTAATTTAGAGGTTCTTATAGGTGGAAAGTTAGGACTTTTTCCTTTACTTAGTGACTATTGCACCAATGCACTAGGAATTTATTGTATTGGTGGCACCAATAACCTTGGCTTTTTAGAACAACTAGGCAAATGTTTCTAGAATTGTAGAGACCTTTCCTTAATTCTCAACTTATTGCCCCTCCTTGGGCATTGCCATTGCAAATTTACTATCCATCTATACTTATGGCATAGTTTATTTTCTTGCCATATGTTAATCCTTCCCACATTTTCCATTGTTCCAACATGACTATGTCATTCAGGAACCCTTTCAGATGCCAAAGTTTCTGCATTGAGGACTGGTAACCTAGGTTGTATTGCTAGTATCCAGTCTAGTATATGCATCACGGTTGTCCTAACCTGCCCAACAAGAGCATAAAAAGCATGATTCCTTATCTTGATTGGGTCAAGATGGGAATTCTCAGGCACTCATTTTTTCTCTTGCCTCATCCCTTGTACCCTCTCCTGGTGCAACAAAATTGCTTTTAGCAACGTGTTCCTCATGTTCTCCAACCATTTTTAAACTTCACCCTTTCTTTTGCATAAGCAGAAGTCACAATAGGGTATACTGGAGGACACTAACACAAACTCAATACCTTAGTCCTATGTCTTTGTAGACTCAACAAACCTTAGGCTCTGATACCAAAACATTGTGATGACCCGACATCAAATCAGGTCATCACTAGTAATTAATTGCGGAAACACCATAAACAGTGGAATTAACAAAAAATCACTAAGAATTAAAACCATTTTGCACATAGATACTCTTCTAAGAATTTTTACTGAAAGAACTAAAACCTTATATTTATCATGATTCATATTATACATTCATTGTACACTCTCAGCTCGAGGATAACAAGTACAAGTTGCTCCACTCAGATACATACAATAGCAACATAAAATCTTGAGGTAATCCAACCAAAATCCCAAGTCGTCTGTAAAAACCACTAAGAACTATCTCCCAAGGATGTAAGAGTACAGAGACGACACATAGGAATTCTATCTAAAAGACACGACATAAAGTACACTCAACCTGGGCTATTATTGTTGTCCCTGCTGATGTAGTCCTCCCTCTATAGAATGGTCTCTACCACCCCGTACACATCCACCTAAAAATTGTGGATCCCATGGGGTGAGACAATTGTCCCAGTGAGAGATATAACTCTCTGCCAACAATATTATTTTCACAGGAAATAGTATAAAATTGAGCATAGGATTCTTTTATTTATTAAGCAAGATTAATCAATATTATATGAAGAACTGAGTAATCTCTTCTCTTAAGGTAATGTAGCTATCTATGATAGGGCAATAAATCATCTATTTACTTTAAAGGAATATGAAGAACATGTGTAACATCTACCAACTAAGATGTATAAAAGTAATAAGGCATCAACCAATGTTTTCCGTATTCAATTCTTAAAAAAATACACTACACGACTGATTACATATTCACATTCACACTTACGCCCAGAGGAGATGAGGCATACTGCTCATACTCCAACCGACCACTAGTAAGCCGAAATCGGTACCATACAAGGTCAGTGGCAGAGCCGGTTGTCAAGACCTCACCTTTCTCAGTCAGTATGAGACCACTTAGATTTATCAGGACATCTTGTGTCACTACAATTTAGCTATGTTGGGGTATAGAGACATCTTCACTATAGAGTTACAGACACGACATGTACTCTCTTTGGGAGAAGACCACCTTTCCCAGATTATTTTTCATCAGGAAGACCACTGAGCAACCTGGTGTATTTGGGGAGTCCAATAAGCACCCTCGTTTAGTTGGGGAGTCCATTGAGCACCCTCATTTGGTTGGGGAGTCCACTGAGAACCCTCGTTTGGTTGAGGAGTCCACTGGGCACCCTCGTTTGGTTGGCGAGTCCATTGAGCACCCCGATATAATGATTACATATTCAAAAATATGCATACCGAGTTAAACTCGTATCACCATTCAGAAAATCTTGACACCAAATGGATCTATGGTCTGGGTAACTACATGATAATATTTAACTTGCTTAATTAAGTGCATTCCAATACCTTTTAGCATCAATCAAGTTCCAAACAAGAATTATATCAAATGTTACAAAGAAAGGCATAAATATGTTTATGAAGTACTTTCATATTCTTTGGAACACATAGATCACTTAGAGTCTCAATCTCTTATCATCATCATGCTTGGGTATTCAAACCCTTAGTTCATCATTAAGTACTGTCACCACTTAGCAGATAACCATTACCTCTAGGTCATCAGACCAAGGTATTAATTCACATAGTTCACATAGCTCACAAATCCCATTTAAACATCTTTTCACCTCTAACTAGGAAACAACCATATTTTAAGATATTAGATTATATGAACATTATACTTGTTGTACATGTATTTCACATAGCTCACAAAGCCCATGTAAACATCTTGTCACCTCTCACTAGGCAACAAACATCTTTTAGGTCATCAGACCACATAAATATTATACTTGTTATACAAGTATTGAATATGTCTCACAAGGCTTATGCAATAAGGGAAATACAACCTTCCCATTATTAGGGTTAGGGTTTCTTTTTATAACCGAATAGGGTTTCAAGTTCACATTATCAATCTAAACCCTAATTCTTCACTCCATACATTTAGGAGCATACATTGATATCATAAGTATTCAATCATACTTATTTATCCTGCATCACTTATCATTAAATTCTTATCAACACAAAGTATGAGTTTCTCTCTCATCCTCAATAAGATATTGATTACATCCTACTTTATTATCTTGGCTTAACCCCATCAAGTGTATCAAACTTGAAGTAATGGATGTGATATTTATCATGCCTTGGTGTATCACTTCCCTCATTACTTTTAACTTACTTAAGTTCATCAACTTATCTTGTATTAGGGCATTTCCCATCCTAATACTTTATGCACTAACTCATCACATTTACCTTGTAGTGTATTGGTCATAAGTCACACAATTAAGGTACTCATCTATCATCAAGTGCTATGAACTCATATCGGTTTACAACATTATTGATATAGGGTTGGACATTATCAAATACTTTAGGAATTTCACCTGACAAGGTATTAACCACACCATGACTTGGTATTACACTCATCACTACTAAGAGTGTCTTGTCCTCACCTTTACAAGGTGTGTCGGGTTGAATCATGTATCTCAACTTGAACACATGTATTGGGTTAGGTGTATATCAAGATAGGCATCATCATATCACTCATCACTTACTCATTAAGGTATTAATCTTACCAATCATATGGTGTATCACCTTGACCATTCATGGGTGTACATCCTTACCTCTCTTGAAGGTATTGCCCACACATTACTTTATTAAGTTTGACTTAATCCTCCACTTGAAGGTACATTAACTAAAAATTTATCAAATTGCATTAAACTTGTTATTTCTTAATATAGCATTTAACATAACCCACCACATGTATCACTTAGTCAAATTGAATTGAAGCATACCTACCATATCGGACATCATGGTGTATATATGCTATCATATTGTGTTTAAAACACAACCTTCACATCCAATTGTCTATCCATAACAAGCATGTGGTGTAACCACATCATCATATCGTGTATGGTGTATCCCCTAAGACCATATCATGTATCCATCTCGGATTAGTTATCACTTAGTTCTTATCATCTCAAATCAACCTCATATCGTGTATGGGTTAGATTATTGACCTCATATCATGTATAAGGATATATTGGGTTCCTATATTGTATACAAGGGTACACCATATTGGGCATAGAATTTATTGCCTCATCATGTATCGTTTAAATAATGTATACACAAAACCATATCGAGTTTCCACCTTCAATTGGTGTATCGGTTCCCATATTGGGTTGCCATGTCAGTTTCCCATCTTGGGTTTATAATATTGGATTCCCATCTTGGGTTGCCATATCGGTTTCCCATCTTGGGTTTACGATATTGGATTCCCATCTTGGGTTGCCATATTGGTTTACATGTTGGGTATCATACCGGGTTACCTATATTAGATAAACCCTTAAGCTCATAACCTTTTTATACTTTCAAGGATTAGTTCTATCATTATAGTTACATGACAAGCTAGATACTTAGTTTCTCTTCAACCCATCACAAGGTAATAGGGGTATGTCAGGTTTTAAAGGCATATCATCTCAGGTTCCCCTTCTTCATCTAGGGTTTTCACCATATTGGGTAGAGTATGCCATATCATGTGAAAGGTATAACCTTATCCTTGTATCATGTATAAGGTGCAAGTAGGTATCTCCCATATCGTCCATAATACATGTCTCCTATTGTGTATGAGGTATCACCTACTTTTATATTGAGTGAACCCCCATCTTGGGCTCCATAACGGATTTCAAGGTACCATGATGATGTCATAATCATCAACCTTAAGACTTTTGTATTTCTATTCTAAACCATGATCAATAGTCCTAACTACTTATTGGGACTCATAGATATATCAATTAATCAAAGGAAATCCGAATTTGAAAATAATCAACAGGTTCAACAATATTGGAAAAGAATAATAACATGGTTGTGTTCAAGTTATATTACCCACCTCTTAAAGCAATTTCCAAGCTCGAAGCATCAAATATTCATGTTCCAAGATTGAAGATGAGCTTCTCCAAGATCCAAGACTTGAGCTCCTATATTTTGCATGATATCTCTACTCATAGTGGCCGATATCAGCTTACTAGGTTGCTATGACCTACTTGGTCGATATCCTTTGTCCTTGGCCGATACCAAGCCCTCCTACTCAACTTTCCTCACTTAATCACGATACAAGAGTGGTATGCATGATATGAAAGGGAAAGTTGATAACAAGATTTCGAAAATTCTACTAATATGTGAAGGGAAGGGTTTTTATACTTGAGGTTTTATGAAAAAGAGTGTAAGAGGTGTCATTAGCTTAAGATACTAAGTGCCACATAGCCATGCATGGTTGACACATGTATTTGCATGCATCCTATCTTTATCTTGCGATGCAAAAATAAAATCTCAAATATAATGAAAAGGATAAGGGTTGGGCTCTTTAGTTATCTTCTAGGGTAAGCAACTTTCCACTCACTTTATTATTATATACAACACAATCTTTTCCAAAGAAAAAAATGTAAGCTGATACATATGACCTCCTTGATGTGTCTAGCCCATAATGGGTAAAGCCAAGACCCCACAAACTAATAGGAGACTCCCTTTATGGCTCCATGTCCGATAGGGACTCCCATTCTAAGTCCACAACTCGATATAGCTCTCATATATATAGCTTTCAACTATGCATTTTCTTGGTCTTTTCATTACTAAGAGTGCCATCACTCTAGGATAATTCAAACATAGTGTATCCTTCTTTCTCTCTCCTCTATATGATACTAGGAAGGGTTAGAGACAATCTAGAGGTGGTAATTTACACATCAACCCTACCTTTTGAATATATTACAATTTGTACCATAATTGATGCACAAAGCACTTATCATTATTCATTCAAGTTCTCACTTAGAATTTAGGCATTCCACAATCCATCACTTAGCAACATTCTCTCTCTTATGATGTTAAAACACTTATAATACATTCAACATGTGACATTTGCAATATAACCCCTCATCTCAGGTAAATTGCACTTTTCACTTAGATTATCATATAACACACATATAGTTTGCAGATAAACTCAAACTTGGAAATAAACTTCACAAAGAGTCTTAATTACTTTTCAAAAGATTAAAAAAAGTGTGTAAATGACTTAGTTAAGAAAATCCTCTAGGGTTAAGTTATAACCCAAGTCAAGGATGTTACAGTTGGATTCCAAAGAGTTGACATTTTTTGAAGAGATTGGTTTTGGGATTGTTTTTCATTATGAGGTTGTGGATACAAATTATGACATTCCCTTTATTCATTACTTTTTCCAAGAGACTAGTGCTTTCCATTCTACTTATAGTGAGCTGGTTATGACCCCTAGTGAGTTCAATGGGATTACTCGATTTGGTTTTGGTGTAACCCCCATTTGTTGTTTGACATATAGGTATCTTTGGGGACGATCATGCCTTGGTGAGATACTAAGGGTGGACCTAGATGATATTAATATAGCTTTTGAATATGAAATTAGATATAGTTATCTTCCTAGTACCTTCTTCAAGAAGAGGGAAAGGAGGGTTTCAATATTTCCTTTATTTACCGCCTTACTAGTCAAAGAATTTCCCTTAGTATTGATTATTGGTTGTCTTTTTGGTAACTACACTTGAAGTATAGGAGAATTAGTCAGTTATCATATCTTCTTAATTTGAAGGTAGTTCCTTCCTTTGACTGGGGTAGATGTATTATATGCCAACCTATTGACATTCTTGAGGAGGTGCCTCAATTGTGATTTCTCCATGAAGGAACTATAAGGGAGGCCAAAATTTGTGTTGGGTTTTTGGGTCTGATTCGATTACGAATTTTTTCTTCATTTTCTGCTTAGCCTGAGATGGTTATGGTGAGTGATTTCAGTAATTGTTTTCTTGTTGTTTAACATACCAAATTTTGGCACTAAATTTATTACGAGTATTATACATAATCCTCTAAAATTGAAATTTTCTTTTGATAGATTTGCATTCTTGTTCACACTTCATTGAAATATCTTGATTTTTTAACAAAAAAATGCAATTTGTCTCCATTTTTATCTATTCCTCTCATGCGGGGTGACAATTGTAAAGTTGAACTCAAATATAAACTCTTGGCTATTGAACAACTTAAAAAGGCATTATTGATTTCTAAATATTAAAAATGGAATCAATGGTGAGAGAAATAATTTTATCCATATTGACTCATGAATTTAGGGTGTTGGTATTTTTTATAATTAGATTAATGTCCATTAAAACCATGTTGAAAATTTCAATGGAATCTAATTAATTGATTAAGAGATATAAAATTTTAGAGTAAATAAGAACTCATGATAAAAGAGAATAAAAATTTACTTTTAATTCACAAGTCAAATGTCCTATTGACTGTCTTCCATGATCCAATGTGTGATTGGGTTCTCCTTCCTTAATAAGGCCATTACCAGCCATAGGATAAGAGAGCGGGCAAAAATTCTCCCCATGGCCTCCAATCTCCCATTTTGAATTCTTTCACTCTAGTCCCCTTTTCCCCAATTCATCGACCTACCAGTTGGAGGAGAGATGAAGGGAAATTGCAAGAGCCTTTAATGGTCGATGACATAAAGAAGTAATAGTCAGCGAGTCACCATTAAGAATCATACTACCTTGGGAATATTAGGAACATGAGGAGCTTCATTTCCACTTCTTGAACTAGAACTATAAGCCCCTTAGCCTATAAAGGCCCCTCATCACTCAGTCGAAAACCTTCCAAAGTCCATAGCCACATCCAACCATTTTATTCTTCTGGGACCCTCAAACACCCTCCCAACTACATCCTTTAGTACACTGGGATTCATGACATGCTCTTAGGTTTTCCTTTGTTCATGAATCGACCTCAAAAGATAACTCTACTCTTGTTTCCCCTCCCAACCCTGAATCCTCTAACATTGGATACACATTGACCAACAATGTTATAACATAGAGTTTTCCCATGTATTTACATATTTGAAATGAAAATATATGAATAATATGGATATATTAGAAATTTGGTGTGATTTGTTTCAAAAGTATGCATTTAATTTGCAATGGTTTTTGTAGATTTTACTATTTTCAATATCCAATAAAAGTTACGGGGAAAAGAATGAGAGAATATCCAATAATAAAGTTAACTACCAAAAGTAATGGATGATTAGTATTCTACAGATCGTATCATGTACAATATTCTAGAAAAGTGGTCTTGTAGGAAACTAATGGTTTGGTTCCTTGTTATCAAAAATAAGAAATATAGCCAAGATGGTAAGAAAAAAGAATTAATTTAGTGCCTTAAATATATCAACTAAAAGGGATACTTGGAGACAAAGCAAAGTATCTCTAACTTGTTTATTTTGGTATCAAATCTCGCACCCACCTAGATATAAGTTGTGAAGACTTTCCGTTAAAATTTGGGATTAAAAGCATAAAAGGAGAAAGAGATATGAATTTAATAAGTACTCCTAAAGTGAAAGGGAAATTTGAAATACATTAAATGTCAAGATTATTAATAAAATTGGGAATCAATATATGCCCCTTTTATCCTATCATGTACAATCACAACCATAGGATCGACATCATAGGGTCATAAGACCTTCTCCTACCTGTGGCTAAGAAGAAAGCCAAACACAATGTAGTCGGTTCCTTTGTTCACACCTTTCTCTCACCAGATTTCACACGAGATCCTAAAATCTATCACATTAGAACCAGGGGATGAAATTGCACCAATCCATCCTAGAATTAAGCACCTTTGGAAGGTTATTAAGGATTTTCCTACATTGTAGAATAGACGACACCCAACCTTGGATACCCCGACTATAAAAGGAGGGCTAGAGACGCCAAACAAGGTCACCAACGGATCCATAAGGCACTACTCAATCCCATAACTCCTTTCCCTATTGCCAATTCTAACTCCAACCCCACTCTCTCTCTTTTTATCTATCCAACACTCTCTCAGAGAAAACTTTCACTATCCTTGCAACTCTAACCAACCTCCTAGCCAATGGAGGCCATCGACATCTTCGGTTGGAACAATGAAGTTATTGGTGACCTCATCAATCGTTGAGGAAGCTAGGATCTTAGAGTCAATTCTTGCATTGATTCACCTAGAACTGTTCGTGAGTGAGCAAAGAGGAAGAAGAGGATAGGGAGGAAAAGACTCCCTTTCCCCTGAGCTTTTGGGATAAGGTAAGGGCTAGACTAGTCTTTTTTATTTCTATTTGCACCAGGCTATCTAGTTGGCATGAGCCCATTTTCTTGGCCCAGCCTAGTTGTCACATCAGGGACTGGGGTTTAATTGCTTAGGTGGTGAACCCCTATTCACTAGAAATATTTAATTTTGCAATAATTATAGAAAATCATAGGATTATCCAATAAGGACATATTATATACAAAAGTTGATTAGAAAAATAAAATGATCTCAATAAAATTAGTTTTAAGACCTAATTCTTGCCCTAATTCTAAAAGTACCTAAAGTTTTTTTTGGTCGGCTAAACTACTTTTCCTATTTTTGGTATTTTTGTATTTTGTGTAAAAAGTTTACTAAAAAGAGAAAGAAGATTTTATACAGGGCTGTAGGTCCAAGAATCAAAGAATACGGGATATGCAAACTCAACATAAAGATGAAGAAAATGAAATTCAAAGCAAGACATACTTCAGATAGACAGGAAAGCATCCAATCCCTTACCAAAAAAGATGGGTCTTGGCACATGAACCAGCAGCATCAGAAAGTAGATATGATTGCCCATGAACATCACTTCACTCAACCTAGAAGAATAGGACTCTTCAACAAAATCCATAGAACCTGTTGTTAGCCCAGATAGAAACAGAGCAGACTCAACATATTGACATCATCCTCGGTTAATATAACTGATACACTAAAACTAGGAATAAAATCAGAAGAGAGATCATATATTCTACAGTAGGAAATGAATAATTAGGGACAAGTCTTCAAACAAGAGAGTATAGAATGTTGTGATTTAGAAAGACATTCATAGAGAAACATTAGAATACAACATCCTTGTGGTTTCTTCTCTTAAAATCATCATAATGTCAACAACATGAACTACCACAAGAAAGACATCTGATCATAACTTATCAGACATAAACAGAAGCCAATAATGCTTTTCGGTCACTATCTATAGATTTCCAAAGATCCAAAGGGGTATGACATCTATCATCATGAACTCTCATATTTCTTTCATGCCAAATTTGATACATAAGGATAGAAAATAGAGACTTGAAAACTTTATCCTTTGTAGAAATTACATAATCCCAACTAGTAGGGAAATAGAACATGGGTGGGACTTGAGTACCTCAAACCAAATTTTAGAGACATAGGAGCATTCAAAGGTGATCTAATGACAACATTCATAATCATTCATATAGAGGAAACACATACATGTTACATAGATCTCGATTCCTTATAATATAATCAGATGTGGGGAGTCTATTGAGGTTGCATTCCCAAAGATGCATGATGCATTTTTTTAGGAGCTTGAAAACTCCAAATCCAGCCAAAACAACTATCTTGAGAGCCCTTAGACCTGATAGCATCCCATACAAATCTCAACAAAGCCTTTTTGAGAGATTTTAAAACCAGTTTATCCCTACTATAGAGTTTACTATCTTTTGGTTGCAGAACTTTTAGAAGCACAATAGATACTCTACTATAAGGAACATGCTAGTAACCATCTCTGATAATCGAGATAACCAAATCATTATGGGGTAAACCAGACTTGATAATCTACTCTTTACCATACTAAACACGAGCACTCGTCTCCGTCCTCACACTATTTTCCGTAAACAACATGACTTTTATCTCTCGCTCTGTCTTCAAATTCCCTGAAACAATCAGACTTTTGTGGGTGTATTCCTCCCTTCATATCTACCCTAATCGCCCGCTACCAACACCCTAACCGTCTTCTACCACCGCTCATGATGATATCGAGGGGCCAAAGTACGGTACCGGACGCAAGGCCATAAACCGAAGGGGTGCTCGTCGCAACATTCAACTTTGAACAACATCTGAGATTAGGGACATGCTATCTTTGTGGAGGATCGGATCAAAATATATGTAAAAACCTCCGTGGCAGCTGTGACATTGACACAGAGAAGCGAAAGCACAAAGGGTTCATTGAAACGTACAAAGGGTTCTGCTCCGATACACAAGGGATTATGATTATTTTAAGATCAGATGACAATACAGTCCACTAGCAATTTCAGCCTGACGGAGACATGTTCGTCGCCGTCTTACTGTGATTAAATAGTTTCCGTGGAAGTATTTATACAACTTTGGTGGAAGTATTCTTCAATGGCTATCGTATGTTCCAACTTGTTATACCTTACGAAGGTTTCTACACATACCTGAAGAGCTTCATGCACTAGAAAATGAAATCAGTTCAAGATACATTATGAAGCTTTCCTTTTTATGATAGCTTAGGATGTACACGTGCAAAGGTTGTTGATAAATTTCAAGGTGATAGCTTTCTACGGCGGGGCTGACATCTACACAAAACTGGTGAAGTGGTATTTCGTCAAGTGTATATATGGATAAGACACATAGTTGACAATGAATGGATGGATGAGTCCTTTAATTAGTCGGCTATCATCCTAGGATGTTCGAAATTAACAGGATGTGAAGGCATACATGTTTTTTCAACAGAACTGGAACCAACCGTTACAGATTTACAACACATTGTACTTTGGTAAGATATTAGAGCTAAACACAATACTTATTTGTAGGATATTTTGCAACTGTTGGAAGTTTGAGGAGGTCAGGAACATTTACCTTGTTGTTTAACGTTTTCTTTATCATTTTGATATTTTGTCAAGATAATTCGTTCTGTATAGGACATGGAAGATTTGACAACGGGGGCTTCAAGCTTTACATATGTACCACTGCGTTGCTACTGGGCGGCCAACCTCAATAGCACGTATGTTGTGTTACACTTCTTTGAACTGATCATGACCCTTTCTGTTGTTAAATTGTTATATCATTAGAAACCAAGACTCCCTTCAGATGCAGCAATGAATCTTATAAAACATCACCAATTATCTAGAAGCTAATATCAATATGATTGCTGAATTATTATTGATCTATCAATGGAACATATAAGACCTTTCTGAGTTGGAGAAGACTATGTATGTATTTTTCATACCCGTTGCATAATGTTATATGTATTTGAAATCCGTTATAATAGTATTTGAATTTCATTTTAATTTTCTTATTTCTAGAATGTATGGGGAGGATAGGGTGTCACATCGAGTAGGTGCAGCCTCCGTCCCATTTATCTTTCCAAATGGAGTTTGGAGAGTAGATATAATGTTTGAGATCTCACTTACAATGTGGTTTCTACCAATTTGTCCCAATCAATACATGACATGTTTATATAATGTACCATTTATGTAGTCTACATGATACCATCGAACATACTTATTTACATGGACAAGGTTTTACACAACAAATTTGGTTGACATTGAGAGGGTCTTTCGATCCTTTTATTTGTGTACCTTTCGCACGATAGGTTATGTTCCAATCTATATCATGTTTGGGTTCTACCTTATTTTTGTAAGCAACATTTATCTGAAGATGTTGGATAAATACTCAATGTGAAATCAAGTATACTTGAAGTGAAACCAAGTATCTGCCACTATTCTAAGACCCCTAATTAAATATATTTAACTTCCTTACCCACACTCATCCGAAGTGAGGAATTTTTACTTATCATATAACACAATCAAACACTGCTTTATCATAATATTTTGTATATGTATCCTTGCGTCTAGATAACGATGAAACGCAACACTAGGTAGGGACAGTCCAATTTATTTAAAGGATATATTTTATACAAAGTGTGACAATGTTTTATTGTTGGTTGTCAATCTATCCTCAACCCTCCTCCTTTATCCAAATTTATGACCAGATACACTTCACATGATGTATAAAATATAATCTCAGTTAAAGAATTTGCAAAATTATTTATAATTTATGATTGTCAAGTAGTACATGCATTCTTTTAAGAAGTGGACTAATCCATTTAAGTTAATCCAATTATCCACTACCCAACAATGTAGCGGTTTGGTGGGACTAAAACCCTTTATTGGGGGGAGGCCCAATACTTGCCCCATGGCCTCACCTATTCAACCAACAAATTTATTAAGTTGTGTTCACATCAATTATAATGACATAAATACCATTTTAGAAAGAGAACCAACATTGGCTCAATAACCTAAGTCGTTCAAATAATAAATTGATGAAATAATGTCCAGGTCACTAATAATGGATGACCTAACAAATGAAGTATTGGATAAATGCCATATAAGTTTGTGTTGTAAGTGTAGTTTCCAAGAGTTTTCCTTTAATGTTGGATATCATATTTAGTGTCTCACTATACCATTATATAGGGCCAAAAGAGTTATAAAACCCATTTTGGGGCTTCCACTATGAGCATGTATGCTAATTTCATGCTTCACACTTAGAAAACCATTATGCATGATGACTACAATGAAGAAAATGATGATGTCATTTTATACTATAGATGAATGAGGCCTCCACATGCAAACTTGTAAGCAGTTTGTCACCAAGATATATAATGATGATTGTGATCCACACATATTCCTATTATACTGGAAACATAATTCGACAAGGATGAGCCCTATATTTAATCACTCTTCTTACATGAAAAATAGGCTAACCATGGCTGAAAATCCTTTTGGCATATTTGCAAGAATGTGTCTATATTTTAAATTTATTTTTTTCTTGAAAGAAGAATGCATCCACCAAAACTAGAAATCCAATAAAATTACTACTTGGAAATTTAGTGAGTTACTTCTTCACTATAGTTCCTTGAAACATCATTCAACACTTTGATATTGTACATGTTGCTCCAATACTTAACTATTTATTGTATATAATAATCCTTTTTTATATGAATTTTAAAATTATCTAGGCCATGATATGATTGACTCTAGGAGTTGAACATGTTTTGTATATTCATTGATTACAATCTATCTTAAATAAATCAATATGATTGAAAAATTCAACAATATAGAATCATATTGTGAAGGCATATGCAAATAGTTAGCTTGTTATTTGTCTGGGCTCAGTGTCTTAAAAACTGGTATAATAAAAAAGAGGAGATTGATGAAGAAATGACAGAAGAAATGAGGGAACAACCTTCACATTGTAATGTGTATGCTTAAAATTGAGAGGGGAAGTAAAGTCACAGTTAGAAGGATAATTCACAATGAAAAAATATAATATATTCCCCTTTCTTATCTCCACTCCAATTATATGAGAAGAGGGAAGACAATACACTAATATACTCTATCATTACTCTTAATCCATGTCATTTTTACATCATTGTGCTTATCTGGACATAATGATATTTCCCTTCTTCTCATGTTATCTTGATTTTGTATGTGTCAAAAATAGCAGTTTCAGAATAATTGGATCAAGCAAGTGTTCATTTTTATATAATTGATTATTTTTAGTTGTTAATAAGTTGCACATTAGTATTTTCTTGGTCAATTTGTCATTGTAAATATACCCAGTTTGATACATTTTGAATTATGTCTGTGAATCTCAATATAGGAATTGAATATGTTTCTGTAGAAGATAATGGGCATGTTTGGTATCATAATTTACACATTAGATTAACTCATAAATATGTATAGTTTCTTTATCTCAACCTTAAATATTAAGAACCATGGATAAAAAGTAATCTATCACCTTAGTACAAGATGATAAAAATTTATAAGGTCCAATTATTCGTCTTAAGATTTCCAATTAACTTTTGATTATCAATACTTAATAAAAACCTTTCACCCTTTTGACCTAAAGTTGCAAAAAACATTATATCTCACTATTATGCTTTATATTTCTCCAAATTAGGATACAAATAAATGTTACCGATAACATATATTTCTCACGTGCATCACACATGCATGTACTATTCATTTCTTGACCCACTAGATCTTCTAAAAAAAGAACCATTAAGCCAAGGATCTAGCCACAATTTAGTTTTATCACCAACACCTACATGAAAATCAACCTGGGGTAACAATGCATGACAGACTCTCAAATTGTTGTTAAAGAGCCAAGAAAAATTAGAAGAATCAGAAATACTCCAAAATGAATGATACCTTAAGTACGTTTCATTTATCAATTTCACCCAAAGAGAATCTTTCTTTTGGGGTATATCACATACATTTAGAATAAGACACACCTTAGAAACATCCTTACTCTTCCTCAAACCCAAACCTCCTTCATTCTTAGGTAAAGTTACTTTCTACCAAGGAACCAGATGTTAATTCTTCTTATAATTAGAGAAACCCCACAAAAAATCCATGTAGTACTTATCAATTTCATCTAGAATAGAAATAGAAATAGTGAAAGAGAAAATCCAGTATAGATGTAAAGAAGAGACAGAAGATTTAATCAGTTAATGCCTGCCAACAAATGAAATCAACTTCACCTTCCAACCATCCATTCTCTTTATAATTTAAGAAAGAAGACCCGCACAATATTTCTAAGAAATCTTTATAGTGAAAAGGGGAAGAGAAAGATACCTTGAATTATAAAAATAGGCTACTTCCATACCTAGGAGATCCAAGATATCATAAGACTCTGAATTTTTTCTAAACAAAATAGTCATTCCCAGAGTTAATGTAGAGACTGGTTTCATTTCCAAACTTCTTAAAGATATCACTCAGATGCTTAGTACATTGTATGTCAGTTTTGATAAAAATCATAAGGTCATCTGCGAAGATAATGTGAGATAAAAAATAATTCCTAGAAGCCTTAATAGGAACAATATTTTTTATACACAACTTTCTTCATCATCTTAGAAAATCCTTGTATGACGATAACATAAAGATATGGAGCAATAGGATCTCCCTAGAGAATACCATTAGAAGGAAACAAAAGCCCAATAGGTTCCCCATTGATCATAATATAGTAAGAGGTGGAAGAAAAAATTAACTCAAACCATCTTATCCAAGTAGTTGGAAACCCCATTTTGAACATAATAAACAAAAGATAACTCGATGTCAGTGAGTCATACACTTTAGAAATATCCACTTGGATGCATAAATTCTTTCCCAAACCCTTCTTGAAATCTCTAAGGATCTCATTTGTAAGAAGGGTGGCATCCTTGATGCTTCTGTCCTTGATAAATGCACATTGGTTAATGTCAATGGTAGAAGGAAGGATACCCTATAACATATTAGTTTGGATCTTGGAATGATTCTATAAGAAACATTGCAAAGGGTAATTGGATGCCAATCCCAATAGCATTAGTATCATTGTTCTTAGGAATCAGGGTTATGAATGCTTTATTTGCCTCTTTCATAAGACTTACATTTACAAAAAACTCTTTAAAAACATTATATACATCATCGCCAATAATGTCCCAGGCATGTTTATAAGAAAGGGCATTAAAACCATTAGGCCCAGGAGCCTTGTCAACATTTAAATCAGTAATAATGTCATCAACCTCCTTGTGAGAAATAAGAGGAATGAGATATGACCTTTGATCAATAGAAAGAATAGGGCCAAACCATTCATCTCTTCAGACCTCATAATTCAAACAAGGATTGTTGAACAAACTTTTATGGGGAACTAGAAATGATAGAAGGGTCATACGACAAGCTACCATTAAGTAGAAGACTTACTATGTGATTTTGACTTCTATGATTTCTCATACAAGAATAGAAAATATAGTATTTGAATCTCCATCTTTAAGCCATTGAATCTATGATTTATATCTAATGAAATTTTCCTCCTCATTAGATAGAATGGTAGTAATTTGACAAAGATTCCTAGCATTCTCTCTAGCTTGTTCATCCAGAGCATTAAGATTAGTAACATATTGAGCAATAGAAGTTGAGTTTCTAGACACTTTTTCTTTTTCAAAAATATCAGCATAGATAGATATGTTTCATCTTTTGAAGTTATCTTTGAAAACATTTACTTTTTTATATATTCAAACATAGCCAAGCCTTCAACATTTACTTTCCAAGTATCTTTCAGAATAGAAACAAAGTCTTCATGCTTAATCCAAGACTTAATAAATATCAAAGGATATTTGACAATCCTCATATTACCCACCTTTAGAGATAGTCTTCTATGATCACTGACAATGTTTGAAATTACTTCACCATGAAATTCAGGAATAGAATTAAGAAATTCCAAATTATGAATGATTCTATCAATTTCAGATGTAATGAAATCCGAACCTTCTTGATGATTGTCTCATGTGAAAAAAGGGCCACTCATATTCATATAAAAAAGACCACAATTCAACATACATCTGCTAAAATCCTCCAAAGAATTTTTTGTAGGTGGAAGCTTACTAATTTTCTCCTCAAGCTTCCTAATAGAATTGAAATCATAAGGAAAACCAGGGAACATCAGTAAAAGAATATATATTCTTAACATCATTTTAGATTTTTTTTTCCTTTCTGCATCACCATTATGGTGACAGACAGAAGTAATAGAGATTGGAAGTTGTTAAAATTAATCATGGTATGAATGAACTAATCAGAGTCTTGTAACTTAGTAACAGAACAATACTTTCAAAGAATAACAATAAGACCCAAAACATGAGATTAGAGATTAGATATCCAACTACAACTACAAAAAAATTTATATATAAACTTCTTGATATTATTAGGTTTGAGTTTAGTTTCATTCAAGAAAATTATATCACTTCTGGAGAGCTCTAATTCATCTAAAATGCCTCTAATGTTATTAGATATACCTTTGACGTTCTAGGAGGAAATATGGATAGAAGGAACCATGCATTAACCTTGACTGTTGAATTGACATCCTATGTAGTTCTTTCTTCATTTATAATCTCCAAACCTCCAAACCTATTAGTATGCATTAAGGAAAATCTAGAGTTGGAAACTCTATGTAAGATACTCAAATTTGATTTACCAGGAATTTACGAGGAGATATTTTGTTCTTTTGACAATTTGAAAACCTTATGCATCAATAATACTTGAAGAAGCAGGACAAGGTGAAGATTGAGGGAAAATTGGGCAAGGAGTTGAGGCAGTAGATCTTTTAGCTTGCTCAAATCTGAATGAATTCATAATACAAGCATTGTGACAATCTTCCATAGGATTGATCTTAAGAACGATGACCTCCAACTGAACATCCGACGTGGATGAAATATTAGACTTAGATCTCTAGATTTCTTTGCTATTCATTTTACTAGATTGAGAAGAACTACCATCTTGATAACACTATTACTCATGACCATAGAAACCACAAATGCCACATTTGAATGGGATCCATTCATATGAAAAATTAACAACATGAAGGTCACTGTCGTAACTTAGTAATGTGAGTTCTTCAGGAAATGTAATTGCAGAGGATATTTTGACTTGAATGTGAGAGTATTCAAATATGGAACAATATTAGTTGGTTCATCAATATGGAAAAGAAAACCTAAAAATGAGCCAATCCTCTCTAAGATATGAGAATACCAAAGATCCAACGGTAAATTTTAAATCCAAACCCAAGTAGGTACTTCCATTATCATTGATTTAGAAAAACAAGAACCAAGATTCCCTTTCTCTAGAAGCATAGGCCTATTCTTAAAAAACCAGTCCCAGATAGAAGAACCTTCATATCTGAATCATTTGAGAAACAATGGAGAAAAATATCATCATCGTGATTCAAAACATTCACAGATCCC
The DNA here is from genome assembly GCA_963693085.1 of Alisma plantago-aquatica. Lineage (NCBI taxonomy): Eukaryota > Viridiplantae > Streptophyta > Magnoliopsida > Alismatales > Alismataceae > Alisma > Alisma plantago-aquatica. The sequence continues at coordinate 245,375,746 of OY856409.1, forward strand.
ACTGTTTCCCAGAGCCAACATAGATAGTTTAGTAACATTGGCATGGGCATATGTCAATCTAGAAGATATCCTATCAGGCATTTTCTCCATTTTCTAGCGTTCTCCCTAGCTTTGACTTTCAGATATACCAGTTTATCTTCAATGATCATTTTTTGTTTTTGTTGAAGAGAGAACAATGTCCCGGGACAAAAGGATTCTCAACACCTGAACAAGAAGGACCAGTGATAGCATTTGGATCATCAACTTCATTCTTCCTTTTCCAAATCCATCCAGATAATCAAGATGTCAGCCAGTAGCTCTACATTGCCCAGTCACTCATCCAATCCTTCACTTCCTCATACTCCATTCTTTCCTTTTGTCAAATGTCACTAACATAAAAAAATGTATCAAAAACATGGAAAACCTAATTTCTTAAGTTTAATGGTTTGATGAACAAAGTTTGGTCTTTTTGGATAAAAGTACATCTTCGACTTAATGTGAGATTCAAAATGCATATAATTTTGAAATTTGGGTTTGTAAGTAAAAAGGCATTAAATGTGATTATTAGGGTTGTGGGAAGTCAAAACCCTAATGAAACCCTAATTTGACCACAAAACCCTAACATGGAAACCAAGTCAGTCTTAGTGATAATTTTTGGACAAAATAGTAATACTTTGGTGCTATACATTAATTTTAGGGTGATTTCTTGCTTGATTTCAACTGATCACTTCTACTTGGACTTTTAATTCCATTTGAGAAAGGTATGTGGTTATGCCTATGACTACTTGCCTTAGCCAACTTCTGCGGCTTCCCAAAGTTTCCCTAATAGATTGCAAACTGAACTACTTGCTTGTTTATTTATTTCTTGCAATCTATGAGGTCGTATGAGTATCACATTCTATAGAAGAAGTAACTTTCTTGAGCCCCTCATACTAACTCTGGAGGTCAGGATAGAGAAAGAAAGTCTTTAAGATGACTAAGACCAAGACAATTATTGGGAAGTTCTAAAGGGTCAATCCCATGATTGGGAAGTCCAATATGGCACCATGATTGGAAAGGTAGTCTAAGTCAACTACAAGGACAAAACCCTAGGAGAGGGTATTCCCAAAGATTAAGTAAAACAAAGTTGAGAAGTTATGACAAAGATGTAATTTAGATTATGTAACAATGTTTGTTGTGATTATGTTGTTACACCTACATGTGCAATTTTCTTGCACCCCACATACCAATATATTTGACCGTGTTAATATTTCATGACATTTTAGGATCAACTGCTATTATTCTACAAAAATGGACTACCAGGAAAGAAGGCACCAAAAGGAAATATTCTTAAAACTACCATGGAGGATTGATAACACTCATTTATGGCTACTAGATCTTATATTTTATTATCAAAATAGCCTCCAAACCTAACTTCCTCTTCGTTTTATCTGATTTACTGTGAAGAAATTATGCCCACTATGCCCCTGACAATATTTCCCATCCTTCGTAGGGTTTTTCTTATTTCTTCCATAATAAGAGCACTGTACGACCCATCAGGTCCGTCAACAATAAAATTACCATCCTGGCCCAGTAGTACGCAAGGTGACACACACTCTTACTCATCATGGTCATCGCCCGATACGATGACAACCCGACACGGGTGTGTCGCGTGGGAGCCCCGACCGCTGTAACTTTCTACCCAATATGGTGTCTTACTCGTCACAGTTCTCCACCCGACAAGGTCGTTACATGATGTGGCTGCCCCTCAGCACCGCAACATGACATGGTTCCAACCCGCCACAACTGCATGTGATGCACTCGTTGCCCAACATGTTGACGGCCCGACAAGCGTGCAGGACGACAGCCATATTGGCCCCTCTTGAAGCCATAAGAACAGAGCCAGGATGAAGCATATGTAGTCCAATAAAAGCTACAACTCGTTGCCTATAAATAGCAGTCGCAAGCCTACGATGGGAGGGACCAGACCCTACGAGAGCTAACTCCCAGAGAAAAGGAGCTAGTGCATCGAGTTTCCAGGAGCCTATCGGGGGATACTAGGTGAGAACACCCCATCCTGTGAGGGATGGGAGGAGTTCACTTAGAAATTGTTCTGGTAGCTGCAAGCAGCACGATACGATCCTAAATTCTACTTCCAGCATGTCGGGCTCCTATATGGGCTTCAACTTGAGATGGCTTGCCCACCTATACCTGACACGAAGAACCTGAGAGCCTTAAGATAATGTTTACCCGATATGTATCCTACCTTACACAATACCCAACCCGATACGGTCTGCACCCGTCATGGCTACAGCCCGACATGGCCATCAGCCTGACATGGCCATATTGGGTAGAAGTCCTATCCCGATACGACCCTTACCTGTCACGGTCCATGACCCAACATGGTCAAAGACCTGACATGGTCGTATCTTGATTGGGTCCTTACCCGGTACCGGGTGGCATTATCTTAGGTGTCTGCTTCTATGTACTTTGATCTCCTAAATCAAGTAGACTGATACCTATCTTCCCTTTACGACATTTAATTTCCTTTAATTACAACATTGTAACTAAACCTTTATGTCTCTTTATGATTATTGGAATCTGTGGAACTTATCTCATATCATTCTATGCATGGCTTCATTTCATTGGATGATTTCTTTTTGGCATCTAAGTTCTAGTTTCTTCTTTCTGATTTATGCTTTTGACTAGCTATCGAATCATGTTTCTAGTTTTGAACCCTTTGAGAGAAGGACGTTGCAAACTACTAGAGCTTGGTCTGATTTAGGCATACGAGAGTACCTGAAACTAGAGTTGTGCTCAGTTTATCCTTCCATGTGAGCGCACACCTGGTACCTTTGAGAGAAGGAACTTAGTGCATGGCTCGTTGGCATCTTCTTTGAGAGAAGAAGGCACTGGATTTACATTGCCATTGTTTGTTATGATTAAGTTATCTTCCTTCGTGCCATGCCCCAAAGATAGTTTTATCTCCTCAGTTTCCTATATACGAAAACCATCATAAAAATTGCTAAAACCCAAAAACACTCAAAGCTTCAATCTGTCTGGTAACTCCCTTTGGAGATAGGTTTTTTGTTTAATTCTTTGTGATTCGTTTTCTATGACATACCCATGTCCCTCAACTTTTTGATTTTCTTAGACAAGTAAAATTTTGGTTCCAAAATGCTATTCTTCCAAGTCCCTATGTTCGACCCCGAACTACTTCGACCCTATCCTAGTTGCAGGAGTCTTAAACATTCAGGTATTATAAAATACTAAAGTCTGATGACCTAGACATGTCTCCATTTTTGGACCCACATTTAAGTCTTATCAAGGATTTAAATAGATAGTTTTAATTTCATGTTGTAAACAATAGATTTCCCTTTTCATGAACCTCCCTAGTCGAGAATCAATCTTTCACATTGTATAAAACTCTTTTCAATACATTGAAATTTATAATTATTTTTAGTTAATTTTGAAACCTTGATCCTATAAATATGATAATGTCTCTTGTCCCCTCAATCTACCATAACTGAGGATCATAGGGAGAGGGGTCGTTACATTTGGTATCAAATCCTGGTTTACCATTTAATTTTTAATAATTATTGAATTGTAAGAATTTAGTAGATCATAAAGGGAATTATTAGAGTATTTTCTAAAGGTGGTGGTGTCTCGAAGAGATCATGACTCGGGGCTGGCAAAATTTTCCTCCGCACCACTAATCGTCTTATGAGGATTCCCAGACCTATGCACTAAAGTCAGAAGATTTTACCTGATATAAAATACCTCTAGGAATTCTTCTCATCTAAATGCATCCCTTCTCTACCCCTAATTTACTCACCATAGGGACCAGATAACTGCTTCCTCTACTCTTATGAGAATTAGGACTATGGATACTTGGGATTAGGCATCCTCTACCAAATAATAAAATGAATGTAATCATTATATCATGGACATAATTTTTGTGATGCTTTAAATGTACTAAATATGAAACTGAGATTAATAATATATTTATTTTAAACATGACGTGTTTGAAGACCATTTCCATCCCTTACAAGACACCCTAGGACCTCCCAAAGGGAATCCCTTCCACATAAGGATGAGGTACTCAGAGAAGAAGAGGAAGGCTAAGGAGGAAGAGTCCTTTAGGAAGTTCAAGAGGTCATAAGAGGCATCCGCTAAGGGAGGTTCTGACCCCAAGCATGTTCCCTTTGACATCTGAAAACCAAATGATGACCCCAAAGATGAAACCTTGTCAGCAAATGAGACCAAGTCCATGGAAGACCCTATCCATGCTACTGGATCAGGAACGATAGTTGGGCATGTGGTAGTTCACACCCCTGACATACTCTAGCTGGAGCAATAGAAGTTCACTGATTCCATTAGTTCCCTAGCCCTTAAATTTGTCACAAGAGATGAGAATGGTGAACCTCTTCCTGTCCTCCTTTGTCTTTCATCCCCCATCCTTGACTTCATCAAGCCGAACATAGGAAAGTTCTAGGGTGAGGACAAGGCAGATGTTGTCAACAAAGTAGATGCCTAGATCCTAGCTGTGGAGAATTGCTTCTGCATACTGGAGGTGCAAGACAATAAGAAATTCCTCTTCACTACTAACCTTTTAGAAGGAGATGCAAAGCTATGGTGGAAAAATTACATCGCAAGTCAAGATTTGACTAAGAAACCTATAGTCCGGGTAGACTTCTAAACCATCTTCACTACAAGGTTCATTCCCAGCTCTGTCAAGAAGGAGAAGGAAAAGTAGTTCATGCTCCTCTATTAGGGTAATATGACCGTAATGGACTATGCTCATAAATTCTATATCTTTGAGTGATTCGATTAGATGTTAAGTGAACATAGGTAAGTGGAACAATGCATTAAACACATGCATCTGCTTCTGAAGCCGCACTAATGGCAAGTAAATCTCCAAACTTCAGCGAGGTACTCAACTTTTCCATAGACATGGAAAGGATAGTCATGCCTACACAGAACCCACCTAAGGGATATCTCAGCTTCAATGACGGTGTTTCTACATCAAGAAATGATAATAGAAGAGCTCAAGGTTGTAACAATGGTAAGGGTAGAAGCGGAGGAAGAGGGAAGCCCCACAATGAGAACTGCCAAAATGAGGCACCCCCAAAGTTTCACAATTGTGGAAGACTACACAGTGTGTTGTCTCTACCTATAAGAGGGACATTTTGAAGTCAATTTTCCCCTCCCTAAACTGTAAGGTCTAGGCCCTATGGTGCCCAAATCAGTGGTGGCTCAACCAGTGGACGCAACACCTTAGGGACAACCTCATCTAAAGGAGAGAGTCAGCGGTCCCAAGTGTTCTCTATTGATAATGAAGAATCTGACACAAATTCCAACTGGCTCATAGAAGGTAACCACCAATAAAACTCCATTTTTATACCCTTCACCATTAAGTGCATAGTTTGACTATCATAAGTACAATGTAGGATTGCTTGATGTAATGGGCCATGATGTTAAAGCTTTATTTGACTCTGGTTCTTCTAATTATTTCATCTCAAGAAATCTTGCAAATATGCTTTGTTTGGACTTAAAGGACTTAGGACATGTCTTAGAAGTTACTACCCCTAGTGGTTATATCTTTTCATCCCTCATAAGGACATCAGTCATCTTTGTTAAATATATGAACAATGAACTCCTTATTGACTTTATTCTGCTTTATATGAGTGATTTTGATGTCATTATAGGGATGTATTGGCTTCATAACTATAATTCAAAAATAGATTGTAGGGAATAGAGGATATGAATGGAGAGACCAGACCATGCACATTTTACCATTAGCAATAGGAAAGATGCCACTACCATCCTATATGTGTCAGTTGTGAAAGTAGAATAGATGGTAGCTAAAGGTTGTCTAGAATTCCTAGCCATAGTGATAGAGTCATAACAAAAAGTGCAACCATTGAAGGAAATAGAGGTATTTGGGGACTATGTTGTTATGTTTCAGGATTATTTGGTAGGCATACCTCGAAAGAGAGAATTGGACTTCTCAATAGAGTTAGTGGTGCACTTTTCCATACCCTGGGGTATACACAACTAAATCAATTGAATATTGACTAGATGTGCACACCTATGAGGCTTGTACACACTAGGTATCTTTCAATTTTGTAAATAACTAATAGGATCACTATCATATAATAACACACTTACCTACAAGTTCTTGGGGTTGTGTCATAATATAGGAGGGTGGTAAGTTAGGGGTCGAACCCAAGTGAGAAAGGGGGCACCAGAGCTAGGTCAGTTTTGGGCTATGTCCTACTACGGATTCTAGGGTTGAATGGTTTAAAAGTGAATTTATTGATTACACTAATGGTGGACATGCAAGTAAAGGAAAACAAACAAGAATCAAAACCTAAATTACCCTAGACATTTAGTTCTAAGGAGCAAGAGAAGACAAGCTAAGTAGAAAGGAGCCAATTACAATAAAGAAAGAAAGTAGAGTTCTACATTACACTAAGCTAGAAATCTAGGAAAAGAGAAATAAAGACATAAACTATCAATAACAATTCAAGAACAAGGTATCAAGGTTAACTAAGAAAACAAAGAGCTAACTAATAAAGAAGGTAATTAAGGTTTTAAAGAAAAAAGGGAAAAGTGGGATGTTTGGGGGATGCACTTATAAATTAGGATGGGGGAGATAACATGTAAACACCATTCTTTCATTTAGATTGCCAAACCAAACAACAAGATAGAGGCTAATGAATTGCCCTAAACTACTAACTATCAATGGATAAGATAGGGTGTGTATAGAGGAACTAGTCCCTAACACCTCCTACCTACCCTTACGAGGCTCAATTGGGTTAGGTTTAGGTGTAACTAAATCAGGGTCTAATCAAGTCTAGGTTTATAGGATAGGAATTCCTAGGGTAATAAAGGTCGAGGGTAGTATTGTAAGGTAGAAATGGGGTTTTAGACCTCACAACACCCATATTCTAGCCTTGCGAAGGCTCCAAGATAATTACACTAAATGCTCATATAATAGATATTTAGATATCTCACCAAGGTGTAGGAGAATTGATTAACATGTAGGAGGGAGAGTAACTAACTAGGGATCCATTAATTGGACTTAGGAGCAATTCACAAAAAGAGCCACATATAAGCAATTTTCCTAGAATCTAGGTGATTTCAAGAACAAACCACAAAGCACTTCATGAGGAATGAGATAGTAATAGAACATAATCATTAGCAAAAGCAATAATAATGTTTACATATCATTTTCCCCCAAAATGACATAAAAATAACATTTTGAGCCCCAAACATCCCACCTAAGGGGCCTAGTTACTCATAGAACAAGAATATACAAGAAGAAAGGAAGAAGAATGAGTATAGGAGTGAAAAGACACAATGAGCTCGGTGAAGACTTCTCCTTCTCCACCTCCTAGAAAAAGCATATCAAGCTCCTTCCTCCAAGGTAGGTGAATGGCATGGTTGTATGGTGGAAAGTGGACAAAACACTAGAAACTAGGGTCTTGGTGGTGGAAATGGTGAAATGGAGGTCGAATGAAGTGAGAATGAGTGAGAGGAGAAATGCAGAGGCTAGAGTGGTTGTAGGGTGTCTTACCTTCATGAGAAATCCACCACCCAAGTATATATAGGTGGTGGGGAAAAACTAGGTCAAGTGGGGGTAGAATAGGAAGTGCAGTGCAGAACTACTACTAAGGTTGTATGTAGCACGGCCATGCTGGGCAACACAACCGTGGTGGGTATAGGTTAGGATGCCCGTGTTGGCATGAAATAGGTGAGGTGAAAATTTGGAAAAGTCACAGGTTGTTTTGGGGAAAAAGGAGTAATGGGGGCACGTCCTTGGTGGTCACCACGACAATGGTGAGGCATGGGTAGCACTGGTCATGGTGGTCTCCACGGTCATGGTGGCTTGAAAACCACTGCTCATTCTAACTGAAAAGGCCATGTTGAACTCTCTACAATATGGCCATGCTACATTGCACGGATGTTATGGGTCATGATGGTACGACCATGTTGTGTTGCGTGGCCATGTTTCTGCATTAGATCTCCAATGCTACAATTTGTGATTTGGAGTGAACCAACACTGCCATTATGGGGTACCACAACCATGCCGCTTTCTTCAACAAAACCTTGAACTTCTTTTTTGTTCATCCTTGGACATCTTCTCTTCCATTGACCTTTGGCCACTAGGGGTAGGTTGTTGGAGCCTTGGACTTCACTTTGGGTCTCTCTAAGGTTAAGAAAACCATCGGATCATTCTTTCTCTCTCTCTTCCATCCAAGCATAGTCCAAATACCTAAAAACATGCAAATAACATCCATAAGTGCATTTTACACAAATACACATATTGAGGGGAATAACATGTAATCTAACATGTGTAGATGTGATTAGAGTTCAATAAGAAACAAGATGAAGCCCGAAAATAGGATTGCATCACAATCCCAAATTTAAAACATACTTGTCCTCAAGTGTGCTCTAGCTTAATATATCTACAATTTTTCTGCAATCAAGAAATGACAAATGCAATGCAAAATATTAATAATGACTAAATGGGTTCAATGGTGACTAGGTACATGTAGTCCACCTCTCTCCTCTCCATTTTCACAAACCAATCATGAAAAGATCACTAAGCATACAAAATTCAAATATGGGGCTTAGAACACACAAGTTGCCCATTTGGCTTTCATGTAGCTCTGAGTAGACCGTTTCATGATGGCGTTAATCAAAGATGATCAAGAGTGTTGTTTTACTTTCATGTATTCAATCTCACGCTTTAAACAACACTAAGTGACTCATGTGGTTGTGGAAAAAAGGTGAAGTGAACTATATATGATGTTTCCTAGCTCAATGGGTATGAAAATAGAAGAAAGGATTGTGGTAAGATATTAGAATGCTATTACATAGAGCACTCACCTTTTTCTTTATTTAGATACTATTACATAGGAGCATCTTTTATTTTCTTTTTTCCTTTTTTTTTTTGAGATCTCCTTCTCTTTTTCTTTTGTTTTTCTTTTCTTTGCCCTTGGTGTAGGTAGGGCATGTGGTAGTGAGAGTGAAGTGGTGAGATATAAATATGGCCACCCCAAACATTTGGAGGTGACGATGGTTGAATATATGCACTCTGGCATCTTTCTGTGAGGTGGACGGGAAGAAAATGATGAAAGAAAAGTTAGGTTAAAGAGGGATCATTAGTGTGGTTCTCCACATAAAATTTCCCGGATGAAAGTTATTCCAACCTTCATCAATTGATGTCACACCACATGAGTGAACAACATGAAATTCATACTTTATAATGTGATTCCATAGGCCCAGCGCATTCATAGATTGCTCAAATCACAATTCAACCAAACTATTCACAAACATAAGAGAGGTGATGCAGATGTAAAAGTTCAAGCATTGATATCATCTTGAAATAAACCATGATAATTCACTTGCATTTGTCAAAGGTCATCATTTCAATTCACAAGGTAGAGATTGGCTCAAAACTCACTTTTAGGCAAGAAGTTCTAAACTTGGGAAATATTGGCCAAAATGCTACCAAATTGCCTTCAATCACATTTAAGCCTTTCTTATGAAACAAAAAGTAAGAAATAAGTAGATCCTAGCTATAAAACAAATTTCAAAAATCTACATGATATGCAATGCTTGGCAAAAAGAGATTTTTTTTTAATCACGCAAAATTTTAAAAAAGATAAACTACATGACATACAAGTATGGAAAGCAAGTAAAATTAAAAATCCAGATAGTAAGAGAAACAAAGCAAAAGTAAATGGCATGGTAAAATGAAAAATGAGTGAAATGAATTAGGTATACCGCCCTACTACCCCAAACTTTTGAATCATGTTGTCCTCAACATGAAACTAAAGTCTAGGAGCGATAGGGTAGACGATCATGGCAAATGTGGTGGCTCCGGTGGTTCTCCTCCTTATGGTGGAAGATACTGGTAGTAGCTACCCTAGTAGTCCTCCTGTGGAGGCAGGTAGGAATCCTAATACACGAGTAGTGCACCCTACCAATCTTCCCCGCACTGGGGTTCCTCTAGACCTAGGCATGCTAGAAACAATACATATGGTTGATTTGATGGTTCAAATGTTGATGCCCCAACCATAATGCACCCTATGTATGCTGAAATCCCTCCTATGCCTAAATAATGCCCTCTTGAGTCCACTCAATTCCCACCAATTGCGACTGTATCATCGACATGTCATACACATTAATTGTAGGATGTTGTGGTTGTTGTGTCATATATACCTCCCATCTTTTCTCCCAGTGTTCCTCTCTCTCCTCTATTTTCCTCCTACTTCTATTAGCAACTTCGTGTGACCTCTTAGTCCCTCGCACAATATTTCTACCTATTGGAATGTATCTTGGGGATGTTCTTCCTCCCATCTCCTCGCTATATATAATAACTTTAGAGTAGGGCCATACTCATCTAGGAGAGGTGTTGTATGTTATGGTTGCTCCAAAGAGATGCATGTGTATGGGGGGTTGACCTGATATATGATTTTCTGATCAACAAATAAAATCATTGAAGAGTAGACAAGATATTGCAGGTCTACCAGCTTCCTCCGCTGCCTTGGTGTATCTAGAAACATCATGACCTAAGGTAATGACAATAGAAGTTACAATTCCCAACATAATAAAAGGAGTTTTTCTCTTGAAGGGGACTATCCTCAGATGTTCAATCAGCAATGCTCCTAATTTCACATTCTTACCCTTTATCATCCATCCCAAGACACACAAATCCTTCTTGGTACAACTTCCTTAATTTTCATATCTGCAAAAAAAAATGTTTGCGAGGACTTTCTAAACATATTGAAGGAATGTATTACTAACCAAACTCATCTTCAACTTCCCTGGTACAAATTCACAGTGGACGGTGAATTCTTTTCACATGGAAACATAATTGGTATTGGAGCCTTTATTTGTCTTTCCTTGATGTAGGCAGGATTCCATTTCTTCACTTGGAGCAAGAAACTTTCTCAACATGGATGAATTGAGGACCATGACATTTATCTCCAATCATAACTCTAATGGTGTCTTCGTCATCATCAGAGGCCTTTTCTACTGTGGTAAAGAATAGAGTGTCAACTCAACATAGGTCTCTTGCACTATTGTCAAGACCACAAACTAGCCCATGGCTTCCATAACACCTTAACAATACTCAAAAAAATGCTAGAGCCTCCAGTGTTACCTAGCATGCATAACGGATGGCTACCACCCTATGCGTCAAGCACTTTAGGTCCTTTGGTTTCTTTGCCTTACTACTCCTGACCTCATTTTTTCTCTCATGCTGTGCATTGGGTGCATCCTCATGTTGTGCATACTGCCTTTACTCATCCTCGCCATCCAAAAGTAATTGCCTTCATACTTGTGGATGTGGCTGTGGTGCGGAGAAGGTCAAAAGTTGAGTCGAAGTTGATGGTTGTGCTGATGAGGGTAGCGGCACTTCCTTAGAAGCAACTGACTATCTAGCTACTGAAGTTGGAGGTGGTGGTTTTCTTGATGATTTCAGCATTGAGCGTCATATTTTGGGGGAAGCCTCCTCCACAATCAGATTGATCAATGCCTCTAGCTCAGCCTTTGACAAACGGGCAATTCCACTAGAGCTGGAGGCTGACAATGGAGTGAGAGATGCCTCCAGGGCTAAAGAAGAGTCATTCTTTGGGAAAAGGTTGTAGGAGATGATTTCCCTATTCTTCTATATAGGATTCTTAGGAACTTGATTCATCATGGATAGATTTTGGTGTAGAAAAATGGGAATTTAGGTTTTTCAAATTTTTAGACTATTGGATGGAATGGAGAGAACAAAAATGATTTGACGGAGGAAAAGGGGTGGAAATGGTAGATAGAAGTAGGGGAAATGTGGGAGAAGAGATTGGGGGTTTATTGGAGGTGATTTGGTGGAGGATCAGAGGTCAAAGAGGAGCTAGCATCAACTGCATGGCTGTTGGTATCGCTGCATGGGCATGTTTTTGTGTAAGGTCGAAATGGATAAGTGATTGGAACGACTAGTTCGGGGGGAGGGGGGTTAAGTTGCTGGTTTGGGCTGCAACACAACCATGTTGCATGGCACGACTATGTTGGGTCACTAGTTGCATGGCCCTATTGGCCCAAAATGACTGTTATGTTCTTATTTTAACACGATTGTACTACCTTACATGGCCGTTCTGACTTGTTTGTAACATGGTCGCATTGTCTTGTACAGTCATTTTGAGTATGACTTTTGTTTCTTGGTTTTCTTTAATTCTCCTATTGATTTGAATATACCACCACGGACATTCCACAGTACCATGACTGTGGTGTGTACTGTCGTATGTCATTTGAATTTGAATTCCATCAAAACACCAAATCTTTGCTCAAAAGTGATTTCTCATGAATTGTTGCCTACATTTCATCTAATTTCCTTCATTCCATTACTATTTTCACATGCACATCTTAAAACTAAATAAAAACTATTATAAACAAGCGTGTGTGTGTGTTTTCTTGTAAAAGTGTAAAAATAACCAAAATGTATCAAAAATGGAAGGTTGGGGGAAAATTATCTGAACCTATGTGGGTTGCTATAAGGCCCGTGGCCTTTCTTACAGTTTTGAACAATATTAATTACCATAATTGAGTGCTTAAAACCTTAATATAACCTTGTGATAAGTTATTCTATCATGTGACAAGATTATGTTTCAAATTTGGTCCAATTTGGACATTGTTTGTGCAAGTTATGCAATTTTATGCAAATTTTGGGCTTTTCTCTAATTTACCTAAATATGAGGTTTTCCTTGCAATTTGTCACATGCAATATGTTCCTCAGATATCATTTTATCATTCTTGAGCTTTTTGATCAATGGGGCACTTTCTTGAACCTTGGTTTGGTGGTGATTCACTTATATGGTGAATTAGGGTTTTTACTCCTTCATGGATCATAGAGTTGCTAAGTGTGCAACCAAGGATGCCGAAGGTTTTTCCTGGTTGGGGTGCCAACTGATGGTTTTCCAATATGTAGGGAGGTCTAAGGTTCTCCCTATAAGTGGTGAAACTAATGGTTGAGGTGGGTAAAGGCTCTCAACCGATGGTGGGGCAGGTTGTACCTTTTTGCCCTTTTATGATGGTATGTGATGGGTGATGGTCCTTGTAAGGGTGGGTACCGATGTCTACCCTATTTTGGATTACCCAAGGCCCTTCTAGTCATCAAGGACCAATGGTTAGACTGTAGGAAAACTAATGGACCTACTTTTGCATGGTTGTGTGAGCTTTAAGCCATGGACACATGGAGAACTGCTTGGACACCTCTAACTTCTTCTCTCCCTTATCCATAAGCTTTATATACCTATCCTTAAGCACCCAAACGAAACCCCTAGACCTCTATTTCTTCTTCTCTCTATATATATTGTATTTTCTCTATTTTTTAACAGAGGAGTTCCCGAGGAAGAAGAAGGTGGCTGACCTTCTTGCAGGAGCTTCTAGGGTTTCACTTTGCTCTCTTTTAGGGTTTATAAAGCTTCCTTTTGGTGATCTTGACCTAAAAGAGTAAGTATCCCCTTATCTCCTTCATTTCTTATTCTATTCTTCATATTCCTACCTTCTTCCTAAATGGAAATCTATTGTTCCATGGTAAAAGTTGTTTAAAAGCTTAAAGAACCTTTCTTGCTCCTTCAACCCAAGGTTTGCTTCCCTTGTGGATAAAGGTGCTACTTGGCCAAGTTCAGACCTAAAGCTAGGGTTTTCCTACCTACTTTGCTTGATTTTATTGCTTCTAGAAGTCAATTATTCTTCCTAGAGGCAAGTTTTATAACCCTTTTCACTCTTATTCCTTACTACAAGCTTGTCCACTTATATTCTTGCTCTAAAATGAAGATATAAGCATTTAGAAGCTATGCTTTCTTAGTGTTTCGATTTTTATGGTGTTCTTTGCTTAGTTTCCATCTCTAGATGAACCTTAAATGATGTACACGTTCTTCCTAAGGTATAACATGACTTAGTTCAGGTTGGTAAGGTTGGTATGACAATCGATGGTGATAAGCACCTATCAAACGATGGTCTTTTCTTAGGGTTATAGGCTATTTTTCCACTTTACACATGAACTGATGGTAGTATCCTTGTGACAACTGATAGTGTTGTCTTATTAAAAATCAATGATGATGATCCATGGTGAAAAATGATTTTGTCAACCAATGGTCATATGTTAGGTCAGCTATAGGCTCCATTAGAAGCTTGTTAACTGATGGTTTAATGCCTTATAGATGTCATCAACCGATGGTGGTTTAAACTCAACATCTGATGGTGACAAAGGAAGGTAAAGTTGACCCCATCAAGCAATGATGGCAAAAGGTGTCACAGCCCATTGTGGATCAGGTCGCCACAACCGATGGTGAGTCAAGGCTTTAACTGTAGATTCAATTAAGCCCTAAACCAATGGTTTCTTGTTTTAATTTATCTAATGGTTAAACCTATACTCCAATTGATGGCTTTGATTAATTAATTTGGTCCAATGAATGAGATTGGATTCTTCAAAATCCAATGGATTAGAATGAATTTTATAGTATAATATGTTGGTTCTAATAATGAGAATTTGGTGATTTAATGCCTTAATTTTTAGTCTTACCTTTGCCCTCCTATAAATATATTTAATAAATCATCATAAAAAGTGGATGTGCACCCCTATTGAAACATGGAGAGTTCACCAACTCTAATGTGACTAAGTGATAGTGATTGATTGTAATCACCCTTCTTAAATGATTAAATGTGATAATTGTAGTGATTGATTGTATTCTGCCTTCCTAAATGATTAAATGTAAAAATGAAATACTCTCTTCTTGTGTGTTAAACTTTAATATGATGATAGTTAAGCATCATAGTTTGTGTTATATTAATCGTATATGTCACATGTGTGATTGATTATTTGTTGAAACTTGCACTAAAGAATTGAAAGATAATGATGATCTTGCAGGGATTAATGAGATGGACTTTAAGACCTTTGGGCATGGTTGATCCCTGACAGAGATATAATCCTCTTCATGATACATTAAGGGTTGGAACTCTGGAATTCTATGATAAGAAATTGGTATCTTATAATGGGATGATGACAAATGTGGTCCATTGATTGTAATGAATGATAGTTGGTGGTATCAAACATAAACTCTTGATAGAAATGAATTAGGGTTTGTATGTCTAATTGTATGATAAAGCCTGAATTCACTCAATTGGTAGTAATTAATTAAGTGTAATCCTAATCATGTAGTGCCAAGTGTCGTAGAACCATCTTCAGTGTCAGAACTTGTTGGATGGTGAAATGAGTATTTCTAAGGGAAACTCAGAGCACGTAATATTGAGTATGTTGGGTTTGAAAGTTGAGTATATATCCTTTTCATCCACAAATGCAGGTTATGGAGGATGGTTATGGTCATACCTCAGATATTGTTACATATGATGATAATGAGGACCACTGCAATTATACCTCGGATGATAGGGTTTGCATACCCTAGTTTCTAGTGTAGTGCCCTGTATCAAGGATGGTGTAACATACCAAGATTTGAGGCCTCAGATAACATGATCTTAAAAGGAATGATTGGACTACCCATATCACCAAGGTGTACCTCCTTTTCTGGGAGCCCATCACTAAGAACTCCATAGTTAAGCGTGCTCAACTTGTAGTAGTACTGAGATGGGTGACCTTTCGGGAAGTTGATCCTGGTATGCGTGTGAGTGAGGACAAAGCGCGCAGTTAAGGCTAGTGGTGGTCTTTGGGGACAGTCGTCATTCCTGAAACTCTACTAGATCCTTGGGTAGTGGGACCGGGCATTACAAATGGTATCAGAGCCAATTCCCCTCCAGTAGGTGGGTCCACATGGGCATGGCATGCCAGTCTTGAGCTGTGCGGTCCAGGCATGTAGGAAAGGGATGTCCATGGCTGACGTAGCCACCCTTGCGCTAGTATTCTGTGATCGGGAGCTGGGTGTCCATGGGTCACTGTGGGTCTGCACTAAAATGGGGAAGAGATTATGAGGCCTTATAGTTGAGCCTTGATGAGGATGTCAAGAGTCTAAGTGGGGGAGATTGTAACATCCCAAGATTTGAGGCCTCAGATAACATGATCTTAAAAGGAATGATTGGACTACCCATATCACTAAGGTGCACCTCCTTTTCTGGGAGCCCATCACTAAGAACTCCATAGTTAACCATGCTCAGCTTGGAGTAGTACTGGGATGGGTGACATGTTGGAAAGTTGATCCTAGCATGCACGTGAGTGAGGACAAAGCACGTAGTTAAGGCTAGTGGTGGTCTGTGGGGATAGTCGTCATTCTTGAAACTCTACTAGAGCCTTGGGCAGTGGGCCCAGGCATTATAGATGGACTAGGTGTTATCAACTTGACTATATGTTGTTTTTGGCATTTTAACTGATATGTCACTACAATTTACTCATATTAGGATACCACACTCATGGATCTTATACAAAAATATTTTTTACTTAGTAATGGTCAGTTGTACTTTGAGTGGTATGACTCAAACTCGCCATGGAATAATAAAACATGTAATACAAGTTGTGTAGTATATTTGTTAATGATAAATGTTTCAAAATAATTGCTTAACCCTTACCTTGTCCTTATACGACACAGTTCTTATATGATGTAATTTTATAGTCTTTGAGTAATTAAACTTGTTGTTAAGTTTGTTTTCTTAACTTGCTTAGCATGCTTAAACTGTTTATTCTACTTAATTTCTTATTCAATACTCAATCTTCTCAGTCTATTATTGTTAATTAATCTATTTAACCGATATCTGTTCGAGAGAGTTATATCTCTCGCTGGGACATGGGTCTCACCCGTGGGTGACCACATCTTTTTAGGTGGTCGCATGCAATGTGGTCGAGGTTGTGCTGTTGAAGAGGAGCGGTCTGGTGATCAATAGTTTCGTAAGGTTTTCCAGTTGTAGATGTTAGTAGTAAAGTCCTAGTATCATCCCTGTACTTTTAGGTTTGGGTATGGGATGTGTTTTATAGATAATATACTTGTATCGACACCAGTTTTTGGCAGTATGCCAGGGTTTGTATATATGGCATGTACATGTGGAATATCTTTTATATACAGAATGTGGTAGAGGCCAATGGATACTGATGTAATTACCTGTTATGGTATATGAGAATGGAAAAGATGGACTTTTATGTAAATATTTTGTAACTTGTTTATTATGTTGAAATTGGTTTTAATTCTTCAATTTTTATGAATAAGTGATTAGTTGATAGTTGATCGTGTTTTATGTTTTGAGTAATCTCATTTGGTGTGACGAGGTGTCACAGTTGCCTCCCACCAGCGCTAAGTTTCATGCCTTCAGTTGGGCTTCTTGGAGATTCTTCAATTACTCAACCATTTGGCATCCTCATGTCTCCACTCTTGCAATAGTTGCATCTCACATTTGCATTCAAAATGTGTGTTGTGCCCCATTGATCACCAAAGTTGTCATTAAGTCTTCCATCCAAATCTCATTCTTTTAAATGATCAGTTAGACTCTTCATGTGACCATGTCTAGTATCCTCGTCTCTAGCTCGTCGAGTTGGGGTCTTGTACACGTTGATCTTTATCTTCATGTTCACAAAAGAGATTGTCATTGTGAAACTGTGCACATATATCTTGACATTATTTATAGATAAGAATGGAATTCTAAGAAGATGGGAATCTTCCTATCCTCTAGATCCGTATAAAGAACAATGAAATGTACTAGTAATACAAATCCCCTTACCGTGTCTATCATCACAAAAACATCAATTAATATTCCTCTAGGCACTTTGATGGAACAATCTACCAATTGGAGAGTGAAATAAGCTAGTTCCTACTTGCCTAAACCTAGCTCAACATAAACACTAAAAGGCATCAAATTCACACAAGGTCCCAAATCAAGTAGGGATTTGTCTATGAAAAACCCCCCTATGTAGCTATGTATGAGCGGGGCTCAAGACTCTGTCCTCTTCACTAGAAGTGAGTGATGGATGATAGAGCTCACTTGTTCAGTCAACCTGACTCTGTTTGGTATTCTCCCCTATGACCTTCTCTTCTTTATACACAAGTTCTTGAGAAACTTCGCATAGTATGGAATTTGCTTGATAGCATCCAACAATGGAATGTTCACCTTCACTTGGTGAAACACATCTAAAATTTCATCATTGTGCTTTTGCCTCCTTTTTTACTTTGGGGGGCTCATCAAATCCATCAGGGAATGGTGGTTCACTTGTTTTTCAACACTTGAATAAACATGATTTCCATGTGGCATGCCAAGAGGTGGACCACTAGGGATGGTAAAATCTACAAAAAGAGTGTGAAGTGGAGTACACAATATCACATTCTCAATAGGAGGTGTCATAGAATCATCTATGGAAATATCAATTATAGTATCACCACTTGGCTTCCTTCACTTTGATTTATCAACCTTTGTTTGACTCGCAGGCTGCTTATGATATTTCCCACTCCTTAGAACTGTCACAACATGACCTTGCTCATGGTGGAGAGAGGGATCATGTTGTGGCTGTAGAGGATCTTGAGGTGGCACTTGCTATTGAGATTGAGGTATAGGGGAGACTTGAGGTTGAAAGGTGAATTGGTGGGAAAGTTGTGATGATGGAGGGAGAAGAGGTGTATAAGGCTTTGGATGACCTTGGAAGTGGTATATGGTTGCTTGCATTGGAGGTGGACTGTAGAGAACTTGCATGAAATGCATGGATCCACTTGCTTCATTAAAACTCATTATGGTCTTTGAAGACAATTTTTCCTCTTAGAGAGCAAGTAATAGTTGATCTATCCATTCCTCAAGCCTTGTAACATTCTTTTGCACATTACAAAACCTTTTCAATCTAGATAGAACCTCTTCGTCAAACCATGAACTATAACTTGGAGTTCATTGTTTTGGTTAGCTATAGGAGTGATGTGCATTCTCCTTCTTATCAAAGTGACCAACATAATTCACAAAATTGCAAGGAACATTTCCCACTTGGTTCTTCATCAAGCTCATCATGTCACCAAGAATCATCATCACTTGTGGGCTTGAATCACTAGAAGTTGAAGGTGGCACACCAAAAGTTTGGTCACCATCATTAGTCATTCTAGAATCTTGGACCTCAAAGTTTTATACCAATTGCTAAAACAAGGGCCATGTGTCCTCGGGTGGATTAACCATAAAAGCTCCTCCATAAGAAGAATCCATTGTAGCTTGACTCATGGGAGAGAGAGCAGAATACAAGGATTGAACTAGCTACCACAAAGGAATTCCATGGTGTGGACACTCTCTCAACATCTTTTGGAACCCAAGCATCATGGAAGCGCTCATTGCCTATTTGACTGAACCTCACTTTGGCATGTTGAATTTGTGTCAACCTTACAATGGAGTAAGAATTTCCTCAACAAGGCAATTTTTAACTCTTCCCAACTCATGATGTCCCGTCTTGAATCCTAACAATATTTGGCTTTGTCTTTGAGGGAGAAAGGGAATAAGGTTAACCTGATTGTGTCATCACTCGCCGTCACATCCTGAAGGTAGAGCATACCTAAAGAAAAGAGTCTAAGTTCTTGTAGGGGTTCTCACTCTCCAAGTTGTAGAAGGTGGGCAGGAGCTCAAGAAGACCTGGATGGATAGAGAATTGCAACCCCGACATTTGATCAACTCTTCACTGGTGGGAAGATGGCATGGTCCAATAAACATGAGCGTAGGAGACAGATTGCTAGTGCTATTGATAGAGGGCTTATAAATGAAGTTTGGCTAGATTTATGGCCTAATACGGTCATCTGACATGCGGCTAATCCATTGAGCGACCATTCATGAATGAAAGTAAATCTAGTGAACACTACACAACCTCTACGAACTTTCTGATTCAATAATCGGTGTTGAAGGATTCAAGAGATTGTCTCAAGTTGTTGGTCACAAAGGGTGTAGGGAAATCCACTTTATGTGGTGATAACCAAGCTACAAATCACCAAGAAAGCACTGAAAAAATAAAGCAAGGAAAGATTTAACCTCAAAAACCTACTGTCTGAGGCCAAGGAGTATGAGAAATCCACCCTGGAAGTTAGGATACAACATTTAAACCAAGAAGATGTTATAGGAGAAAATGATGCAGAGAAAAGGCTGCTACAACTAAAGAAGGACGAAGAGGTTTTTCTATGGTGGAGGAGCAAATTGACATGGATTAAAGATGGTGATCATAACTCCAGAACCTACTATGCTTCCATAAAGAAGAGGGTAATGCAAGACACTAGTCATGAGCTAATAGATGAAGAAGGGGAGGTGATTGAAGGGAGGACCACGATTGTCTCCAATGTCATACATCACTTCCAACAAGTATATAACAAGACACAAACCATGAATGCTATTAATCAGGAAATTCTACTTTATGTAAGAATCGTAGAAGAGATGAATGCCATACTGTGTAGATAGGTCACCGAGGAGGATGTTAAAAAGGTGACCTTTTCCATTAATCTATCCAAGGCTACTGGGCTTGATGGGTTAAATGGAAAAATCTTCCAAGCAATGTGAACCATCATCAAGGAAGACATAATCAAAGCAGTCCAATGGATTATGGGGAGTAGTAGAAACATGGTAAGATCAACAAACCATGCTTTTTGAAAACTGATACCAAAATGAAAAGATGTGATGGATATCAATGATTATATACCCATAGCTTTTTGTGTGGTTTTATATAAATTTATTGCTAAAATTATTGCATGTCGCTAAAAGGAAGCTTTGCCCAACATCATATATAAGCAGCAAAGTGCTTTCATCCAAGGTAGAAGTTTATCAGACAATACACTCCTCACAGCCGAATTTGTTGCAGGTTTCAACATCAAATAATCAGACACCAAAGCTTGTATGAAGATTGACTTAAAAAAATCGTACGAACATGTACAATGTACCATGATGTGGAGTATAATGGAAAGCCTCAGATTCAATAACAAATGGGTCAGCATAATCAAACAATGCGTACAAACAACATCCTTCTCCATTCTTATCAATGACACCCCAGAGGGTCTCTTCATAGCAAGCAATGTGTTGAGATAGGGGGACCCACTATCCCCCCTTCCATTCACCATTATGATGGAAGGATTAAAAAACCTATTGAAGAAGGTAGAAGACAAAAATCTAGTGAAGCCTTTTAAGATGAATGGTGTCAAGGTGCTATCTCATCTCATATTTTTTTCCGATGTTATTCTCATCTCTATGGGCAATGCTAGGATATTAAAAGAGCTTAAGAAGGCTTTAACTTATTTTGGGCAGATGACATGGTCATATGTTAGCCTCATCAAATCAAAAGTGTACTTATCTATGTCTTGTGACAGTAGAAGGGGAAGATTAAAAATTGCCATTGGTATGGATAGTGGCACACTACCTACCAAATATCTTGGGGTCCCCATAGTTGGATGCAAGGGAACATCAAGGGATTTCTCCATCTACCTTGATAAACGTAGAGAGAAAATCGATAGATGGAGTAGAGTCAAGATGTCACTAGTGGGAAGACTGGTGCTTGTTCAATCAATTGTGCAGAGCATGATCAGATTTCAGGGAGATGTGCGTGAGATTCCCAACCTGATAGCACATAGAATGAAAACCATATCATCTAACACCATATGAGGTGAACGACAACGTGGAGTGGCCTAGGATATGATCAAAAAACCATATGAGTATGGTGGACTGAACATAAAACATCCATGTAACATTATGCACACTTGCACAATGAAGAGAATGGATAGATTCTTAAGGAATAAATACAAAATATGGCTAGATTGGATGACCATAAGATATGGGACAAGGATCATCATCAGGAAACAATCCTCATAGGTTTGGAGAGGCTTATGCAAGAGCTGGGAGGAAGCACAATCACTATACAGTGTTGATGGCAATGATATGTTCCTATTACACACCCAACACATCACACCATGGATCAACAAAAGGAATGATGAAAATGTATCTTGGCACAAGATCATCTAGGGGTCATACCATATCTCAAATTGGAGCACTACCACCTGCATGGCCATTTCGAAAAGACTAACAACAAAGGACATGCTAAGCAATTGGGGAATCCATGCTAATAGTGTGTACTGCGTATGTAACAGGGACAATGAAGATCATGATCACCTATTCACAGGTAGCATGTTCTCCAAGTATGTTTTGTCTATCATTTGCTTAAATAATGGTTGGGGGAGAGGCAATATCCAAAACCTGGACATGGTCATCAAATGGGTTATCGATAACCATAGTAAAAAAAGTATGGCAATAGTTTTGCAGGCATATGTGTGACCTTATTTTGTTACTCCATCTAGGAGGAGAGGAAAACAAGGATCATCAGGGGCATCAAGAACCCCGAGAGAACTATTGTACAGAAGATAAGTAGGTACATTATAATTGTTATGAAACCCAAGAAAATCTTAGAAAAGGGTCTTAATGACCAGTCCAAAATGTATTGGGGCATTTTGTAGAGTTACGCGCGAGCTGAGGTCTTTAATTCCTAATGTATTTCTATAGTATAGCTCAGCTATACATCTCTTTTGGAAATACAATTACCTATTCCCAAAACTCTTCTTACAATTGGCAAACTGTAGTTACTTGTCATGAAGTACTCATGGTGTGGCTTGTGATGTGCATTTTGGCCTTCCATCTTGTCTTCCCCATGTGTCTTGTCACATACACAAGGCACAACCAAACAAAAGAGGACAAGTTAGCAAACCAATATGCACAAAGAATACAAATAATAAATAATAATGAATAGAAATGATGTGGGTAGTAAGTAAAGATCAAAGCAAAACTAACTAACTAGGTAGAGTGCCATTCTCCCTAGAAAAGATGACTAAAATCATTGTGTGTTTTTCCTTACCCTTGGGTATACACACATAAATCATTTGAATTTTGACTAGATGTGCACACCTATGAGGCTCGAACACATTGGGTATCTTTCAAATTTATAGAGGCCTAATAGGCTCACTCACATGCACTAACACACCTACAAGTGTATGAGGTCATGGCATGGTATAGGAGGGTGGCAAGTTAGGGGTCAAACCCAAGAGAGAAAGGGGGCACTAGAGCTAGGTTAGTTTTGGGCTAGGTTCCACTACAAAGTCTAGGGTTTAAGGGTTTATTAGTAGATTTATTGATTACACTAATGTTGAACAGGGAAGTAAAGGAAAATAAACAAGAATCAAAACCTAAATTACCCTAGAAAATGAGTTCTAATGAGAAAGAGAACACAAGCTAAATATAAAGGATCAAGTTACACAAAAGAAAGAAATCATAGATCTACACTACACTAAGTTGACCAACTAGGAAAAAGAGAAATTAAAGACCTAAACTAGCAAGAACAAGACAAGAAGCGAACTAAGAAAACAAAAAGCTAACTAAGCTAACACTAACTAAGCAAGAAGGTAATTGAGGTTTTAAAGAAAAAAAGGGAAATGTGAGATGTTTGGGGTATGCACTTATCAATTAGGTTGGGGGTGCATGTAAACATCATTCTTTCATTTAGATTACCAAACCAAACAACAAGCTAGAGGCTAATGAATTGCCCTAAACTACTAAATGGCCATGGATAAGATAGGGTGTCTATAGGGGAACTAGTCCATAACAACTCCTACCTACCCTTACAAGGCTCAATTGGTTTAGAGTTTAGGTGGAATTCAATTAGGCTCTAGTCAAGTCTAGGTTTCTAGGATAGGAATTCTTAGGGTAATTAGAGGTAGAGGGTAGTAATGTAAGGTGGACGTGAGGTTTGAGACCTCACAACATCCACATTCTAGCCTTGAGAAGGTGATGAGTGTATTTATACCCATTTTTGTAAACTGATTTACTCACTTTTTAGGGGTTGTTTTGTTTCTATTTCCTAGTTTTAGCTTCATATTCACTCAAATGCAATTATCTTTCCTTTTCTGAACTTTAACACATTTATATATATATATTATGCAGAACCAGCCACAAATGTATGACAATGTCCAGATGGATGATCATGCCCTTATGTCTTTATGCCTCAAGGGAAGGAAGGCCCAGAAGCTTTCCATTTTTTCAACTTCCAACTACCTAGTCAAGTGACTGGCCCTGCCATTCGCCTGATTCAAGCCACTCTTTACCCATAGTCTTCTAGATTATTTCATTCTATCAAGTGCTCCCAACATTCAGCCCATTTGTGTTCTCGCCATGCTTGCCCACCAGAGAACCGGATGCGAAGTCCAAATTGAGTAACCCATGTAAGACACCTATTGGATTGAGTACGGGCCATGCAACTAGATGCCTTTGACCACAAGCATTCATCAATAGGGTTTCTCAAGCAAGGAATGCATCTATAAAAGGGAACCCTTATCATCCATTCTAAAGGGTCTCTGATCGATGATTAGAAGCCACATTGCATAGCACAAACCCTAGTGGGTAGCAAGGAAGCGGCAGGCTCAACAGAGAGATTGGTCTTTCTACACTAGGTATCATGGCCCTCCCCATTGTTCCTTCTATATTTATGTTTTTATCCCTCACCATGAGGGAGTATACATTTGTGCTGGGGCATGGGGACTACCAATATACTGTGATGGTGTAATAGCTAAACCTCTATTTAGTAACTGTCATTGAAGAGTTAGATCTCATTAGGATAATTACACAGACGGTGGTAGCGAAACCCCATGCCTTGGTTCTTTTTATTATATGTTATTTACTTCTTTAATCTATGTTGCATTGGGAAACAAGTTACTTTAATCAATCCATCTACTATTTGGTGATAAATATTACTCTAAATACTTTTGAATTCATATAACTTCTTAAAATGATTTTCCTTTGGGTTTGATCCTAAAGTATACTGTAGTAAGGCTTCCGCTCGTGTAGAGTAGGGAATTAGTGCACTATTTTTTGTTAAACCAAGGATTTATTCTTTTGGGGGTTTTCTTGGTGCGACATTTGTAGAACAATTAAAAATTGGCACCGTTGTCGGGGACTATGGTAGTTGAATGTTTTTTTTTGTCGGTAAAAAACTCGTGTTACTATTAAATGAAACCCAAAACTTTGGGTACATAAGAGCACCCCTTACAACCCAGGATATAAATCCAGACAAACACTAGAGGCCTAAAGAAGACCTCCCAAGAAGTAGAAGGAGAAAAGATGAAAACCACATGTCATATGCTAGCAACTACCACACAGTTGTAGAGTTGCCTACAAACAACTCAAAACCACTAACAGTATGTCCACCTTCAAAGTGTGACATCAAACCACCCGAAACAACCTTAGACTACAAGGAAAGATAGCATCATCCAAGGGTCAGCCATCGATAGAATCGATTCTACAACCATGCAAGCAACCAAGAAAACCAGAGACAGAACCAAGAAGCACATCCAATGGTCATGACAAACAACTTATGTCCATGAAAGGGAAGCCCCCCTATCCTCTATATGCAATATGCTCATCTATCTGAAAGAATGGATTTCAAGAATACTTCCAATCATCTTCATCAGTTGTCATCACACGCATCTTAGGAGCCTTTAGCAGCAATCTGCAACCATCCAGGAAGCAAGCGGTTCCGGCTTTTACAAACTGATGAGTACAATCAGCACTCAACTAGTTTCTTTATGACTGACAAGGACAAAGAGGAAGAGAAGTGGAACATGCCCCCTCATTAGCCCAAACCCTCTTGATGTAGAAGAATGCATTGAGGCAAAATGTCGAACACCTTGAAGGTGTTCCGAACCAACTGAAGCAGAGAAGCCACCAAGAGCAGGTCCCCTGAATCTGACTAGGAAAAACATCGACCAGCTTGAGGATGACCGTCGGAGTAGGTTGCGTAGCCTGCTGGACGGAGAAGGATCACCCAAACCATCTAGAGGAGAGACCAGCTACCACAAAGGCCTCCACCCAAGGTAGAAACTTCAGGGGCTAGGGGCCGCCGCCAGGCAAGCTGGGGTCAGATCTGGGACCACCTTTCCACAGGCCAAACCACGAAAGGCTTAGTGTTGAAACCATAGATCCGCCAACACCCTGGTTAACTGGAGCAAAGAGGTGCAAGGGAGAAAATTGGTCGAGGAACCCCCTTTCTCTGCCTGTGCGACTGAGTAGAAAAGCAAGAACTTTGGACAGGGCAGGAATGCTCTTCTCCATCCGTCTCTCTTAGACTGGATAGGAGGTCGACCTAGTCAACGAAGCAAACCTCATAGACCCATCCTAGCTCCCATGATGCATCGAACGCCTCTTCATCCAACGCCGCCAAGGAGGGGGATCTCAATTTTGACCAGCAACGAACCTTTCTCCAGGGATCCACATCTAACCTTGCCAAGGATCTACCGTTTGGGATCCAAGGGGAGGAAAGCACCGAGAAAGCACTCCCTCCCCCAGCAGTTCCACCGCCGAAGAGACTAGAGAGAGGGCAGAGCGATAAAAACCTAGAGAGAGGGCTTTGTAGTTATTTATTTATTTATTTTTTTGGATAAAATTGAAAATCTTCTACAATTAGAGGTGCCACTAACAATCAATTTGTCTCTTTTCAAGTACTCCTATAATATGAGTCGATCCAAAAGTTGTGATTTGGGATTGTTATTCAATCCTGAAATTGAAAAAACCCTAAAAAAACTTTACAAGGAGAAGACCATGGTGGATGCAACAACTAAAAAAGCAACCATTCAAGTGTGCATCAATGCAACTATTGCAGCCTAATGTGAATTACTCACCATAGATGCTAGAGAACAGGCGGAAGACAAGTTCAAGACCAACCTAGAAGCTTCCCAAGCCACATAATGAATGAAAGAACTATAGGATTTCTCCATCCCTATGGGCACCAACTTAACTCATCTAGTCCAACCTCAAGGAGACCTCATAGAGATCGGATACCAATGGGTCACCCTATTCCAAAACTCCACCATTATAGGAATTATTGGAGATGATTATCAGGACCATCTCCTAACTATTGCTTGATGATTAAGCCATTCGGAGCCACAAACAACTCCATGCGACTGTAACTTTTCTAATATTCTCTAACTGAAAGCTAAAGTGCAACACACTTCGTGGGGACTTGATCACTATGCAGGAGGTCCTAGAAAACTTGCTCTTAGAGAAATTCTACCCTCCTTCGATGACATACTCAATCCAAGGATAGATTATAAGATTCAATCAATTGCTTGAAGATTCCAAGTATGAAGAATTGGAGTGATTTAATGAACTCCTATGTAAGTTCCCACACCACGACATCCTTGAGAACTAGATCATTGATTTTTTCTATCGGGGATTTGACGATGGGACAAAGAATGGAGGATTTCTTAGAACTTAGATCTCTAGTAGGATAATTTCAAAAAAATCCTTCAGCACATAGGAAAGGAAGAACCAGACATCCCAAGTACAAATCATTGCACTGTCCTACAAGTTCTACCATGGAGCTTATCACAACACAGTCCATTGTCAACAACTATATGCTACATTCCACACACTCCAAGCTGAGTAAGAACATATAGTAACTCAGGCCGATGGTGTGAAATCAATCCAAAATATCCATGTGCAAGAGTACTATAATACAAACCAAGCTCGAAGCCATCCCAATTTCAAATATGGGAATCCTACTGGAGTCAAAAATCCAAATCAGACCTCCATGCCACTCACCCAAGGTATGGCACCAATGAGCTATAATGGCCTATTCAACTAGGGAAACTTCAGGTTCAATTTTCCTAGCCAAAATAACCAACATCTGCAACAATATCAGAATCTAAATCAGGTCCCACCGCTACAAATCGAAGATGCACTCGTACATGACCCAATGATGACACCACAAGAGCTGATGGCCTGATATCAGACCCAATGCCATATCAAATCAAAAGGCATTTGAATCTCATATCTCCCATTTGGCAACAAGTTAGCAACCCCTGGAAGGCACAATTGCTTGTCAGCCCAAAAACAACCCCAAGCATCCAGAGCAGTCGGAACATTTAAATGTTGTAATGACTAGGTCAAGAAACGTGTACCTCACACCTTCAACCTGCACTCCTATCCTTGCTTATCCCAAAAGAAATGAAAGCATCCCAGTCAAAGCCCAAAATTTCCTGAATGACCATCCTATGGTCATCCCTCTACAAGACCACACAGTAGGACCCCCTATGGCATCGACTCAATCGAGCAACAGTGAAATGTCAACTGAAGCAACTCTAGTAGTCAACCCTAAACCACTGGCATCACCTAAGACCTTGAGTACATGCCATGTGTTCCATATGTAGCATGCCTCAAGTAAACCAAGATAGGAGACAACACTACTACAAAAATGGCTTATAACGTCACTTTTAAAGGTGTCGGTTGTATAAATACACCGACACCTAAAACCTAAAGCGTCGGTTTAAAAAAACAACATCTATCTGTGACGGGCGACCAAAAATGGGTATCGCTTTTATTCAGTGTCGATTCGCTAATAATAAACCGACTCCTAAAATTAAATTCCAAATCCAAAATTTCCAGTGAAAAAAATTACTCCAAAATTTAACATATGGCATCGGTTATTAACTATTAAACCGATGACGAAAGGTTATTCGCAAGACAGAAATTGGGCACATTTTGTTCATCGGTTTTACTACAATGACCGATGCTTATGGGTTTATCCGCGCTATTCCCGAGAAATTTTTCACACCCTTTGAGAGTCGGTTTTCGAAAGAAACCGAAGACTATGGTAATTAATCGAGAATAGTTGTTTTAATCGGCATATGTAGATAGACGTCAGTTTTTTTCTAGTAAAAACCGACGACTATCATTGAGAATAGGTGTCGGTGTTTTTGGAGAACCGACACCTTTACTTTTATGTGTTGGTTTTTTTGAATAACCTACACCTATTGTTAACTTCATATCACCCGCGTGAGCCAGGCTCTCTTCCCCCTTCTCTGTTTCATCAATTTTGTGCGCGCTTAGGTCTAGCGAATTTCACCTTCGATTGCCGCCTCCACCGTCATTCCTTGCTCCTCTAATTGCCGCCTCTGCCGCAGTTTGTTGCTCTGGGCACCGCCGTTCCTTGATCCTCTACGTGTCGGTGCCTTCTCCTACTATCCGACCACCACCCTTCTTTGCTAGCTCGAGTGCCAGAGCCTTCTCCTGCTCCTTCTCCTGATCGCTGTGGTTCACGCATTGCTCCGGCACCTGCCCCTGCTCTCCAAGCCACTGCTATCCTTCCCAGGTAGGCCGCTGCCCTTCTTCTTCCTCCACCTCTTCTTCTTCCTACTCCATATCCTTACCAAATGGATTAAAGCAAGGCCACAACCGTGTGGGCTGGTCACAACCGTGGCTATGCTGGCTGACCACGACTGTGTTCCCCTTAGGCAACATGGTCGTGCTGGCCAACACGGCCGTGGTAGGCCAACACAGCCACAGCCATGGCCAGCCCACACGGTCGTGGCCTTGCTTTTATCCATTTGGTAAGGAGGGAGCAAGATACATTTGCAATTGAATACAAATGCTTGACCTAATTCTGTAAATTTTGATGCATGTTGAATTAAGATATTAAAACCCTAATACACATTTCACCATAATCTTAAATTAACTATATTGCTGAAATCGTGTGATCAATCTATGTAAGATATTAAAACCCTAATGTTAAATCTCTGATTTTGTAGTGATGTGTCACCCTAACATCTACATGAATCCCTATTGTATGATGTAGATTGATGATAATGCATGAGCTAGTTTGAAATTTTGAAATCAATTATGAATCTCTCCATCCCTAGGTCATACTAATTTATGTGTAATCTTTATCTTGATGATGGACATGCATGGACACTCGAAATGTTGAAATCAATGTTATAGAATGACATCACATGTATTTGTTTGCCTAGAAACCCGTCCAAGATTTACTCATTAGGAGTAAATCTTGGATAGTCCCCGGTTTGGGACTGTTCTTGAACACCTAATCTCACTTAGGATGTAAGTGTATAATGTGTATTTGGTTTTCAAGAAAATTCCAGTTGCATTTCCCTGTTTGTTCTCTAAGTACATCTGTACTTGGATAATAGTGGGGAAATGCTGCCGAAATTTTCTTGAAAACCCAATACACATTATACACTTACTAGTGAGATTAGGTGTTCAAGAATGGGATAGGTGGTACACATTTATTATATATAAGAATGATAGCACATGTATTTGTTGGCCTAGAAAGTCGTCCAAGACTTACTCATTAGGAGTAAATCTTGGATAGTCCCCGATTTGGGACTATTCTTGAACACCTAATCTCACTTATGATGAAAGTGTATAATGTGTATTTGGTTTTCAAGAAAATTTTGGCAGCATTTCCCCATTTGTTCTCTAAGTACATATGTACTTAGAGAACAACGGGGAAATGCTGCCAAAATATTCTTGAAAACCCAATACACATTATACACTTACTAGTGAGATTAGGTGTTCAAGAATGGGATAGGTGGTACACATTTATTATATATAAGAATGAAAACACATGTATTTGTTGGCCTAAAGTTTTAACCATGCAAAAACTCTAATCTGTTAACCCTAGACCCCAATCTTGTTGTAATATATACTTGTTTTCTCATTGATCATAGAATGGATAGATCATGGATGTCCATTCGCAATCACTGCACCCCATAGTTTATTTCTGGTCTTGACCTGTTTATTAGATTTATCGAGGAACATAAGAAACAACTTGGAGATAGGTTCTATTGTCCATGTAGGCATTGCGGTAACAACTTGAAAGTCAGCACTAGTGATGAAATCAAAAGTCATGTCATGTGCAACGAGATTATACAAGGCTATACAGAATGGCACTAGCACGGAGAGATTTCAAACCCGAAACCAGTAGATGTCGATAGCAGTGCTTGTGTGGAAGAAGAAATTGTCTCCGCTGACGTAGATGTGAATGAACCAGTTCCAGTAGACATCGTTGATGCGATGCTGGATAGTTGTGGGGTAGAGCACACCGATCCACCTCCCATTTTAAGAAACATTGTGCATGATGCTGAGATATCATTATACACAGATTGTACTACGTTTACGAAGCTTAGCGCTGTGTTGATATTGTATAATCTGAAAGCTAATAATACATGGAGTGACAAAAGCTTCACATCATTATTGTCTTTGTTGAAAGAAATGCTTCCTGACAGAAACGAGCTACCAATCTTAACATACCAGGTAAATAAATTGTTGTGCCCAATGGGAATGGATGCCAAGAAGATACACGCATGCCCGAATGATTGTGTATTATTTCAAAAGGACTATGTGGATTTGAAAGATTGTACAAAATGTGGTGCGTCATGGTATAAATTGACGACTTCAGGGGAGTCCAAAATTGGTTCTCCTACCAAGGTGATGTGATATCTACCTATAATATCATATTTTCAATGCTTGTTTGCCAATCTGATAGATGTGAAGAATTTGAGGTGGCATGCAGATGTTAAGAAAAATAATGATGGGATCCTATGACATGCGTCTGATTCCCCACAGTGGAAGAAGACTGATCTATTGTGCCCTAAATTTGGTGAAGAAGTCAGGAATCTAAGACTTGGACTTTGTACAGATGGGATGAATCCATATGGGACATTGAGAAGCCAACATAGCACTTGACTAGTCATGCTTGTTATATACAATCTTCCTCCCTGGATGTGTATGAAAAATAAGTACATAATGTTGTCGTTGTTGATATCGGGCCCTAAACAACCTGGAAATGATATCGATGTTTATCTTGAACCTCTGATTGATGACATAAAGAAACTCTGGGGTGAAGGTGTGATGACCTATGATTCTTCACGAAGAGAGACATTTTGTTTGCATGCTATGTTGTTTTGCACTATTAATGACTTTCCAGCATATGGGAATTTGTCTGGATATAGTGTCAAAGGAGCTAAATCATGTCCTATATGTGAAGAGAAGACTAATTCAACAAGACTAAAATATGGCGGTAACACTGTATATATCGGTCATCGAAGGTTTCTTACAAAATTTCGTCTGTATCATAGGAAGTACAAAGAATTCAATGGTTTGAATGAGGAACGGAGTGCACCTAAACCTATACCAGGGGAGGTTGTTTATGAAAGAATAAAAGACTTATGTGAAACGGGAATAAGGTCAGAATTAATAGAATTATGTAATATGGGAAATCGGAGAACATACTTACCTCCCGCTTGTTACACATTGTCTAGAAAGGAGAAGAAAGCTTTTTGTGAATGTTTGGTAAATGTTAAGGTGACACAAGGTTACTCATCCAACATCCGTAGATTGGTATCAATGAAAGATCTAAAGTTGATAGGTCTTAAATCTCATGATTGTCACACTCTAATGCAACAAATATTGCCTATGGCAATTCGATCTATATTGCTGAAGCATGTAAGGTTTGCAATCACCAGACTTTGTTTCTTTTTCAACAGTCTGTGCAGCAAAGTTATTGACCCTGATACTCTCGAATTTGCAAAGAGAAGTGGTTGTTACCCTATGTCATCTTGAGATGTATTTTCCTCCTTTGTTCTTTGATATCATGGTACATCTTTTTGTCCACTTGACTAGGGAAGTGAAAATGTTGGGACCAGTTTTCTTGCATTGGATGTATCGCTTTGAACGATATATGCGCATTTTTAAAAGTGATGTTTGAAACCGTTATCGGTCAGAAGGGAGTATTATTGAGGGTTATGTGGCGAGAGAGGTTATGGATTTTTGCAATGACTTTATCAGTGTTAATGACACTATTGGTAATGACAAGAATATTGAGGAGCACTTTGGAAAAGGAATTTTGGGATCACGGGTGAAAGTAATCAGCCGTGAGCAGTTGGAACAAGGTCACTTGTATATTTTACACAACATGGACAAAGTGAGTGTTTATATCGAGGAACATACCAATTTCATCAAGAGACAATATCCTCGAGCCAATACAATGTGGCTTGCTAGAGAGAATAACAAGACATTTATTAAGGGGTTTGCAGATAAAGTCTTACATCAACTATCTCAAACACCAGATGATATTACTGAAACTATCAAATGCCTCACCTTTAAACCAAAATTGAATGCTATGTCTTATGAAGGGTATGACATTAATGGATTCACATATTACACAAAGCGCCAAGATGATAAGAGTGTCATCCAAAATAGTGGGGTCACCCTTCAAGCGTCGACTATGTTTTTTGCAAGTGCAAAGGATAAGAGTCCACGTGAAGCTAAAATGTCATATTATGGTGTCATTGAAGACATATAGGAGTTTGACTACATAGATTTTAGAATTCCACTCTTCAAATGTAATTGGTTTGATAACACCAAAGGAGTTATAGTGGATGAATTGGGTTTCAATTTAGTGAACTTTGAAAAGATTGGCGAGAAGGGTGAACCATTCATATTGGCATCACATGCGAAACAAGTATTTTATATCGATGATCCTGCAAATGATAAATGGTCGGTTGTTCTTCATGGTAAAAGATAGTTCATTGAAGATCCTATAGATGAAGAAGAGTACTATGATATGTATGATGAATCCATTCCATTCTCAGTTGCGTTGCCAACACCAGCAAATATTGAAGCTAATGATGACTTGTATGTGCGCAGAGATCACAATGAAGGATTGTTAATTGATAAAAAATCGCAATATTAGAGGCTTGTTTATATTTTTTATATGTTTTATTTTTCTGAATGTGAACTTTACAATGTGAATTACTTTACAATGTGAATGTGAACTTTACAATGTGAATTACTTTATAATGTGAATTACCTTACAATGTGAATGTGAACTTTACATTGTGAGCTTTACAATGTGAATTACTTTACAATGTGAACTTTATAATGTGAATGTGAACTTGCAGATGGCTGAGAATTCTCCTGATGACCATGTTGATGATTACCGTGAGGGTGAAGACATCAATGCGCTTCCTCACAATGTAAGTTTTAAAAATATATCATATATTTATATCTATATGTACATTTATAGTTATATCATGTAAGTGTGTTTATTTTGTCAAATTTTAGGTTGATGATGCACATGTACCCTCTAAAGCACTTGAGGCACTTGATGACCAGCACCAAAAAGTTGACAAGAGAAGGGGAATCACTATGATGAAGAAGTTAATAGCGCAAAGGGGCAATGGACCCAAACTTGTTGTGGATTTTGATAATGTAGGAAATGCAGTTGGAGTTAATCACAATTCGTTTGTTTCATATCTTGGGTATGTTACTTGTAGCCATTGCAGTTGTAAGATAGATTCTTGGCATAAAGTACCTAAGGGGGAGAAAAATGTAATATGCAAGGATTTATGCGTGAGTTATTATTAATTTGCAATTCTATTTTGTAGATTACTAATTTTTTGGATACTAGTTAATAGCAATTCTATTTTGCAGAGTATATTTGAATTGGATGAAAATTTGTATCATAAATGTGTGATGCAATGATGTGGGAGACTCCTAAGGAACTATAGGACAAATCTCACTCGAGAATACATAAAAGAATGTGATAAGAGGAAGAAGATAGCCACTGAACAATGGAACTTCCTGGACCAAGAAGAATGGGACACGTTTGTTGCTTCAAGAAAAACTGATGAATTCAAGGTATTAGGCGTCACTCCCAATTTAATTAATATATGTTGTATTCACCTATTCAAGATTACCATTTGGTGTTACTAACCAAATCATTAATGTGCATACTAACTAGGCCCTCAGTGAGGCGCAAAGAGCAAGGCGTGCACTGAATGTGCATGACCACACAATGGGCCCAAAGGGGTATGCAAACATTCACCAAAGACTACATGCTGAGTCTACTGCTCAGTCTGCTTCTACTCAGGATTCCTCTACTATAGGTACCACACCTCTGCCTCGCCATGATGTCTAGATAGCTGGGAGGCAAAATAAGAAGGGAGAAATAAGGAAGCCCGCAACTGCTGAGGCGGCTGCAAAAATGGTAAAATACAACTCTTAGAGCAATCGTTCGAATATTGATTATTTGTGGTGTTTAATTAATTACAAATTTTGGTTTTGGCGATTAGTGGGAGTTGCACGAGCTGAGGAAACAAGGAAAGTTCATCCCTGAGGGCACAAGGGATGAATTGAAAGTTGCTCTAGGTAACCCAGAGCATCCTGGACGTGTTAGGGCTGCATGAGCTGGTGTGGGCATCAAAGCATTCTTTGGGCCATCCCAGCGCAAACATGTCCCAAAAGCGGGAATTTCACAAGAAGAGGTAACCTATTACTTCTTTATAATGTTACTGTAAAAGAGAATTCAATAATCATAAGTTAACGTTTCTTTTATCCATGTATAGGTAGATAAGATAGTTGATAGGAGAGTCGATGAAGTAGTTGATAAGAGAATCCAGGAAGCAGTTGATAAGACACTCCATGAAGCAATGAGAAAGTGGCAAGCATCTCTGACTACCACTCAACAAACAGTACCTATGGCGTCCTGCTCTACTCCTACTGCAGAGGTTGGGAGTAATCATGTAGACCCACCACCTAGCACATCCTTTGTAAGTATTTTTATGACATAGTAACTAGTATTTTCAAGATGATATGTTTTCAAGACGATATGTATATATGTATATAACATTATTTATACAAAAATTTGTAGGGGTTGAAGCCATGCCGTCTAAAAAGTAAAGAATTTGTCATTGCAGAGGCATCGGCTTACCCATCCCTACCAGGGGAAATGTTTCATGGGTCTCTATTACCAGCTGGTTGGGTTCGTGTGAGCCCACCTTATTTATTAGCAGCATGTCTGTCGCTTCCCAACCGCCTCAGCAGAAGATTCTATTTTGACTTTTGAGTCGATTACACAAGCCCATATCGAGAGATTTACGCTACATAGATGTTTTCTTCTCAGTTTGTTCCAGCCAGGATCTGCTGCTCCTGGTTTGATGAGGAGTAGGCTATACCTTACAACAGATGATGCCACGTTTTAAGTACATTTAATCTACACCCTACTATGTAATCTGCCCCAATTGGTTGGATCTTCCATTGCCATATGCCCACCCAGATTGTAAAATGCTTGTTGAGGCAGAAGGCGGAGCGATATTGTGGCCAAAAGTGGATGTCCTCTATACTGAAACTGTATGGTAAATTTACATTACGTTAAATTGTTAGTGTGTGTATATGATGTCAATTGATCTGAAATTATATATATATATATATATATATATATATATATATATATATATATACAGGTTAAAAAGAAGACACCCAGAGCATCTAGGCCTCCACCTCCACCTCCTACATTTACCAAGTTGGGTTCCACAGGACCTACCTATCCCGTTAGGTCCTAATTGTAGGGGTATGGGAATATGGTTAGGTGAACATGATATGAATTTCCCTATAACTGTTTCTATAGATGCATATGTTGCACGTCAATCATACGAAAGAAAACTGTTTATACAAGATATTTTGGAGTTGTTTCAATATGATTGTCTGAATACATCTGTGATAGAGCTATGGATAAGGTGAGATCTTCTTTATACATCCATATACCTTATGTAGGATCTGGTGATCTGGTTTCTTATTTATTAATGCATACGTAATACATGTTTTACAGCTACTTAGACAAGATATGTGTAGATTTTTCATTCGAACATGTAGGATTTTTGATTCCATCTTTGATTAGTATAGTAGCTAAAGACCCTTCGTCAGTTCAACAATACTGTTGTGATGCTTTTACAAATTTTACTCAAAATAACAAGACGGTGATAATATCTCCATTCAATGTGGAGTAAGTTTACTTTGCTTATAATTTTGACTTAAGAAAATTACATTTTTATTATGGATTTTGAGTTATTAATTTTTAACCTTTTTACCTCTAGTGGTATGCATTGAGAGTTACTAGTTATTGTCCCCGAGACGTTCACTGTCTATTATCTAGATCCTAAGGGGACTAAATTGAATTCAAAATATGGACACACAATGAAAATGGCATTATTTCGGTGAGAAATATTTCATTTTCATATTCGTTAACATATGTTATTACATTACTATTTAATTATGCAATGTACAGTGTTACATTAACATGTAGGGGTTTAGATGAGTTCAAAAAGGCTGGAGGAAAGGTCCCTAGGAAAAAGACCCAGCCAATAATTTGGAAGAATGTAGAAGTAAGTTCTCGACTGCAATGTATATGTTATTTATGTGAACAATGCTTAATTAGTTGTATTTTTTAATATTTTATATGTTTCAATTTATAGTGTGCTACATAAGACAATGGATGGGCATGTGCATACTATGTGATGCGATTTATGCACATGATTATCAAATATGCCGCAGTGGACATCGATACCATTCCTAAGGTATTATATATAGTCTCATTAGATAATATGAAATATATCAATCTTATTTATATATTATTAATTATATATATATATATCATTCTCTTTGCATGTGTTTAAAATTGACCACACTATAGGAAAGGCCTTACTAGATATACATGCTCCCTATACGACGGAAGAATTAAATGATGTAAGAGAAGAATGGGCAAAAGCCATACAAGTAGTGGAGTTTTTAAAATATAATTGGGATGTTGATAGTGAATAATGACTAAAGAATGATATTTTGTAAATGGATTTCTGAATTGTAATATGTGTGAATGTTTCTACATGTCTGAATGCTTCTACATGTGTCTGAATGTTTATACATGTGTGAATGTGAAAATGAATGAAACTGCTGGTTGCTATATGAATGTTTCTACATGTGTGAATGTGAAAATGAATGGAACTACAAATTGCTACATGAATGTTTCTACATGTGTGAAAATCGAATGGAACTGCAGGTTGCTAAATGTGTGAAAATTAATGTTGTTAATTTTGCAGGTTTGTGGTCTATTGTTGGCTGATATCAATGGATGTCGTAAAACCTACAGTTCATAACTAAACTGCAGGTTTCTCATCCTGCGACTAGCCACAACAGGCCTGCAGACTGATTAAAAAAAATACATACAATAGGCATCGGTTATTTGAAAAAACCGACGACAAATTCTTATAGCGTCGGATAATAGCTAAAATCGACGCCTAATGAGACCAGACACCACGGCCGTGTTGGACAACATGGCCATGGTAGCAGGTGATATGGCATCGGTTATCACTAAAAAACTGACGCTGATGGTGTCCTAGATGGCCTAATGAGACCAGACACAATGGCCGTGCTGGCCAGCACGACCATGGTAGCAGGTGATATGGTGTCGGTTATCAATAAAAAACCAACGTTGATGGTGTCCTAGATGGCGCCCTTTCTATGGCACGAAGGTTTATGGCGTCAGTTTCCGTAGTAATAACCGACGCCTATACCCCCTGCTGGTGCGTTTTCGGTGGCGCGCGAAGGTTTCTGGCATTGGTTTGGAAACCGACGCCTAACGATTGGCCTTTTATAAGTGCCCACATAGGTTTCGCATTGAAACTGACACTAAAGTCCTTAAATAACTGACACTAAAGGTCGGTTATGTACTAGTGCAAAGTCATGAAATTCAAGGATACCATGAGGAAAATCCATGGTAACATATCATTCATCAATCTATTGACGGTAATTCCAATCTGGTGCAAGTACTTCAAGAAAATTTTGTTAGGAAAGCGTTTGACTCAGGGAACCAAGATAATGAAGCTAACCCAAACAACCTCCAGTGTCATAACAAATCACCTACCTCAAAAGAAACATGACCCAAGATCTTTTTGGATAGATTGTTTCCTAGGAGACGACACATGTTGTAAGGGACTTGCCGACTTGAGCGCTAGCATATCAATTATGCTCTACACTCTATCCCAGTGTATGGGGTTCACAGATATCCTACCCAAAGCAATTACCATTTAGTTAGTTGATGAATCCATCACTAAACCCTTGGGAATTATAAAACATGTTCCGTTGAAGCTACGACATGATACAGATGACCCATGTGATTTTTGGTTATGCATATCAAAGATGATAACCATTTACCACTCCTTTTGGGAAGGCCATTCCTAGCCACTGTGAGCGCTCTAGTGGATGTCGAAGCTGAAAAACTCATTATACGACTAGGGAAGAAGACTATTGAATATCGAGTACTTGAAAATTTAAAAAGGGTGCATAATTTTCCCGAAGCTTTTAAAGCAGTAGGTAACTCAAATCTACAACAACCAGACCCCTAGGGGGCCAACCAAGGTAATGAGGAATTACCCTCGAGTGAGGTACGCACATCATATAACCATAATCCAAGGCCTATAGGTTTAATGGACAAGGGTTTAGATACCCTGTTCGCATGTTTGACGTAAAAAATGCTATCATCGGTCGGGTTAGCGACGTTAACTCGGGACGTTGGCTGGGAGGCAACCCAGTCCTTTTTTTATTTTCCATTTATCTTCTAATTTGTATTTGTATTTGGCCTTCTTAGTTTTCTTTTGACAAATTTATTTTGAAAAAAAAAGAGGAGAGAAAAGAAGGAGAGTGAGGAGAGAAGGAGATGGAAGACCACCAAGTCATTGTCAACCTTGTCTAATAAATGGATAGCCAGTGTGACTAGCAAGCTTCATGATGAAAATATTTCATATGGCCATCAATTCCAACTTTCCAGCATGCTCGTTTGATAGCAAGAGATCTCACAATCTTGTGATATGATAAGTGATGTAGAAAGTGGGTTACATGGTCAAATGGGATTGCTCACTTTATTTTACATAAAAGACTTTATTTCCTTCTCATGAATAATTTGTATTTATCTTTCACGAGAAGAATTATTTCTTGGAATTAGTAGCCTCCTTTATCTCACTGCAATTATTAATATTCACTTCCATAATATCTTGATTGGGGCTTTCCAGGATACGATTGATGTGGAGTCCCTATGATTACAGATAATGTGTGCATGGTTTGTAACCGACGACTTTTAGGGAACCTCTAACATCTCTTCAATGTATCTATATAATGTGTGAAGTCTAGGTCTTGGCAACACCAACATCTTCCTTATGAGGATTGCACACAAGGCCAAGAATCTATATCCCATCTACCTCGAAACCACCAATGGCATCCACAAATACCAACATCAGTGACAGACTGCAACGATCGAGCAACAACCCTTCATCGATGGACAAGACCCCCATCATATTGAGATCTACTCCTCTACTACTTTGAGGACACCTATGTCAGAGAATTCAGATTTGTGCACCCGACACATTGACAAGGGATGCCTGTAGCATATCACAATCCACAGAGCAACTGGTTTTATGATCAGCAAGCAATCTCCCCCGTGATAAGGTGGTGGCTAGATGCAAGTTGTGGGGAATGGGGTGTGCGACCCTGGGCCCACTACCAAATGAACATCATCACAACTGGTGGCCAATGTGGCACTCATATTAGGATGTCACCAATAGGAAAAGGACCCACTTTTAGGGTTCTATGGTGTGCTCTTGGACAAAAAACATTGTCCAATCCCTCCATCTACACCTCCATATAAAATCCCCTCCATCTCTAACTTCTTTCTCCACGAGGATGGGTAGAATTTCGAAGTTGGGGGTGGAGGGTGGGTGGTACGTCATCTCCACCACCTCAACTCCAACCTTTCCTTTTCTCATCCTCAAACACTTCTATATTCTTCTTCTCCATCTTTTATTGGCATCTGTCTTGTTTTCCATTTTTTTAATTTTATGTGTGAGTTGTGGCCTTTACCTAGCCAACCACTTTGGTGTATGCTATAAGTGGAAATATATGAATTCATTATTCCCTTTTCTTTTTCTCAAGATAACTCATTCAAAAAGAATTTTAAAGGAATAAACATTTATTGAATAGATTTGAGCCCTGATGAAAACAACTAAGCATTCTTTCCCCTTAGAAGTGACAATAAGCAGATGGAGTCCAAAAGGTCTAGCAGCACGTTCCTCGAACATGACTTGCAAAAATATTTGTAAACACTTCTTTACACTACATTAACTGAATTAACTGATATAATATGATGATCTAACTCCTATGCAATAATAAAATTAAGAAGCATAAGTTAGCCTCTTGCTCTCACTCGTCTTACATCATTTCTTACCTCTTCTCCATCTGAAAGAAAAAACAATCACCATATGTTAAACCCTAAGTGCAGGGTGGCATCCCTTTCATAAATAATCCTCTCTTTAGACATTCATCTACATATATGGCATGAATAAAAGAGGCCAATGATCCTAAAAGAAAACATGCGGTCAATGTAACCGCAATCAAATAAAAGGTCTTGATTCGAATAGATGAGAGATAAATAAACTAATTAAATCCCAAATAAGGTCTCCAGCTGAATAGAGGAGAGACTAGGGAATTGAGTTCATGACATGTCTTTCTCCCCCTTTTGTCCAATTTTTCATACCCAAAGGACTTATCAAAATTTTCTCAAAATATCCTATAGCCTTGACTTGTGCTTACTTCTATTTGCACAGACAGATCATGCATATTATTGATATGAAATTAGTTCATCACAGGTTCTGGGGTCTAGAGATTAGAGGAACAAGCCCCATTTGGGGGATATCCAAGTGTGGCTATGTGACGCCTAAGGATTATGGTCGCTTGATCATGATTGGTGGAAAGAGGACCATAAAGTTAGCTTAGTTGGGAGAGGAAGGCTTGGATCCCATTATCAATTGTTGATTTCCTTTTTATTTTTCTTTACTCATGATGAGCAAAGAGTTAAGTCTTTGGTAGTTTTATTAGTGTATTTATACCCATTTTGATAAACTATTTTACTCACTTTTTAGGGGATTGTGTTTCTATTTGCTAGTTTTAGCTTCATATTTACACAAATCACTAGTACATATACCACTTTTAACGTCAGTTAAAATAAGCTTTTTACGTCAGTTTTAAAGTGACACCCAAGTGAGTGACACTAAAGGAAGAATCATAAATCATCAGTTCTAAAACCGACGACATAGATTCGGCCCCGATTGCATCCAAAAAAAGAAACGACACCATTAGGACCATAGTCATTGGTTATGTCTTAGAAAACCAACGCCTATCACCATATCTCAAAAAAAAATTTGGTATAGTCGTCGGTTTTTTGGTAAGAAACTGACGCTTATCTCCATGCTTGAACAAAAAAAATTGGCCCATGTTAGAGCATACATGTTAGTTTCCTATATCTAACCAACATTGTTGACATTGGGTGACAATTGTTTTAAATAACCGACGACTATGTATTGTTGTTTTTATTATCAGCTTGCATGCCTACTACCTGACTGGTCAGTAGGATGCAGAACCTGCAGTTCGGTTCTAAACTGTAGGTTTACAACATCCTTTGATTTTAGCTAACAACAGGCCACAAACCTACAATAACAAGATGATCAAGACTATATATACATCATGTGTTTCACACACATGTATAGGCACAATTAATTCATTCATATAATTCACACACATGTATAAACCTGTAGTGTCATTCATTCCTCCATTTTTACATTCACACACATGTAAAAACTTGTAGTTTTATTCATTCATTTCTTTTCACATCCATACACATGTAGAAGCACATTCATTCATTCATGTTGGCATTCACACACATGTATATATATCAAATTTCAATAAGACAATTAGAAAAAAGTCATTCACACATGTACATATAAGCTTGTCTTTTAAAGTTTAGAAATGTCATCAAATACTGAAGTAATTATGAAATCAAAGTTTATAAATATCATTTTTTATCTTCATTAGTACCCTAATTATAATAAAAAAATTCCTACCTTTCAAAGGCATTTTCCCATTCTTCTATTATGTCATCAAATTGTTCCATCGTATAGGGATCACAAACATCTAATAACTTTTCCTCTATAATGAAGTCACTATATTTAAATACCTTCCAAGAGAATGACGTATATATAATTAATAAGTTTGATATTTTCATATTATCTGATTAGACTATACTTATATATGATGATCAAGACTATATAAGACTTGTTGTAGGTTTTCAATTTCTTGTGCATCATATTTGACAATTAGGTCCATATACCGCATCACATAATATCCACATGTCCTATCGTTGTCTTGTACAACA
Organism: Alisma plantago-aquatica; assembly: GCA_963693085.1. Lineage (NCBI taxonomy): Eukaryota > Viridiplantae > Streptophyta > Magnoliopsida > Alismatales > Alismataceae > Alisma > Alisma plantago-aquatica. The sequence goes on from OY856409.1 coordinate 245,418,551, forward strand.
CACTATAAATTTCAACATAAAAAATGTTAATAAATAAAAATTAGCATATTTCACATAAATAATACAAGCATTGGAGTCAAGTGACTACCTACACATTCTCCCAGTCTAGCAATTTGTTTTTCTTGCACATGTCTCCTCCAACCTTTTTGAAATATTTTAAAGCCCTACACATTAATGTAACACATTAAATTGCATTACTAAATAGAAATGCAATAATAGATGTTAATGGATATAAATATAAAAAAAATCTCAAGTGAATAATGGCCTTTTCATTGTGTGTCCCGAACTGTATAATTCCTTCCCCTCAGGGTCCAAATAATAAATAGTCAACGTCTAGGGGACAATAACTAGTAACTCCCAATTCTTACCACTAGAGATAAAAAAGTTAAAAATATATAACTCAAAATCCAAAATAAAATGTTATTTTCTTAAGTACAAATTATATGCAAAGTAAACTTACTCAATGTTGAATGGAGCTATTATCACACTCTTCTTTGTTTTATCAAAATATTTAAAAGTGATTGAGCAATATAAGGTAACTGATGAGGGGTCTTTATGTACATGACTGATCAAGGATGGAATTAGATATCCGACATGGGTAAATGAAAATTTTGTACAGACCCTATGTAAGTGGCTGCAAAACATATATTATGTATGCATTAATATATATGAAAATAGATCACCGTATATAAAAAAAGGTATATACATATATAAATAAGATCTCACCATATCCATAGTTATATCATAGATGTATTCATCCAAGCATAAGTACACAACTCCAAAATATCTTGTATAAATATATATTATTATTGTATGATTGGCCTCTAGGCTCTTCCTTAATAGAAACAATCATAGGACAATTTTCGGGATGCTCGCCTATCCATATTGTTATACCCTTGCATTAAGGACCTAACTAGTCATATAGCTCCTTTGCAAGCCAACCAGGTACTTCAAGAAGAGGTGGAGGTGGAGGAGGACGAGCTGTAATGGGTTTCTTCCCTTTATCCTGTGTATATAATTTCATATCAAATCTCATGTATATACATATATACTTTCTTAACGTAATGTAAATTTACCATGCATGATCAGTATAGATGACATCCATTTTGAGCCACAAGACCACTCTGCCTTCTTCTTCACCAAGCATTTCATCATCTGGGTGGGCATATTCCAATGGATGCAGCCTCCAAGTAGCAAACATAAGCCTTGGGCGCACACGAAGTGCACCATCCGGTACTGGAGTGCCATGAATCATATGCCCTGGAAAGCATGGGTAAGCCTCGCCCTCTGCAACGATGAATTCTTTCATTTTTAGACGACATGGCTTCAACCCCTACAAATGTATATAGAGTATGTTATATACATAAATAAACATATAATTTTGAAAAGGCTAGCTACTATGTCACTAAAATACTTATAAAGAACATTCTAGGTGGTGAGTCTATAGGATTACTCCCAACCACCTCTATAGGATCACTCCCAACCACCTCTATTGTAGGGGAAGAGCGGCACGCCACAAGTATTGTCAGAGTGGCAGAATGAGATGACTACCACTTTCTCAATGCTTCCTGGACTCTCTTATCAACTATGTCATCTACATATACATGGCCAAAAGAAACTCTTTTTGATTCATGAATTCCCTTTCAATAACATTCTAAAAAAATAATAGGTTACCTCAACTTTTAAAATTCCCCCTTTTTGGACATATTTGTGTTGTGATGGCCCAAAGAATGCTCTTAGGTCCACTCCAGTCCCTACAACCCTAACATGTCCAGGATGCTATAGGATACTAAGAGAAACTGTCAATTCACCCCTTGTGCCCTCAGGGATGAATGAACCTTTCTTCCTCTACTTGTGAAGCTCCTACTAATCATCATCAATAGAAATTGGTAAGTAAACATAACAATCATCAATACTAATTGCTCTAAGAGTTGAATTTTACCTTTTTTGCAGCCACCTCAGTAGTTGTGGGGTTGGTTATATCTATTTTTGTTTTGCTTACCAGCTATCCACACATCATGGTGCTGCATAGGTGCTAGAGTAATAGTAGATGACTCACCAATCTCAGTATTAGGAGCAGTAGGTTGTTGAATGGAAGATGTCTATAGTTTTTGGCAAAGAGTTACATTGCCACCTGGACCCATCATGTACTCATACACATTTGGTGCATGCCTTAACCTTTGAGCATTTCTCATAGCCTTGTTAGTAATCACATTGAGTTGGTTAGTAACAATCAAGGTCAATCGTGAATAGGTGAATTCAAAAGAATGTATATTAATTAAATTGGGAGTGACGCTAACTACCTTGAATTCATCAGTATTTCTCCTGGAAACAAACACCGTCCACTCAGTCGGGTCCAGGTAGTTCCATTGCTGAAGGGTTAAGGTCTTCCTCCTATCATCATCTCGTATGTATTGTCGGTTGAGAGTTGTCCTATAGTTCCTTACGACCCTCCCACAGTGTTGCATCAACTTTTATGATGTAGGCTTTCATCCAGTTTAAATATACTCTGCAAATTTTTATATATTTGATGGAGTATTCTAAAAAGTAGAATTGTAAATAACTTTAAAAATAGAATTGGAAATGATAATATCTCTCACACACACTTCTTTCCATACTAAGTCTTTATTCTTTTTAGGAACTGTATGACAAGATTCTACATTTACACCACAATGGTTGCAAGTAAGAACCATAATATATGAAACAAATGAGCTATAGTTGACCCAAACTAGATTTCCTGGATGATCAAAATCCACAAACAATTTTGGTCCATTGCCCCTTTGTTGTAGTAACTAGTTCATCATAGTGATGTCCCTGATTTTTTCAATTTTTCTTTGTTGCTCATCAAGTGCCACAAGATTTTCAGGGGGTACATCATCGACATAAAATTTGACAAAAAACACATATAGGATATAACTTTTAAATGGACATATATATAGCTAGATATAGGATATATTTTAAAACTTACATTGTGAGGCGGTGCCTCACCCTCATGGTAATCATCATCATGATCATCATACTCATGGTCAGGCATCTGAAAGTGTCATACAAAAAAAAAATCAAACATTTAACATTTAACATTTAAAAAATTTAAAAAATAAAAATGTGCCTCTAAAATTCAGATTTTTTATCAATTAACATTCCTTATGTGTGATCTCCATGCACATATAAGTCATCGTTAGCGTCAATATTTGGTGTTGGCAACCCAACTGAGAATGGACTCGAGTCATCATACTTATCATAGTAATCTTCTTCATCTATAGGAACTTCAATGAACTGCCTTTTACTATGAAGAACAACTGACCAATTTTCATATGTAGGAACATCGATATAAAATACTTGTTTCGCATGTGATGCCATTATAAATGGTTCACCCTTCTCGCCAATCTTTTCAAAATTCACTAATGTGAAACCCAAATCATCCACTATAACTCCTTTGGTGTATCAACCCAATTACACTTAAAGAGCGGAATTCTGAAATCTACATAGTCAAACTCCCATATGTCTTCGATGACACCATAATATGACATTTTAGCTTCACGCTGACTCTGATCTTTCACACTAGAAAAAAATAATGAAGACGCTTGAAGGGTGACCCCACTGTTTTGGTTGACGCTCTTATCATCTTGATGCTTTGTCTTATATGAGAACTCATTTATGTCAAACCCTTCATAAGGCATAACATTCATTTTTGGTTTAAAGGCGAGGCATTTGATATTTTTAGAAATATTATTTGGTGTTTGAGATAGTTGATGCAAGACTTTATCTTCAAACCACTTCATAAATGTCTTGTTAAGCTCTCTAGCAAGCCACATTGAATTGGCTCAAGGATATTGTTTCTTGATGAAATTGGTATGTTTCGTGATATAAACACTCATTTTATCGATGTTGTGTAAAACATACAAGTGAGATAGTTCCAATAGCTCACAGCTGATTACTTTCATCCGTGATCCTAAAATCCCTTTGCCAAAATACTCCTCAATATTCTTGTCGTTTACAAGAGCATCATTACTACTGAGAAAGTGTGACAACCTGACTTTCTCTCACCTTGATTATGTTCACCCTATCTCTTTTGTAAACCATATCACTCAATAGAACTTCAGTATCATGAATTCAATATATTGAGGACCTACTTTTGATCACTTTATGCTTGATTCTCACATTTGTGACATTTTGCTCATAGACCTAAGTTTCAAGCTCACAATATATCATGCTCTTGCAAACAAGTTTGAACCTATTCAAAGTGATACTCTTGATTATTAATATATTCCGTGATGAAGAGATTTCAACTCCGAACCCAATGGTGCAAGAATCACCCCAAACGGACCTTTGATGTGCTAGTTATGCTAGGTTGAAGTTGCCTTTTTTTGTGTCCCTTTCATAGTGGGCTTTAACTGTTGGGTCTACCCATCCACGGGCCCAACCAGTGCGTGGACCAATAGCCTGGCTGTCTCCAACTCCTTTCCCTTCCGGTTTGGAAAGGAAAACGCACGCACAGACTCCTCCTCCTCAAGACTTGCCAGATCGGGAAGGTGACCATGAGACGGTGTTTAGACCCCGAAACCCTAGCCTCTTGCTCTCCTTATAAGTAGACTCTTATATACCCTTGCTCCTTTCCCTCCTCCATCTTCACCCATGATACCTCTCCCCTCTCTGCTCATGGCCAGACACTCTATCCAGAGTGCTACCGCAACCAACGAACACCTGCTACGTGCACCTCCAGGGCGCCGTCGGCCCTCAGCGTCACCTTCACCCGCTTGGTCTCCTCTCCGAGCTAGGGTTGGCCACCAACACTTCTACACTCTGCCAACACTCTTGATCCAGACCCTGGATGACTGGCACCACCATGGAGGTGCGCCTATCATTCCTCCTACACCCGCCAGCTAGGAACTCTTGGGAGGTCGCCCACACAACCCCACCCTCTCGGCGAGTGCGAGAAAGGAGTGCGGCGGCGTGCCCTGCTCCGATCACCTCAACGCTGCCTTGAGCGGCTGGTGCGGAGGCCTTTGGGTCAGCCAAAGAAGGGAGATGAGGAAGCTCTGTTCCTCCCCTGTTCTGACGCACGAACAGGGGACCTTCATGCGGTTGGACACGCTAAGAGAGGGAGAGATCCAGGACCTTTCGATCCGACATCAACGGTCAAGCCAGCACCCTGAAGGCACCAACCGCCACCTCCCTCAACCTCGTTTGGAGCGGCTGTCAGCGACAGTGGACCGAACGTGAGTGTGTGAGTGAAGAATTGAATGTGGCCACCCGATCTCGCAGCAACGGCTGTGATGCTCTACATAATTATGGTAACGCCATCAATCAGAATCCATATAGTTTCGGTGTAGAATTTACAAAAATCATAACTTCCTCATTTTAAGGCCAAATATAGCAAAATTATATATCAAATTGATCCTCTCGAAAATATCTACAACATGAGAATGGTTTTATAACCTGAATATTCTTCTAAATATCTAATAATGCTAGATATGTGATCTTTGACTTCCTTGACCATGCTTAATGCATAATTATGATGAATCTTGAATATTTGATGTATACCTACCCTCCTAACCCTAAAGTCAATAAATTTTGTACATATTGAGTTAAATGGGAGTCATCATCATCCCTATTTCTTACACAATACTCTAGTAGTATATATATACTAGTGTCGAGATTCTAATGATGTACCTTGCCCTAAATTGATAATCTAGCTACTTAATGATGAAATAATATCTAATCAACCCCAAAGAAGTAATATATATCTCTGCTTGACCTTAATATCATCCCCTAGAATCCTCCTTGCTATGGTTGTTTCTTCCGACATCTAATGCATGTATATGCCCCTATTATGTGAATGTTTGATTATACTTTGAACCAATGTTGGGTTGACCTAACCTATGCATGTCCCTATGTCTTTATGTTGCTGATATTGACCATCCTTGATGCTTGGTCCCCTTGAGTTGATAAACTTTGACCTTGATTACTCTATTATGAGTCCTTGATCCCTTAATGTACTAAGGAACTTGAACCTTGAAATGGTCATATGTAATCTGTGGAACCTTAGAATGATATGAAACTCGACCCACACCATGATGGTGCCCTCTAAATCAGTATAAGATCACCTATTGACATAATAAGAAACTTGGAACCCATCTTGGCCAAAACCCTAAAATGCATCTAATTAGGGTTAATGATAAGAATCTAATGCATATGTGTAATCTTGTTCTTAATCAGGTTTGGCATGAGGCTAGATGGTGAAGGATATGTTAGGTTATGAATCTCTGAATCAGGTATGGGCCTTATCTAGTTATATGACTATCGCTTTCTTTCTTGAAAAGACATACATTGTATGATTGTTTGTCTATTTCCTCAAATATTGCCATGTAATATTGCTATGTCATACTCGATGTTTGTCTGGTCAGTTTTATAACTTGAACACATATATGTATAAAACTCCATTATAATATTGTTGATAAAGGGCTCTTGGTTACGACCTTGAGGTCCCTCTCGTATAAAAAGGGTTAGCTAAGTTTGAGCACCCTTACGGACCCTTCCGACGGGAAGATGGTCAAAGGCCTTAAACATTGTTTGATATTGTTGGTATAATGGAGTGAAATGACATAAAATATGATTTCGCATTTGTTAAACAATTAACTTGTTTATTCTTGTTCATTTAGTCTTGAAATCTTTTCAAAATTATGCAAAACTTATATATATGTGTATCTTTCTGCCCCATACTCAACACCTCGTGTGTTGACCCATTTCTCGTATGTTGTTTTTAGGTTCACAGATGGCTAGAAGGTTGATGGGCTTGGTGAGCTTTGCTAGGTGTACTTGTTGTAAGATTTAGATTTAGTGCACATGAATGACTTGTACCTTGACTCTGGAAATATGTAATTGAATTCATGAATATAATACATTTTGTATAATTTATACTTGTTGAATGTTGAGACTATGTTGGTGCCTTTATCTTGTTATTTGTTCATGTGTGCTAAGCTTTACGCTTCCGCATGTCGCATTTGGTATACGTTTGGTTCATGGGACTGAGATTCCGGTTCCGTGACAGATGGTATTAGAGCATGAACAATAACTACACCCAACATTGCTCACATGAAACACAAACTAAACTCACCCTACATCTCAACCTTAGAAACTTAATGAAATATCCTTGTGGATTAGGTTGACTTAGCCTCTAGGTTAGAGCCTAGATGTTCTAGAACTAGGTGTAGACTTGTGTAAGTTACCTCCCTAGACATGATTTGCGACATGTGCTTAGGATGTCTACACAAGTGTGCACCATGTTGTTGCTAGTTCTCTAGGTGTCATGATATTAGATTGCCTAATGAGTGTGATAACTCGTTTTGGTTTTGGTTTTATTCGGATGGAGTATGGTGGTTTTCATCGCCTGTTTAAACGTTGGAGAAAACATATTTCAAGTATTATTATATGTACATATGAAAAATGTTACCACACACAGAAAGGTAGTGAGTTTCCATGCAACCTAGGAGAAAGAGATGTAACATCAAGTCTAGATGAGAGAGTTTAGATGATAGTGATAGTCTCTAGAGTTGTTTAGAGCCATGATATAGGTTAGACATGTGAGTAACCTAGAGACCTAAGATGATGATTATGATATTGATGATGATGTTGATGTTTTATAAGACCCAAGATGTTTGAGGAAGGTTAAGTATGTTTGATGATATGAGATAAGTTTGACCATGCAACCCTAGCTAAACCTAGCACCTTATATGATACATACCACTTGGTTGATGTGCTAAACATAGCTAGTGGGTTGACATGCTTGCTTGTACCTAGTCTTGAATGTATGGAGATATGATATATATTTCGAGACCAACACGTGCCTCAATCTCTTTGCAAAGGAAGACCTCTAGCATGGGATATATGAATAGGGTGACCTGTTGATATGAGTTGACCCGTATCGGGAGAAGGTGAGAGTACCTAAACTCCAAATATTTGAAATGTTGAATAATATGAATGATGAAATGCTTGATGATGAGTCCCTAGCTAGAATACTTCTAAGTATATGAGTTGAGTGACCTAGTGGACAGTTTCCTTGAAAATATTGAACCCTAGATGTCCTATGAAAATATCTAACCCTAGAGAAAGAGGCAATTGAAAATTTGATGCTTGATGTATATAGGTGAGGGAGATGTCCCAAGACCTAAGATGATGTATATGATGTATGATATCCATGATGAGCCTCATACTCGGGTTATAGTTGTATATAAAGGAATCTAGTGGTTACCCTTGTTTCTGGAAAGATGGGTAGAATTTTTTTTTTTTTTTCTAAAGGTTGAAAGTTGTGGGTAGCATGTTTTGCCATGACAGATATATGTCTTAGTCTGAGTGGCCTGAGCTTATGGAGCTCCTTTGAGATACAAGTGAGATGACTATGAAAGCTCGATAGTGATAATATTGTTGTTTCTTGAGGTAAAGCATGATGTATGAAAAATATCTCACTTATGTTTAAAAACTTGATATATGCCCAATAAGGCCCGCTCATACGCTTGACCTAGTATGAAATCATAATATACATGAAAGATGTAGCTTTGAAATCATGAACTTGATATGATAATGTCTAGAGATCTCAGCTTGAATAAACATGATGAATAAATTGTTTAATTTTAGATTCTAAATGAAAAGGAGGAACATAATTAATTAGAATTGGTAGAAATTTTGGGGAAAAGCAAAAACATGCATGAAATCTAGAGTACAGATGAGTACACCCTTGATGAGGATAACCTAGTGTGCATCCATCATGTGAAATGCGTTGATAACCATGGTTGGATACCTAGACTCGATGGATATTGCCTTTGACTCTTGACTATGATCTTTGGCTAAATTTAGAGGACGAAATTTCTTGTAAGGAGGGAAGGATGTGAGAACCTGACTTTCTCTCACCTTGATTATGTTCACCCTATCTCTTTTGTAAACCATATCACTCAATAGAACTTCAGTATCATGAATTCAATATATTGAGGACCTACTTTTGATCACTTTATGCTTGATTCTCACATTTGTGACATTTTGCTCATAGACCTAAGTTTCAAGCTCACAATATATCATGCTCTTGCAATCAAGTTTGAACCTATTCAAAGTGATATTCTTGATTATTAATATATTCCGTGATGAAGATCTTTCAACTCCGAACCCAATGGTGCAAGAATCACCCCAAACGGACATTTGATGTGCTAGTTATGCTAGGTTGAAGTTGCCTTTTTTGTGTCCCTTTCATAGTGGGCTTTAACTGTTGGGTCTACCCATCCACGGGCCCAACCAGTGCATGGACCAATAGCCTGGCTGTCTCCAACTCCTTTCCCTTCTGGTTTGGAAAGGAAAACGCACACACAGACTCCTCCTCCTCAAGACTTGCCAGATCGGGAAGGTGACCATGAGACGGTGTTTAGGACCCCGAAACCCTAGCCTCTTGCTCTCCTTATAAGTAGACTCTTATATTCCCTTGCTCCTTTCCCTCCTCCATCTTCACCCATGATCCCTCTCCCCTCTTTGCTCACGTCCAGACACTCTATCCAGAGTGCTACCGCAACCAACGAACACCTGCTATGCGCACCTCCAGGGCGCCGTCGGCCCTCAGCGTCACCTTCACCCGCTTGGTCTCCTCTCCGAGCTAGGGTTGGCCACCAACACTTCTACACTCTGCCAACACTCTTGATCCAGACCCTGGATGACTGGCACCACCATGGAGGTGCGCCTATCATTCCTCCTACACCCGCCAGCTAGGAACTCTTGGGAGGTCGCCCACACAACCCCACCCTCTCGGCGAGTGCGAGAAAGGAGTGCGGCGGCGTGCCCTGCTCCGATCACCTCAACGCTGCCTTGAGCGGCTGGTGCGGAGGCCTTTGGGTCAGCCAAAGAAGGGAGATGAGGAAGCTCTGTTCCTCCCCTGTTCTGACGCACGAACAGGGGACCTTCATGCGGTTGGACACGCTAAGAGAGGGAGAGATCCAGGACCTTTCGATCCGACATCAACGGTCAAGCCAGCACCCTGAAGGCACCAACCGCCACCTCCCTCAACCTCGTTTGGAGCGGCTGTCAGTGACAGTGGACCGAATGTGAGTGTGTGAGTGAAGAATTGAATGTGGTCGCCCGATCTCGCAGCAACGGCTGTGATCCTCTACATAATCATGGTAACGCCATCAATCAGAATCCATATAGTTTCGGTGTAGAGTTTACAAAAATCATAACTTCCTCATTTTAAGGCCAAATATAGCAAAATTATATATCACATTGATCCTCTCGAAAAGATCTACAACATGAGAATGGTTTTGGACCCTGAATATTCTTCTAAATATCTAATAATGCTATATATGTGATCTTTGACTTCTTTGACCATGCTTAATGCATAATTATGATGAATCTTGAATATTTGATGTATACCTACCCTCCTAACCCTAAAGTCAATACATTTTGTACATATTGAGTTAAATGGGAGTCATCATCATCCCTATTTCTTACACAATACTCTAGTAGTATATATATACTAGTGTCGAGATTCTAATGATGTACCCTGCCCTAAATTGATAATCTAGCTACTTAATGATGAAATAATATCTAATCAACCCCAAAGAAGTAATATATATCTCTACTTGACCTTAATATCATCCCCTAGAATCCTCCTTGCTATGGTTGTTTCTTCTGACATCTAATGCATGTATATTCCCCTATTATGTGAATGTTTGATTATACTTTGAACCAATGTTGGGTTGACCTAACCTATGCATGTCCCTATGTCTTTATGTTGCTGATCTTGACCATCCTTGATGCTTGGTCCCCTTGAGTTGATAAACTTTGACCTTGATTACTCTATTATGAGTCCTTGATCCCTTAATGTACTAAGGAACTTGAACCTTGAAATGGTCATATGTAATCTGTGGAACCTTAGAATGATATGAAACTCGACCCACACCATCATGGTGCCCTCTAAATCAGTATAAGATCACCTATTGACCTAATAAGCAACTTGGAACCCATCTTGGCCAAAACCCTAAAATGCATCTAATTAGGGTTAATGATAAGAATCTAATGCATATATGTAATCTTGTTCTTAATCAGGTTTGGCATGAGGCTAGATGGTGAAGGATATGTTAGGTTATGAATCTCTGAATTAGGTATGGGCCTTATCTAGTTATATGACTATCGCTTTCTTGCTTGAAAAGACATATATTGTATGATTGTTTGTCTATTTGCTCAAATATTGCCATGTACTATTGCTATGTCATACTCGATGTTTGTCTCGTCAGTTTTATAACTTGAACACATATATGTATAAAACTCCATTATAATATTGTTGATAAAGGGCTCTTGGTTACGACCTTGAGGTCCCTCTCGTATAAAAAGGGTTAGCTAAGCTTCAGCACCCTTACAGACCCTTCCGACGGGAAGATGGTCAAAGGCCTTAAACATTGTTTGATATTGTTGGTATAATGGAGTGAAATGACATAAAATATGATTTCGCATTTGTTAAAAAATTAACTTGTTTATTCTTGTTCGTTTAGTCTTGAAATCTTTTCAAAATTATGCAAAACTTATATATATGTGTATCTTTTTGCCCCATACTCAACACCTCGTGTGTTGACCCATTTCTCGTATGTTGTTTTTAGGTTCAGAGATGGCTAGAAGGTTGATGGGCTTGGTGAGCTTTGCTAGGTGTACTTGTTGTAAGATCCAGATTTAGTGCACATGAATGACTTGTACCTTGACTCTAGAAATATGTAATTGAATTCATGAATATAATACATTTTGTATAATTTATACTTGTTGAATGTTGAGACTATGTTGGTGCCTTTATCTTGTTATTTGTTCATGTGTGCTAAGCTTTACGCTTCCGCATGTCGCATTTGGTATACGTTTGGTTCATGGGACTGAGATTCCGGTTCCGTGATAGAAAGTCACTGGAAAAATCCATAACCTCTCTTTCCATATAACCCTCAATAATACTCCCTTCAGGATGATAACAGTTTTGAACATCACCTTTAAAAATGTTGATGTATCATTTAAAAGGATGCATCCAATGAAAGAAAACTAGTCCCAACACTTTCACTTCCCTAGTCAAGTGAATAACAAAATATACCATGATATTAAAGAATGAAGGAGGAAAATACATCTCAAGTTGACATAGGGTAACAACCACTTCTCTTTGCAACTTATCGAGATTTTCATGATCAATATCTTTTCTGCATAGATTGTTGAAGAAGAAACAAAGTCTGGTGATTGCAAACCATACATGTTTCGGCAATATAGATCGAATGGCCACGAGAAATTTTGTTGCGTTAGAGTGTGAAAATCATGAGATTTAAGACCTATCATCTTCAGATCTTTCATTGATACCAATCTATAGATGTTGAAAGAGTAACCCTATGGTACCTTAACATTAACAAAGCACTCACAAAAAGCTTTCTTCTCCTTTCTAGACAATGTGTAACAAGCAGGAGGTAAATATGTTTTCTGATTAGTACTAAATACTTCTATTAATTTTTCCCTTATTCCCATTTCACGTAGGTCCATTCAAGATTTGATCCCATCTTTAGTCTTACCTAGTATATTCAATAGAGTACCAAAGATGCTATCACAAACATTTTTCTCAACATGCATGGCATCAATACAATGCCTAACTGCCAAAGAATTCCAGTAAGGAAGATCCCAAAATATTGACTTCTTCTTGAATAAAGATTTGTCACTTTGTGTGGGCATAGTACATTGTGATCTCTTACCAAATTCATTGATAACGTCTTTTACTCTATCATAAACAACCTCCCCTAGTATAGGTATAGGCACACTCCATTCCTCACTCCATCCATTGAACTCTTTGTGCAACCTTCGGTATGGATGGAATGTTAGAAGGAACCTTCGATGACCAAGATATATTGTCTTGCCGTCATGTTTTAGTCGTATTGAATATGTGTTCTCTTCACATATAGGACACACTTTAGATCCTTTTACATTGTATCCAAACAAATTCCGATATGCTAGAAAGTCATTAATAGTGTAAACCAACATAGCATGCAAATGAAATGTCTCTCTACGTGAAGCATCATAGGTCATCACACCTTCACCCCAGAGTTTCTTTAAGTCATAAATCATAGGTTCAAGATAAATTTTGATATCTTTTCCAGGTTGTTTAGAGCATGATATCAACAACGACAACATCACATACTTATTTTTCATAAACAACTAGGGAGAAAGATTGTATATAACAAGCATAATAGGCCAAGTGCTATATTGGCTACTCAATGTCCCATATTGATTCATCCCATCGATACAAATCCCAAGTCTTAGATTCCTAACTTCTTCACCAAATTTAGGGTACAATAAATCAATCTTCTTCCATTGTGGGGAATCAGATGCATGTCGTAGGATCCCATCATTATTTTTCTTAACCTCTACATGCCACCTCAAATTCTTCACATCTATCAGATTGGCAAACAAGCATTGAAATTGTAGTATTATAGGTAGATACCCCATCACCTTGGCAGGAGAACTAGTTTTGGACTTCCTCAAAGTTGTCATTTAATACCTTAATGCCCCACATTTTGGACAATCTTTCAAATCCACATAATCCTTTTGAAATAGTACACAATCATTCAGGCATGCGTGTATCTAATTAGCATCCATTCCCATTGGGAAAAATATTTTCTTTAACTCATATGTTGAGATTGGAAGCTCGTTTCCTTCAGGAAGAATTTCTTTCAACAAAGACAACATGGACATGAAGCTTTTGTCGCTCCATCTATTGTTAGCCTTTAGCTTATACAATCTCAACACAGTGCTAAGCTTCGTAAACTTAGCACAACATGTGTATAATGATATCTCAGCATCATGCACAATGTTTCTAAAAATGGGAGGTGGATCGGTGTGATCTACCCCACAACTATCCAACATCTCATCAATGATGTCTATTGGAACCAGTTTGTTCACATCTACATCATCAGAGGCAATTTCTTCTTCCACATAAGCATTGCTATCGACATCTACTGATTTAAGGTTTGAAATCTGTCCATGCCAGTACCATTTTGTATAGCCTTGTACAATCCCATTGCACATGACATGACTTTTGATTTTGTCACCAGTACTGACTTTTATGTTATTACTGCATTTCCTACATGGATCATAGAACCAATCTCCAGGTTGTTTCCTATGATCCTCTACAAATCCAATAAACTGATCAAGACTAGTAATAAACTCTGGGGTGCAGTGATTTGGAATGGACATCCATGAACTATCCATTCTATGATTAAAGAGAAAACAAGTATATATTAGGGTTTAGGGATTAGATAGGATTTATAGATAGATTAGGGTTTATTGTTTTAGATTTTGGGATAAATATTTAAATATTAGAGTTTAGGGTTAAAATATTTGGGTTTAAGGTTAAAAGATTAGGGTTTACTATCTTATAATAAATGTGTGTACCACCTATCCCATTCTTAAACACATAATCTAACTAGTAAGTGTATAATGTGTATTGGGTTCAAGGGAATTTTGACAACATTTCGCCGCAGTTCTCCAAGTACACTGATGTACATGGACAAATGGTCACCAACATATGTACTTAGAGAAAAATGGGGAAGTTCTGACGAAACATCAAGAAAATTGAATATACATTATATGCTTACATTGTAAGTGAGATTAAGTGTTGAAGAATAGTCCCAAATCGGGGACTATCTAAGATTTACTCCTAATGAGTAAATCTCAGATAGGTTTCTAGGTCAACAAATTAAATACATGTATGTTGTCATTCCTATACCTATGATCCTATTTTCAACATTCATATCCTAGCTTTATGTAACATCATTTAATTCAATTCATTCTTCCATTTGGATTTATTATTCAAAAGAGAAAGTAAACAATATTAATTAATTAAGATAAACTAGTAATTGATATAATTTTTGCACAACATGTAGTCAAACTATTGGTTTCTTATTTCATTTTGGCTCAACATAAGAATTAGGTGTAACAACTCCAATCCTTCAGAGGCGTCGTGTCTAGAAGAACACTGGCGGTGATGGTGTGGTGTCTAGTAGCGAGCACAGTAAGCTCGTAATCGGAGGCGGCATCCTCCCAAAGCCTACGGTGGCAACAATGCAACACCTTACACTCCTCACCGGTGGGGGGTGCAGTGATAACGGCTCCCCAATAGATCCACACTAGCTCCTCACATCTCCTTAGTGGCAGTGACGAAGCCAACGACATGGCGGTGACGGCTGCAAGGAATCCCAATGGAGTGGATGAAGACGATCGGTAGCGGGGAGCGGCAATGGAATCACCAAATTCTCCCTAATGAAATCGCAATGAAACATAGAAGGGGAAGCGTCTATTTTGTGTGGGGGGGTATTAAGTTACCTTTAGTCATTTTTTGTTTGCCAAAGCTGACGCCTAATATTAATAGGCGTTAGTCACAATTGAAAAACCAACAACTTTGCGCAAATTTAAACAAAAAAATTGTATCCGGTTAGGGTTTTAGTCATCGGTTTGTAGATACAACAACTGATGTCTATTCAGATATGATAACAACAAATTTTGTTCTTGTGTTAGGATCATATTTGTCGGTTGGCCAACAAAAAATGACGCCAAAGAAGCAAATTGGGAGGGAAATATTTTTGCGGGGACAACGTGCGAAAACACCTAGTAATCAGTTCTTTGTCAAAAACCGACGACTAATGAGGGGATAAATTTTGCCTCGTGAAGGGTGATTAGTCATCAATTTTCAGCTAAAACGAATGACTAATAAGGGAAAAAAAATTTGCTGGGACATGGCATGAAACATGTGTCTTCAGTTTTGGTACAACCGATGTGATATTGAAAATTTTGGAGGCAAATTGTTCCCTGGAAAATTATATTTCACAGGTAATTTTAGACATCAGTTTTTT
Source organism: Alisma plantago-aquatica (assembly GCA_963693085.1). Taxonomy (NCBI): domain Eukaryota; kingdom Viridiplantae; phylum Streptophyta; class Magnoliopsida; order Alismatales; family Alismataceae; genus Alisma; species Alisma plantago-aquatica. Next base: position 245,434,441 of record OY856409.1, read on the forward strand.
GGAAAATAAATCAACGTTAAATTAAATGTGGTGCTCTTCACATATTGGTGATGGTTGTAGTATTTAGCGGACGTTGTTGGGTTATCATGTTGGTTTTTTATGTTTAACTCACACCATCAAATGTGACATTATATGTCATTTTTGTACTAGTGGATCTAATTATCTTTCACTTTAATGCATATATATATATATATATATATATATATATATATATATATATATATATATATATATATATATATATCACTATTAAAAATTGGGCCATTATTCACGAGTGAGTCCTGTCACAAACCCCTCTCTACAGGCCCTCACAAATAGGGACGGTTGTGAGTCTGGACCTCACAAATGGTCCATGAAGAGAACTCACATGACAAATACCAGTGGCCCTCATGAATACAATTGTCACGGACCAACTGACCCTCAAGAATGTTATATTGAGGGACTATTTAGCCTTCATAAATACATTTTTGAGGAACTATTTGGCCTTCATAAATACATTTTTGAGGGACTATTTAGCCTTCATAATAACATTATTGAGGGCATGTTTAGTTCTCATAAATACATTTTTGAGGGACTTGATGGTCCTGAAGAATATATTTTTGAAGGGATAATGCCTTCATTAATATTATTTTTGAGGGGCTATGTGGTCGTCATCAATGCAATTTTGATGGTCAATCTGGACCTTCATCAATATATTTATGAGGGACTACTGTAAATGTTTTGGTTATTGATTATTGAATGATTTATTAAATTTTAATTAATTGTTACTATAGTGAATATCAAATTTTAAATGAAAACATTGTATACATAACCTCAAGCAATATTTTTATACTAATTCACATGACATCATAAGAAGATTCAACACCAAAATGACACATAAAAATGTTAAATCACCTCAAACCAATTTTTGTTATTCAAGCAAAATAGTATCCATACATTGCGTGCTCAACGTTGATATATATAAAGAGTACATATGGTTCTAAAATTTGAGATTGATGACAATCAACATATCATGCTAGAAACTCTTAAGATCTATAATGTCCCCATATTCCTTCAAATGGTGTGGTGCTCTTCATCAATGCCATGCCTCATATGGTTAGGTACTTGAATATTCTTCTCCTAAAAATGACAAATCATTATATTAATAGAATTTAAAGTTAATACATAAATCATAGTACAAAAAACAACTTACCCTTATATTTCAGTTTTGGTCTACTCCAAGGTGCATTGTCTGTCGAAATCCATCATTAAAAGTAATTCTACCCTATCAATATAAATACAAAAAGGAATCAGAGTGAGTGCGAAGTAGAGATAAATGTAAGTGAACCAACATAGCAGCAACATGCACCCGTAAACTAAAATTATGATTGCACTTAGTACAAGGATGTGTATAAAAGCTGCATGACGGGTGATGATTGATTCAGCCCTATTTTAGGGCTTAATCTTGTGTCTTTTTGTTTTTCAATCACATCTATACCTGTTAGATTGCATGTCATTCCTCCTAATATGCTTATTTGTATAAAATGCACTTATGGACATTATTTGCATGTTTTTCAGGTACTTGGACCACACTTGGATGGACGAGAGAGATGAAGGGGGCCAAAGAAGGCCCCATAGCTCCCCCAACCTACCCCTAGTGGGCAAGAGTCAAGCTTAAGTAAAGAAGTCCATGGATAATGAAATTTGAAGCTCAAAGTTCAAGCTAAGCCCCCAACACGGCCGTGGTAACACAGAACGGTCATGCTGCAAATGAAGAAATCACATGAAAAATCTCAATTTTGAAGCAGCTGCAGAGCATACTCTACCACGACCGTGCTACGCAACATGGCCGTGCTGCGACCACCCACCACGGCCATGCCACGCAGCACGACCGTGATACCAAATCCCACCATGACCGTGTTGCGCAGCACGGCCGCGCTACCAACTCCCACCACGGTCGTGGTACGCAGCACGACCGTGCTACCCTCAACCCACCACGGTCGTGGTGACCACCACGGTCGTGGCCATTTTGGCCCATTTTTTATCACCAACCTGACATTTAGCCATTTTAACCAACACGGCCGTTCTCTTCCACCATGACCGTGCTCACCCCTACCCACCACGGCCGTGGCCATTTTGGCCCATTTTTTACCACCAACCTGATATTTAGCCATTTTAACCAACACGACCATTATCTTCCACCACGACCATGCCCAGCCCTACCCACCACGGTCATGGTGTCTCACCACGGCCGTTCTACTCACCTAATCTACCTAATTTTTCCACTGTTTTCCCCATTTTGCCCCTACTTAACCTAGTGCTTCCCCCACACCTATATATACCTAGGTGGCGGTGGGTGATGATACAGAAAAGTGTTCTATATATTACAGTTTCAATGGCCGTGGTAAGATATAGCTGTAAGCGGATGTAACAATATTATTTAGTTGTATTTTATATATCGACAGAAATACACCAATGTTCTATATATTGCCAGGGTTTCTTTATGCAAAAAGATTACAAACTGTTTCCTCCATCTATTAACTGGGATAATATTAACTGGTCTACTAGGAGACCACAAATGGACTTCCCTGTTCAGAGTGCTATTTGTTCTCTTGAGGATGTTGATACTATAAATCCAGGAAAGATCACTGTTTCTGGCTATGCTGTATGTGGAGGGGGGCATGGCCATATGATAGATAAGGATAATAGCCAGCAGTTTGATGTGGCCATAATTATGCTTCAGCATCTGAAACACCAGAACAGGCAATCTCAAAGGAAGATGCAGCAGTTTAGCAGCATGGGTTAGTTGGAATCCATGATAGCATAGGCTAGCATCACCAACAGGCTTAGGTAAGAGGATGAAATTGGTCATGTCACACTGTAGAGCATGCAACTCTAATCGACTGGGTATTGTTGTAAAGATGAGGATGCAATCATTGATTATTAGCAAGTTTTGTTTTTTGATACACCTGCTTGATGGAGTGATTGTCCTCCCACAGTCCTCACAACATGGATCTGAACCACACCATCGCTTACATTAGCAGGGTTGAGATGGGATGTGCGAATTGAGAAAACATAAAAGGTAGGCAACCGCAAGTGCTCGTAGCAACTTGTGACAGTAAGGCAGCTGCAGGGCAGTAATGGCCACACGTGTCCAGTGAAAAGTCCGACAAAGAAACAAATTTTTTGACATTATTTTTTCTTTAGATTAATCAATTTAAGTAACAATATCACACCTTGTGGACCAGATCCATCAAGTTAGTGAAAATAGTAAACATTTGATTCACTAGACATAATATTACACCTTATAATAAATAACTTAAACATAATGTGCCATCTAGAATATAACATTCTAGGCAACAGATTGACGAAATATAAGCAGTTGGTTTATAAAAAAGAGAGAACATAAATAAATATATATGAGTTTTTGATATATAATGATTTGGTATAAGTACAAGATATATGGATGGATACCCTAGAAGTTTAATCAAGCACGTATTGAATACCTGATTTAAACACTGAGTTCTTGGTGTGAAAGACACCGATGAAGATGTGCTTGGTGTGTTCTGCAATTGAGGATGACTTTGTTGATTATTACCAGAAGTAGGGCACCAACTTTCAACTGCAGCCTTTAATAAAGTGTACATGTTAATATTCTTATGTGTATGAATATTGAAAATAATCTATAGCTGTTATGAGGTACATGTGGCTGAAAGATTAGTGGATGTCCATTGCCTTGTATGGAAAGTCTGCCTACTCCATTCTCCCTTGAATTGCCTTGTATGGAAAGCATGCCTACTCCAGTCTCCCTGGAATTGCTTTGTCTAGAAAGTCTTCCTAAGCCATTCCCGCTTGAATTATTTTGCCTGGGAAACATGCCTACATCTGCACCATTACTTGTATTGTCTTGTATGTGAAAAGAACCCACATCTGACCTATTTGTGCCACTTTGCATTTGTAAGACGCTTGTAGTATTCTGATTGGGGTATTCAGCTGCACAATCAACATTAATACTGCCATCCTATAACAAATAGATCAACAATGTAAAAAAAATTATATATTACATTGACATAGACTACTAAATATAAGTTACCTGTGATTGATTATACCAAGTCATTATTTGAGAGATGGAGTTATTCAATCCATTTACTGTTTCTTCAAGTTCCTTAAGTTTATCCTAAAATAGAAAACAAATTACAAACATCGATCTAATAAACTACTTGTAACTAATAGTTCAAGTTTAGTTATAATCCAACATACATCCTTTGCATTGCTTTCCTCAAGAAGCATTTCATATCTTATACGGGCAGCTTTTCCCCTATGTCCTATCTCTTTGTGCCCAATTCCAACACCTCAGATCCTAGCCTTTTTGGAAGGATTTAAAACTTGCAAATAAGCATCACATGTTATATTATCAACACTTCTAGGATCTATTTCTTCTTGGTTTGCTACTTGGTTTTCCACAATTTCAGAGATTTCAAGCTGTAATTAGAAAGAATCATAAAAGGAAAGCTTAAATTGAGATATCTAAGCATATGTAGCTTTGTAGACATCATAAGAACGCAAATATCCATTTTCTAACCACTTGTGGGCTTTTGTCGTAAACTTTTTCCAAAAATTTGTTAAGAGGCACAACGGGTTGATCTTCACTGACCTACACATGATAGATAACATAATAATTGTCCATGTTAGCTATAGTAAGAGTGCTATCTTCTGCATTGATAGTGTTGATAAAATCTGTTTGGAAAGCACGTTGAACATTCAGGTTGCTAACCTCCCTATGAAGTATCTAGGGCTCCCTCTATTTCAAGGGAAGCTGGCTAGGAGTCTATGTTCACCTATCTTAGATAAAAAGAAAGCTCAACTTGAAGGTTGGAAGTCCAGGTAATTATCTTATGGTGGGAGAGCTGAATTGATATATTCTACTTTGTCTTCTTTCAACGTTTATTGGGCTTCCTCTTTTCCCCTCCCTGTATCTATTTCTAATGATATTCATAGACCGTAGGGATCTCCTTTGGGGTGGATCTAATCTTAACAAAACCATTCACATGTTAATCACATTTTAATCACATTTTAAAAGTTGTGATCCAAACAAGTCTTAATTCATATTATAGTGCTGATATTGTATCATACTATTGTAGTACTTGATATAGTTCTAGCTATAACAAAACAATACTTCTATTGCAATTTTTTGCATCTTGTAAGTGAGCCCATCAGATTTTGCACTCAATTTTACTATAAGGTGTGCTTCTGTTAAAATGAGAAGTCTACCCTAGTGCTGTCTAATTATTCACATGTCTTTTCAATTTTCTATAATAATGATATGACAGATCGCTACTCCCAATTTATTAGCTCTTTCTAGGAGCTTCAACTTATTATCTTCTCTGCATCAACCAAGTGACCCTTCAAAAGTAGCACCAAGAATGCTTCTGATTCAGTTCTTGGTAAACTCCACCATTTACATAAGAGGTCTACTACAATGTGTTTTGAATTAGGTCTCACTAGCTTCACTTTTGCAGTTTTATTAAGCACAAATGAAATGCTACATGGGATCTAATTTAGGTGTCTATTTTGGGGTGACCATGTCTATGACCCTGAAATCAGGTTCGCCCTCTGTTACCATCAAAAGAAAAGAATGATTATTATTATTAATTAAATGGCCAATAGTAGAAAACATGTAGGAACCTAACAAACTGATGCTAAATATTCTATTTTGTCATGTAAATATAATTTAATATATTACTTATTTATATCGAATTTGGCATGGATGCAGAGATTTAGGGAAGGAAATTTTCCTGTATCTCTGGGATGCAAAATCAATTGCCTGGATCATGAGACTTTCTTCTAGAGGGAAACATGGAAAACTAGTCAATGGTGTTGAAGTGTCACACTCCAGATTCCACTGAGGTTGAGGAAGGCCTAGACGAGTTTTTTGGTTGTGTATAGAGGTGTATTATAAATATGAGAGTACTCAAATTTCATACAGTAGTAGTTGAGTGGATAGTTTAGGATATATATGCTAATAATGTGGTGCAACAATCCATTGCCCATTTTTTTGATGGTATTCTCCAGCCTCTTTCCATGTTAAGAACTGACTGCCTGACTACTGGATTCCAAGAATATATTCTCAAAATGGAAATAATGTGGAAGAGGAGTGCTAATCTTGATTCACATGTAGCGATAGTCTCAAAGATGGAAATGGAATTGATTATTGTAAATGCATCTAGAAAAGTGAAGCTACCATAGAAGCTGTAATTGTGCATTCCATGGTAAATGATAAGAAAATTCTCTCTTACACACAAGTGTTCACTACTACCATAGAGGTTCTTTATTTTGAAGATCTATTGATAATTTAAATGTTGATACCTACTATTAGTTCCTTGAAAATAATTTCCTGGAAGGGCTATGGTTTGATCTTGAAAAGAGGAACAATTGATTTATGTGGTCAATTTTGTGTTGAATGGAAGAATTCCACTCCCTATATAGTTCTTAGTGTAGCACTACAGTGCTACTATAGTCAATCTCCCTAGTCCCTGGTCATGTGCTTATTTTTCACTCATCATTTTCATTGAGTCATTTTATTGAAATTGTTTAACTCAATTAAATTCCTTATCTTGGCATTGTATCCAATAAAACAAAGAAATGGTAGATGAGTTGGACTATTATATATTTACTAATCAAATGAGGTTAGACTTGAACTCATTAGTATAAAGGTAATTATATAGGGTGTTTCTCAGCTACCTCGCCTCACAGGAGCATTCAGTAGACATAGTAAGCCCCCTTTTGCATCTTTCCACAATAGATAAGATCATGTTATGTCTAAGAACCCATAAGAAGGCTTCAATTCTTTGAGGTCACCCCCATCTCCAAATCTTCTTCCAGATAGGATCAATAATTTTTTATTTCTCCGTATCTCCATATCAATTTCCAGGTAGGATACTTAGGTAAGTGTTCATTTCTTTTCACAATCTTCTAGAATATTTATAACCCTCAGGTATCATTGTCGCTCTTTTTAATACAATTTTATTATAAAATACCCAAGTGGTTGTTAAGAATGACATGTTGAATCTCAGAGATAGGTTTTTCTATAATAGTAGATACATATGATATCAGAATGTCCTGTGTGCATTGTTTTGAAGTAACTAATTAAATTGTTTTGTCACAACAATAGACTAAGAGTATTTGTTGAACAAATGAGATCGAATTAGGGAATGGAGCATATCAACTAACATCATAAAAAGCACATTTCTTTTTTGTTTCTATTACAAAAATATGAATGTATTTAGTGAATACTTAGTTCAAGATTGGAGAATGAAATTCACCTAGATGATGGAACACAATAATACATGTCGCTAAACACAAATGCAACAAATAAAAGGAAAATAATAGATAGTATTGAGGAACGCTACAAAAGGATGAGAATAACAAAGCATAGTAATAGCGGTGAGATGGCTGGGGCGACAAGAAATGGAGACCTTTTTTCAAATATAACGACCGCCGCCTGCCGGAGAAAGAGGAAGATGATGAATGCTGGCAATACTACTTAGCGAACCAACGACGATGGGGCCCTCCTACAAGATTTGAGAAAGAATTCGGCATTCAGGGTATCCGCAAGACCGTTTCTGCAGCCCGCTGGACTGGAGTAGCTCGGGGGTCGTTGCCGTCGCTCGGGGTGTCTTCACAGTCCAAAGGACTCCGTCATGAGAGCACATAGGATGGGAAATTGGTTTTCATTCTTGTGAGGGTGTCGGGCTTGTGAGTCAGAGTTTCGGCCGAGGGTTTATGTGCGGAGCAATGGAGGGCAAAGAGGGGAGGATCAACGCGAAGAGGGGAGACCGGTCGGATGCACACGATGCAAGAGGGGGAAGTGCACGGTGTGAGAAGGGGAAGCACGACACAAGAGGGGGAAGTGCACGACGTGAAAGGGGGAAGTGCATGACGTGAGAGGGGGAAGCACAGATTGCTGAAATGTTGTGTTTTATTTTTAATTTTGATTTACAAATGTTGTGTTTTAGAATGGAGGGAAGGGTTATGAGATGGAGGGAAACATTTGGCATGGTATTTTTCACGGGGTGATTAGTGAGTAATGTATTTATGAGGGATTAGTGTTCACATAAATGTTCTAAGAATGTTAAAAACACAGTTGAGGGATTTGGTCCCATATTTGAAGGATGAGCCCTCACAAATAGACATCATTATTCACAATTTTTGGTTCCTCACAAATGTTCTTGAACAAAAGCCAAATTTTTTGTAGTGTATATACCCAAATGGATGATCCAGCTCTTACAGTGTTATGCCTCAAAGGAAGGAAGACCGGAAAGGTTTCCATTTGTTAACCTTGCAACCGCCTAAATCAAGCGGTCGACCCTACTATTCGCCCAACTCAAGCTACTCTTTACCTAGAGACTTCCAGATTATTTCATTTTTACATGCTCTCCCAACATCCAACCCACTCTGGTTCACCCCATGTTGGTCTTCTAGAGAATGAGATGTGAGGTCCAAATTGAGTGACCCATGTGAGTTGCCTGTTGGATACGGGTCATGCAACTGGATGCCTTCAACCATAAACATTTAACATTAGGGTTTCGGCAGTGAGGAATGCATCTATAAATGGGAACCCTTATCGCCCATTCTAAGGGGTCTCTGATCGGTGATTAGAATACACATTACAGAGAACAAACCCTAGTGGGGAATGATAAGGAGACATCCACAACAAATAGATTGATCTTCCTACATTAGGCATCATGGACCTCTCCATCATTCTTTCTATTTTTATGATGCCGTCCCTCACCATGAGCGAGTGGACATTTGTGCTAGGGCATGGGGACAAGCCCCGTCTACCCATATTTTATTCTACCTTGTATCTAAGCACTACAATATATTTTCTAAATAAAGTATCGTTCTCCTTATTTTCTTTCTTTGCAAATTGATGACTTGCTTTGCATATACATTGTAATTATGGATATGCAAGTTGTTGTGAGCATAATTAGAACACCAAAACAATTTTATTATCCCCATGGGGTGTCAAACAAGGGATAGTGAGGTGATTGGGGTATGATCTTCTGTGTCGAGGATGGTCACTCGTAAGTGAAGGAGTGCAATTGGAATGAACTAGGAACTTGGGTGTCGAGGATTGTCGATTCCATGGATGTTTTGACCAAGTGACGACATGTATCTTGTGAGGGTGCAATAGCTAAACATATATTTAGTAACTTCCATTTAAGATTTAGATCTCATTAGGATAATTACAAAGGCGGTAGAAGCAAAACTCCGATCCCTAGTTCTTTTTATTATCTGTTATTTACTTCTTTAATCTATGTTGCTTTCAACAAAAATTTAGTTTAATCAATCCTTCAACTACTCGGTGATAAATTTTACTCTTAATACTTCTGAATTTATATAACTGATTCAAAAGTTTCCTTTGGGTTTGGTCCTAAAGTATATTTAAGTAAGGCTTCTACTTGTGTGGAGTGGGGAATTAGTGCACTACTTTTGGTTAAACCTAGGAGTTATTATTTTAGGGTTTTTCTTATGGTGACATTTGTATCCCCATCAGAAGGATCCAAACTAACTACAAATAATGCTCCTATACTAGATATTTAGATCTCTCACCTAGGTGTAGGATAAATGATTAACATGTAGGAAGGTGAGTATCTAACTTGGGATCCATTAAATTTACTTGGGAGCAATTCATCAAAAGAGCCACATATAAGAAATTTTCCTAGAATCTAGGTGATTTCAAGCACAAACCGCAATCCAATTAATGAGGAATGAGATATAAATAGAACATAATCAATAGCAAACGAAATCATAATGTTTAAATATCATTTTCCCCCAACATGAAATCAAAATAACATTTTGAGCCCCAAGAATCCCACCTGGGGGTCTAGATACTCATAAAACAAGAAAATACAAGAAGAAATGAAGAAGAATGAGTAGAGGAGTGAAAATCCATGATGAGATTGGTGAAGATTCCTCCTCCACCACCAAGTAGTAGCTCGAGCTCCTTCCTCCAAGGTAGGTGAATGGAATGGGTGTATGGTGGAAAGTGGCCAAAACACTAGAAACTAGGGTTTTGGTGGTGGAAATGGTGATATGGAGGTGGAATGAAGTGTGAATGAGTTGGATGAGAAATGGGGAGGATAGAGTGTCTATAGGGTATCTTACCTTCATTCTAGAGCCACCATCTAAGTATATATAGGTGGTGGGGAAGCACCAAGTAAAGTGGGGATAGAACGGGAAGGGTAGTGCAAAATTGTTTCTAGGGTTGTATGTAGAACGGATGTGCTTCCCAATGTAGAATGGCCATGTTGGGAAATACAACCGTGGTGGGTGTGGGTCATGATGCCCAGGGTGACATGGAACATGTGAGCTGAAAATGTGAAAAAATCACAGATTGTTTTGGGTAAATTGGACTGATGGTGGCACAGTCTTGGTGGTCACCACAACCTTGGTGAGGCATGGTTAGCACGACTATGGTGGTCACCACAATCACGGTGGCTTGAAAATCACTACCCATTCTGACTAGAATGCTTGTGGTTAACTCTCTAGAACATGGTCGTGTTTGCTTGGCATGACCATTCTAGGTCATGATGGCACATCCATGCTATGTTGCACAAACATGTTACTGAATTGAATCTCCAATGATTGAGTCTATGATTTTGAGTGAACCAACACGGCCACTATGGGGTACCATGTTCATGCTTCTCTTTTCAGCAACACTTTGATCTTCTTCTTTGTTCATACTTGGACATCATTGCTTCAATTGACCTTTGGCCACTAGTGGTAGTTTTTTAGAGCCTTAGACTTCACTTTGGGCCTCTCTAAGGGTAGAGAAACCCTAGGATCATTCTTTCTCTCTCTCTCTCTTGCATCCAAGTGTTGTCCAAATACCTAAAAAACATGTAAATAATGTCCATAAGTGCATTTTACACAAATACACATATCGAGGGAATAACATGTAATATAATAGGTATAGATGTGACTAAAGTGCAATAAGACATGAGTTGAAGCCCTAAAATAGGATTGCATCAGTTAGCTCCCGAGACAAATGAAATTTCTAGGGCACCTTACAGGATGGATCCCACTGAATATCTTGAGTTGATATAGAAATTGCAAGAACTACTAGACAAAGGCTTCACCTAACCTAGCACATCCCAGAGGGGGGAACCGGTCCTTTTTCTCAAGAAGAAGGATGGGTTGCTTCACATGTGCATAGACTATAGAATGATACATCAAGATGCCATTGAAAACAAGTATCCTCTACCCCACATGGATGACCTATTTGACTAGCTAAAAACCACTCGTATTTTCTCAAAGATAAATCTGAGATCCAGTTACCCCGAGTTGTGAGTTAAGAGTGATGATATCGTAAAAACTACTTTTCAAACCCGCTATAGTCATTACAGGGTTTTGGTTATGCCTTTTTGATTGTCCAATCATCCAAGTGTGTTCATGAACCTCATGAATAGTGTGTTCCATCACTTCCTTGACACCTATGTCATAGTATTTATAGATGACATCCTAGTTTACTCTGATGACCTATAACAACACTGTGAGTACCTACCTAATGTCCTAAATATCCTAAAAAAGTAGAATTCTTATTGGAAAATCTTGAAGTGTGAGTTTTGGTTAGATCGAGTTATGTTCCCCATGCACATTATATCTTGGGGAGCCATTTCGGTGGACCTTGCCAAGGTAGCGGCCGTTTGAGAATTTCCAGTTGGGAAGAACATTTCTAAGGTTTGCAACTTCCTAGGATTGGTAGTTATTACTAGTGATTCATTAAGGATTTCTCAAAAACCACTCTTCCCTTGACCAAGCACACTCAAAAGGATGAGAAGTTCATTTCATCTAATCTATGTGAGTCATGATTCCAGGAGTTTAACGAAAAGCTTACCTCTGCCTGCATTTTGACCATACCCTTGGGTAATAATGGTTTTATCATATTCACCGACACATCAAGAATGGTATTAGGATGCGTGTTAGAGAACCTTTGCTTTGATATAGCTTGAGCCTAATGAGTTGAATTATCCAACCCATAATTTGGAACTCATGGCAATTGTTTATGCCTTGAATATTTAGGGACATTATTTGTATCGGGCTACCTTTGACATCCTTACTGACCATAATACCCTCAAGTACCTATTAACTTATAAGGAGCTAAACTCGCAACAAAGATGTTGTATGGAATATCTAAAGGATTTTGATTGCACCATAGCCTACTATCTTGGTATGGACAATGTGGTTGTCAATGCCCTTAGTAGAAAACATCTCACTTGTGTAGCTTGTTTGGTGAAATAGTGTAAGAAATAAGAACACTTTCCTTGATGGTCTTCATTTCCTTTGGCATACATGATTTGTCTTGTAAATATCCAGATCAAGCATGACCTATTAACCGAGCTTGTAGCAACCTAGTTAGGCAACCCAAAGTTTGAAAAGATGAAGGGTTTGATGGAAAGGCCTAAAACACACCTCTCTATCTGTGTGGTTTGTGAAATTTGGTATAAAAGTCATATTTGGGTTCCTAAAGATTCACCCGTAAAGACTCATATCTTGCAAGAGGCTCATTGATCAAAGTACACCATACACCCCGACACTACTAATATGTTCAAGGACATACAACGATACTTTTGTTGGTGTGGAATGAAGAGAGACATAGCTAAATATGTGGCTAGTTGTCTCACGTGCGAGATGGTGAAGGTTGAGAACCATGGACCCCATGGCTTACAACAATCAATTGAGATTCCTGAATGGAAATGGGATCAGATCAACATGGACTTTATGGTGGGTATTCCCAAGTTAAGAAAAGGTCATGATGCAATATAGGTTGTGGTGGACCACCTAATCAATTTAGCACATATCCTTGCCCTAAGGATTACTGCCAATGTGTCAAACTTAGCTACACTTTACATTAGATATGTAGTTTGTTTGCATGGTATTCTGAGTTCCATTAGTTCTTATTATGACTCTAAGTTCGCTTCAAAGATACAGAAACATGTTCAAGAGGAATTTGGCACAAGGCTAAAATTCAACACAACTTATCACCCTTAGAGTGATTTGACGGTCAGAAAGAACGATCTAGACCTTAGAAGATCTATTGAGAGATTATGAGCTAGATTGTGTTGGATCATGGGAACAATATTTATCCAAGTCTTCCTATAAAAACAATTAACAAACTAGTATCAGGATGCCTCCATAGGAAGATATTTATGGGAGGTTATGTTGCTCATTGGGATGATGTCAGTGAGAGGACCTTTCTTAGGTTAGAAGAGTTATAGTTGTATGCTGATAAGGTCACTTTGATCAAGCAGAGGTTGAAGAGAGACCAAGATCGATAAAATTCATATATTGATGCATAGTTGACAGATTTGCACTTTATTGTAGGTGATCATGTGTTTCTAAAAATTGGACCCCTCTGAGCTATAGCCAAAAATAGAGGAAAACCAATTCCCTAACATGTGGGTCCATTTGAGATTTTAGAACTGATTGGTAAGGTCACTTTTTCTCTAGCTTTACCACTACAATATAGTATGATGCATGACGTGTTCCATGTGTCCAATCTGAAGCACTATGTGAAGGAACTTGCACTTGTGTTGAACGTTGAAACAAAAGAAATCCAAGGGAGGTTGACATACCTTGAGTCACCTAATGAGGATATTGGATAGCAAGGTGAAAGAGCTTAGGAATAAAAAGATAGAGATGTGAAAGGTTCTTTGGAAGCACCTTGGTGAGAATGAATTCACATGGGATCTGAAGACGAACATGAAAAAATATGATCCTGAACCTTTTGTATGATTAGTTGAATTACGAGGACAATATTCCTATAAGAGGGAAAGGATGTTATAACATGGATTTTTTCCATTTATTAACATATTTGAAATGCAAATATTTAAAATAATAGGGATACATTAGAAACATAGTGTGCTTTGTTTTGAAAGTACAGATTAAATTTGCAAATTCTTCTTTGTAATGGTTATCATGGATTTTACTATTTTCATGATCTAATAAAAGTTAAGGGGAAAAGAAAGAGAGAAAATCAAATAAAAAAGTGAATTATCCTACTTCTTCAAGTATGAATTATCCATTACTTTTTGTAATTCACTTCTAAGAAGGAAATAGGCACAATTTTTTTGAAGGAATTATATATCGTACTCTAAGACCTTTTCCTATCTTCATATAAAAAAGTGAATTATCCTACTTCTTATAGTACGATATATAATTATATGGAGTTCTTTTAAAAGTGGTGTTGAAGCAACTAATGGTTTGATTTTGGTTCCATATTTTTTTAATGAGAAAATTTATAAAAATAATATACAAGTTGGAAAGAAAAAATAATTCATTTGATGCCTTAAATATATCAACTAAAAGGGAGACTTGGAGACAAAGAAAAGTTTGTCTATCTTGTGTGTTTTGGTCTGGAATCTCGCCCACACCAAGATATAAGCATTGAAGACTTTCCTTTAAAAATTGGGGTTAAAAGGATAAAATGAGAGCATATGAATTTCAAAAGTATTCCTAAAGTGAAATGGAAATCAGAAATACAACAATTATCATGATTATTAATCAAATTGGGCATCTATACCTGCCCCTTTTTCCTTCCACATACAATCACAACCACATGATCGGGATCCCAAGGTTAAAAGACCTTTTCCTATCTTCATCTAAGAAGGAAATAGGCATAGTTTAGTTGGTTCCTTTTTTCACACATGTCTCTCACCATAGTTCACATAAGATCCTAAAATATATCCCGTTCTACCAATCCATCCTAGGATCAAGCATCTTTGGAAGGATATTAAGGATTCGCTTCACTTTCATAATAGACGGCGCCCAACCTTGGATACCCCAACTATACAAGGATGGCTAGAGACCCCCCATCAAGGTCACCAATGAATCCGCGTGGTGTTTCTTTTTTTTTTTTTTATTATACGAAGGGAGAATCTATTCATCCTGTTCCCTCAACAGGCTCATCCACAAAGGTATTACAGATTGATTCAATGTAACTTCTTCTTTGAACAGCTCAAAGAGAAAGTTAGGACATTGAGACCATCTAGCTCGACTCTCATTGCTTCTCCTACCCGATTTAGCTACAGCATCAACTAGCTTATTACCCGATCGTCTTCTGAAAGAGAACCCTACCGATTGGAAGGAGCTTGCAAGCTTCCTAATAAAGTGGCACTCTTGTTTACAACTGGTTAGGACCTCTCCATTGCCATTCACCATATTAATAGCTTTCTTGCTATCAGATTCAACTTGTAGGTGACTGAAACGTCCCTTACATTCCCTTAAACCAATAGAGATAGCTCGCAATTCCGCCTTTAAGACACATGTGATTTGGCCTTTGTCGTAGCCTCCTCCTAACCATTGCCCTTCATGATCTCTGATGACATAAGCTGCAGCCATGGCGTTCCGCTTTACAGAAGCATCTACATTTATCTTAACATATCCCCTCTCCGGCAAGGACCACGGGATATCCACTGACGATTGTGTGATCATCTTGTCTTTCGACACGAAAGCTATTTTGCACCACTTGACATGTAGTCTGATAGTGCTGAACAAAGCTACATTGCTGGTTCTATTGCCTCGAAATGCCACTTCGCATCTGCTTCCCCAAATCTTCCATAAGGTCACAACTACCCATGTATTCCATTCAGTGTACTCCTTCTTTTTCTGTAGATTAGATCTCAGCCAGTGCTTAAAGGAGGTCTCAGCTTTCAGCTTCAATTGGGTGGCTTCCTCAACGAGTCCCCATATCTTCCTGCTTTCCGGGCAGTAAACAAAGAGGTGCATTAGATCTTCGGTCCCCCTTCTACATCTCGGGCAATGGTTCTCGTCAGTGAATCCCCTCCTCATCCTCGCATCATTCGTCATTAAACCCCCGTGCAAGCCCAGCCAGATGGTCGTTTTGGCCCTCTCAGGCACCTGAAGTTGCCAAATTTCCTTCCATTTCCCCGGTGTCTTCTTCGAATGCATCTGTTGCAACCTGCGGTAGGCCTTCTTAGTGGAGAATTGTCCATCGCCATCCGGTAGATACCACAACTCATCAGGTCCCACAGTAGGGTCGGGAGGAGGCATTGCAAGAATGAGCTTGGTAGTGTTTTCTTCAAACCAGTACCGAATAAAGTCTGTGTCCCAATAGCCCTGCAAGTTCACCATGGCCTCGACTTTCAGGTCTTCCAGCTCTGCTGGGGTATATCTGTCTTGCTTCAGTATAGGTTGACGGCCACCTTCCACCCATTTGTCCGTCCACACGGAGGTAGTAGCTCCCGACATAATGATTCGTCCCGTTTACGTACTTAGTTCATCATGTATTCGGATGATCGATCTCCATAACTGTGTCGCACCCAGTCTCCCTTTGTTGGTTTTGTGCCAGTATTTATCCTTCATTACCTGCTTCCAGACCATTGTTCTATTTGACATGAAGTCCCAACATGTTTTCTGTATAGCAGCTTCATTCTGGTCCCTCGCTCTTTTGATGTCTAGCCCTCCTTCTCCTTTGCAAGCCGTGACTTTGTCCCAAGAGACCAGATGAATGCCACTTTGTTTCGTCGCCCCTTTCCAGAGGAAGGTCCGCACCACATGATCAATTTCATCGCACACTGCCATCGGTAGGATCGTTGATTGCATCAAATACACTGGGATGGTGTTGAGGACAGATTTGATCAGCGTGCTTCTGCCTGCTAGAGAAAGAGATTTATTCGCCCAGGAAGACATACGACTTTCAAGCTTGTGTATGATGTCCAGGTACAAGGTCTTCGTAGGTCGCTCGTGGATGATTGGAACTCCCAGATGCTTCCCGAGGTTACAAGTATGACGTATGCCCGTGATTCTTGTGATAGTCTTCCTTACAGTAGCTGAGGCGTTCATGGAAAAGAACACAGCTGATTTCTCCTTTGCTAGCATCTGTCCCGACACAATCTCGAATTTCTTCAAGACCCTCATCATAGTTCGAGCTTGATGGGTGGATGCCTCCCCAAAGAGTATGAGGTCGTCTGCTAAGCAGACATGGGTGACTCCAACACCCCCCCTTGAAGCTCGGAGGGGCTTCCAATTCCCCTCCTCCTCCTGAGCCGCGATTGCTTGGCTTAACCTTTCCAGACAGAGCACAAAGATATACGGGGAGAGCGGGTCTCCTTGTCTCACCCCTCTAGATGCTTTGAACGGTGTGAGGTTCTCTCCATTCCAGTTAATCGATATCTCACCTGCTTTGATTATATTGAGGATAATGGTGGTTATATGCGCAGGTATGGCCGTTCTACGCAGAGTGTCTTCAATGAAATCCCATTCCATTCGATCGTATGCCTTGGATAGGTCCACTTTGATTGCCATGGCTGCCTGTTTGCCCTTCCTAACCTTCATCGAGTGAATGAGCTCCTGGACCAGGATGATATTGTCGGTAATACGCCTCCCCGGGACAAAGCTACTTTGGACAGAAGAGATCCAATCGGGCAAATACGGTTTGATTCTTTCCACCAAGGTTTTGGATAGCAGCTTGAGGCCGACGTTGTTCAGTGCGATTGGTCGTAACTGGCTGCAATTCTCCGGATTCTGCGTTTTTGGAATTAAGACCAGAATAGCGTCAGCTAGCTTCTCTGCAATCGGTTCTCCTGCAAAACAGTGAGAGATCATTAGGAAAATGGACTCGCCCAGTTGATCCCAGTTCCGTTGAATGAATCCGGCATCGACACCGTCGGGTCCAGGTGCTTTTACAGGATTCATCTTCATCAGAATTCCTTTGATTTCCTCCTTGGACGGTGGCAGGCCCATGCGTGTCCTCTCTTCCTCCTCCAGGCGCGGGAAAGAGCCCACATAAGCTGCAATAGCTTCCTTACCACACCTCCTATCCTTCCTTTTGAACAGATTGATGAAGAAGTTCCTCACCATGCTCTTGATAGTAGGTTCGTCTTCCTCCCACGACCCGGCATCCGTCTTCAGCCTTGTGATGTTATTTCGTTGTCTCTTGGCTTTAACTAGCGAATGGAAATATTTGGTGTTGGCATCCCCAGCCTTCATCCAGTCACAACGCGCTTTCTGTCTCCATTCTTCACACTCGTTATTAAGAATGCCATTATACTCCGTCTGCAGCTCAGACATTATCTCGTCGAAACTCTCGTCTCCTTCCCCGCCTATCTTCGATTGGATGTTGTTTATCTCTTTCAAAAGAGTCGTCTTTCTTTCAGTGATCTGTCGTCGTTCAGTTCTGTCCCAATTGATAGACCTACTCATCAGTCTAGTTACGGCTTCATGGTAGGGTAGGTTACCATCCCAGTTCTCCTTCAAGAACCGTGGGAAGGAATGGCGTGTATCCCATATTGTGCTTGTTTTGGGGTGGTGCTTGTAATTCCTGGTTCTCTCGTTTGATGTGATGAGAATAGGTGAGTGGTCCGAATTTATCCTTGGTAGGATCTCCACAGAAGTTGCAGGGAACATATCCAACCAGTTTTGGTTTGCTACAGCACGGTCTAGTTTCTCCGACAGCCACCCCCTTCTAAAGGTCATCTTAGGACCAGATGTCCCTAATTCCTCCAGACCTGCTTCTGTGAGGCCCTTAGCAAATTCCCGGCAGCTGCTGGTCGAAACAGGTTCGCCGCCCACCTTCTCGTCTGCTCGAAGAACCGCATTAAAATCGCCCGCCACCAGCCATGGCGACACCGTCGTCTCAGCAATTG
The DNA here is from genome assembly GCA_963693085.1 of Alisma plantago-aquatica. Lineage (NCBI taxonomy): Eukaryota > Viridiplantae > Streptophyta > Magnoliopsida > Alismatales > Alismataceae > Alisma > Alisma plantago-aquatica. The sequence goes on from OY856409.1 coordinate 245,453,088, forward strand.
TAATTAAGTGGTCCCATAACAGACGTCTTCCTGCCTGTTTGGTGCTCGCATACACGAAAGTGAAGCTCATTCTATTGTTGATACGGCAATGTATGAATTGCTTGTGGCCAGCGATAATCTCCAAATCACCTATCCTATTCTTCCAAAGCACCCATATTCCTCCTGAAAACCCCGTAGCTTCGACTCTATAAGACTTATCATAACCCAGCGACCTTACAATCCTGTCGGCATTAGAACCGCTGGTTCTAGTTTCCAGCACAGCAAGAACATCTATCTTGTAGGTCCGGGACAGATCCCTTATTGTATTTTGGGTCTCCTTCCCACAGATTCCCTGGACGTTCCATATGGCGACCTTCATTGGATAACCATTTCGGAATTTCTCGGAACTTCAGGTTCCGGTTCACCTTCTAGGCTTGCCTCGCCGCTCCTCTTGTTCTTCTTCCTTGGTCCGTTCCTCGACAAGTCTTTTGAATTGATGATCTTCCTGTTCCTGAGATGGATTCCTACAGATGCCCCAAACGCCATCGTCTTGCTCGGACTACTTGTAGTTGTCTTTCTCGCCTCGGATGCACCCATCACAAAGGTGAATCCATCATGTTGGTTGCCTTCCCCTTCAGGAATAATCACTGTGTTCTCGCCTTCTATGACTACCGCTCGGTGGTGCTTCTCTGAGTTTCCGACTCTTCTCTGCTCCCCTGTGTGTTGTGCCTTGGGCACACTTCTATTTACCTCATCTACCGTCCTTTTCTTTTTGTTCATTGCCTTCCATTGTCTCCATTCAAAACCTGGTTTTGGACCTCCGTTGCCCGCTTCCTGTAACTCTTCCTGTACCTCCACTTCTGCATCTAGGTCCACGAACCTATTCGATGTTGGAATACCGCCTTTCCTGCCTTGTGTATCCTGCTCCTTTCTTGCTCGCCTAATGAATGGTTGTGCATGTAGGTTCTCCGAGAAATTGCCTAGAGGCTTGACCGAAACTTCCGCACCATCCGGTTGTTTCCCCAAGATGGTTTGGTTTTCAATGGCTTTCTTCCTTTCCACACAGTCCTCCGCTGTGTGTCCGATCTTCCCACAGAACAGACAGATGCTAGTAAGGTTTTCGTACTCAATGTTATATCTCGCCCCTTGGATCATAATCTCTGGCACTAACGGTTCGCTGGTGTCTAATTTGACAGCAATCCTCGCGAATTTTCCTCTCCTTCTGTGATCAGTATTCGAATCCACCTTGATGGTAGTTCCAATCATATTGCCGACCTCCTCGAGAAGTTGTGTTTGGTACAGGAAGATAGGCAATCGCGGAATCCTGATCCACACAACCATGTGTTTAGGGTTAGCTGATGACGGCGAGAACGATCTATCCCATGGTTGCACGCAGAGGTAGGAGCCCATTAGCGGCCATGGCCCTCCTGTGAGGGCAGTTAGATAATCGTCCTCACGCGTCAATTGTACTATGAAGTAATTGTTTTCCAAATCGATCAGTTTGAAGATCCCGCTCGGCCTCCACATAGTCTTGATTCTGTCCTTCAGCGTGAGAAATCCCACATTCCTGGCGATGACCTTCACCACGACGGCGTACTTCCATGGTCTCGTCAGGGCTTCGAATCTCTCGCTTTCAATTTCGAACGTCGGCACACCCTGTATCATGCATGTTCTGATGTCCTCCTTCAGAAGCTTAGCGTTCGGGTCCTCAAAGCCAAGAAACGGTAGTTTGCCTCCTCCGTCGCCGTCGGTAATGATATCTCTGTAGGACACGGTCGTCCTTGTAGCTGTCCCTGTCGACGGCGTCTCCCCGCCTTTCCCGCCATGCAAAGGCGGGAATTCTTCAACCTCCTGTGCGCCGGTACTGCCGCCCTCGCTTGTAATGATGTTTCCTTTGGATGCCTTCCTTCGCTCGCCAAAGTTCAGAGAAATACCCAGTCTGCGAAGAATCTCTTGTTGAGTTTGCCTTTTGTTTGTTCGTAGCGTCTCCACCAGAGGGTTATTGTGCAACTCCGTCATCGGGTCGTGAGGGGGGGCAATAGTATCTATCGCCCTTCCCTCCTTCTCTTCTATAGAGTTGGTGGTCATTGCCGCAAACGTTTCAGTTATGGTGATGTCGTCGTTTTCCATGACTTCTCCCTCCAAACCTTCCATAACTTCCGTCTGTCTCTCCTCCTCCCAAGGTATAGTCTCCGGTGGACGGGATCCACCAAAGCAGCCCCGACCACCACGGCCTCCCCGGCCGCCAGCACTTCCGCCGCGCATAAACCCTAGCAGAGCATAAACCCTTTAAAAAAAAAAACTTTGTAAGTTGCTTGGTAAGGTGTTCAATAGCAACAAGGTTTAAATCCGCGTGGTGTTTCTTGATCCCAAAACTTTTTTTCCTTTTTGCCAATTTTAACTCTAGCTATGCTTTCTCTCTTATTCTCTACCCAACACTATGTCGGAGAAAAACTTTCACTATTCTCATGACTCTTACCACCTCCTAGCCAATTGAGGCCATCATCAGCTTTGGTTGGGCATAATGGAGGTATTGGTGTGCTCATCGATCACTTAGGAATCTAGGAACTCATAGTCAATTCTCACGTTAACTCACCAAGAACTGCTCGTGAGCAAAGGACTCCCTCGCCCCAAGCATTCGTGATAAGGTAAGGGCTATACTGGTCTTTTTCTTTCCTTTTTGCACCCATCTACACAAGCATAGGGTGAATAGTTGGAATGAGTGGACTGTCTCAGCCCAGCCTAGTTGGCATATCCAGACTCGGGTTAACCTCTTAGGTGGTGAGCCCCTATCCGACAGAAAAATTTAATTTTGCAATAATTATAGAAAATCATAGGATTATCCAATAATGACATATTATATAATAAAGTTGATTACAAAAATTAAGGATTTTAATAAAATTAGTTTCAAGACCTAATTCTGCACCAAATTTTAAAAGTTCTTAAAGTTAACATTAATGTATTAAAAACATGGAAACCCTAGTTTCTTAATTTTAGTGATTTTGAAGGATAAAGTTTAGTCTTTTTGGATAATATGACATATTGGACTTAATTGAAAATTTAGAATACATATAATGTAAAATTTAGGTTTGGTAAGTTAAGAAGGTATTAAATGTGATGATTAGTGTTTGTGAAGCTAAAACCCTAATTTGACACCAACACCCTAACTTGCAACAAAAGTCACTCAAAATGAAATTTTATAGACTAAATAATTATACTTGGGTGTTATACATTAATTTGAAGGTTATTTCTTTCTTGATTTCAACTTCTCACTTTTACTTGTACTTTTCATCCATTTGATAAAGGTATGTGGTTACGCCTATGACTACTCATCTAAACCAACTTATGTGGTTATTCAAAGTTTCCCAAATAGATTGCAAACTAAACTACTTGTTTGTTTATTGAATTCTTACAATATGTGAAGTCATTTGAGTATCACATTCTATAAAATAAGTAACTTTCTTGCACCCCTCATACTTATTCTGGAGGTCTGGATAGAGAAAGAAAGTCCTTGAGATGACTAAGATCAAGCCCATGAGTGGGAAGGTGTAAAGGATCAAGGCCATGATTGGGAAGGGCAATATTGCACCAAGGCCATGATTGGGAAGGTGGCCTAAGTCAATTGTAGGGATAGGACCCTAGGAGAGGGTATTCCCATAGATTAAGTAAAACATGGTTGAGAAGTTATGACAAAGATCTCGATAAGTTGTTTTAGGTTAAACTGCTATAATTCTACAAAATGGACTACCATAGAAAACATCTCCAAAAGGAAAGATTCTTAAAAAACCCCTTTAGGATTTAGATAGATATTTTTCATTTCATGTTGCAAACAATAGTTTTCCCTTTTCATGTAAATCCCTTGTGGAGAATCTATGTTCCATACTGTATCAATCTCTTTCTAATTCAGTGAAATTTTAATTATTTATGGATAATTGCTAAATCTCAATCATGTAAATATGATAATGGCTCTTGCCCTCTCGGTCAACCTTAATTGGGGATAATAGGGGGAGGGGGTCGTTACAAGCAACCACAACACCACCACCTTTGACATACAGACAACCAACACTTAGACCATTGCAAACCAACCTAGCTTGGACACCATGAAGCAATCAAAAGACCTCCCTCAGTAGGGAAACTTGTCATGGCAATGGAAGATATACCCTTGTACCTTCCCAACTTTCCATTCCTTCATATAACAATATTAATAGAAGGGTTCAAAATATCAAAACAACTGAGGTATTACAATAAATCTAGTGATAAATATTATATACCATATACTCATATAGATAAGTATATTATAACTAGTAAGTTAATATGAAATTCGAGTAAAGTATCTCCTTCATAGATGTAAAATATATAAATCTTTCTATGTGTGCAATACATATATGATTACGAGTTAATGAGGGGTTCTGTATAATCAATATGCTATTATAATCATTTTTATGAATTAAATCCCTAGAAGAAAATTGATGTATTTGATGTTATTCAGGGTGCAAATAGATATTATAAGCATATTATTAACTATCCAAATAAGTAACATATTAACATTTGATTGTAGGATTAACTTAAAAATAGAAGAAAAATATAAATTCCTACACATACATGTAAACTGGACGCTCGCGGATATCTTTATAAAGATGGTTTGAGGGAAAATATTTGATTTCTAAGATCTTTAGAATGGAAATATAATCCTTGATAATATGATAGGGTATTACAAGTACATGATAATGTGAGCATCATTTGCTTGATTTATACTATGGTTGAACATACATATAAACAAATTAGAACCCTAGAAATGAAGAAAATGGGAATGAACCTAATCATACAGGATGGGAAATTATAACAACTAAAGGTAATTATTAAACATTAAACTCACTAAGGGGAAAATGGTAATGTCACCTAGTAAGAAATTACAAAGTGATTTCCAAGGCAAGAAGCATCAAATAACCCCAATACATTATCTCCAGATTTGTGATACATTATCTTATTTGTTTCTAGTGGAAATATTGGTGGAAATTCTCAATTGGAACATGTACTAAATTCTCAATTTTGTTATGGAACTATTTGTCTCTCTCTTGAATTTTATTTATACAATTTCGCAAAAGTAGTGAACCAATTTGTTACTAGCCTCTCCCTCTTATTGATGGTCACCATGACTAAATTGATGGTTGGAATATTGTTGAGTAATTGATATATTGGTTGATTTTAATATTGCCACAAAAACTTGAAATATTTTCTAATATATTTGGCTCATTAGATTCAATGAGTCATATCCTCCAACCCTAGACAATGGAGAATTGAAAATTAGAGGTCCCCTAGTACTTGTTACCCCCATAGAAGAAAGTGTTGTTCTCTCATAGAGGGGAGAATATTAGGAACCTTGCCACTAGAAAAGATGAAACATTAGATTGATTGTTCCACTGGATAAATCATTTCTTTTGAATAATTTAATATCTTGATACTAATTTTGAGAAATATTTTTATTGTTTCTAGCTACCACTACACATTATTTTACCTTTTTGAAATTAATATGTTAACTAGTTTATCCTCTTCTTATTATCATATTCCACCAAGCAAACTTACCTAGATCAAATTATAAGATTCTTTGTTTTTAAATAGCTCAGTTATTGAATTTTTTACCATCCTTGTTGACCCATATTTTCCCTTTGAGCTCCATGTATTGTTTCCTTCCCGTTGGGAACTCATGGACATGTGATACAAAGTGTGACTTGAAATGACATGCATGAGTTGTCCCCTATTGAAGAGTAGAGAGGGTCATTAATATTCAAAATTTTGTAATATTATATAATGCTTCCACGAATCTGATGTAAAACATCATTGTAAAAATATTTTTTTATATATATTGATACAATTTTGTGAATGTTTCATCATAAGATCGGGTCTTTACAACATGATATCAGATCTATGAATAGTAGGCAATCATGCATGTCTAGTACAAGATAGGATTTGATATCTAGTTTACCTATAACTTAGGCAAATAGTTTACTACTAACCCTAGATTTGCTAATACTACCTAGGTAAGATATAAATACAAACCTAGGTGAAATTTGTTGTAAAATAAACCATTTAATAAAATCACCATGTAATTGGATTGAGCTGAGGTGTCTCAGGAAGATGTTTAGTGAAGGTTCTAGCATGCCTACTCCAATCCACTTAAGTGGTGGTGGCATTTCCTCACTTTCCAAACCGACCTAGCCAAGGCAATTTCTACTTCTCTGGGGGAAATCATAAATCTTTGACATAAACATCAACCCAAATTATGATTTAGTACATGTGAATACAACCTTTTAGTTGTCTTTGTTGGAGTAAAGTAAGAAAATAGTGAGACTAGATGGCTCAAGCTTACATTTGTAAATCTCAAAGTAGTAGGACACCATGTTATAGGTAGAAAGTGGAAATCCTACTTCTACATTTGAGTCAAGTAGTTAGTAGGGTGAATTTTTTCCAGTGGCGATTGTGACTTAATCGTCGCGTTGAATTAAGCAATTTTTAGTTTTGTATTAAAAAATCTTTTTTCATCTAAAAAGTCATTTTATTTATAATATGTATAAATAAAAATGATTTCATGAAATTTTATCGACGGTTCTTGAGATAAGTCAAAATCAAGAAGATATGATAAAACCATATAGCAGAGTCATATGAAATCTATAAAATATAGAGTAAGGTGTAGGGTAGGGTTTACGAGAGAGAATGATGCTACATTGTAGTCAGCATGTCTGTTTAGATTTCTAGTTGAACCCCTTTTAAGGGGGTGGAGAGTAGTACCTAACCACACCATGATCATGTCCATTTCAAGGATGAAATCATTTTATGGGGTGGAGAGTTATAACATACCAAATGTGGTACTAAATTTAATAATGAGTTGTTATACATGATGCTATAAAATTGAAATTCTATTTATATATATTTGCATTCCTCTTTACACTTAATTGATATATATTAAAATTCTAGCAACAACATGCAATTCATCTCCATTTTTATCTATTCCTCCATGTGGGGTCCATGAGTTGAAAATTTGAACTCAAGGATAAATTCTTGGATTTGGAATCACTTGAAAAGCCATTATTGATTTTTACATATTCATAATTGAATTAATGGTGAGAGTAATAATTATATCCATCTTTGACTCATGAATTGAGGTAGTTGTTACTTTAAACAATTAGATTAATGGCCACTAAAACCATGTGAATGTTTCAGAGGAAATGGAAGAAGGGATTAATAGGTATAAAATTGTAGAGTAAATATGAACCCGTAATAAAAGAGAAATAAAATTTTATTTCTAATTTGTGGGTCAAATTGTGCGTGGAATGTCTTTTTTGACCCAGTGTACAACTAGGGACTCATTTCTCAGCGCATCTTTCACCATTTGAAGGACAACAGTGGGGGGTAGCATTTATCCCTCTAGCCATCAATCTCCCATTTTGACTTCCTTCACTTCAGTCCCCTTTTCCTCAGGCCACTGAGCTTCCAAATAGGGAGAGATGAAGGCAAACTCTTAGAGCCTTTAATGGTCAGTGACCTGAAGAAGTAATGGTTGGCAAGTCACTACTACAAAACTATACTACTGTGGAAAAATTAGGAATGTAGAGCGATTCATTTCCAATTCTTGAACCTGAACCCTAAGTCCTTTGTCCTATAAATTCTGCTCATCACTCAGTCGACAAGATCGCAAATTCTATAGCCACATCAAACATTCTTCTTCTTCTGGGATCCTTGGACACCATCCCAACTACCACCTTTTCTCTATAGGGATTCATGGCATGCTTCCCTATCTTCCTGGGTCTGTTAATCGACCTCGATACCACTACTATTGTTCCCCCTCCTAGCCCTAGGTCTCTAATATGTGATACATATTAACTAGTAACCATGATTCCATCGCCACCACCTGGCATGGTGACATCCAAAACATACAAACTGTCACAAACCAACCAAGTTCATACACCTTCAAGCAATGAGAAGACCTCCCTCAGTAGCACACCTTGACACAGATAAGGAAGGTACACCCTTGTACATGCATAAATCTCCTTTCCTTAGTATAACACTATTAATAAAAGGGTTTAGATTATCAGTAAAACCAAGGTATTACAATAAATCTTGCAACAAGTAGTGTATGCCATATACTCATATACATAAGTATAGTGTAACCAGTAAGTTAATCCTAAATCTGAGTAAAGTATCTCCTTGACAGATGCAACATATATATATGTGTGTGGTTACAACACCTCATAATTGATAAACCTTCTTAGTATATGTACTATACATATATCTGTACGGGTTTATGAGTGGTTATGTATAATCACTATAACATTCTAATCCTTTTCATGAATTAAATCCCTACCCTGAGTTCTTTGTTTCACTTCCTGAACCCAAAACCTAATCCCCTTATCCTATAAAGGCCCTTCATCACTCAGTCAACAACCTCCCAAACTCCATAGATTCTTAAAACCTTTTTCTTCTTTTGGACCCTTAGACACCCTCAAAACTACCACCTTTGATCCACTAGAATTCATGGCATGCTTCCTTGTCATCCTTGTTTCATGATTCAGTCCAGATAGGCACCTCTACTCTTGTTCCCCTTCCCTACCCTGAATCCTTTGACATGTGATACACATTAACCAAAAACCATAGCACCATCTCCACCACCTAGCATGGCAACAACCAACACTTGCAAACCATCTCATGCCAACCTAGCTCGGACATCATGAAGCAACAAGAGGACCTCCCTTAGTAGGTCACCTTGCCAATGATATGGAAGGTACACCCTTGTACATGCCTAACTCTCCTTTACTTAGTATAACACTATTAATAGAAGGGTTTAGATTATAAGTTCAACTGAGGTATTACAATAAATCTTGTGACAAGTAGTATATACAATATACTCTTATACATAAGTATAGTGTAACTAGTAAGTTAATCCTAAATCTGAGTAAAGTATCTCCTTGATAGAAGCAACATATATATATATATATATGTGGTTATAACCCCTCCAAATTGATCAACCTTCTTAGTATGTGTACTATACATATATGTATACTATACATATATCTGTACGGGTTGATGAGTGGTTATGTATAATCAATATGATATTCTAATCGTTTTCATGAATTAAATCATTAAATGCCCATCGATATATTTGATGGTAATTAAAAATTCAATGTATATTATAATCATATTCATACCTATATATATATAAGTAACATGGATATTTTTTATTCTAGGACTAAATTAAAAATAGAAGAAAAATATAAATTCCTACACATACATGTACACCTGGATCTATTTTGATAAAGATCGCTTCAGGGAAAATATTTGATCTATAAAACCTTTATAGTGGAAATGTGATCCTTGATAATATGAGAGGGTATTATAAGTACATGATAATGTGAGCATTATTTATAATGGTTATATACACTTATATGTAAGGTTGATTATATACAAAAAGCAATTAGAAAAACTAAAAATGAAGACAATGGGAATGAACCTAATGATTTAGGATGGGAAATTATAACAACTAAAGGTGAAATATTTAATATTACACTCACTAAAGGGAAAAATGAAAATATCACCTAATAAGAAACTATATCACGATTTCCAAGCCAAGAAGAATCAAATAACCTCAACACATTCTTTCTACATCTTGATTGAAAAGTCTCGTTTGGAAAGAGTACAAAATTGTCAATTCCTTTATGGAACTATTTGTCCTCTCTTGAATTTTATTTATATAATTTTACAAAAGTGGTTAACCAATTTGTAATTAGCCTCTCCCTCTTGTTTAAGGTCACCCTGACTAAATTGAATGTTGAGTGTTGTTGAGTATTTAAAATATTGGTTGATTTTGATATTGGCACAAAGCCTAGAATTATTTGCTAAGAGATCCAGCTCACTAAATTCAGGGGTCATCTCCCCCAACCCTGCTTAGTGGTTAAGGGACAATTAGAGGTACCCCAGTACTATTTACCCCCAAAGGAAAAATGGTTGTTCTCTCATAGACGGGAAAAAACTACGCACCTAGCCAATGGAGAAGACAAAATATTAGATTGATTATGGCAATGGATTACTCATTTAATTATGAATAATTTGATATCTTGATAGTAATTTTGAGAAATATCTTTATTGTTTCTAGTTAGCACTTTACTTTGTTGTACCCTTTTACATATTTAATATGGTAACTATATTATTCTCTTGTTATTATCATACTCCACCAAGAAAACTTACCTATATTTGCTTATATGACTCTTTATTTTTATATAGCTCGATAACTGAATTTAGTACCATCCTTACTGACCCATATTTTCCCTTTTGAGGTCCATGTGTGGTTTCATTACCTTTGGGAAGTTATGGATAGGTTATACAAGGAAGGATTAGAAGAGACATGTGATTTGTCCCCTATTGAAGAGTAGATAGGATTATTCTTATTCATTTTTTTTGTGGAACTAGAGTTTTTATTTAGTCATCTTGTACTCTGGATAGGCCAAATAGTAGATACATCTACATTTAGTTCATCAACTGGCCATATTGGCTCATTACAATTAAAGGAAATAGGGTTGCAGGAATGAAGGGTGGTTTTGGCTATTTTGTCTGCGATCTGGTTGAGATCTCTATGGATGTAACTTACCCAGAGATTGTCCAGATCATCCTTAGAGACGTGAAATTGCCTCCATAGTTGTTGGAGCATCGGTGAGTGGCATGTTGGTTGATTCACCAGCTGCACTGCCAGGCTGGAGTCTGAAAGAATTGCAGCATTCTGCAGGTTTTCAAGTCGAAAAATGGAAGCTACTGTGACAATGGTTGTAAGTTCTGCCTAAAGGACCGAGGTTTCCCTGAGAAAGGTGCTTTTGAAGGAGATGAGGTGGTCGAAGCTATTCATGATATGAATGCCTATAGCAGTGTCTTTGGATGCAATGTTAAAGGCAGCGTCTATGCGGATGAGGTAGTTTACCGACCCTGGACAATTAGAGGTCCCCCAGTCCTATTTACCCCCATAGGAAAATTAGAGGTAATCCTATTTTCACATCTGAGACAAGTAGTTAGTAGGGTGAATGCTTATAAGAGGTGATTGTGACAAGTTCATTACATTGATTTTTTTTTCATTTTTAGTTTCGCATAATAAAAAATTACCATTGAAAAAGTTATTTTCTTTATAATATTATGTATAAAAAATGATTTCATAGAAATTCATCGATCATTTCTTAAGGTAAGTCACAATCATCAAGATATGATAAAACCCTAGAGGATAGTCAAATGCAATCTGTAAAATATAGAGCTATGTGAAGGGAAAGGTCTAAAAGAGTGAAGGATTCTACATTGTAGTCGACATGTCTCTTTAGATTTCTAGCAGAACCATTTTAAGGGGGTGAGTAGTTTCTGACTAGACCATGGTCATGTCAATTTTGAGGAAAAAATAATTTTATGATTGGAGAGTTGTAACATACCAAATTTTGGTACTAAATTTAATTATGATATATTATACATAATCCTATAAAATTTAAATTATCTTTTGATAGATTTGCATTCCTATTTACACTTCATTGAAATATCTTAAAATTCAAGGAAGAAATTGCAACTTGTCTCCATTTTTATCTATTACTACATATGTGGGGCCATAATTTAAAAGTTGAACTCAAGGATAAACTCTTGGCTTTTGAATTACTTAAAGAGACATCATTGATTTTTTGATATTCAAAATTGAGTTAATGGTGAGAGTAATACATTTACCCATTTTTGACACATGAATTAGGGGAATGGTATTTTTAATAATAATATTAATGGCCATTAAAACCATGTTGAAAATTTCAAAGGAAATGGAACAAGGATTAAGGGATATAAAATTTTAGAGTAAATAATAATTCTTTTTTTTTGGAAAATCTAGGTAAATATATTCCAAACCCAAAGAATTGGGGAAAAGTTACAAAGTGCAACCAATGTGCAATTTATAGAGCATTAAATGAAAAATTTTACCAACAAAGGTAACAAGCTTGACACTAGAACATATTCCAATTTCTCATCGTGTTGGAAGGGACACTAGCATCTTGATGTTTGCTTCAATGGTAGTGAAGAGGTCCACATAGTCCACCTTCTTACCCCCATGTTTTCTGCTATTGTGTTCGAACCAGAGGGTATTAACACATGCACTAAGAACCAAAAGTTCCAAGATATCATGAGATTTCCTGACCCTACCAATATCACATAGACATTGGACTAATGAAAATGAGCACTTGATGTTCATATTGAGATGAGATCAGCCCTAAAGAAATCTCTAGAATGAGCAACTACTAAAAAGATGTTTAGTCATTTCATTATCATTTTTACATAGGCAGCATCAAGTGTCCGCATTTGGAGACCTTCTACTAATTTTCTCCATGGTAGGTAGAATAGATTTGATCGCTTTGTATGTAGCTAGGATCCACTTTGGCTGATGACGAGGAAGCCATAGATTCCTAAAATAATGATCTTCATTTTGTTTTTTTTGGGAAAGGTCCCATAGGCCTGAATCAGCAAGATTGATGAAGTTAGGCCATACAACGTTCATTCTCCTCCATGATGTTGAGTAGCCTTTGATATATCTGGGTGTGATACTGAGGTCAAAACCGTATCTTAACCTCATCCAAGAGCTCCATACATACTCACCAAAAAACATCTTTCTGACTCTTCTCATGGTGTGATAATCAGCTAGATTAGTTAATAGTTTCATGTCAAGGCCACCTTCAGCTTTTAGAAAAGAAAGATGAAACCAACTGGCTGAATGAACACGGTTGAACCAAATGAAATCATTGAACATTATTTCCATGTAATATAGGACAGAGTGTGGAACCTCGCCTTACCATAACCATTAGTTTATCAGTCCCATAGCGTAGTGCTTGATGAGGATGATTCTGCCTACCATGGAAATTTTTTAGCATGGCCATCTACTCATCATGCCCTTGAGGTTGTCCACATTGGATGCCCAGAGTGTCCACCAGCTAATAATTATGTTTGCATTATTTAGATAGGTAGATATGTGTCTTGTTGGGGTTGTATTTTATTCCTAATACCTTGCCAAAAGAAAGGAGGAGGTTTTTTAAGTTATTGAGGTTGTTCTTCCTACCTTCAACGAATATGAGCACATCATCAGCAAATTGAAGGTGTGATAGGACTTTATTTCACCTCACTAAGTAGGATTTGATTTTCCTTGAAGACATAGACTTGTCAATCATCCTACTGAGACCCTCCATGGAAATGACAATGAGTAATGGTGACTCAAGATCACCCTGACATAGGCCATTTGCATTCTTGAAGAAGCTAACAACACTCCCATTAATCAGAAGTGAGAAAGAAGGTGTAGTGACACATCCTTTTACCATATGTATCCAAGTGTTGTAGAAACCCATATGTCTCAAGCAGCACCAAAGATAATTCCATCCAACAAAATCAAAGGCTTTGGTAATGCCAAACTTTATACTGGCAGATGGAAAGCTATTTTGAGTGTTGAAATTTAAGGTGAATTCAGTAGCTAATAGTGAGTAGTCCACAATACCTCTACCCTATACGAAGGAACCTTGGTTGATGGAGATGAGCTTGGGTGTGATAGTAGCCAGTCTTCTGGTCATAATTTTAGTAATGACTTTATAGAGCATTGAGAAGCAAGAAATAGGGTGATAATCTGTTGGAGTAGAGACTATATCCTTCTTCAAGATAAGTGCCAGGAAGACAGGGTTGATTTGGCTGACCATGTTACCACCTACAAAAAACTAGGAAATAGCATGCAATAGATCATCTTTAAATAACTCCCAATTACTTCTATAGAAGAATCCATTGAAGCCATCTGGACCAGGGCTTTTATTCAGCCCTATACTCCAAACATCATCTTTAAGTTCCTACATATTAGGCTACATGAAAATATAATCATTATCTTCATTCGTCATATGTTGGAGCCAATCAAGATCAAGATTATTTGTGTTGCATTCCTCTTAATTCTGGTTGTACAAGCCTTCCAAAAAATTGATAGATTCCTATGCAATACTTTCTTCATCAACCAAGTTGTTGCCGTTGGTGACAAAAAGCTCAGTAATGGAGTTAATAGCATCATGTTTTATGAAAGTAGAATGATATAATTTAGTATTGCAATTTCCATTGGAGATCCAATCCAACCTGCTACGCTTCCAGTAATATTGCTCTTCAGCTTTAGATAGAATAGAAATACAATCATATGTGACATTTTCTTCTTATATGAGATCATCGTCCAATGGGTTTCTTCTGAGCACTGCAGAGATATCTGCCATCTCTAATATTTCTTTAGCAATTATATTTTTAAGATTTACGTATTTCTTAGCCCAAAGTTTGAGTTTAGCCTTGACTACTTTAAGTTTTTGAGCAAAACAAAAAAGAGGATTACCTTGTTGTTGGGTGAGCCAAGCTTTAGCAATAATATTCTTGCATCCAGGCTAGTCCATCCAAAAATTGAGAAAATGAAAAGAGCGCCACTTCCTAGAAATCTTCTTTAGGTTGATGTTTATTGTCAAATGATTTAAAAACTCAAAAGTTAGCAACTTCATCTTAGTACCTATGAATTTGTCTAACCATGCATCATTAACCAATACCCTGTCAAGTTTGCATGCTATTCTCTTAGCTATACCCTGCTTGTTGTGCCAAGTATAGATTTCATTACCCACTGATGGTAGTTTAGTTAATCTAGAATTGTCAATTGTAGTGTTGAAGGAGCTAAGTATAATAGCTGATACCTCTCGTCCTCCTGCCTTCTCTTCCATTTTCCCAATGTTGTTGAAATCTTCAATCACCCACCAAAGATCAAAGATAGTGGATCTAATCCTATCCAAGGTTTTCCATAAAGTGGTGCATTGTTGAGCAATATTATGAGTATAAATGGCAATAACAGTGATGACAAGTCCTCCTTTATTGGTGCATTCCATGGTGACATGTTGATCATCAGAATCAAGACAAAGAATATTCCAAGAATTAGGATTCCAACCAATACAAATAGACCATTCCGATTCTTGTTGTGGTTGGACAACCATGTCCATCTGTTAGGGAATAGCTTGGATGAAGTGTGTTTCATGAAGATTTTGATTTTGGTTTCAACAAGCACAACTAGTGTAGCTTGGGCTTCCAAGATAGATATGCTAACCTCCTTCTTCTTTTTTGGTTTCCCAATACTAAGGACATTAGTCATAAGGAGGGTCAATAATGATCCCTACTAGTTGAACGGGTGTTGCGTGACCCACTCACTCTAGTAGTTTTGTTCTTCTTGGACATAGGTGTCCTACTCAACTCACCATCCTCTATGTCTGCATCAATCTCCTTCTCTACTTGATCAACTAGACTGGAACTCTGGCTAGCATCATGTAATCCCATGTTGGATCCCTGAATGACCTTCAAGCCTGGAGATGTGGTGTTAGACACCTCTTCTACACATTTCATAGTTTTAGCATTTTGTTCATCGGTAATGAGAAACGACTCATCAACATCATCATTGTTTAGCTCCCCGTACCTGTTACTGACTGGGATAACATCATTATCATCATGAGCATTTGTACTCTTCTTCTTCTTATTTGACACCACTTTCCAAACTTGCATAGGAGCATGAGAATAAGCAGCAGTTTGGACTTCAGTATATGTAATCATCTTCTTCAAAGAACAGTCGTTTTTGTCATTACCCAAATCCCTACAATTAGAGCATCGTTTGGGAACATGTTCATAATTAATGGCAACTGCAGTGGAGTCACGATTGGGCATGTTGACCAGATTTCAGTAGGAGGTTCCTCATCTGCATCTAGTTCAACAAGAGCACGAGCTTCACCTAGTGACTCTAGTCCTATTGGTTTCTAATCAATGCACAATAGCTTGCCAACACCACTCGCAATGATACCAATGGAACAAGGGGACCAGTTGCTATCCATGTTGGGTATATTAATCTAGACTGGGATTGAACAAAAGAAATCCTTCTTGAGATCATCACTTGTTTTATAGTCTTTCACAACTACAAGTCTACTATCAAACAGATGAGGACATGCATTGATGATGTTCTTCTTATCCTCAACATAGTTAAAGCATAGAAGGAAGAATTATTTAGGCTTAGAGAAGAGGTCGAAGCAGTCTCTAGGCTTCCAGACCATCTTTATCTAGGCTAGAAGATGGTGATAGTATGGATACTTGCCCATGACGTAGAGAATAGCAGTATGCTCGCAAGACTTTTCCATGGCTTCATAGGTGCAATCGTCTATAGTGATGAATCTCTTTCCATCCTTCTTCTCTGGTGGATCAAAGTTCTATTCCTTGAAGGCATCTGATCCACCGAGAACCTGGTTCCAGGCTTTTCAGGGAACCTCAGGCAGTTGGGTCTCATTGGCCATCATAGTGGACACTAAGGAGGAGGGGGATCCCCCCGTGAAGCTTGTAGGATAATCACCCAGTCAATAACCTAGACGATCTCCGCAAACCCTAGGCCTCTAGTGCTATGGTTGGCATTTCCTATAAATAATAACACATGGTAATAGAGAACAAAATTTTTATTTTAATTCACAAGTCAAATGACCTATTAACTGTCTTCCCGAACCTGGAGTGCGACTGGGTTCTCCTTCCCCAGAGCATCATTCATCAGTGGCAAGACAATAGCAGGGGGTTAGCACTTCTACCTCTAGCCATCAATATACCATTTTCTTTTCCTTCTCTCGGGTCCCTTTTCCCCAAGCTGCTGACCTACCAATTGAGGGCGATATGAAGGGAAACTCCTAGAGCCTTTAATGGTTGGAGACTTGAAGAAGTAACGGCCTACGAATCACTACTAAAGAATTGCACTACCTCAGGAAGATTTGGAACACTGAGAGCTTTGTTTCACTTCCTAAACCCAAACCCTAATCCCCTTATCCTATAAAGGCCCCTCATCACTCAATCAACAAGATCCCAAACTTCATAAATGCATCAAACCTTTTTCTTCTTTTGGACCCTCGGACACCCTCAAAACTACCACCTTCGGTCCACTAGAATTCATGGCATGCTTCCCTGCCATCCACATTTCATGAATCGGTCTAGATAGGCACTTGTACTCTTGTTCCCCCTCCCCAACCTAAATCCTTTGACATGTGATACAAATTAACCAATAACCATGGCACCACAGCCACCACCCGACATGGTGACAACCAACAGTTATAGACCATCACATACCAACCTAGCTCGGACATCTTGAAGCAATGAGAGGACCTCCCTTAGTAGGGCACCTTGCCGAGGATATGGAGGGTACACCCTTGTACCTATTGAATTCTCCTTTACTTTGTATTAAACTATTAATACCAATGGTTTGAATTATAAGTACAACCAAAGTATTACAATAAATCTTACGTTAAGTAGTATATACAATATACTAATATACATAAGTATATTGTATTTAGTAAGTTTATCTAAAATATGAGTGATGATAGATGTAACCAGTATATATGTGGTTATAACCCCTCCTAATTGATCTACCTGCTTAGTATGTGTACCATACATATATGTGTATGAGTGAATGAGTGGTAATGTATAATCAATATGCTATTATAATCATTTTCATGAATAAATCCCCAAAAGACCATCGATATAGTTTATGGTATTAAGAATGCAAATGGATATTATAATCATACTCATACCTATCTAAATATGATATATTTGACTCTAGGACTAAATAAAAAATATAGGCAAATAAATTTCTACACATACATGTAAGTCAGACGCTCATGGATATATTTTATAAAAATGGTTGGAGGAAAAATATTTGATCTATAAAATCTCTAAAATGGAAATATGATTCTTAATAATATGAGAGGGTATTATAAGTACATGATAATTTGAGCATTAATTATATGATTTATATTATGGTTATATATACTCATATGTAAGATTGATTATATAAATAAACCAATTAGAAACCCTAGAAATGAAGATAATGGGAATGAACCTAATGATTTAGGATGGGACATTATAACAACTAAGGGAGAATTATTAAAAAATATACTCGCTATCGAGCGAAATGGTAATTTCATCTAAGAAGAAACTAGAAAGTGATTTCCAAGCCAAGAAGCATGAAATAACCCCAATACATTCTCTCTTGATATATTCATGATGCATTAGCTTCTTTGATTCTCGTGGCCATCTTGATTGAAAATTAACATGTAATAAATTATAGATTCTATTATTGAACTATTTGTCTCTATCTCTTGAATTTCCTTTATATCATTTTGCAAAAGTGGTGAACCAATTTTTTATTCTCCCCTTCCTCTTGTTGAAGGTTACCATGGATAAATGGAAAGTTGAATTTTTTGAGTAATTGAAATATTGGTTGATTTTGATATTGCCAAAAAAAACTCAAAATATTGTCTAAGAGCTTTGGCTTACTAAATTTGGCACTTTATATCCCCCAACCGTGTACAGTAGATAATATATAATTAGAGGTTCACTAGAACTGTTTACAACCACATGCAAAAATGATGTTCTCTCATAGAGGGGAGAACACTAGAAACCTAGCCACTAGAGAAGACAAAATATTAGATTGGTTGTGCCAATGGATAAATTGTTTCATTTTCAATAATCTGCTATCTTGATAGTAACCTTGAACTTCATTTATATCATTTTGAAAAAGTGGTGAACCAATTTTTTATTCTCCCCTTCCTCTTGTTGAAGGTTACCATGGCTAAATGGAATGTTGAATTTTTTGAGTAATTGAAATATTGGTTGATTTTGATATTGCCAAAAAAAAACTCAAAATATTGTCTAAGAGCTTTGGCTTACTAGATTCGGCACTTTATATCCCCCAACAATGTATAGTAGATAATAGATAATTAGAGGTTCACTAGAACTGGTTACACCCACATGCAAAAATGATGTTCTCTCATAGAGGGGAGAACACTAGGAACCTAGCCACTAGAGAAGACAAAATATTAGATTGGTTGTGCCAATGGATAAATTGTTTCATTTTGAATAATTTGCTATCTTGATAGTAACCTTGAGGAATATCTTTATTATTTGAAGTTAGCACTTGACGTTGTTGTACCTTTTGAAATTAAATTGGTAACTAGATTATACTACTATTATTACCATACTCCATCAAAAAAAGTTACCTAGATTTGATTATATGACTCTTTATTATTAAATATTCAATAATTGAATTTAGTACCATCTTTATTTATCCATATTTTATCTTTTGGGATTCATGTATAGTTTCATTCCCTCTGGGCACTCAAGACTAGAGATGATGTGTAGGAGTTGTACCCTATTTAAGAGTAGATAGGATCATTCTTATTCTAAATTTAATAATCATATATAAATCTTCTATGAATCTAATGTAATGGTGTGATTGTAAAAACAATTGTTTATATATTTTGATACAATTTTGTAAATATTAGATCGTAAGTTCATGTTTTACATGTTGCTTTGGAGCTATGATCACTTGTATCTCTATAGACCTATCACTTTGAGTGGCCCTCGAGGCCATTTACACTCTTCTCTGGTCACATGTCACCATTGTGCTTGTTATGGTAGTAGAGTGCATGCGAGTGGCCGAGAAGTGAGCTAGATAGGGTGACTTATGGAGAGGAATGCATAACACTTTTTATTGATACTCTCTTATTTTGGATGCATGTTATTTAGATGACTTTATGTTTTTATTGTGTTTTCCAGGTCAAGTTAATGATCTTCTCCAAGTTTTAGCTTGGGAAGGCAAATATATCACGTATTGCCTACTTTGCTTCCTTGCATGTGTACATAGGTATAGACTAGTTTGAGTCACCCTTGAGGAGTTTCCTATATATAGGTGAGTATGTTTCTTATTAGTGGATTAGTTGTTGGAACATTCCCTTTGACCCTCTTCCTGGATTGATTCCATCTAACATCAAGAGAAATTAATCAACATGGAAGTTGATGGGTGACTAAGTCGAATATTTTGTGTATCATGGATAGAATTATCTGAATGGTCAACCATTATTGTTCTCATGTGAGGCATATAATCATCTGTCACACAGTCCTATGGTAAGCATTTTCTTTTTATTCTGATTTTTTTCATAACTATGATCTTGTGATGTATCTTATTCATAGGTTATTGATATGATTCCTTGGAGGATCAAGATGAATTTGGATATGATATGCATGTCCACCTCATCCTGAGGTTCTCCCTTCTATTTTTGTAGTTGCTTCAGGCTTTGATATTGTTATAAAAATGAGAAATCACCATAACTTCAACATTCGAGGTCCACATTACTTTTCTGGTAACTTTGGTGGGACCTCATCCTTCTAAGATGATGATATTAGTATGATTTTGGATAGGAAGCTTCTTTGTATTGAGCATCCCATTGGTATATGCATAGAGTCATCAATTCCTATGAGATTTGGACCATCTTGTTCCTAATGTATACATTATTAATTTTACCATGACGTATTCAGACTCTTTTGTGGACCCACAAGGGAAGGTAGTCACTGTAGACACATCCTCGATGAGTGTCACAATAGATTCGGCCCATTGCCAAGATGTATCTTTGGGCATGGAAGTGTAATCTAGTAGTTCCTCTTGTTGGTATGTATTCTCAGAGATATAATCATATGATGATCATATTGGGGCATCATGTACATGATTTGATAATAATGAAAGTAATTTTGTATGTTATGTTTGTCTCAGTCATGATATGATTACACAAATATGGTAGATGTCTAAAGAATGATGTTACTCGATGACATATGTCTTCAGGTTGAGGATGTGAAAAATGAGATCATATGTATGATAAGAGTACATACATTCTTGTTATGTCCCTAGTTAGATATTTATGTAGAATCAAAATAGACGACAACAATACATAAAACTAGAATGTTTGTTGAATGATGACAAAGTCTCATTAGTGATAATATTGGATATCAAGTCAAACACATAGGTTCTTGTTAGGAAACAATGTACTGGATGACCCATCTTGAGAGTGATACACAGAAACCATTTTATGGCTATCAAAATCAACTCTCAAAATAATAATGGTGACAGTGGTTCTTAGACCTAAAGCCACTACACTCATCACATTTCTATTGATGTGCTTTGACACAATACAACGCGACCTTGGATAAAGATTGCCATATAGGTGGTGCTCGGGTACGTTGTGACACATGGGGAATGATTGTGAGTGATTTTGATAAGATTTGTTTCCCCTACAAGAGTTGATATCCTATCCACTTGATAAAATAGATCAAGAAACGTATGTCCATACTCATGTGAGTCAATATATGATATGTTAACTGCCATGCATTTCATTTAGTCTGCTCTAGTTCAAGGAACATGGATTTAATTTTAAGAGGATGACAATTCCATGTCTCTTGTTCAATCTAGATATCAAAGGCAAAAGAACTATAAATCATGATAACACTAATAACAGATGTAGGTTGAAGTTGTTCTCCAACTTCCAATTACTTGGTAAGAAAGGATGTGCTTATAGATACCTCTCCTTGATTGTGATGTCATAATATTGTTATGGACATTTATTTCCAACATAATTTGGGACCAATAGGATCACACACATAGGATGCACTTGGAATAGGAGTTACTCATGGATAAGATTTAACTCGTCTACTTAAGTGTTTAGGTAATCAAATTAAACATTAGTTGTTAGTTGGTAAAATGGAGTGTCCACTAGACCAACTGGTGTGCCAGTCAACCGACTGGACGACCAATATGGCTCGATTAAGCAATTGATGTTGATGTAATGATGTGCATTAATCATTACATAAAAATCTAGTATTGGACCTATAGGATCACACACATACGATGCACTTGGAATAGGATTTGTTCATGGATAAGATTTAACATGGTTACTAAAGTGTTTAGGTAATCAATTTAAACAACATTGGTTTCCAGTAGGCTGACTGGAGTGTCTAGTTGACCGACTGGTGTTCCATTTGATAAAATGGATGACCAGTTGATTGGATCAAGCGATTGATTTTGATGTAATGACTTGCAATAATTGTCGCATTAAAATCTAGATGTTTGTGTATAATAATGTAAGCCAATCGACTAACTAAATGATCCAATTGACCTAATAGCGTGTTAATCGACTAATTACTCATTCATAGCAGCTTCTAATCCTTCATATCCCCAAGTTTTAAGGAACCCTATGCCATACACTCATTTATATAAAGGGGAGTGGCTAACGTTGACCTAATAGCTATACATTGTCCATAGATGACTTAACGATTTCATTCATATGCATCTAATATGTCTATTTGAGATTGATTTTAGGTATTATTTATGCAAAAAGAATCAATTCGATCAACCCCTAGCTTGACAAAATACATGCCAAAGTCAATGCAAATGAAATTTTTGTGGAATATGCCCTAAACCCCTTAGGACAATTTTGTTAATAATTTGTATTGCAGCTATGACTTGTAATTAACATGAGAAAAAATCTAGATAATACAAAATGAATATTTAATCACTCAAATGGAAATTTCCAAAATTCATTATAGGGAGTTTTGTCGACCGAGTTTCATCCTTGATAAACTCAACCGACACCCTTGATGGATTTTGGGAACTGCCAGCTTCAGTCAAGTTTCCTCAGGATAAACTCGATTGGAACCTTGCTCTAAGAAAATCACATTAAAGTTGTCGAACGAGTTTCATCTAGGATAAACTCAATCAAAACTTCAAATTTTCTTTGTCGCATAGTGCTATCGGTCGAGTTTGCTTTATTGAAACTCAATCGACCACATTGTATGAAAAGTGCAGAAAAAGTGTTTCTAGCCATTGGAGAGTTGCAAACATCAAAAATAGATCTGTTGCAACACTCCAAATGACTAGAATTCATTCCCAAGTTCTACTGCTACTCGACATCTCCAACTATAAAAAGTGACCCTTGGGCTTCATCCCAAGTTTGCTTCTTATGCTCCTAGATATATTTGAGTGGATTTATCTACTAAGAGCCCCTTTATCTCTCTTTTTTACTAATCAAAACATCAATCTGAGTGAGATGGGTTATTTATATGAGAGAGTTGCTTCCTTTTAATCATTGTGGAGCTCTTAAATCTTCCCTTTCCCAATCCTTTTTGTCAAACAATATTGGTTAAAGCATCTCCTTGGTTCAGGAGAAGGAGAAGGATGAAGATCATTGAGAAGAGTGGCTAATTCCTTCAAGGAGGAAGACTTGTTGCAAGAGGGGAGCTCATAGGTGAAGGTGTCCAGCTCCTTGTAAAATTGAGTAATCCCTTGTAGTGTTTGAAGAATCTTGATCAAAGGATAGGTTAGACCTTGTAAGGTTTATTGGAACCTTTTGATCCTTAAAAAGGAAGACTAGGTATCCTTTGCCTACACAAGGAAGGTCTTATTATATGTCTTTTAATGGAATATAATTATGCAATGGTTGTAAAAACCAAGAGGTTAACCTCTCTAGGTAGTTGGTGTACACTCTCATGGTTAGGGGTTTGGAACCACTATACATAGCTTGTTGTAGATCTCATTCAATCTCTCTCATCCTTGGTATGTATGTTCAGTTGTACATCAAATTCCATATTTGCAACCTTATCCCTTCAAGTAATTTAAGGTCTAACAGATCTTGTTTAAGCTCTATTCAAACCCCTCCTTCTAGAGCCCATTGATCCAAAAAGTGGTATAAGAGTTACAGTCTTCTTTGAAAACATCTTCCATGTGACGAGGAGATGGGTGACAACCTTCTTGGGTCTCTCAACTTGGAGGGTGGATTTTCCATGAGCCCACCAATCTTCGATGGGACAAACTTCCCTTGTTGGAAGCAAAGGATGCAGTTCTACATGCAAGGGATGAACTATGACATGTGGAATGTCGTCATCCTTCCCTCCATGGATTTGGTAGGAGATGTGGCTATTTGGGATGAAGTTTCTCCATGGATTTGGTAGGAGATGTGGCTATTTGGGATGAAGTTGCATTGAACAAGTCCCATCTGAATTCAAAGGCTATTAGCATAATTTCAAGCTATCACTCCTTCCAAATTCAATGATATCTCCTCTTGGGACACGTATCATGAGATATGGAACAAAATTTGCATCACCTATGAAGGGACCAAGCAAGTCAAGGAGTCCAAGTTCTACATGCTCAAAGGGCTTCATGGGAACTTTAAGATGGGGAAGAAAGAGAGAGTGGCTAAGATGTACTGAAGACTCAACACCATTGTGAATGGACTTGCTTCTTTGGGACAACCCATGAATCAAGGCACCATCAAGTCCAACATCATTTGGTGTCTTCCTAAGAGGTGGAAATCCAAGGTGACCTCCATTGAATAAACAAGAATCCTTGGTGAGATTTCTATTGAAAAGCTCATTGGGAACCTTCAAGCCTATGATCCAAGTCTTTACAAGCAAGAAGAAGAAAAGCTTGAAGAAAAGGAGTCAAAGAAAATGAAGGAAAATGCCTTCAAAGCTCAAGTGGAGGCCATTATTCTTCAACAACAAATTTCTTGTTAGGATACTCCCTCCTCAAGTGAAGATGAAGCCCCTAGTGATCATTAATCTAATTACTCCAAGGGGAAGCACTTTCAAGGAATGCCCTCCTCCTCTTCTACTCCAAGATGCTATGAGTGTGTCCAAAAGGAACACTACAAGAATGATTTCCCCAAAGAAAAGAAGACCTACCACAAGAGAAAATACAAGGAGGAAAACAAGAAAGAAAACAAGTTAAACAAAAAGGAAAAGAAGGAAAGAAGAAGAAAAGATGTAACCCATGTTGTATTTAAGGAGTCTTCTTCTAATGATTTGAGATCTAATGAGCGAGAATGCCACCATACTCTCATGACCTCACTAGTGAAGACATATGTGATGTAAGTGAAGTAAGCTTGAATGATTTATCTAAATAAGACATCATTGAAATGTTTAATTCTTCCCTTTCTTCTTATTCCAAGTGTAAATCTAAGAAGAAAAGGTTAAGAAAAAATATTGATGACTTGTATGCTAAAATTGATTTCCTTCAGCAAAATGAAAAGTCCATCTTGATACTATAGATTCATAGCAAGGTTAGTTTCATGAACTTGAGTTCCAATGCAATGGAGTTGAGGTAGAGAATGGTATTTATCTTAAGATCATCAATAATCTTAAATATGAAAACCCAACTTGCCTTAATGAGCTTGTTTTGATTAGAAATGAAATGATAAACTTGTTTCCAAGTTACCATGATTTTAGACATGCTTGTGATAAAATTAATGATGAAAATAGAATCTATCTTGATGAGCTTACTTTTCTTAGATCTCAAATTTCTATATTTCTTGCTAAAGTCAATGATATTTCTTGTAGACCATTATTCCAAATATTTAAGTAGCTAGTATAACGCTTGAGAGATATTCTTACTTGACTAAAGCCCTCTGTCTAGAGGCTAACTTGCTTGATGCTCAAGTTGATCTTGCTAGTCTTTCTTTTACTATTATTACTTGTAGTGATAATAAAGACAAGCTTAGCGCCTCCTTGCAAAAGTTACCTAAAGGGAAAAAGTCCCTCATTGAAATCCTAGATCACTCTACCAAACAAAATGGTGAAAGTAGTTTGGGATATGAGGGAACTCCCAAAAGAAAGGGGAAGGCAAAGAAAAAGAGCAAGTAACCTCCTATTTTCCATGGAGAGTCATCTGGATCTAAGAACCCTATGGTTTTTGCACATTGCAAGAGTGATGATAATTATTCTATTTATTGTCCTTACAAGGAAAAGGGGACCAATCCAAAGATGAAATGGGTCCCCAAGATAACTCCTAATCCCAAGGTTTGAATTGGGCACCAACATCTTCCTTTGTGTAGGTAAAAGGAAAATGGAATGTTGATAGTGGTTGCTCCAAGAATATGATAGGTGAGATGAGCCACTTCAACAATTTCAAAAAATAGAAAGGAGGATCATGACTTTTGGTGATAATAACAAAGGTAAAGTTATAGGTGAGGTAATGTGGGTGATTCACTATGCATCAAGAATGTTATTCTTGTGGATGGCCTACATCACAATCTTATTAGTGTAATAAAATTATGTGACATGGTTATCTTGTTTTATTTGCCTCCCTTAAATGCTTGCTTCTAGATACCCTCTCCTACAATTTCATATATAAGGGAACTCCAAATGGAAATTTTTATGTTATTCTTTTTTATTCACTTAAGCCTATTCTTGCTAAATGCTTTGTTGATAGAATGATATATCTTTTACATAATAGGCATGGTAATGTAAATATGCATCGATTAAAGAATTTGAGAAAAAAGGAATTGGTCAAAGAACTTCCCAAATTGAACTCTGATAAGGATGAGGAATGTCAACCTTGTACATGGGGATTGCAAACCAAATGCTCCATTAAATCCAAAGGAGTCTTTAGTACAAAAAGGTCTCTTGAATGTTTTCACTTTGATCTATTTGGACCAATGAGAACTCAATCATTTTGTCGTTGCAAGTATTGCCTCATGATTGTCAATGATTTTTCTTGCTTTACTTAGACTTTCATCTTAGTTTTGAAAATGGATACTCCATATGTTTTCTCTACTTTTTGCAAATGGGTTCAAAGCAAAACTTCTTCCCGAATTGTCTATTTATAGTAACCATGATGAGAATTTGAAAATGATACATTTGATAGGTTTTGTGAGAAATCTGGTTATTCACACAACTTCTCTTCCCCTCGTACACCTGAACAAAATGGAGTTGTAGAGAGAAAGGATAAGTTGTTATAGGAAATGGAAAATACCACGCATCTAGAGTATGATACTCCAAAGAAGTTTTGGATCGAAGCCGTTAGTACCTCATGTTTTGTGTAAAACTGGGTTTTCACTCATCCATCCTTAAAGAAAACCACCTATGAGTTATGGTGTGGTATAAAGCCCTCTATTTATTTCTTTCATATTTTTGGTTGTCTTTGTATTGTTTTAAACACCAAGGATTCTTCAATAGGTTTGATGTTAAATCTTACAAGGCTTTCTTTCTTTGCTATAGCACTACTAGTAGAGCATATAGAATGTTTAATATTGACTTGTCTAAAGTAGAAGAATATACCCGTGTTAAATTTGTTGAAACTATCCCCTCTATTTCTATGAATATGGTAAATGATGATGTTGTTGATGAGGTGATTCCTAGATTAAAAGAGCTCAACAACATTGACAAAGGAAAAGAGGCGGTTGTAGGTGAAGAAGAGAAAGAAGAATAAAAGAAGGATACAATTCCCTGATTTGCAAAAGATCATATGTAACATCCCAGGATTTGAGGCATCGGATAACATGATCTTAAAAGGAATGATTGGCCTACCCATATGACCAAGGTGCACCTCCTTTTCCAGGATCCCATCTCTATAGAACTCCATAGTTAAGCGTGCTCATCTTGGAGTAGTACTAGGATGGGTGACCAGTCGGGAAGTTGATCCTGGCTTGCGTGTGAGTGGACAAAAGCGTGCAGTTAAGGATAGTGGTGGTCTGTGGGGCCAGTCGTCATTCCTGAAACTCTACTAGAGCCTTGGGCAGTGGGCACGGGCGTTACATCATCCTAAAGAGCTCATAATTGGAAATCATTTTGAAAGGGTGAGGATGTGGGCTGCTTTCAACAAAGAACAAGTAGAAATCACCTTGATCTCACAACTTGAGTCAAAGAATATGAAAGAAGCTCTTAAAGATGATGAATGGATCATGTCTATGCAAGAGGAGCTAGAGCAGTTTGAAAACAACAAAGTTTGGACCTTAGTGAAAAAACCAAATGATAGGAAGATCATTGGCAGAAAGTGGGTCTACCACAACAATCTAGGTGAAAGCTAGAAAGTGGTTAGGACAAAGCTAGGTTAGTTTCTCAAGGCTACAATCAACATGTAGGTATTGACTTTGATGAACTTATGCTCCTACTGCTAGACTTGAATCTATTAGAATGATATATCTTTGACATCATAGGCATGGTAATGTAAAAATGCATCGATTAAAGAAGTTGACAAAAAAGGAATTGGTCAAAGGACTTCCCAAATTGAACTTTGATAAGGATGAGGAATGTCAACCTTGTACATGGGGATTGCAAACCAAATGCTCTATTAAATCCAAAGGAGTCTTTAGTACATAAAGGTCTCTTGAATGTTTTCACTTTGATCTATTTGGACCAATGAGAACTCAATCATTTGTCTGAGCAAGTATTGCCTCGTGATTGTGTATGATTTTTTTTGCTTTACTTAGACTTTCATCTTAGTTTTGAAAATGGATACTCCAGATGTTTTCTCTACTTTTTGCAAATTGGTTCAAAGCAAAACTTCTTCCCGAATTGTCTCTATATAGTAACCATGATGAGAATTTGAAAATGATACATTTGATAGGTTTTATGAGAAATCTGGTTATTCTCACAACTTCTCTTCCCCTCGTACACCTGAACAAAATGGAGTTGTAGAGAGAAAGGATAAGTTGTTATAGGAAATGGAAAACACCACACATCTAGAGTATGATACTCCAAAGAAGTTTTGGATCGAAGCCGTTAGTACCTCATGTTTTGTGTAAAACTGGGTTTTCACTCATCCATCCTTAAAGTAAACCACGTATGAGTTATGGCATGGTATAAAGCCCTCTATTTATGTCTTTCATATTTTTGGTTTTTTTTGTATTGTTTTAAACACCAAGGATTCTTCAATAGGTTTGATGTTAAATCTTACAATGCTTTCTTTCTTTGCTATAGCACTACTAGTATAGCATATAGAATGTTTAACATTGACTTGTCTAAAGTAGAAGAATATACCAGTGTTAAATTTGTTGAAACTATCCCCTCTATTTCTATGAATATGGTAAATGATGATGTTGTTGATGAGGTGATTGCTAGATTAAAAGAGATCAACAACATTGACAAAGGAAAAGAGGCGGTTGTAGGTGAAGAAGAGAAAGAAGAATAAAAGAAGGATACAACTCCCTGATTTGCAAAAGATCATCCTAAAGAGCTCATAATTGGCAATCATTTTGAAAGGGTGAAGATGTGGGCTGCTTTCAACAAAGAACAAGTCGAAATAACCTTCATCTCACAACTTGAGTCAAAGAATATGAAAGAAGCTCTTAAAGATGATGAATGGATCCTGTCTATGCAAGAGGAGCTAGAGCAGTTTGAAAACAACAAAGTTTGGACCTTAGTGCAAAAACCAAATGATAGGAAGATCATTGGCACAAAGTGGGCCTACCACAACAATCTAGGTGAAAGATACAAAGTGGTTAGGACAAAGCTAGGTTGGTTTCTCAAGGCTACAATCAACATGTAGGTATTGACTTTGATGAACTTATGCTCCTACTCCTAGACATGAATCTATTAGAATGATATATCTTTGACATCATAGGCATGGTAACGTAAATATGCATCAATTAAAGAAGTTGAGAAAAAAGGAATTGGTCAAAGGACTTCCCAAATTGAACTTTGATAAGGATGAGGA
Source organism: Alisma plantago-aquatica (assembly GCA_963693085.1). Lineage (NCBI taxonomy): Eukaryota > Viridiplantae > Streptophyta > Magnoliopsida > Alismatales > Alismataceae > Alisma > Alisma plantago-aquatica. The sequence goes on from OY856409.1 coordinate 245,482,432, forward strand.
ATGTCAACCTTGTACATGGGGATTACGAACCAAATGCTCTATTGAATCCAAAGGAGTCTTTAGTACAGAAAGGTCTCTTGAATGTTTTCACTTTGATCTATTTGGACCAATGAGAACTCAATCATGTTGTCGTAGAAAGTATTCCCTTATGATTGTCGATGATTTTTCTTGATTTACTTAGACTTTCATCTTAGTTTTGAAAATGGATACTCCAGATGTTTTCTCTACTTTTTGCAAATGGGTTCAAAGAAAAACTTCTTCCCGAATTGCCTCTTTATAGTAACCATGATGAGAATTTGAAAATGATACATTTGATAGGTTTTGTGAGAAATCTGGTTATTCGCACAACTTCTCTTCCCCTCGTACACCTGAACAAAACGAAGTTGTAGAGAGAAAGGATAAGTTGTTAGAGGAAATGGAAAATACCACACATCTAGAGTATGATACTCCAAAGAAGTTTTGGATCGAAGCGTTAGTACCTCATGTTTTGTGTAAAACTGGGTTTTCACTCATCCATCCTTAAAGAAAACCACCTATGATTTATGGCATGGTATAAAGCCCTCTATTTATTTCTTTCATATTTTTTGTTGTCCTTGTATTGTTTTAAACACCAAGGATTCTTCAATAGGTTTGATTTTAAATCTTACAAGGCTTTCTTTCTTTGTTATAGCACTACTAGTAGAGCATATAGAATGTTTAACATTGACTTGTCTAAAGTAGAAGAATATACCAGTGTTAAATTTGTTGAAACTATCCCCTCTATTTCTATGAATATGGTAAATGATGATGTTGTTGATGAGGTGATTCCTAGATTAAAAGATCTCAACAGCATTGACAAAGGAAAAGAGGCGGTTGTAGGTGAAGAAGAGAAAGAAGAATAAAAGAAGGATACAACTCCCTGATTTGCAAAAGATCATCCTAAAGAGATCATAATTGGCAATCATTTTGAAAGGGTGAAGATGTGGGCTGCTTTCAACAAAGAACAAGTCGAAATCACCTTCATCTCACCACTTCAGTCAAAGAATATGAAAGAAGCTCTTAAAGATGATGAATGGATCCTGTCTATGCAAGAGGAGCTAGAGCAGTTTGAAAACAACAAAGTTTGGACCATAGTGCAAAAACCAAATGATAGGAAGATCATTGGCACAAAGTGGGTCTACCACAAAAATCTAGGTGAAAGCTACAAAGTGGTTAGGACAAAGCTAGGTTAGTTTCTCAAGGCTACAATCAACATGTATGTATTGACTTTAATGAACTTATGCTCCTACTACTAGACTTGAATCTATTAGAATGTTACTTGCCTTTGCTAGCTATAAAAATTTCTTACTTTACTAAATGGATGTTAAAATAGTGTTTCTAAATGGTAAAATAGAGGAGGAAGTGTATGTGCCTCAACCTCCCGGAACATGACAAGCTTCCTAACCGTGTTTATTTGCTACAAAAAGCCCTCTATAGACTCAAACAAGCCCCTAGAGCTTGGTATGAGAAATTAAAGAACTTTTTGCTAAGCAACATCTATGTCATTGGCAAAGTTTATTATACCCTCTTTCTTAAACACATGTCTAGCAACTTTTTGATCATTCCAATATATTTGGTTGATATCATATTTTACAGAATTGATCGTCATCTTCGCAAGGAATTTAATTCTCTTATGAAGAGTGAATTTTGGATGAGTATGATGGGAGAGCTTACTTTATTCCTTGGATTCCAAAAATAACAAACAAAGAAAAGAAACTTCATCAACCAAGGTAGGTATACAATGGCTCTTAAAGTAGTTTGGGATGGAGAACACCAAGCCGATGGACACTCCCATGTCAAACACTACCAAACATGATAAAGATGAGGAAGGTGTGCAGGTAGATGAGAAGTTGTATAGAGGTATTATTGGTAGTTTGTTATATTTAACTACCTCTAGTGTTGGCTTGTGTGCTAGATTTCAATCAAGCACATGAAAATCCCATTTTATACAGGTTAAGAGGATTTTAAGGTACCTAAATAAAACCCAAAATTTCAGACTATGGTACCCCAAGTGAAGGGACTTTATTCTTACTTTGTATAGTGATGTGGATTATGTCGGGTGCTTAATTGATAGAAAGTGCAAAGTGGCACTTGCTTCCTCCTAGGGGCATGATTAGTTTCTTAGTTCTCTAAGAAACAAGGAACTATGGATCTTTCAACTACCAAGGTTGAGTACATTACAACTCAAAGTTTTTTTGCCCGAGTCCTATGGATGAAGAAAATGCTCCAAGACTTTAATGTCATTATGATGCTTCTCCTATCTTTTGTGATTATACTAGTGCAATCAATCTTTCTTACAATCCTATATTGCATAGTAGAGATAAAAATATAGAGGTCCTCTGTCATTTCCTCTGTGGCCACATTCCCAAGAAAGATATATATATCACTCATGTGGACATAGAAAATCAACTTGTGGACATTTTTACTAAACCTCCATCTAGATTGCAATTTACTTTCATTAGATCAAAATTACTTATTATTGTTATTGATGATAATGATATGCCTTCTAGCTAGATGTTTTCTTACCTATATGTTCTTTCTCATATATTGCTCACCTTATGCTTGTTAGTGTTGCATATGCTTAGTTTTAATGCCTTATTTTTGTTATTTTTGGCTTTTTTCACATACGCCTATTTTACCACAAAATAGTAGCCAATGATGAGTGGAAATTGCCTTAATATGTTCAAAATGTATGATAGGATAGAAAAATAAATTTGCATAGTGCTCCAGTGGCCTATAATTAAATTTCATATATTTTGGACAGGCTTTCTTATCGACTGAGCTTTCTCTGGGGAAACTTGATCGATAAAGTATTTCCCATGATAACAAGATCGCGTCAACTACTATGAAATAGGAAGTATGTTTTTAATGATTTTATACCTAATCCTAAAGTAAGTCCATCGACAAAAACTCGTTGCAATGCAACTATCTTCTAGTTGCTCTTGGACGGTGGTTGTGCAACTCCTAGTCTTCACCATGGACATGGGCAAGGACAACTTCTATAGAGACTCATGTGGTCTCGACATGGATTGAGGGTTGAGGTTTCTCTCCTAGAAGTATCCAAAGGACTCCTTCCTCTAGAGTAGTCTACACAGACCAACTAGAACTCTTATCATTCAACTAGAATAGAAAGGAAGGAATTGTCCCTCCCGTTGGCATACTAGTCACTGACTTTCTCTTTCCCAACAATGATCCTCAGTTGTTCTCTCCCATTTCTATCCCTCCCTAGTTGAGTAGGACGTGCTTGGTCTCTCTTAGTTACCACAACTAGAGAGGACGACAATTGTCAAAGCAACTAATTATTAATTGTCTGTGTTTTATTGTTGTACTCTAGGAAGCCTGCAATACTGCTCTATTTATAGGAAGGGTTAGGGCTAGGATTTTGAGTCTATTTAGGATCTATGTGAGAGTAGAAAGGACTGGAACATCTTGAATTTTCACAACCTACAAACCACGATACGGTCATCTGGTGACCTAGATGGTCATCTAGCATTGTGAGACTGTCATCTCACACTGCGACAAAGTCACACACTGGACTGTATCATTCCTTTGTCACTGATATCGAGAGTTAACCCGAGGGATGGACTCATCATCCTCTCAATGTTCATCTCATATTTCTTCAACAAAGAGTAGATTGTCTAAGATAATGTGACCTCAATATCATATATTGATTCAAATGTGCATGCACATGTGTTTCTCACTCCTACTTATCAAGTGGCTAGGATATCATACTCTAGTAGGAGGGACAAATCTCATCTCTATCACTCATAGTCTATCCCCATGTGTCAAAAGTCACCCAATAATCACCTGTATAACAACTCATGTTTTAGGACTACGTTTGTTGATGTCAAAGTGTATCGAACGACATGTGAGGAGTGCAATGATTTCAGGTCTAAGAATCACAATCACCACCTTCACTATGAGAGATGACTATGACCACCAATGATGGTTTCAATGTGTCACTCTCATCATGGGTATGTTTGATACACTATTCTCTAACATGTACATTTGTGCTTGATTTGATATTTCCATATCATGACTAATGAGATTCAGTCATCAACCAACCCACACTCTAGTCTTATGTGTTATTGGTATCTATCTACCTTCCACAATAACAACCAACTAGGGGCATGACAAGAATGTACACACTCTTAACAATTGTATGATCTCATTCTCCAAGTCATGTACTTGAAGATATATGCCATTGAGTATTGTCATTCTTTAGATAGTCATTATATTTCCTCATTATCTCATCACTGAATGAAACATGATGAATTGGAATCTTTCCTTTATGATTATAATAAAATCCTTTATGGTATGTGCCATGTCAATCATCACATGGTTTTTTCTATGGGCATACCTTACCAACAAACTCCCACTTTCACTTAGAGCCAATCACCCATGAACATCACTCTTAGTGATCTAAACATGTCCACCATGTTTCTATTATACAAGTGCTAATCTAACTAGTTAGCAACATTTTTCTATTACTCAATATATTGCATGTTTCTTATCTCTTTAATCTAAGATGAAACCATTGTATATGGTACTTGATATTCCCTACCTATCAAGTAGCTCCATTGTTGTCATAGTATCACTACTGAGTCATCAATGGTTGGAACATCTATAAGATCATCATATGAACTTCTAGATCCATATAGCATCACTCTATGTTCATAATACAAGTATAATTGACTTCTATTGTAGAATGGAATTAATGAATATTAGTTTGGAACCCTTCCAATGAATTTCATTTCTCCTATTAAATCAAACATATTTTATTGTGGTCACTTTTGTCATTATGGAAGCTTGCATCTATGTAACCCTTTAAATCCAACTCTTCCTTCTATCTCTAATTATTAGAAATCTATCCTTAAGTATTTCTCAATTACTAATGGATATCTTTTAATGCCATTTCAATAACCCTTATTAGAATTCAATGACATCTTGTCATGTCTTATACATACAAGATTATATGGGACAAGTACATTTATAACATTCATGATAGATCCATTGTTACAGCCTATGGTATCTTAATCATGTCATTCCCATTCTTCACAAGAATTGAAACATATGGTTCGTGAGATACTAACCCACATTCTATCTCATTGAATCCTTTTGTGAAAAACTCCATCAACACATTGCTATTTTATATACTCAAACTTTTGTTGTGAAATATTCAGGAACTATCTCAATAGGTCTTGATCCTTATCTCATAAGAAGTTTCACCCAATCCTTCATTGATGAAGGTGTTTTTCATGCCAGTTCTCAATATTCACAATATGGAGATGTTATTCCTCATCATATGTGGAATACTCATATATGCTCGCACTAAATCTTTTTTATCACAGATTTCATCCTTTATCTTTATTCAAGTCAAACTCTTTGACTATATTGTCAAGTCAAAAGAAACCTCCTCTGAGTTATTTTTTTCAATCCCAGACTGAACTTTGAAGTTCATAGGCATTATTTGCATTCTTGAAGTTATAAAACCTTTTAGGTTGTGTTACATACACATCCTCTGATGTATTATCTTTAAGGAATCCAATTTTCATCTTCATATGATAAATCTCATAGTCTATTTTTACTACAACAACAAGAATGAAAATTGGTATATAAATTTCTATCATGTTCAACAACTTGAAATGATTTGAAAAAGTATTCAACCAAATTTTCCTTTTATGTTATCTATGTAGGTCATTGTCACAAGAACTTATTGCACCCTTTAGGTATTACCCCTTTAAGTGTCTCTTTCAAGATCCTACCTTTTTAGGTTACATGGATACCATAATGGCCTTGAGACACTACTCATATTATGGTATGTAACAATTTCTAATTTATTAGTAGGCTCGTCCTATTATGACCAACTTGTCTGAGTCATTGGATTCACAATCCTTCAATATTAGATGTGTTTCACTAGAACTATTTTATTTTGTGTTACATGATGAACTTGAGATTTCCACAACAACTTTTGATTCTCTTATTTCTTATTGTACCTCTTTGTTGTTCTTGAACATTTTGAGTTCTACTTTTACTTCCATTGATTCTTTAAAAACTCAGTCATCATAGTAACAAAATGTTTTTGTTATTGGATTGGGATTTATAATCATATTAAACATTCATGGTTTATAAATAAACCTTCTTCAAGAAGCTACTTTCTCAATGTAGGTTTCAATCCTTTAGACATATTGGGACATTCCCAGATTGTATCATATTTTGTCTTATAAATCATTAAGATGGTACACGATTTAGTAATAGATAGATATATATTGAGAGTATAATAAGATTATATTAACTGACAATTATATCATGACTCATCATGGTGTAATTCCTTCATTCTTACACATCATCATGTTTAGATGTATTTGGCTTGTTATACATTATCACAGTTCTTTCATGAAGGTTCTGAAGATCTCGATGCAAAGTATTTTGACTTGAATATGGCTACTAGGGGCCCTTTCTTTATGTGGGATAGTAGGAGCAAGATTGGAGTTAGCACCTTCTCAAGGATTGATAGAGTCCTCTATATTATTGATTTACTATCTTGTTTTAGAGAGGCTTGGGGTGAAGTTTTCTCTTCGACCTTTAGTGATCATAAAATTCTAAAGTTGCACTTCTAATCTGGGAAGAGTAAAGTTACTCATTTTAGATTCATAAATTTATGGATTTTTGTAATTTCCTTTCATGATTTCGTTAACAGTGTTTGGAACATGAGTAGTTGTGGTGCTCCTATTTACAAACTCTTCACTAAATTGAACAATCTAAGAACTTCTCTTGTCAAGTGGAACAAAGAAGTTGTTGGGAATTTTCATTCTAAGGCCATATGTTTGGAAGGTGTTGCAAATAGAATTTGGGATAAGGTGGATATATGTCTTGATGACCCTACTCTTCAAAATGAACTTAGGCCTGTGAGAACTGAAGCAAATGATGCTCTTATCAATGAGGAGAGGCTGTATAGAAAGAATTCAAGAGTCCAATGGCTGAAGAAGGGTAATAAGAACTCCAGGTTATTTTACACTTTCTTGAAAACTAGACTTATTATTAACAACATTCATCTTCTTAATATCAATAGTGTTCCTTGCTCTGACCGCAAAACCATCTCTGAAGACTTGGTATCTTGCTATTCGTATATGTTGAATTCTGGTCCTTCTTCTCCTATTGTTTGGAATACTGAATGGAGGTTACATGTTCTTAGCTCTGAACAAAAAGCTAATATGAAGAAATAGGTTACAAAGGAGGATGTGATGAATACTGTCACGAGTATAAAAAGGATAAGGTGTCTGGCCCTTATAGTTAAAATGTTGAGTTTTTTATTTCCTATAGGGATATTGTCGAGTCGGATGTTGTTTATGCCATCCTTAACTTCTCCCATAATGGGAAGCTTCTGAAAGACCATAATAGGACTTTCATTAATCTGATTGCTAAGATGAAAGGTGCTTATACTTTGAAGGATTATAGGCATGTTTCCCTTTGTAATTTCATCTCTAAAGTGATTACTAATATTTTGGTGAATAGACTAAAGCTGGACCATCCTTATCCCATTGATCCCATCCAACATTCTTTTGTTCATGGTAGAAGAATTGGTGATGTGATTCTTCTTACAAATGAAATATTGAGCTCATTTTCTAAGCAGAACAACAACAATATCTACATCAAGGCCGATCTCTGCAAAGCATGTGACTATATTAGAAGAGAGTATATCATTCTTGTTATGAAGATAATAGGTTTTCCTGGTTGTTGTCTTGAGTGGATTGATACTTGTTTCTCTTTGACCTCCTATCAGATCCTTATTAATGGTACTTCCTCTAGTCCCTTCAAGGCTTATAATGGGGCTAGGAAGGGTGACCCTATAGCACTCTATATTTTTTTATTGCTAGGTAGGGTCTGTTGGCTATCATTCATTATGAAATCCAATGCAAAAATTTACTTCCTCTAATGAATGGGAATGCAAGAATTTCTCATATTATGTTTGCTAATGACTTGTTGTTATTCTCTAAAGTGGATACGAGGAATGATCTAGTTATTAAGAATGTTTTGGATTCCTTTTCCTCTATTTCTGGACTCAAGTTGAATGGAAGAAAGAGTCAATTGTTCCTTAATCTTGGAAGTTGTAGGGAGGAAAATTCCAAGACTCTAAACATTGAAGCGGCATGTTTTCCTATTTGGTATCTTGGCCTTCCTTTGTTTACTAGTAGGCTGACTAAATAGGTGTGCAACCCTATTATTGATAAAGTGGCTTCCAAACTGGATTACTAGAAAGGTAGATTGTTGTATACAATAGGTAGAATTAAATTGGTGATCTCTACCCACTCTTCCTATCATATTTTCTGGTCCACTACTTTTCCTCTCCCTAAGTCAGTCATCGCGGATCTGGATACGAAGTTTAGGGATTTTATCTAGGGTGATTCATAGGAGAAGAAACATATGCATATGATCTCTTGGTCTCAAGTTTGAAAGCCTAGAGTCAAAGGTGGTATGGGTATCAGGCATATCATTAACTGGTGGCTTCCAGGCATCATTAAAAATATGTGGGATGTTACTAGTGACAAGAAGTTATTATGGGTTAAATGGCTACATGAAAAGTACCTCTCATAGGATTTTGTCTGGTCTATTAAGCCTAAATCTTATGATTCCTGGCTTTGGAAGAAATTACTCAAGCACAAAGACTTTCTTTTTCCCTATGTTCAGTTTAACTTTGGTAATGGTTCTCGGTTTCTTTTGTGGAAGTACCCTTAGTGTGGAGAAGATTCCTACCTTGTTGATCATATTGACTCTCAACTAATGTATAGGCTTGGTATGGGAATTTCTTGTTGTGTGGATTCTTTCATTTCAAATGGAGAGTGGTGTATCCCTCCTAACATCTGTGGAGGTGAGACAGCTGACATGATTCTTAACAACATTAGCAAGCTTGTTCCCTTTAAGGAAGATTCTGTTTTGATATATGGCGAAGGTTCTTTATCTCTCAATGACTGCTAGGTGTTGTGTAGAGTTAAAGAACAAAACCTATCCTGGCCCAAGTACACCTAGAGCAGTTTGATTATGATGAATTTGTTTGTTTTTCTCTAAAAATGCTACCTCCATCATCTTCCAACCCAGGAGGTGTTGAAGAAGTTTACCTTTTAGATGTCGACTATTTTCTTTTTCTGCTGGTTTTCTGAAGAGGATGCACATCATCTGTTTTCTCATGCCAGTTCTGTTCTGAGCTTTAGAGTTTCTTTAACTCCTTTTTTGGATGTGCGCCCACCTGCATGGATGATATTCTGCTCCTTAATATGAAGTCTATATAAGTTGCTTTCTTCCTCATTTATCATGTTTGGAATGAGAGAAACATACATATCTTTACTGGTCATTCATGTGATCACAAAGTGATATGGCGCTTCTGTGTACGTAACCTTAAAACATATAAAAATAGTTTTCTTTTTTCTATTTATACAATTTTTTTTCCTTTAGGCATTGTACAAAGATTTTGTTCTCTAATTCTTTGTCTTAGTCTAATAAAACGAGGAGGCAAGCATGATTTCAGAAAAAAAAATAATCTCCTTGAACACAATAAGAGATATATGTTTCTATTTTACTAAGTTCATATCATCGTATTACCAGTAAATGAAATGAAGTATGAGTAATTATCTATAGCATTCATTCCATACCATATTCATGCATAATATGTATGAGGTCTAATGGAAGGCTTAACCTCCCACTACATCTAGTGAAGGATGTCATGTCATGTTATATATAAAAAAGAATTGCATATTTCCTTAGGTTCAACAATTAAGGGACTCTAGATTAATGTCAATATGTATTCTAGATATCCATTTCTTATATATACATCCAAGGTGACTATTTCTAATGATAGTCTTGAGTTATGAATTATAATCCTTTGGTATCAATGTTGAAAAATTTATCCAAGATTCTTTAAAGGTAAAGATCATTATATATTTGGACATTGCCATGCAATATCATATCTTTTGAAATAGAAACATTAATATTTCTCTTTATTGATTCATCAATCTTGTCATACAAGATGCTTAAAGTAAATGTTTCTATTTGTTGGCATAATTAAATAGTAGTTCTATTAACTCTATTACATGCTCATTTCACTAAGAAAAATTCAAATGTAGACTAAATCATCCATAACTCTTGCTCTGCCTTGTCCATCTTTCTCCTTTTATGAGGGCCTTTTACTTCTTTTCAAATCCTACACATCCAGTATGTCTGAACTCTATTTGGTATCACATACCTAATGAAGATGTAATCATAGTCATCTTATAATGTTTATACTTGAAGTGGAAGAATCAATCCCTTCCTTCTTCTTCAGTTCCTCTAACTAGAGTGGGAAATTTCTCTTTCGATGTCCAGGCTGGTGACATTTGCCTCTTTTATTTACTCCTCCATTTGCTTTGAGATATAAAGATTTGGGCATCTGGCTAGCTTTAGAACTCATCTTAGCTTTTCCTTTGCCTTTTTTGTTAGACTTTCCCTTTGTCTTGTTGATCATCATCACAGAATTAGGCTTGTCTTTCTTCATCAGTCCCTCAATTGTTCTAAACATGTGCAACAACTCTATCAATGATTTGACAAAGTCATTCATGTTCTAGTTCATGACAAACTGACTGGATCATTCTGACATGGACTGCAAAATCACATCATTGGCCAACTCTTGACCTAAAGGGAATCCCAGTCCAGCTAGGTTCTCCACATGCCCAATAAGCTTGAGCACATGAGGACCTATTGGGTCTCCTACTGCCATGTTACATTTGAAAAGTTCCTGGGAGACATTATATCTCTCATATCGTTCCTGATCTTGGAACATGTTCTTGAGATGTGTGACCATCTCAATCACATCCATGTTCTCATCCTACCTTTTCAACTCATATTTCATGGAGAATAGCATCGTACACTTGACATCTATGACATCTTAAGTATCCTTCTTGTAAACATCCATGTTATCACGAGGTGCAGTTGGAAGGGGTTCATCTGGTTCTGGCGTCTTCATGACATAGATCTTGTACTCCTGTGTGAGAACGATTCTCAGCGTCCTCAACCATACACAGAAGTTTTTCCCATTAAGTATATCCTTCTCAAGCACCGATCACAGAGAAAAGTGATTGTTATTTGTTGCCATTTGATTCTAGAAAAGAATTTGCAATTTTGTCAAAAAAACACATTTTTGGTTTGATTTTATTTGAATAAAATTTGGATGAAAATTAGGTCTTTAATTAATTATTATTCTCATTATTTTGATCAAATTAACCCTCAAGTATCAAACCGGAAAATTGCAGCAAATCAATTTTCTAATGAGAAAGATCCAAGATAATTCAACTATGGATTGAACAACACCACAAAACACAGTTAATTACCAAGGTAGGCAACTTTTGCCAATTACATCACATGCAATTCTTGATAGATGATATGTGCAACTGCTTGCCATAATCATCTCCATGCTTCTGGGCTTGGATGTTGTAAGAATCACCAGTTAAGTCTAACCCAATAGCCAACATTATAGTAATGCACCCCATGAAGGTGGAACCTACATTACTACCATCACACTTCCATGAGGTAGACAACGCACCATGTGAAGGAGTAACCTACGCTTAGTAGAACAAAATTTTCATGTGCATTTCTATAGGAAAGCATCTTTGTCTTAATATGTTTGATTGAGGGATATATATATATATATATATATATATATATATATATATATATATATACATATATTGTACCAATCACCACATATGTAATATGTATCATGAACATGCTATATCCCACAATGTAAACATACAATATAAAACATAAAGTAATGGTTATGGATCTATTATATCCTTAGAGCCACACGGAATTACTATCACCTAGGTCAATCATCATATCATATGTATCAACATGTTGTTGATGTAGATTTGTGCTTCTTCAATCTGGGTAAATCAATTCAACCCCTGAACCGGTCATCTCTCCTCTTGGTCGGGCAGTTGGTCTTCCTATCCAACCAATGTCTGGACACCTTTTGGGTGGTCAGTTGGGCCTTATGAGACTATCATCTGGCCTCCTGTCCAATCGATGTCTGCACACCTTACAAACGGTCAATTGGGCCCACCAAGTGGTCGTCTCACTTCTTGTCTTTGTCCTCTATATTCCACCAGATGGTCGGCTCGTCTCATGAATTGGTCGTCTTGTATGGCAATGATCATCTTCATTAGTGTTGCAAGAAAGGAAACTATCCTATTGCTACTTTATTACATTGATTAAAGAGAAACATCGAGTTACATTTGATGGGAGAAAAGGTAGAAAGAATTAGTTTTATATTGGGATTAAGGAGGTAGAGGTTCAGTACACAGACCGAGGTAAATAAGAATAGAACCAAACCATCTAACTACACAAAGATATTGGGTTTAGGCCATAACCGTGTTACACATCCACCACTAAAAATACTTTAGGGCGACACGTGTGTATATATATATACATATATATATATATATATATACATATATATACATACATATATAGGCAATTCACTCGCTTCCCGCACGGGTAGATAAATGAAGTTACCCGTGTCTCATTATACATTGTGTTATATTGATCTGAAGTAACGGTGGCAATAATTGTAATTATGTGCAACTGCTCTACGTGCATGGAATGGAACAGTGGTGGCACTATTGATAATTATTTTATAAATAATTATATGTGCATGGAGTGGCGGTGCGAAACTGATCTAAGAGTAAAAATAGTAGGTGCCAACCACGTCAATATTGGACACGTACCCATCATTAAATATACCAATGCCCAATGTAACATGTCTAAAATCATTATAGTGGTGTCATTTTGTGGAGAGAAATAAACATATGGGAAATAATATAATACTTCATATTTTATTACAGAATGTCATCCTTAGTTACAAATACTTCTGCTCCATTACAGAATCTATGTTGTCATTACAATATAATAGTTATCCTTAATGAATCTATGATACTCCCAGATTGTATTACGTAACGTCATTTTTAGTTACAAATTTCTCTATTCTAGTACAGTTTCTATGTTCTCATTACAACTTATCATTTATCCTTACAAAGACAATAATTATAAGAAATAGCAGCAAGTAAACAAGTGGCATTCTAACGATATATAGTGAATTAAAATGACGAGTAAAGAAAGATGACATTTTGTAAGAAGAAAGAAATGTCTGTAATCAAAATAGATAATTTGTAATGGAAAGCATATGTAATCAAGGGTTACATTTTGTAATACAAATCTTAATACTTCAAATTCCACTGTCTAAGAGAAATGGTACTTCTAGATTGTATTACGTAACGTCATCCTTAGTTACAAATTTCTCCATTTCATTACAGATTCTCTATTCTCATTACAACATATCAGTTATCCTTACAAAGACAATAATTATACAAAATAGTAGAAAGTCAATAAGTGACATTTTGATGACGTATAGTGAATTACAATGACAATTTTGTTTAGTAATGAGAACTGAGAATCCATAATGAGAATGAGAAATTTGTAATTAAGGATGACAATCGATATTTGAAGTTTATTTCATATTCCTTCTTAGCAAGATAATTTAGACTCTTTTTACCTATTATAGTTTATGTCTGTATATTACAACATATCTATGGTATGTACAAATTACTCATTTGTATTACAACATTTCCAGACACATTACAATATGTCCAAATATGTTCTAGGTAATTCTCTTCAACATTCACTTTTTTGTTTACCTAACATGAATGTCGCAATGTCTACAACTATCTTTCCTACTAATACATGCGCTAATAACAAATTGTCATCTAGCTACTAATAGTGGCAGCACACTCATGCACTAGTAACAAATTTCAAATTAAAAAATGATGCTACCGTGTTACACGCATACTTAATTGACTTTCTCTTAATTACAATAGCTGCCACCGCTTCTCCGTACATATGTAAATAAATTCTACATAATTACAATAGTTGCCACTGTTATCATGCAAGTGCAATTAATTTTTATTTTAATTACAGATCATGCCACCGTTATCTTATGTACGGGTATTTAGTTTGGCTACCCGTGCCAGCATTCAATATGTATATATATATATGGTCTTTGATCAGATACGCATATGAGATCATTTAAATATTCACAACGTATACAATAAATAAATGATAAAACCAAAAATATCATCATATTGATTATCTGAAAACATAGTTAATTGACGTGACTCTGATACCACTTTTGGGAAACACATGTATAGAGTAAAGCATTAGAAACAAAATTTTTATCAATCTTTATTCCCCATGATAGAAATATCACATCAACTATTATGAAATAGAAAGGATGGTTTCAATAAGTTTATACTTGGTCTTGAAGCAAGTCCAGTGACAACAACTCATTGTAAAGAAATTATGTTCTACTTGCTCTTAGACGGTGGTTGTGAAGTTCCTAGTCTTCACCATAGACTTTGACAAAGACAGATTCTGTAGCAACTCCTGTAGTCTCGCCACAGACTGGATGTTGATGTTTCTCTCTTAGCAGTAGACAAAGGACTCCTACCTCTAAATAGTCCACACTGACCAACTAGAACTCAGGTCATTCAACTAGAACAAACATGAAGGAGTTGTCCCTCCTAGTGGTGTTCTAGTCACCAACTTTCTCTCCCACAACAATAATCCATAGTTATTTTCTCCCATCATTATCCCTCCCTAGTCGAGTAGGACTTTCTTGGGCTCTCTTGATTACCACAACTAGAGAAGACAATAATTGTCAGAGCAACTAATTCTCAATTGTCTGTGTTATATTGTTGTACTTCGGGAAGACCCCAATACCCCTCTATTTATTGGTGGGGTTGGGGCTAGGGTTCCCAGTATTCTCAGGATCTGTGTGGGAGTGGAAGGGACTAGGAGATCTTGAATTTTCACAACCTGTGAATCATGAGATGGTCCTCTGGTGAACCAAACAATCATCTGGAACTATGAGACAGTCATCTCACACTGCAAGACGGTCATTTCACAATGTCCCAATCACATATGAATTTGGCAATTCATTTTTAATTAATTCTAAACATTAATTCCTTGCATCAAAAGAATTTTGCAGTCAAGACAATCTAATTTTATCATGAATGTGGAAATTTGCTAGAGCCTTCCTCCAACCCAACTAATCTAATCAGTTCACCAGGTGAATTGACCATCTCACTTAGTCAAGCGGATAGGTTCATCCAGTGAGTCGATCGGTTGGGTCTTAGTCATGCAGAACTCCAGTCAATTCATTTCCTAATCAGTTTGACAACCCAAATGGTTATCTGACCCTATGAGATGATCGTCTGGTGACCCAAAGGATTTTCTCATCCTATGAGATGATCGGTTGGGTGAATCCAGCTGATCTATTGTGTGAATTGAGAACCTAAAAACTTTCATAATCAATTCAATCATCATTCAATATTAAACTCCTCTTCTAGATGAGTTCCTTTGTGTGTGATCTTATAGGTCTCATATCACGTTGGCAGTGAATCTCCATAAATAACTTATGTCAGCACAAGAAGAGAGTGCTCCTTAGTCACACATCAGTGCTAACCAAGTGAATGGAAAGTTGGAGAACAACTTCCACATACAATATGTGTAAGGTGTTGCATTGATTGTATAATTCATTTGTCTCTGATATTCAGAGTGAACTCGAGGCATGGACTCATCATCCTCTCAACATTCATCTCATGTTTCATGAACCAAGAGTAGACAATCTGAGATAATGTGATCTCAATATCATATATTGATTCAAATGCGCATACGCATGTGTTTCTCAGTCTCTCTTATCAAGTTTCCAGGATATCATACTCTAGTAGGAGGGACAAATCCCATATCTATCACTCACAGTCTATCCCCATGTGTCAAAGTCACCAAATCATCACCTTTATAACAGCCAATGTTTTAGGACTGCATTTGATGGTGTCAAAGCATACCCATTGACATGCGATGAGTGTAGTTATTTCAACTCTAAGAATCACAATCACCACCATCACTATGAGGGATGACTATGACCACCAATGATGGTTTCCATGTGTAACTCTCAAGGTGGATCTATCTGATACAATGTTCTCTAACATATATCTTTGTGCTTGGTTTGATATTGCCATATCATGACTAATGAGATTCAGTCATCAACCAACCCACACTCTAGTCTTCTGTGTTACTGGTGTCTATCTACCTTCCACAATAACAACCGACTAGGAACATAACAAGAATGTACACACTCTTAACATTTGTATGAACTCATTCTCCAAGTCACATACTTGAATACATACATTATTGAGTATTGTCATTCTTTAGACATTTATAATGTTTCCTCATTATCTCATAACTGATGAAATAAGATGAATTGGAAGCTTTCCTTTATGGTTATAATCAAATACTTTATGGTATATGCCATGTAAATCATCACATGATTTTTCTCTTTGGGCATACCTTACCAACACCAAGGACTGAACACATAGAAGTGTTGGTCAAGTTCCGCAAATCTCAAACTTGACCAAAAACATTATTGCAGGGATATATATATAGACTATTGTCCAATTTTCTACCTCTCAACTAAAGAAAATTTGACTGATTTGACACCCCTTCTATTTTTCCACGAACCCTAGGTCATAAGATCCCCTTTACTAGCCCTATCCAGCCCTTTTTGACCTTCCCAAACCTTTTAACCTAGCTTGGGCGGCCTGTTTCTTGAGTTATCTTCCTTGTTTAACACCATCTTCTGCTACTTTCTTCTCCATGGTGTCTAATAGGAGTAAGAAAACTGGACCTTCAGGTGCACCTTCATCTTTTGTATCCATTATACATCTCTCTTATCATGGTACTTCCTTTTTCTCCAATAAATCTATCAACTAGTATAAGAATTTGTGGCATAGGAACCCTTACCCATTTAGGACCCTGTAGTTTCCTAGTAATGACCTTCTCAAAGAGGTTAATCCACTTGTTTCTAACCAAAAGCTTTATTCTCTTTCCTATGAATGTTGGACCTATAAGAACTCTCTCTCTAGAAAGAAAATGGTGCATGAGTTCTATGCAAATCTAACCTGGAACTACACCACCTTGGTGCCTCCTCCTAATACCCAAGTTGCTTTGTTATCCATTATAGGGAAAATGAAGTTTATTATCTTTGAGCAATCCTTGAACAATTATCAATCTTGCTCCTCACCTAGTTGGAAGACTCACTATCCTACCTATAGAGACCCACTTGACCCAAAAGCCTTCTACAAGAGCTTTGACCCTGAGTTATTTGGTTCTGATATCCACAAAATTATAAAGAAGCTTGAGGCCCCATATAGGAAGAAAGACATCCTCCCATCTTCTTCTCTAGAAATTAAGATATTCTTGGTTGCTCTCTTGTTAACATGCAACATCCATCCAAAAAAGAATCAAACAGGTATTATAGAAAACTCATTGTGATCATGTATTGTCTCTTATAAAATATCCCTATCAATTGTTCAAAATACATTCTCCACAGATGACTTGATTTGACATAGAGATGAATACTAGAGACTCCTACCCATCCTACCCTAACTTGATCTATGGTTTCTTTCAAAATCACACTAGTCAATCCCTTTTCAAAGAACTTAGCTACAAAGGCAGTCAAAAAGGAGTTTATATCCATGACACCACAGTTAATAAATCCTTTAACCCACCTTCTCTGCCCCTAGTTCTTTGACCTCCACCCAACCTCCTCTTAGACCTAACCATGCCTCTTTCTAGTATCTACATGATGCACCAATAGCCATACAATCTGCAGATCCAGGAGAACCTACATCAGGATCTTGTTCAGATAATGTCTAACATGAACTTGTCTTGCACCCATCCTTACCCCACCTTCCAGACCTACCTAAATGTTGACTATGCCTCTTTTGCATATAGTCAGTTGCACCTGGCTTTCCAGCATGCGACTTCCATTATACCCTCTACCTCTGCTAGAGGACCTACTCATGTTGCCTCTCAGCTCCTTGCTCTTCTTGTTGGCCCTTCTGCTGCCATTGTTACTGACTTTGATTGGGCTTCTATACCCAATTATGATCAAGTTACGACATTGCATGAGTGTGGCATCTCCTGTAAAGAGAAAAATCACAGATGGTGTGATTCTCGCTCTTTCATTCTTGAGGAGGACATAGAGATGGTTTATGAGGATGTTGATGATGTTGGTGATAGTGAGGAGGATTAGGATGATGACGAGGAGGGTGATGATGGCTTTGATAATGATGGTGATGGTGTTGAGGACACATCTTCTACCCATGTTGCACCTTCGCATGGCAATGAAGACTACCAACCCGTTGATGACAACGCCCACAACATAGATGCCCTTGATGTTTAGTTCTTAGGTCATAGAGTCTCATATATATATATAAATATATCTTTTTTTAGACTTTCATCTACTAAACATTTGGGCACTATATTTGAGGTTTACTATTTTCATATCTCATTGCTTTTCTTCGTTGTTTCAAATTTTTAATCTAGAGGGGACATATCTTTTGTTGTGATTTGATTATGTGTACCTTAAATCTATGTTAATTTGTTCATAGACATGCTCTAAAACATGTTTCAAAGTTATAATTGGTTTAAGTGATTACCTTATCTGTTGGATTACATTACCATTGTAAGTTAGATATGACTTATGATAGAACTATCTACTAGACTTTTCAATATCTACATGTTTTTGTTAGTTTAGTATACTTAATATAATGTTGATGCATGTACCTAGCTTGAGTGGGAGGTATCCACTCACTGGGGCTCTATATGAGTCTCATGAGGTTTTAAATGTTTTTAGGAATAATGCTATCCATTGGAGAGGTCGTGACAAAGAAGATATAAATAGTATAATATAGATAGATTAGAATGTCCATGTACTCTCTTTTTCACGAGATGGGTTGTAGACTAAGTTTGTTCATGAATGTACATGTACTTGATGTAAATTCAACTGCATATGAGAACAAGATTTGATTTAGGTTTTAATGGAGTTGAATAATTTTTTTGATATCTGAATGTGATATCCTTGATGTGACATTGATTTATGAATTTGTGAAGAAACAAAAAGGAAAAATTTATCTGTGTTTTCCGTATATTTTTTAATTGACTATGTCAAGAATTGATTGTTTTATTTCATAAACTGGGTTTAGGTTTAGGGACTGTATGTAATGGTTGGTATTTATGCTAATCAAAACAGTGAGTACTGACAACGTGGTATCAGAT
The DNA here is from genome assembly GCA_963693085.1 of Alisma plantago-aquatica. Taxonomy (NCBI): domain Eukaryota; kingdom Viridiplantae; phylum Streptophyta; class Magnoliopsida; order Alismatales; family Alismataceae; genus Alisma; species Alisma plantago-aquatica. The sequence continues at coordinate 245,501,650 of OY856409.1, forward strand.
CCTAGGTTTGATGAGTCTATAGGGACAACATGATCTAGGACTAAATAATAATGTGAGTGTTGAACATAACATGAATGACGTGCATACTGACTGAACTCAATATCCAAATAATATGGTCAAGTATTTGCGTATTGAAGTAAGCTAGTATGGAACTATAGACTGTACTTCTTTTGGATGTCCTAACCATGTATCCAAATGAAGTAGTTTAGTAGTATAATAATATGCTTGAAAAAAAAGAGTGTTGATAAAATGGTGAAAAGGAAAGTATTTTATAATTCAATATGGAACCAATGGCAAGCAAGAAATTTCATATAAGATAGATGAAAGTCTAATGGATTATGAATACAAACTCGAATGAGTTGGAATCTGAGTGTGAAATCTAAAATTGTGAAAAAACAACTATTAACTAAGAATAATGCACACTAAATGATCTTCTTTATGAAGGAAATTGATGAATGTGGATGATAGTATGTGAATCTGATTCAAATCTTAATCCATGAGATAGACAATCAATTTTTTTTAGAAGGATGTGAAAGGTGATGTGAATCAGATCTTGATAAATGATGTATTACTAATATTTGTGAAGTAAGTGTTTGTAATACTCAAGGAGAGATATGATGATGACAAGGGATGAATATCCATTTAATGCAAAAAAATGTCATACAAAAGAAAGATAAAATGAAAGTCTATATAATTTGATGCCCAGAGAAATGAACGATTAGATGATATGATATTCTTCCATATCTTTTCTTGGATTTTGAGATGAAATCCTAAAAGGAGGGGAGAATTTGTAGTGACTCATTTTCAAATTAGTCATCTAATTAGGGTTTACTTGGATGATTGTATGCTTAACTAAGTTGATCATTCTTTAAAGTTTGATTAAGGATGGTAGTTTATTATGATGAGTTAAATATAATGATAATATCTAATCATGTTTCTATTTCACATTACTAGGGTTTAAGAATTGGAAACCCTAATTAGTCTAAATTAGGATTTTGATGACATATGAATACAAAATTTGATAAGTATAGTGGTTTACTAAATTATTTTAGTTATTTTATGTATAATTTTGATTCAGTTGAAATTTGAATATGATTTGGATATTTCAAATGTGAGAACTCTTGAAAAATATCATAATTTTTGAATGATTTCTGACCTATTTGTCATTCATGTTTCCCCAAAAGAAACTCAGCCGATCATGTATTTAGATTCAAATATAGCAGTCTGGCATTTTACTCTTATCTTTTTATTGGTACATCCAATTGATCTCAAATTTTTACAATAGTTGGTACTACATTGTAGACATCCTGTTCAATCGACATAATTTTTTGATGATGTTTGATCTCTACAGAGAGGGGTGTCGGTCGAGTTCTGTCTAGGGCAAACTCTACCGACCATGTTGCAGGCTGCAATATAGAAGTGTATTACTTGATTTTAAGTTATTTATTGGTAACTCCAAATGATATGAAATTTATACTATAGCTTATAAATTTTTAGATGATTTTTGAGTTCTGAAGAGTGTGGTGTTGATTGAGTTTATAACTCAGTCGACCAACCAGTCTAAGCAAAATAAAAATACAATGAAGGGCTTGTTTGCAATTGTTCTAAGCACCTCAATTCATCTATATGACTAACATAACACACAAGTAGCTCTCATAACTCATCATTCTTGTACAAGAAATGATATTCTAGAGAGAGAGGAGATTTATAGTATTGAGAAGAGAAAGTGGTGGAGATGTGGACTTAGGGTTTCTCTATCCTAGATATGATGAAATAAAGTAAGTTTAGCTTCTTCGCATATAATTTCATGGTGAATCTTATCTCACATGTCCTAATTCCTTCCCTCCTCTAATTTGATTTGAAATCACATCAAATCATCCCCTTTTCTCACTCTTTCTCTCCTAATCACTATTTCTAGGGTTTTCGAGTTGAGAGGAGGAAGAAATGGATTCGATTGCTAGAGTTTGATTGGTTTTATGAAAATTCAGAGTTGGACCTACGTTTTTAAGGTGCTTGGCACCATAGGTGAGTGTTTTTATCAATCCTAAGCTCTATATTCATGTTGAAAGCCTAGTTCTATCTGGCTAAAGTAATCAGAAACCTTGCTTGTATATGTAGGTGATTGGATTTTGATTTGGGAAAGATATTAGGGGATAAAATTCTACTGATTTTGATTATTTCTCATTGATTAGAGGTTAATTAGTTCGTAATATATTGATTGAGGATTCATGGAGAATCCTACACATATATGATTATTCTATTTCATGTGAATTTTGCCTACAAATCGACCCAATCTCCGATATGCTTGGAATTGAATTGACATGTATAAAATCATAATTGAATTGTACTAGATTGTATTATACAAGTGTATTGTTGAATGTTAATGGAATTGAAAATAATATACATATAAGGATCAGTATGAGGTGACCACATATCCTAATTGTGGTTTGTCTTGAGGAAGTGAATCAAATGAGTCAATTAATCAATGTATACATATGATTGATGAATGGAATATGTGAAAAGGGAAACTAGGGTTTCCATGTGTGTGAATGGCCCTAATGAGCCTCTATGCATCATTATGAAATTACTTAGTGATATGGATCTTATGATGTGTTGAACTAAGGATGACTTCTTGAAAACCCTAGATGTTTAGTATTAAGATGAGTATGAGTAACAAAGCTAGAACTTGTATATGATGTTGTAAATTTGATGAAATGTTTAATGTAAGTATTAATACTTCAATTGAAGATGATTAGTCTTACTAATGATCTAGGCCTAATGTATCTATTTTAGTAAAATTTATTGAATAATGAGTAGCCCTCATATGAATGTGGGTCCTTTTATACAAGTTACGTAACAGAGAACTGTGAAGGATGATCAGAGATTATGATGTAATAAGATGTAACCTAAACCATTCATTTAAGTTAAAGTCAATAGTATAATAAAGAATGATCATTGTTGATTATGGAAATGACATTAGAAGTCAATGACATGGTACATTTATCTAAATATGAGTGACATTAGGAACAAGATGTACTTATTAATAATTGCAAGTTAAAGACGAAACTAACAAATTTAGTATGATGAAGACTTTAAGATTTTATTTTAATTATGTGTGGCTTAACCCAAATTAAATGAAATATACTAAGAATTATACATTGATAAATGTTAACCAGAAGAAAAGCATTGTATAGAAAGTGAATCAAGAAAGATTGGTCTGAATAATGTAATGAACATGAAATGAAAGAATTTGAAACTACTAATTATAAAATGAAGGAAAAAGATGAGAATTAGTAGACAATGCTAAGAATCTAACTCTTACCCTAAAATTATGAGTTTAATCATTCTAGTGAATGACAATCTCAAATGAGGGATTAAGGGATGCACATAACTATAGTAGAATTCAACTAATAGATGAAATTCAAGTATTTGAATTGATTTACAAGAATGTGTTTTTGAATTGTGACTTGTGCTCTGAGAATGGAATAATAGTATGATCTTCAAATGATGTCAACATGTTTTGATTAGTAGTCTAACAGAAGACACCAAGATGGTTAGACACTCAGTTTATTAGTGAGAGGTCCCAGGATCGAGCCCAGGCCACGGGATGAATAGAATGGCCAATTTTAAAAAAAAAAAAAAAAAAAAAAAAAAAAAAAAACATGTTTTGATTAGTAACCACATCTGAAGAATGTGAAATAAAACAAAAAGAGAACTAAGCTTGTTATGCATGTATATGAATGAAATTTATTTACATCTACTGAGATTGGGTGGAACAAGTATATGTTGTATGATAAATCTATTATGAGTTTTACAAATGATACTAGATACCTATATGCTTTTACTATAGCTAGCTCTAATGTCTTTGTGAATATTTGTTGAGAATTGTGATTTTGAATGAACTGATAAGAAATATGTTGAGATTGAATTTAACATGCACTACTTACATTTGAGAAACCCTGAAGAGGGTAAATCTTGCATATTGAGATGATGAATAGGTCTGAAAGCTCACTGATGATGATAAAACACTGATGGGGTAAATGATGGACAATAAGATTATGTCCCAAGTTGAAAGCCCACTGTTGATGATTGCTATGAGATGATGTAGACGATAGAAATAATCATATGTGTTGCAATCTACATATTCATTGCGCTTCTTTCTTTAATCATTGTCCTTCTTCATAAACTTAATCTATTTCATGTTATTCTAGTTACAAGAGAATACACAAATATGATATATTCCATTTTGAATTCTTTTAAGATGAGTAAAAGAGATTAATAACAAGTGAAATGATGGAACATTTAGTTAGGCGCCCTGAACACCGTGAGTTTCCCCTGAGGACCAAATTGGGGAAACAAAACAGATCTCCTTGTAGTAATCAATGAATTATGAGAAGTGTTTACAGAGTGTGGATCAAGACCTTAAAGTTTAGACCACTAGGATTTAGGAGTGAGTCATCTGGAGTGGCTCTTGACCTAAATCCTTGTTGTGAAAGTCTATGTCCAGATGGAATAAACTCTAATGAAATGAAATATGTGAAATGTGAAATGTAAAAATATGTGAAATGATGTGATATGTGATATATTATTTTTTTTGGTTCCTATCTTGTGTACCCGAGATGAGGATGTGAGCCTCTTTAGGAAACCCTAAGGTGGTCAGGGTCTATTGTTGATATCTTAGGGTGGCCGGCTAAACCCTAAGATAGTGATGGTAAGTCGTTGACATGAGAATTAGGTGTGGCGACTTCTACTTGGTGAGGTAAAAGACATGTAGTTTCAAGGAAAATGAATAAAAGATGATAAGCCATGTAAAACATGATTTCAATGGTTGTTACATACCTTGTAATTCTACTCGATGATTTGTCATTGTTGATTATGCATTTTGTTGTGGAATGTAATCATGTTTCTTTGAGAATTTCTATTTCATATTATGATATGTCATGTTGACAAGTTATAAAAGATGGGATTTATAGCTATTCTGAATATGAGTTGGATTTCTTGCTATTTGAAAGTATTGTTTGGTAGATATGTATTATGTGTACTTCAGCTTTAGGACTGCAGGATGTTTTCCTGGTCCGGCTGGTGGAGTGTCACAAAGATAATGTTATTGTTATATATTGATTCAAAATGTAGAACTTGACTTATTTCTCATGCAGTAGGGTTCTTAATTTGAACTAAGAAGTATCTACTTATTTGTTCATAGACATGCTCTAAAAGATGTTTCAAAGTTATAATTGGTTTAAGTGATTACCTTATTTGTTGCATTAGATTATCGTTGTAAGTTAGATATGACTTATGATAGAACTATATGCTAGAATTTCAATATCTACATGTTTCTGTTAAGTTTATTATACTTAATCTGATGTTCATACATGTATCTATCTTGAGTGCGAGGTATCCACTCACTAGGGCTATATATAAGTGTAATGAGGTTGTTTCAAATGTTTTTAGGTATAATGCTATCCAAAAGAGAGGTCATGAAAAAGAAGATATAAATAGCATAATCTAGATAGATTAGAATGTTAATGTACTCTCTCTTTCTTGGGATGGGTTGTAAACTAAGTTTGTTCATTAATGTACATGTACCTGATGTAAACCGAGCTGCATATATGAACAAGAACTGATTCTAGTTTTAATGGATTTGAATCAGATTTGTGATATATAAACGTGATGTCCTTGATGTGACATTGATTTATGAATTTATGAAGAAACAAAACTAAAAAATTATCTGTGTTTTTGTATATTGTTTAATTGCCTTTATCGAGAATTGATTGTTTTATTTCATAATCTGGGTTTAGGTTTAGGGATTATCTCTAATAGTTGGCATTTATGCTGATCAAAAGAGTGTGTCATAACAACATGGTATCATATCCTAGGTTAGATGAGTCTACATGGACAATAGGATCTTGGACTAAATAATAATGTGAATGTTGTATATAACCTGAATGATGTGCATACTGACTGAACTCAGTATCCAGATACTCTGGTCAAGTATTTGGGTATTGAAGTAGGCTAGTATGGAATTACTGACTATACTTGTTTTGGATGCCTTGACCAAGTATCCAGATGAAGAAGTCTGATAGTATGATAAGATGCATGAAAGATAAAAAGAATGGTGATAAAATGGTGAAAAGGAAAGGATAATTCAATATGGAACTGATGGCAAGAAGGAAAATTCATAAAAGAAAGATGAAAGCCTAATTGATTATGAAGACAAACTCTAATGAGTTGAAATTTGAGTGTGAAATCTGAAATTGTGAAAAAACAAATTATTAACTAAGTATAATGCACACTAAATGATCTTCTTTATGAAGGAAATTGATGAATGTGGATGATAATACATGAATGAATCATAATCTTGATCCATGAGATACATAATCAATTTTTTGGAAAAGGATGTGAATGGTGATCTGAATCAAATCTTAATAAATGATGCAATACTAATATTTGTTAAGTAAGTGTTTGTAGTACTCAAGGACATATGTGATGACGACCAGGGATGAAATATCAATTTAATGCAAAAAAATATCATGCAAAAGAAAGATCAAATGAAAATCTATATAATTTGATGCCCAGAGAGGTAAACAATTAGATGATATGATATTCTTCCATATCATTTCTTGGATTTTGGGATGATATCCTAAAAGGAGGGGATAATTTGTGATGATACATTTTCAAATTATTCATCTAAATAGGGTTTACTTGGATGATTGTATGCTTAACTAGGTTGATCATTGTTTAAAGTTTGATTAATGATGGTAGTTAATTATGATGAGTTAAATATAATGAGAATATCTAATCATGCTTCTATTTCACATAATTAGGGTCTAAGAATTGGAAACCCTAATCGGTCCAAATTTGGGTTTAGATGACATATGAATACAAAATTCGATAAGTATATTGGCTCACTAAATGATTTTACTTATTTTATGTGTAATCTAATTTAGTTGAATTTTGGATATGATTTGTATATTTCAAATGTAGGCACTCTTGAAAAATATCATAATTTTTTAATGATTCTTTGATCTGTTTGTTAGTCAAGTTTCCCCAAGAGAAACTCAGCCGATCATGTATTTAGATGGAAATATACTAGTTTGGTATTTTAGTTTTATCTTTTTATTAGTACATCCAATTGATCTCAAATTTTAACTCTAGTTGAGAATATGTAATATACACATCCTTTTAAATTGTCTTAATTTTTTAATGATGTTTGATCTCTACATAGAGGGGTGTCAGTCGAGTTCTATCCAAGAAAAAATCGACTGACCATGATGTAGACTGCAATATAGTAATGTAGTATTTGATTTTTTATTATTTATTGGTAACTCCAAATTATTGGAATTTTTACTTTAGCTTATAAACTCAATTTCAGACATTGGATTAGAGTTTCATAATTTTTGGATGATGTTTGAGTTGTGATGAGTGTGGTGTCGGTCGAATTTATAACTTAGTCAACCAACCAGTCTGAGCAAAAAAAATACAATGAAGGGCTTGTTTGCAATTGTTCTAAGCACCTCAATTCATCTATATGACTAATCTAACACACAAGTAGCTCTCATAACTCATCATTCCTGTACAAGAAATGAAATTCTATAGAGAGATAAGAGCTAGGGTTTTGAGAAGAAAAAGTGGTGGATATGTTGACTTAGGGTTTCTTTATCCAAGATATGATGAAATCAAGTGAGTTTAGACTCTTTACATAGAATCTCATGGTGAATCTTCTCTCACATGTCAAGATTTTGTCCCTCCTCTGATTTGATTCAAAAACACATCAAATAATCCCCTTTTCTCACTCTTTCTCTCCTAATCACTATTTCTAGGGTTTTCAAGTTGAGAGGAGGAATTCATGGATTTGATTGCTAGAGTTTGATTGATTTTCTAAAAATTTAGAGTTGAACCTATGTTTTTAAGATGATTACCACCATAGGTGAGTGTTTTTCTCCCTCCTAAGCTTTGTATTCATGTTGAAAGCCTAATTCTATCTGGCTAGAATAATCAAAAACCTTGCTTGTATATGTAGATGATTGGATATTGATTTGGGAAAGATATTAGGGGATAAAATTCTACTGATTTTGGTTATTTCTCATTGATTGGAACTTGGTTAGTTCCTGATATATTGATTGATGATCCATGGATAAACCTACACATAGATGAATATGCTATTTCATGTGATTTTTTCCTAAAAATCAGCCCAATGGCCGATATGCTTGGAAATTAATTGACATGTATAAAATCATATTTGAGTTGTACAAGATTATATTATACAAGTGTATTATTGAATCTTAATTGAATTGAATATTATATACATACAAGGATCAATATGAGGTGATCACATATCCTAATTAGGGTTTGTGTTGAGGAAGTGAATCAAATGAGTCAATTAATCAATGTATACTTATGATTGATGAATGGAATATGTGAAAATGGAAACTAGGTTTCCATGTGTGTGAATAGCCCTAATGAACCTCTATGCATCATTATGAAATTACTTAGTGATATGGATCTTATGATGTGTTTAACTAAGGATGATGTCTTGAAATCCCTAGATGTTTAGTATTAAGACGAGTACGAGTGACAAAGCTAGAACTTGTATATGATGTTGTAAATTTGATAAAATGTTGAATGTAAGTACTAATACTTTAATTGAAGTTGATGAGTCTTACTATATGATCTAAACCTAATGCATCTATTTTAGTATAATTTATGGAATAATGAGTAGCCCTCAAATGAATGTGGGTCCTTTTATACAAGTTACATAATAGAGAATTGTGAAGGATGATCAGAGATTATGATTGATAACACTTCATTTTACATACTTTTTATATATATTTTATACCTCTTTTAGTATATATTTTGTTAGTTTTTCCTAAAGTTTGACTAAAACCTCACTTACATGATTTTAGGTACATTCACAACCCAAGTCAAGGTCGCTGCCTCGAGTACGACCCTCTTATCATTCAACTGCGGTCACGATCAATTTGTCAACTTTAAGACTGAGGTCATCACACATTGGAGATAGACCACCGTCATATTGAGACCTTGATCACTGCTCAACCACGATCACAAGGAGGTCATGATCAATACAAGGGCACCATTCATACCAGGGACCGCAATGTATTCGTAGATCGTGGATGCCAATTTGCCCATGACTCAATCAAGGTCGCGATCCCTGCAGACCATGATCAAGCTAGACCGTGACCAGTGTGGAGGTCGTGGTCATTGCTAAGTCCACAATTCTTGGAGACCGTGGCCGAAAGAGAAAGCCTCAACCTCGATCACGATCACTGTGAGACCATGAGCAAGTGGCAGACCATGACTCAGTTGACCGCGATGAAAAGAGGAATAAAGAGAAGACCGCAACCACGGTCTCACACCTTACCCAACCAAGACCGCGTCTGCGGTCTACGCTTAAGTTAGTGGAATGTGCCTATAAATAGAACACCCACCCATCTTATCAAATCATCAGATGATAGATCGGATCCCAAGGACCATGAAGTGCTACTATGTTCCAGATTCGTTCCATTCCATCCCATCCACCGATCTTGGATCTCCAAAGGTGGAAGCTAAGGAGAGAGAAGATTGAAGACCCCTTCTTCGAGATAAGAAGATCATATATGCCATTGACGTATTAGATCTAGATCTGAAGAAGTACTGTGTTGTATCACATCTCTTCTCTCTAGATCTATTACTCCATCTCGCTGTACTTCCCTCCCCTTTTCGTGGAACTTCATGTATCCATCTTTCTGTATCACTGTTATGCCGTCTGCAAGCATGAGTGGCTAACACCTTAACTTGGGTTGGGGGTAGCCACTAAGGCTCTCCCAACATGTATATTATCTTTCTCTATTGAATATATATGCTCTTATCAAGATTATCTCCATGCACCTATTTTAATGCTTCACTTGTATGCTTAGCTACCATCTTGTGATGTTTGATAGTTGATATCTTGGGAGAGTAATATCACTTTTATCATGTGTTATGGAGTAGTATGAATGCATCAGAGTGTTGGAATGCTAAAGCTTTAAAACCATATGTTATGCGACAAGCTTTGTGTGTAGTCATCTTGAGAGAGAGGCTACCCTTAGACTTAGATCTTTCCTCATCTTGAGAGAGAGTGGAATAGATGTTTTTGATGGTTTCTTATAATGTTGGTAGGAGTATGCAAGTGAGAGAAAGATGATGTTGCATGTTTATGAGATGCTTTAGTAGGCAAACCCCGACCCAAGTTTCCTCCCATATACTTATTTCATCATATTTCTTTTGTTTTCGTTCGTTCTTCTTATTCTTATTTTTCTTTCCCAACTTAGTTTGGGTGCCATCGTTCCTAAGGGAACACCTTTTATGTACCCTCCTCGAATGGAGTATACGGGTATCAGATTTTGTGTGCTTAACACTGCCAACCTTGTCCCTGTGTTCGACCCCGATCGCTACATCTGACCCCGTTTATCATTGCGGGGCCTGAAAGTCAGGTTATCTCTTTAAAAGTCTGACTACTCTGAATCCACTCCTTTTAGACGTGCGATTTAGGCCGATCAATGATGTAAGGAGATGTAACCTAAACCATTCTTTTAAGATAAAGTGAATGGTATAATAAAGAATGATCATTGTTGATTATGGAAATGACATTAGAAGTCAATGACATGGTACAATTATCTAAGTAGAAGAGACATTATGAATAAGATGTACTGAATGGTGAACGCAAGTTAATGATGAAACTAATGAAGTTAGTATGATGAAGTCTTTAATATTTTTTTTTAATTACATGTGGCTTAACTCAAATTAAATGAAATATACTAAGAACTAGACATTAATAAATGTTAACCAGAAGAGAATCATTGTATGTAAATTGAATCAAGAAAGATTGGTCTGAATAATGTAATGAACATGAAATAAATGAAGTTGAATCTATTGAATATAAATGATGGAAAAATATGGGAATTAGTAGACGATGCTAAGAATCTAACTCTTACCTTAAAATGATGAATTTGATGATTTTAGTGAATGACAATCTCAAATGAGGGATTCAAGGATGCATATAACTATAGTTGCATTTAACTAAAAGATGAAATTCAAGTATTTGAATTGATTTACAAGAATGTGTTCTTGAATTGTGGCTTATACGCTGAGAATTGATAGTCAACATGTGTTGATTATTAACCCCATCTAAAGAATGTGAAATAAAAGAAAAAGAGAACTAAGTCTGTTATGCATGTATATGCATAATTTTATTTGTATCTATTGAGATTGGATGGAACAAGTTTATGTTGTATGATAAATCTATTCTTAGTTTGACAAATGATACAAGATACCTATATGCTTTTACTATAGCTAGATCTAATGTCTCTGTGAATTTGTTGAGAATTGTGGCATAGAATGAACTAATAAGAAACATGTTAAGATTGAATTTAACATGAACTACTTACATTTGAGAAACCTTTATGAGTGTAAATATTGCATAATGAGATGATGACTAGGGTTGAAAGCCCACTAATGACGATAAAACCATGATGGGGTAAATGATGTACAATACGATTATGTCTCGAGCTGAAAGCCCACTGTTGATGATTGCTATGAAATGATGTAGAAGATAGAAATAATCATATGTGTTGCAATCTATATATTTGTTGTGCTTCTTGCTTTGATCATATTCCTTCTTGATAAACTTAATCTGTTTCATGTTATTCTATTTACACGAGATAAATAGATATGATATATGATGTTTTAAATTCTTTTATGATGAGTAAAAGATATTAATAACGAGTGAAATGATGGAACATTTAGTTAGGTGCCCTGACCACTGTGAGTTCCCACTGAGGATCACACTGGGGAAACAAAATGGATCTCATTATAGTAATCGATGAATTATGAGAAGGATTTCCAGAGTGTGGATTGAGACCGTAAAGCTTAGACCATCAGTATTTAGGAGTGAGTCATATAGAGTGGCTCTAGACCTAAATCCTTGTTGTGAGAGTCTATGTCCAGATGGAATAGACTCTAATGAAATGAAATATGTGAAATGTGAAATGTGAAATGTAAAAATATGTGAAATGATGTGATATGTGATATATTATTTTTTTGGTTCCTATCTTGTGTATCTGAGATGAGGATGTGACCCTCTTTAGGCAACCCTAAGGTGGCCAGGGTCTATTGTTGATATGTTAGGGTGGCCGGCTAAACCCTAAGATAGTGATGGTAAGTCGTTGACATGAGAATTAGGTGTGGTGACTTATACTTGGTGAGGTAAAAGCCAAGTAGTTTCAAGGTAAATGAATAAAAGATGTTAAGCCGTGTAGAACATGATTTCAATGGTTGTCACATTCCTTGTACTTCTTCTTTATGATTTGTCATTGTTGATTATGCTTCTTGTTGTGGAATGAAATCATGTTTATATGGGAATTTTCTATTTCATATTATGATATGTCATGTTGGCATGTTATAAATAATGGGATTTATATCCATTCTAAATATTAGTTGGATTGCTTGCTATTTGATAGTATATCTTGGAAGATATGTATTATGTGTACATTAGCTTTAGGACTATATGATGTGTTCCTAGCCCGGCTACTGGAGTGTCACAAAGATAATGTTATTGTTATGTATTTATTCAAAATGTAGAACTTGACTTATTTCTCATGCAGTAAGGTTCTTAATTTGAACTACGAAGTATCTATTGATTCATTCATAGACACGCTCTAACAGATATTGAAAAGTTATTATTGGTTTAAGTGATCACCTCATCTATTGGAATATATTACCATTGTAAGTTAGATATGACTTATTATTGAACTATCAACTAGAATTTTCTATATGTGCATCTTTTTGTTAAGTTTATTATACTTAATCAGATGTTAATGCTTGTACCTAGCTTGAGTGGGAGGAATCCACTCAATAAGGCTCTAAATGCGTCTCATGAGGTTGTTTTAAATGTTTTTAGGTATAATGTTATCCAACAGAGAGGTCGTAATAAAGAAGATATAAATAGCATAATCTAGATAGCTTAGAATGTCCATGTACTCTCTCTTTCACAGGATGGGTTGTAGACTAAGTTTGATCATTAATGTACATGCACCTGATGTAAACTGAACCGCATCTGAGAATAAGATTTGATTCTAGTTTTAATGGAGTTGAATAAGATTTGTGATATCTGGATGTGATGTCCTTAATGTGACATTGATTTATGAATTTGCGAAGAAACAAAAAGGAAAAATTTATCTGTGTTTTCCGTATATTGTTTAATCGCCTTTGTCGAGAATTGATTATTTTATTTCTTAATCTGGGTTTAGGTTTTGGGATTATATCTAATGTATGACATTTATGCTTATCAAAAGAGTGGGTCCCGATAACATGGTATCAGAACCTACGTTAGATGAGTATACATGGACAATAGGATCTAGGACTAAATAATAATGTGAATGTTGAATATAACATGAATGATGTGCAAACTGACTGAACTCAGTATCCAAATACTCTGGTCAAGTATTTGGGTATTGAAGTAAGCTAGTATAGAACTACCAATTGTACTTCTTTTGGATTCCCTAACCAAATATCTAGATGAAGCAGTTTGGTAGTACAATAAGATGCATGAAAAAGAAGAATGTAGATAAAATGGTGAAAAGGAAAGGATTTTATAATTCAATATGGAACCAATGGAAAATAGGAAATTTCATATAAGAAAGATGAAAGCCTAATGGATTATGAAGACAAACTCTAATCTGTTGGAATCTGAGTGTGAAATCTAATATTATGAAAAAAAAACTATGAACTAAGAATAATACACACTAAATGATCTTCTTTATGAAGGAAACTGATGAATGTAAGTATTAATAATTCAATTGAAGATGATGAGTCTTACTAATATGATCTAAGCCTAATGCATATATTGTAGTACAATTTAAGGCATAATGAGTAGCCCTCAAATGTGGGTCCTTTTATACAAGTTACATAACAAATAATTGTGAAGGATGACTAGAGATTATGATGTAAGAATATGTAACCTAAACCATTTTTTTAAGCTAAACTGAATAGCATAATAAAGAATGATCATTGTTGATTATGGAAATGACATTAGAAGTTAAGGACACGATACACTTATCTAAATATACAAGACAATATGAACATGATGTACTTAATGGTGATTGTAAGTTAAATATGAAACTAGTGAAGTTAGTATGATGAAGTCTTGAATCTTTTATTTTAATTACATGTGGATTAACCCAAATTAAAGGAAATATACTAAGAACTAGATTTTAATAAATGTTAACCAAAAGAGAAGCATTGTATGTAAAGTGAATCAAGAAAGATTGATCTGAATAATTTAATGAACATGAAATGAAATAAGTTGAAACTACTGAATATAAAATGAAGGAAAAAGATGGGAATTAGTAGACGATACTAAGAATCTAACTCTTACCCTAAAATGATGAGTTTTATGATGCTAGTGAATGACAATCTCAAATGAGGGATTAAGTGATGCAAATAAATGTAGTTGAATTCAACTAAAAGTTGAAATTCAAGTATTTGAATTGATTTACAAGAATGTGTTCTTGATTTGTGACTTGTACTCTAAGGATGGACTAATAGTACGAGCTTCAAATGATAGTCTACATGTGTTGATTAGTAACCCCATTTGAGGAATGTAAAATAAAAGAAAAAGAGAACTAAGTCCGCTATGCATGTATATGCATGAAATTTATTTGCATCTATTAAGATTGGATGGAACAACTATATGTTGTATTATAAATCTATTTTGAGTATGACAAATGATACAAGATACCTATATGCTTTTACTGTAGCTAGCTCTAATGTCTATGTGAATATATGTTGAGAATTGTGACATAGAATGAACTGATAAGAAATATGTTGACATTGAATTTAACATGCACTTCTTACATTTGAGAAACCCTGATGAGGGTAAATATTGCATAATGAGATGATGACTAGGTCAGAAAGCCCACTAATGATGATATAACCCAAATAGGGTAAATTTTGGACAATAATGGTTGTTCCCAGCATTGAATTTTTCCAGTAATGGTTGCTACATGAGATGTATGACCTTAGGTGGATAGGAATTGTGTGGTGCTCCAAAGAATTGTATTAGTGTGCCCTTAACCATTGCTCATATTTTACAATTGCATGTTTCTTTTGTGGATATAGTATGTATATGATACATGTTATATGTATGTGGTGATTGGATATGAATATGTATTAATATATAAAAAAATTCCCTCATTCAAATATCAAGTCTTTTATGATTTCCATAAATATGACACATGAAAAGCTTGATTAACCAAGCATGGGCACACCAAGTGTGGTGCGCCATTTATCTCTTGGAAGTGTGATGGTAGTTACGTGGGCCTACCATGCAGGATGCATTACTATGATGTTGGCTTTTGGGTCAAGCATAACTAGATGACCTTAATGGGATTAAGTTCCTAGAATCATATAGATGGAATATGACAAGAAGTTGTGAATCCCATTTATCTAATAATTGTATGAGATGCAATTGGAAAATGTTTCCTACCTTAATAAGTAGTTACATATGCATGTCGAAATTGTCTAGGTAATAACAAATATATGGACCTTGGCTCCTGAGAAGGTTGTTCGTTGTAATTTTATGAATTGATAGAAAGGGCTATCAATATGGAGAAAATAGTGGGAGTGATAAGTAATTAAATCCCTAATTAATATTGTCAAATTTTCTTTTGATCAAATCAAATCAAAAGTATTTTTACAAATGTAAATTTTCTATACTAGTTACAAATGGAAAACACCAACAACAAATGATTGGTCCTTGAGAGGGACAAACTAAATGGAACAACTTCCATGACTGGTTTAGGACTTTGAAAAATGTTCTCACTCATGAGCGCAAGCTCTATGTCCTAGAAGCACCAGTGCCAGAGCAACTCACTCCCAATTTGCCTAAGGTTGAAATGGATGCTTACTTGAAGAATGGGAATGATGTCACTGACATCAAAGACCTTATGCTATGTATGAACTATGAGTTGCATATAAAACATGAAAACATGGACGTGCCCAAGATGGTGACACTTTTTAAGAACATATACCATAATCATGCAAAGTAGGAAAGATGTAATGTATCCAACATGATGTTTGAGTGTAGATTGATCAATGAATATTACTAGCTTCCCATGTGCTCAAAATAAATGAGAATGGGGAAAACATAGAAAGACTAGGATTTACTTTAGGCCAAGAGTTGGCAACAAATATAATTCTACAATCATTTCCTAATTCATATAGATAGTTCATCAAGTGTTATTGCTTGAACAACATGACTAAGCCACTGTCTGGATTACATGGCATGTTGATAAATGCCAAAAAAGAATGAAGAAGGAAAACCCCAAATCTAAGAAGGGAGTTCAAGGGTGAACAAAAAGCCAAGAAACATTCTGAGGTTAATTTGAGACCGCAATTCTTCTACACTCAGGATGAGGAGAAGGGTAAGTGTAAAAAGAATTTTTCTTTTCACTTAAAGGAACTATATAAGAAAAAGTAGGAGATAGAGATCCCCACTCAAGGTATATGTGTTATTGAGATAAATATTTTTATTTATCATTTTTGGTATTTGATGCCGGATGAGTATCTCAAACATACAATGATGCATAGGATTTGAGAAGAAGTAAGCAAGATAAGGTGGAATTGCATGGAGCAAGAGTTGTTGTCACTATAGTTGGAATCTATCATTTATCTCATCCTAGATGTCATGTAATAGAATTAGTGAATTTCTATTATGCACCTAACATTAATAAAAACATCATATGTGTGTTTTTTTGGAAAAGAGTGTATTTGAATTTCATATGATGAATTAATGATGTTTTATTTTTAAGATAGAATGTTTGTAGTGCCCCAATGTCTCCTGATCCATACTCATTTGTTATAGAGACAAGTATATATAACATAAATAGAAAAAGACTCGATGATTGAAATAGAACATACATATGGAATCTAGGGCACATAAGTAAGAAATGTATTACTAGACTCCATAAAGATAGTTATCTAGAATTCTTTGATTTCGAACCAATAGAGGCATATGAGTCATGTTTAATGGAAACGATGACTAAAGCTCCTTTCACTTGTAACAAGGAGAGTGTGATTGATCTATTGTGACTAATACATATTGATGTATGTGGAACTTTTAGAACAAATATTAAAGGTGGTTTCTAGTATAAAATCACTTCAATATGATCAATGCGAAGAATACTTGAACCAAGAGTTTGAGGACCTTCTACGAAGTTGTGATATTATATCACAATGAACTCCACTAGAAACATAATCATGTATCTGAAAGAAAGAATTACACTCTAATTGGACATGGTACAATCAATGAAGAGTTTAGATGATCTCTGACTTCCTTCTATGGATATGTTTCAGAAACTGTAAAGTTTACACTAGAACGCATACCATTTAAATTGCTTCAGAAGACACCATATGAAATACGGGATGGGAAGTGTACTGGTATATCTATTATGAACATTTGGGGATGAGAAGCTTATGTCAGAAAACAATTTCTAAAAAGCTTGGTCTCAAATTAGGTAAACATTTTTTGAAATATCCCATAGGATATTACTTTTTCCATCTAACAAAAAAGTGTTTGTTTCTAGGGATGATGTTTCTAATAGAATCAGTTGGTGGAAAGTAGAACTCAAAAAGGTTCCAGACCAATAAGAAAATATTGAAACTATAGAGGTACAAGAAGGAACATGGAGTGTTGCAAACTATTGTGGAATCTCAAGTTCCTCTTGTATCACATAAACCCTATAAGTAGGACACACCTTAAGAAGGTGGTGAGTTGGTCATAGATGATGACCCAACAACCAACCTAGAATCTATTGAGGGACCAGAGTCTAAGAAGTGGCTTGAGGCCATGAGAACTGAGATGGAATACATCTACACCAATTAGGTATTGACCTAGTTGGATCCACCTGAAGTGGTAAAACCCATAGGGTGCAAGTGGGTCTTCAAAAGGAAAATCAACATGGATGGTAAAGAAAAAATATATAAAGGATGACAAGTTGAAAATGGTTTCAAAAAACTATCTAGGTGTTAACTATGACAAAACCATTTCCCTAGTTACCATGGTTAAGTCAACATGATCATGCTTGCCATTGTCGCTTATTGTTACTATGAGATTTAGCAGATGAATGTTAAAACCACCTTTCTTAATAGGAATTTGCTTGAGGATATGTACATCACACAACTCGAGGATTTTATAAATCCAAAAGAAGCCAATCAATAAGCTACAATAGTCAATTGATGGATTGAAGTAAGCATCTCAGAGTTAAATTTTTTGAATTGACGAAAAACTCAAGGAGTTTGTTTGTAGTCAAAACAAAGATGAACCATGTGCTGACAAGAAGGTTATTGGGACCATGATAGTATTCCTCATATTATATGTAGATGACATACTATTGATGGGGAATGACATCCCTCCCTACAAATGGTAAAACCCTAGCTGCGAAGTACATTCTCTATGAAGGATTTAGGTAAAGCATCATATATCGTACGTATTAAGATCTAAAAAGATAGATCTAGAAGGTTTCTTAGCCTAAGATAGAGCACATGCATTGACAAGTTGTTGAAAAGATTCATCATGAAGAACTTAAAGATTGGAAAGTTTCCCGTGTCCCATGGAATTAGACTATATAGAGCCCAATGTCCCAATTCTTGTGAAGAACAAAAATGTTTGTGTAAGATGTCATATGCATCCTCAATTGGATCTACCATTTATGCAATTATTTGTACTCATCCTACTGTATCATATGTTCAAACATGACTAGCTAATATTAATTAGATCCTAGTGAAGATCATTGGATTGTTGTAAAGAGCATCCTTGATTACTTGAGAAGAACCTAGATTAATTTATTATTTATGGTGATAAGGAAGGTTTCGGTGTAAGTGGTTACACCAATGCAAGCTTCCAAACTGATAAAGATGATTAACAATCACAATATGAATTTTAGTTTTGTCTTATTATAGAACTGTAAGATGCAAAAGTTTGGAGCAAATAATAGTTAGTAATTCTACAATAGAAGTCAACTACCTTGTTGTTTTGAACACAAAAAAAATATACTGTATGGATGTAGGGGAGGTTCTAACCATTGACGATGCAGTAGAAATGCTATGACAATAATGGAGCTATTGAATAGGATAAGGAACCAAGACAACATACTATGGCATTTCCATCTCATACGAGAGATCGTACAATGAGGAGATGTGAAGAATTGCTAAGTACCTACTACAGGAAAATGTTGCCAACCCATTGACAAAAGCACTTGCACAGTAGCAATGTGGTCATGTGATGATCATTTGGAATAAGATTTTTGGGTGATTGGCACTAATTGGAAGTGGGCGTTTTTTGGTATGTATGCCCAAAGATCCAATCATACAATGATCATTTTGGGGCATCATGTACTTGATTTGATAAAAATAAAGATTATTCCTTCTATTATGTTTGTCTCAGGCATGATTTGATGAAACAAATATGGTAGATGTCTAAAGAATGATGTTACTTGATGACATGTCTTCAAGTTGAGGATCTAAACAATAAGATCATATGTATTATAAGAGTACATACATTCTTGTTATGTCCCTAGTTGGATATTGTTGTGGAATGAAATAAACAACAACAATAAATAAGACTAGAATGTGTGTTGACTGATGATAGAGTCTCAATAGTCATGATATTTAATATCAAGTCAAACACATAGGTATTGGTTAGGGAACAACGTACTAAACAAACCCACCTTGAGAGTGATACACGAAAACCATTAAATGGTAGTAAAAATCATCTCTCAAAGTGACAATGGTGATTGTGGTTCTTAGACCTGAAGCCACTACACTCATCAAATTCATTTAATAATCTTTGACGCCATCCAATGTGACCTAGAATAATGTTTATTATCAATTTGGTGCTCGAGTGTGTTTTGACATATGGAAATTGGTTTTGAGTGATGTAGATGGGATTTGACCCTCATATTGGTGTTGATATCATGATCACTTGATAAGAGAGACTGAGAAATGTATGCCATACTATAGATGGAGCCTCTGCTAGGGTTTCCCTAAGGGGGAAGCAGTGGTCGCAGCCGAAGAGGTCACTTTGGAGGGAGAGATGGAGGGGAATAGAATCAACCAAGAGATGGCAACCTGCTCGACTCTAGCTACAACACATCTGCCCCAAATATGTCGTGCATGCAACAATTGAGATGCCACAACCTAACTAGATCCTATTGTGACACATTGATTGGGGAAAAAGTTTCTGATATGATCAAGGTGGTCTTCCCCGACACCTGTACAATGGATGACATCAATATTGAGAGAAGTGAAGCACTTTCGGTCATCATTGTTAACTCTAACTCCTTGCCACAACTACTAGAACCCTACAAATACACAATCATCATGATGATGCTCAATAATAACATAGGGTTACAAGTATTGGTCAATATGCTCTCTATCCTCTTGGCCTCAATGGACTCCTTCAGGGCCATTGATCTTGAAAATATTTATCACATCATTCAATTATGCAACAATGATGACTTCGTAAAAGCCATGATGGGAGGTCCATGGTTAACCTTCTGTAACTACTTGTTAGTGCAATCCTGGTCTTCCAGCTTTCGCCCGTCTGATCCAACCCCACGCAAGATTGTGATCTGGCTAAGAGTAGTAGATGTCCCAGTTTTCCTCTACCAAAACTAGTTATTGGCAAGTATTGGGAACCTGGTAGTCAAGACCATCAAGATCGATGCCACAACAATGACTGGAGATTGCAGAAAATTTGCTTGCCTGGTAGAAGAAGTAGATACAACTCAACTGCTTCTCCATGCAATCTTCCTTAATGTAGAGCACTACTGTCTAAAGTATGAGAACCTTCCTATGGTTTGCATGAAATGTGGAAGAATGGGGCACACTAACTCTAAGTGCACCTTCATCAAGGCTTTAGTCCCTGCTAAACTATCTGTGTCCAACGCAACCTCACTGTGTGCATCAATCATATACACACAGTCAATCCATGATCCCAAACGAGTGTGACGTACAACACAGAAGAAGGAAGGACAACCTCCCGATAGACAAACTGCTACAACTGAGATCGATAAAATACATTTGACGTAGGTTCCATGCCAAAGTTAGGCAATGTATTAGGGGACAACACATCAGATAATGAAGTTGATGATTAGGAAATAGTCGTCGATAGAAAAAATAAGGAGGCCAAAATTCAAGCGAAGAAACTGCCACCTAAAATCCTATCACACAATTTGGTTGTCATCCTAATTGATGACCAAGTCTCTAAGGGTAGACATACCGTTCCAAATGACGGTGGAGCATTTGTATGGACCTAGAATAAGGGTTACCATCAATCTGGTGCTCAGGTGTGTTGTGACATATGGAAATTGGTTTTGAGTGATATAGATGGGATTTGTCCCTCTTATTGGTATTAATATCCTGATCACTTGATAAGAGAGACTGATAAATGTATGTCATACTATAGATGGATCGTTCGCTAGGGTTTCCCCTAGGGGGAGGCGGTGGTCGTGGTCGAGGAGGATGCTTTGGAGGGAGAGGTGGAGGGAACAAAATCAACCAAGGGATGGAAAACTACTTGACTCTAGTCACACCACATCTTCCACCAAGGATGTCCCACATGCAACAACTGAGATGCCACAACCTAACAAGATCCTACCATGATGCCATGATTTGGTGCAAAGTTACTAATCTAACAAAGGCGGTCTCCCTAGACACCTGTACAATAGATGACATCAATATTGATAGAAGTTGAGCACTGTCGGTCATGACTATTAACCCTAACTCCTTGCCACAACTACTAGAACCCTACAAATATGCAATCATCATCAAGATGCTCAGTGGTAACATAGGGTTTCAAGCGTTGATCAATAGGCTTGCTATCCTTTGGGCTCCAACTGTAACATCCCTGGCCTGGGTTATGCTTTAACCCTAGATGTTTTGTTTAAGAAAGATAATTATATTCTTGTCTTTATCCTTTGAAAATTAATCAAGGCTTAAGAGGAACCTATGTTTCAATTTTAGTCCTTTTTGAATAATGTTAAAACAATGATTTGCCTATTTTGGACTAAAGTGCAAATTAACCAAGTTGAGGGGTTAACTTGCAAATGTTACATGGTAAAATGT
The DNA here is from genome assembly GCA_963693085.1 of Alisma plantago-aquatica. Classification (NCBI taxonomy): domain Eukaryota; kingdom Viridiplantae; phylum Streptophyta; class Magnoliopsida; order Alismatales; family Alismataceae; genus Alisma; species Alisma plantago-aquatica. Next base: position 245,523,808 of record OY856409.1, read on the forward strand.
TCCTCAAGTGTTGAAGCATCATAATAATGAGAATGATGCATAGATATGGCTTGTGAAAGCCTGAGCACCAAGAAAGAGCTTATAAAGAAATGTTTGTGCATTAAAACCTAGTTTTGGTGTAATGTGCAATTTACCCAAAACCTAGGGTTCAATATGCAAAATACCACTTCTAGAGAGTCCCAAATATGTCTTGGTATCAATTAGAGACAAGAAAATCAGAGGGGCATCTCATTTGAATGACTTTGGAGGAGAGAGAATCTTAATATTAAAATAATCAAGATTTAAGCATAATTGAAACACTAATTTAATTTATTGCAAAAATAAATATATTAATTGAAGTACCTTTCAAACAAAAAAGATATGGTTCAATTTGCATAAGTTTGAACGTCCCTGTACCTTGCAAAGGCCACGAAATATCTAAAGCAAGTGGAGAGTCCACTCACATTAGTTAACTAAAAAGTAATTTCCACTCAATTTTGGATATTATTATTATAATGGTTAAGGTGCTTAATTTTTTTTCTTTTAATTCATGGATAATGAAAAGAAATTAAAAGGTGGGGGAGATGGCTTTGTATTCAAGGGATTGAGGGGAGTATGTGGCACCAATTTTGGGAGTTGAAGGAATTAATTATCACTTTCTCTCTCATGAAATTCCTTTACATATATCCCATTTTTCACCCACATGAAAGACTCTTTTCGACCCCTCTTTCTTTCCTTGCTTTGGTTGTGCACAAAGGAGCTTAGGAGCAAAAGGAGGACGTTCCCCAACCTGTAGGTAAGCTCCATAGTCATATTCAACTTTGATTTCATGGTGGAAATCGAAATTCAATGCTTAATTTCTTCTTTTCTTCATTCAATCTTCAACCTTAGCCATTCATTTCACTCAAAGACTGGAGAATGGAACATGGACAGTTGAGAGAGATTCATTCACCATTGAAGACGTGGATCTTGAATCTTGGATTCAGTTTTGAAGGTGGGTTATATAACTTGAACCCTTAAATGTCATTATTGCTTGCAATTTATTCATCGCATGTTGAACCTTTCTTCTTTCTCGATTTCCTTTTTATTAGTTGTTGAGATCATCATAAAAATCACAACTGATTTCAAAGGTTTGAAGCTTGAATATGATAATGTCATCTTAAGCACACACCTCAGCATAGGAATGGGAAAACAATTTTCATAACCGATTGTGTTGATTCGGTTTCAAAACAGAATGAGCTAATTCGGTTTCAAGATCGAATGGGTAGTTGTACCCAAGACCGAATGGGCAATTGAAACCAAGACCGAATGGGAAATTGAACTCAAGACCGAATTGGTAATTTACTTCAAACCGAATGGGTAATTAAGTTCAAGACCGAATGGGTAATTAACTACAAGATTGAATGGGTAATTGAGTTCAAAACTGAATGGGTAATGGATCTCAAGATCGAATGGATAAATAGAACTCCAAAACCGTTTGAGGTTAGTTGTTGATGTGAAAGATGGAGATTCAATGGCTCAAATTGATTTAATTATAAGTGTATTTCATAATGGATGATCCATTGATTACTATCCCTAATCGATTGAATTGATTGAAACCCTAGTTGAGGGAATCGATTTCAAGGCTAATTCACCCAAACGGTCTCAAGACCGATTGGAGGTCAAACGGTCTCAAGACCATTTGGAGGTAAATGGTTGATTATGGTGGATGGATAGAGATTCAAGGGCTACAATGTAATGTACTATCAATAGTTCAATTGATGTATGGTTCAAATAGTACAAACCCTAAATTGATTTGATGTTGGAAACCCTAATTGATCCTTTCGGTTTCAAGATGGTTTGGACCAAACGGTCTTGAGACTGTTTGAGTCCAAATGGTCTTGATACCATTTGAGAACAAACGGTCCTCAGACTGTTTGGAGGGAAACTATCTCAAACCATTTGATGTTCATTCAGTTTCAAATGAGCAAACTGTTTCAAAACCGATTGAAGGAGTTAGGGCAAGACCGATTGGAGGTCAAGCACCTTAAGACCATATGGAGATACAATTGAACCAAGACCATTTAAGGTCTAATGTTCTTCAAGACCGATTGAAGGTTAAAATACTTCAAGACCATTTGAAGGTCTAATACCTCAAAACCGTTTGAAGGTTTAATTGAATCAAATCTTGTAAGTACAATCAACCCCATAATTGTTGATGATGTTTAGCAAAGGTAATTCACAATGTTTGTACCTTTAAAGTACTAGGGTGATTAATACTTTGAGGGGTTAACATTTGATCCATATTGAAGCAACATCTCAACACACTAAGCTAACCCTAAATGTGTATACTTAAATGATGAGTCTACCTAATCTAAAATAGTTTGAAGTAATTAATATCCTAGGAGGATGAGAGAGAGAGAGGGATTCCATACATGTATAATAAAAATGTAATGATTAAACCTCAACACTCTCAACATGAATAAAATATGCAATTAGGGTATGATTCTTGATAAAGAGATCATGAAACCCTAATTGAGAAGGTTGAGGAATCCTAAGCCTAATATAGGGTAATGATGTAACCCTAATCTAGGGTAATGATGTAACCCTAATCTAGGGTAATGATGTAACCCAATCTAGGGTAATGATGTAAACCCAATCCAGGGTAATGCTATGTAATGCTATATGACACCCTAATTCCAGGTAAAGTTGCATAAAACCCTAATTTGGGGAAAGTTATAACTGATCCTTAATTCAGGACAATGATATCATGGGAAACCCTAATTAAGGGTGATGTCATGTGAAATCCTAAATGAGGATGATGTCATGTGAAACCATAATTGAGGGTGATGTCATGTGAAACCCTAATTAAGGGTAAAGTCATGTGAAACCCTAATTAAGGGTGAAGTCATGTAAAACCCTAATCAAGGGTGATGTCAAGTGAAAACCTAATACAGAGATGTGATGTGAACTCTAATTATAGGGTGATGCTATGTAATGCTATATGAAACCCTAATATGAAATCCTAACCCTGATATAGGGTAAAGGTATGTCAAGCCCTAATTTTGGGTTATAGAGCATGAAACCCTAATCTTGGGCAATATGATGATAAACTAGAACCCTAACTTTGGGTTGAGTTAAGAAACCCTAATTTCAGGTAATGCTATTTGAAACCCATATATGGGGAAATGTTAGCTGAACTCTAATTATAAAGATGAAAAACCCTATTCCTAATAATGGAATAGTGATTAATATATTAATAAGTGAAACACCTAAAGAGGTTGATAATGGATATCTTTATATCAATAATTCCTTAACTCGAGATGAGTCCATATCATTGATAATGGTTTCATATTTCAAATAAGTGACTTGTGACCAATACATTACATGATAAATGTGATGAGTTGGTGCATGAAGTATTAGGATGGGAGATACCCTAATACAAGATAAGTTTATGAGTTTAAGATAATTGTGATGAGGGAAATGATACATCAAGACATGATATATATTACTTCCAGCACCTCAAGATTGATACACCTTGATGTATTCTAAATTCAATATACTTGGATAAGTAACACATGAAGTGTGTCACGTAAATTATTACATTAAGATGTAATGCACTTGGATAAGTGTAGGCTAACATGTCCTATGAAAAGGTTAAGCCAAATCAATAAAGTATGATGTAATCATATTCTTGTAAAGTTGAGAGAGGAACTTATATCGTGTATTGATAATTCATTAGTGATAAGTGACGAGAATGAATAAGCATGATTGAGTACTTATGTTATCAATGTTGGATCCTAGATGTGTGGAGCAATGAATTAGGGCGTGATCATTAATAATATGATCTTTAGAACCTAAATGGTTAATAATGGAAAACCCTAACCCTAATGAAGGGTGATGATATGTAAGAGAAATCCTAACCCTAAATAAGGGAATAGTGATGCTACTCTTACATTGCATAGTGTTGATATATAATTGATATAACTGTTATCATGTAATGATCATGCAGGAAATCATGAGATGATGAGCATAGCCAGGTATGAGCTATGATGTGTTAATTATTTAAATGCTTTATGGGCCTTGTGATCCATTATATGCTTTGTCACCTAGTAAGAGGTAACAAGAGACTTAATGGGATTTGAGAGCCATGTGGGATGCTTGTGTAGCAAGTATCATGTTTACCTTGATCGGGTGACCTAAAAGTATTAGTTACTTTATAAGTGGTAACACGTGTTCTTTGATGAACTGGGTGTTTGAATACCCATCTTCCATAATCATGATGATGAGATGTTAAGGGATGAGAATGCCCATGATGTGACAAGGGATTAAGATTCCAATATTCTATAAAGTTTTGAAAAGTACATGATAGACAAATTATACTTTTCTTTGTAGCATTTCTCATAATAATGTTTGAGAACTTGACTGATGCTAAAAGTATATAGTAGTGCACTTAATTAATCAAGTGAAATCTTATCATGTAGTGCCCTGGCCATAAAACCATCAGTGTCAGAATTTACTGGATGGTGAAACGGGTTGCTCTGTGGCATAACCCGAAATGCATATTTTTTAATATGCGGGGGTAATGGGCAAAAATATCGGGGTGGATGTATCACTAATCCCCCGATAACGGGATGGATGTATCATGAATATCTTGATAATATTAATGCCGGATCGATGTAAGATAAACACGAAATCTCTCAAATGCGAAGAGAGTACATTCACCACTGTAACTCTATAGAGAAGTCGCCAGTATACCCTGGAAAGCTATTTAGAAGAGACACAAGATGTCCTGCATTAAATCTCGTACTAACCGAGATAAGGGAGGCCATGGCAGCTGACTCTTCCATTGACCTTGTATGGCACCGATTTCAACTTCGCAATGGTCAGTTGGAGTATGAGCGGTATACCTCATCTCCTAAGGGCTTAAGTGTGATTGTAAACTATAATTAGCCGTATAGCATGTTTGCTTAAGGATTGAATACGAAAATCATTAGCCGATGTTACATTTCTTTATGCATTTTTAGTTGATAGGAGATATATTTATGATTCCTTACATTCCTTGAAAAGTAGATAGATGATGTACAATTCTACCATGGGTAGTTGCAATGTTCTCCTTAAGAAAGGAGATTATCCTATTATGTTCATATAATAATTAATATTGTTGTTAATATAAAAGAACTCATTCTTAGTTTATTACCATATATCTACTATAATAATGTTTCTGGCGGAGAGTTATATCTCTCGCTGGGACAATTTTCAATTGTCTTACCCCCGTGGGATCCAACTTTTTAGGTAGACGCAGAAGAAGAGGCAGAAACCCTATAGCAGGGGGAGAGCAGAAGAGGCAACATGGACAGCTGTAATATTCCAGGTGGAGGCACTAGATGTCATATGTTTCATAGAGAGTCCTATGTGTCGTCTATGTACTCTCAGGTCCTTGGAGTCAGTAGTTAGTGCTTTTAATGAATTGATCTGAGATTTTGGCTGGATGCCTCATGGCTTTGTGTTGTTCATGTATAGACTTAACAGAGCAATTGATGTATGTAATCCTCGAGAAGAGATGGTACATGGTATGTACTTGTGGAACAGAATGTATATGTAATACTTTGGTTCTTGTTATTAAGAGTTTCCTAAAATTGGATCTCTTTGTAAATGGTTTTAATTTTTAGTGATTTTCAGTAATCCGATGTTAATGATCGCTTCTGCTTACTTAATGATGTTTTGTTCGGACAGTTCATCACAATTTAGTGGTATTAGAGCTCTAGGTTCGCTGAGTCTACAGAGACATATGATTAAGGTTTTTGAGTCTATTCTAGTGTCTTCCAGTTTATCTGACAGTGTATTCTACTCATATAGGAGGAGAAGAACTTAAAGATGTCTGGATCACATGAAGAACATGCTGCTGAAAGCAGTAATGTTGCACCAACAGAAGGTGTAAGGGACTAGGCGAGAGAAGAACGACTGCCTGAGAACCCCCAAGATGATCCAACTATGATAAGGAATCCTTCTTTTAATATCACTGTTGGGCAGGTTAGGACTGAAATAATGCATATAGTGGTCCATGTATTAGCAATACAACCTAGATTATCAACCCCCAATGATGAAGTTTTGGATTCCAATTGGATTCTTGCTCAACATCAACATGTTGGAGCAATGAATAATGATGAAAGGAATAGGTTACAACCAGAAATTAGGATATGCCACAAGTGTAGGCAGCCTGGACATATCAGAAAAAGACTGTCCAGGAAAGTATAATGAGAAAAGAATTAAGAAAAGGCCTATCCAAACTTGGGACAAGAGGCCTAGTTTCCAAAAAGGGGAAGTTTTTGGTACCCCCGATGCAACTAGGGTCTAGTACACTAGGAAAAGGGCTACCCAGAAAAGGTAAAGGACCTTTTAGACCATATCAAGAGAATAGAACATGTCACCAGTGTAGATAGGTAGGACATCTAGCAAGGAATAACACAATGGTAACCCAACCACCAAAGTAGAGACATCAAGGTCATCAAGGGAAACATTTTTCTAGTGACACTCGAGGATGTGGACAGATGTCCCAGGAAAGATTCTATGAAAAGAATCAGCCTGAGGCAGTAAACAAACTATGACATGAGACAGGTCAGATGAAATAGTTTTATTCTGATATATATTATTTCATGATTTTATGTGCTAAATATAAGAAAGAAGTTGTTTTTAGCTTTCTTTGACTAGTCATATGAGGACACAACGAAGATAAGGACTTATATTTTACTCAGTATTCCTTTAAATGCTTTATAATTTCTCTTATCTGTGTGAAAAAGGATAAGATATAGAAGTGATGCATGAAGAAAATCCAGGAATGTTAAATCCTATGTTTATAATGATATGAAAAGTGAGGAACATGATAGTAAATAAAGTGCATACTACCTAATCTCAATACTTGTATACCTTGGCCAAGTATATAATTATTGGAGATAGGGCAAGTATGGAACTCTTAGATTGTTAACTTTCTTATTACTCTAATCAAGTAGTCATTCAGAAACAATCTAGTGAGTATAATGAAACTATAAATATGGTATGGACATGTGTATCACATCCTAAGTGTATTAAAATGGAATCTGAGATGATCTCAGATCAGTCTGTGTGTATGAGGAAGTAAAAAGTATAATCCTCATGATAAAGAAAATGGGACAAGTTGGATGATCTCTGTCTGATAAAGCCTATGTGCATAGTAAAGGATCCTTTCCCATGATGTAGAAATGGGAAATGTGATGAAATCACAAAATGCTCATGAACATGTTAGACAATAACAAAGGAATGAGTATTGACATGTAATCATCCTTACAATTCCTATGCTAATGGCAAGGAACCTAGGATGAAACAATAGTAAATGACTCATGAACAGTTGAAAGTTCATACAAAAATTAGAGGAGATGATAATCTTTTCTCTTTGACAAACAACCCTGGGTGATGATGGGGTGATAAGAGAAATATGTTTCTTTATATTCTCTCCTTTTAGGGGCATAGCAATCAAGTGAATATTGTGACACTTGATGTAACGTCCTCAGATTTTGATTTCTCCAAACCCTATTGGGAATGAGATGTCAGAATCCAAAAACATCATCCAATCATAGCAAAAAGTGATGCAGAAGCATAATATGCATACATGAACATACAACCATAACATTTCTCAGCATTCAACATGTACATTATTACAACATGATTTACAATTGTATATTGAAAGGGAATTTTTACACAAGTCTAAACATGTATGCTAACTAGGATCTTAGACAATAGGTACAACTTATACAACTTGATCACATCCTATTCTTTTATCCCATGCTAGTTGTGAACCTAGAATATACGAGAAATAAAAACATCAACAAATGTTGGTACGTGGAATTAAAAGCTATACTATGTTGGCATATAAAATACTCAAAATTGAAGGAAGAGAAAGGAAACATTATTTAAAGGTGGAAAACCAGGTAATCCCAAATTATTAGCCACATTTAGAATGAATATGAATTACTATGGTGGACTTAACACAAACATAAATCGTGGGCCCTTCCCCGTGTACCTTGTACTCTAGGGATCTCCCCATATACTGTGTACTCTAGGGAGGTACTAGTCAACATTAAAGCTTTCCCTCTCTAATAGGGAGTTTAATGAGAACCACTAGTAACTACATTTCATTTATCCTCATTTATGTTCTTTTATGTTCAATGCGGAAAATTGGCAATATACATAGATCTACATCCAACAATGTATTTCAAATACAAGTAAGCAAGTACATATATTTAACATCCAACAAATCTAGTCATATAATTATATCCACATACCTGAGTTCAGATATTCCTCACATATCCCTGATCATCTAGATATATTGGTCAGCACCTGATTTAAAGAAATTAATCATCATTAATATAGGTATACCATATTCTTGGTATTTTAGGTCCAAATTAGGGTTTAGGTCAAATTTAGGTTCAAACTATCTGGAACTTATGTCTAATATTTTTATATTGGCCGGGAGGTCATTCTCAGGTTCGTCCAGATTTCATATTTTTTTATCTTAGTTCTAATTTATAGAATTAAAAAGGGACTAGAAACACATAATTATACTTTAATACCAAAAGACCTAATATTGGGCAATATATTTCAAATAGGGGTCAACCTATTGTCTCCAAATAATATTAGAGTTCACCATATAAGGATGGGTATATGACCTATATGATAAAGTCAATCCTTTTGTTTGAGTTAGGTCCTAGATTGAGTGACATATGTTTTTGAATCTCATCATTAGCTACAAGTGAGGTAATATGTGAACTCTGATTTTTAGAGTAAAATGCCTTGTGCATAAGATACTTGTAAATGTTGTTCCCTCCACTTCTCTTTCTTAATCTATGATGTGAGAAACCTCACTCGAGCTATATTGATGATTTATACCTAAGGAGTCACTCATATAAGTTTGGCATATTCTATATTCCCTTCTTATATCATGCACGTAATATTCAAGTTTGAAATCAGGAGCTAAAAAAATTTGGGTCATAGATTAATAATCACAAAATATAGTGCCTAGGATCAATCCTTCTAAATCTAAACTTCTTATTGAGGATAACTCGCTAAATAGGGTGAAACCCTAATATTTAAGTATGATAAGAAAGCCTTTCTCTAGTGATGAAATCATAGTATGATGTTGATCACAAACCACATTAATGATGTAAACATGATAATTCTAGTGACTGAAGATGTGAGATCTTGACATCATCTTACATAGGCAAGTATAATGAAAGATGAAAACTTTAGAAATACCTCCTTAACTTCTTACGAGAAAACAAAACCCTTATCCTTAAGGGACTATGAGGATGTAAATCATAAAATATAAGAATGTCATGTGATGACTAAGACACTAAGTGATGCTACAATTCCTTAAAAAAAAGATGATGCTTCAACCTATCTAAGGTGGGTTGGGAACACCCTGCATGCTTAATTTGGGTGAATCTAGAATAATGGTACTCTTGGAACTTAGAAGTGGTGGCCTAGAGGCATAAAACTCCTTGACATCACCTTAATTCTGAGACTAGTTGAATTTTGATGACAAAATTCCATATAAGGTTGGGTGAATGTGATGACCCCAATTTTACGATTATGATGACCAAATTAGTATTTCAAGACCATGAGCATCATGTAGATGATGATACCAAATGAAGGAATTGGTTATTCAATTATTGTATATTTCCACCCAAAAGTGTATCTATATATGCAATTGACGATTAGAACATTAATTGAGTTCAAGTATGATGAATATGTTTGATTAATTGTTTGGGTACATATGAGTCCATGGGATCCGTTTAATAGTACCAATGAACTCAAGTGATATATTAGTGAAGTTTGAGGTATCATTATCATAACAAGTGTTCTGGACTTGTATGATCAAGATTTTATGATGATTAGAATTGAATTCAAGGTTAATATGCCTAATTTATAAGGTTGTTCAAAGAATGTATTTGCACAAACAAATAATGGAGTTTGTGTCTCAAATTGTTGTAGAAGTTGTCTTGGGGTATAATGAGCCAATGTCTAAAGTTCAAAATGTTTGGAGATTGCTGCAAACATATGTATCTATTTGAGGTTGGAACATTAGTGACATAAATATGTTTGGTCTTTAGCTTTTTGGGTATATTTGTACTTAGGTCTGTGACAGACTTTATGTCACACAGTCTTTTGTTCATTGGGCTGTGTGGCACCTTCGAAGCCATGGATCCAGGACCCAGTCATCCCTAACCTCCGAAACATGAGGAACAGAAGAGGGTGGACGTGTAGTATTGATGCGATGAAGGCGGGGTTATAACTAGATATTTTGTGCACAACTAGGATCTATGAAACAATATGAATCCATAGACCCCTCAATCGGCACCGGAGACCCAAGTCTATATAAAACAAGTGGGGTGATCCTCTGAATTCCCTCACATACAATTGCGGCCCCAGGGAAATGCCCAAAATCCCATATCCTTGCTCTACGACGCTTGGGGGTAAGCACTGGAATCTGCACTAAGGCACCCCTACAACTCTCAGCTCCATTCTCGCTAGCATCCTCTTTGTAGAAGACCCTGCGCTCCTCCACGATGCAATAGATGGCTCTGGAGGACCTTTCTCCAATCTTCTTGGTGCCCTGCGATCAACTGCCCAACCTTGGTCGTGGCTGTTTTGGGCGACATAGGCCAACACAGCCACCGCCGGAGAAAGTGAGCCGGGTTGAGCACTCCACCATCACTCATCACCAACCAAGGGTCAGGGCAAGTTTAGGTTGGCATACAATATCTTCCTAGTACCTGAATCTCATGTTTTGGGTTGTGAGACAGAAAACCCCAATCCTAGAAACCTGTTCGCTGAGGATTTGAAGAGAATGTGGCGGCAAGGCCACAGATCTCTCAGCGCCTAGATGACCGGCCAGTAGTCCTCTCACCCAACTTTGAAGGTGATGGCACCCTTGAAAGGCAACCATGATAGATGAAGTAGAAACTAAGGCCCTGCCTGGCATCCTCCCTGTGTGATGGAGCTCATGCTCACAAGGTCAGAGACCGCCAGAGAGAAGGGACCAAGAGAATGGAGCGCATACCGGTTTAGCATGTCCATTTCCACATAGTGATCGGTTTATTGCAAGTCAAGGAGAGGAAGTCGCACCCCTGTTGGGTATGCATATGACACATCTAGGCTTTGGATCCAACAGCCACAATAAATAATGAAAGGTAAATACCTCATCTAATGTACCTGTCTTAGAAATACCATTAAAAATAGCTCATGTGTACAAATAATTACCCAAACATATCCCTAAACTCAGAATAATTCCTACTTTATTATAGGACCATTAGATTAGACTTTTGAACAACATCATATGGTTGTTTCAAATATAGATTCTTATGCTCTATTTTAGGGTTAGTTTAATTGAAATATTTGGCAAATGATTGAGATTAAATTTGACCCTAAAATAGAGCATAAGAATCTATATTTGAAACAACCATATGATGTTGTTCAAAAGTATGATCTAATGGTCCTATAATAAAGTAGGCATTATTCTGAGTTCAGGGATATTTTTGGGTAATTATTTGTACACAAGAGCTATTTTTAATGGTATTTCTAAGATAGGTACATTAGATGAGGTATTTACCTTTCATGATTTATTATGGTCGTTGGATCCAAAGTCTGGATGCGTCAGATGCATACCCAACAGGGGTGCGGCTTCCACTCCTTGACTTGCAATAAACTGATCACTATGTGGAAATGGACATGCTAAATCGGTATGTGCTCCCTTCTCTTAGTCGCTTCTCTCTGGCGGTCTCTGTCCCTGTGAGCGTGAGATCCATCACACAAGGAGGACGCCAGGAAGGGCCTTAGTTTCTACTTCATCTATCATGGTTTCCTTTCAGGGGTTCCATCGCCTTCAAAGATGGGTGAGAGGACTGCCGACTGGTTATCTAGGCGCTGGGAGATCTGTGACCTTGTCGCCACCTTCTCTTCAAATCCTCGGAGAACATGTTTCTGGGATTGGGGTTTTCCGTCTCACAACACAAAACATGAGATTGAGGTACTAGGAAGATACTGGATGCCAACCTGAACTTGCCCTGACCCTTGGTTGGTGGTGAGTGATGGTGGAGTGCTCAACCCGGCTCACTTTCTCTGGCGGCGGATGTGTTGGCATGTGTAGCCCAAAACAGCCACGGCCAAGGTTGGGCAGTTGATCGCAGGGCACCAAGAAGATTGGAGAAAGGTCCTCCAGAGCTGTCTATTGCATCGTGGAGGAGCACAAGGTCTTCTACAAAGGGGATGCTAGCGAGAATGGAGCTGAGAACTGTAGGGGTGCCTTAGTGTAGATTCCAGTGCTTACCCCCAAGCTCCGTAGAGCAAGGATATGGAATTTTGGGCATTTCCCTGGGTCCGGAATCGTATGTGAGGGAATCCAGAGGATCGCCCCACTCGTGTTCTACAGACTTGGGTCTCTGGTGCTGATTGAGGGGTCTATGGATTCATATTGTTTCATAGATCCTAGTTGTGTACAAAATATCTAGTTATAACCCCACCTTCATCGCAATCAATACTACGCGTCCACCCTCTTATGTTCCTCATGTTTTGGAGGTTACGGATGACTGGGTCCTAGATCCATGGCTTCTAAGGTGTCGCACAGCCCAGTGAACAAAAGACTGTATGACATAAATTCTATCACAGACCTAAGTACAAATAGACCCAAAAAGCTAAAGCCCAAACATATTTACATCACTAATGTTCCAACCTCAAATAGATACATATGTTTGTAGCAATCTCCAAACATTTGGAACTTTAGACATTGGCTCATTATACCCCAAGACAACTTCTACAACAATTTGAGACACAAACTCCATTATTTGTTTGTGCAAGTACATTCTTTGAACAACCTTATAAATTAGGCATATTAACCTTGAATTCAATTCGAATCATCATAAAATCTTGATCATACAAGTCCAGAACACTTGTGATGATACTAATACCTCAAAGTTCACTAATATATCACTTGAGTTCATTGGTACTATTAAACGGGTCCCATGGACTCATATGTACCCAATCAATTAATCAAACATATTCATCATACTTGAACTCAATTAATGTTCTAATCGTCAATTGCATATATAAATACACTTTTGGGTGGAAATATACAATAATTGAATAACCAATTCCTTCATTTGGTATCATCATGTACATGATGCTAATGGTCTTGAAATACTATATTGGGCATCATAATCGTAAAATTGGGGTCATCACACTTGATGTGCATGGATTAGAAATAATCTAATGATGGATACTTAGAAAAGTATCAGTTCATCTTGGACTTTGGTTCCAAGATAAAGATATATGTAACAAATAATGTTCTAAATATGAAAGAAAGATCTTCTTATATGTGTGACTTTGGGTACTAACAACAGAGAAATGGAAATGATGGGGATGTGATGTGTTTTTGACACATGTGATGGATACCAAAGTAAAGAATTTTGGTATCTAAGAAATATCAGGTGGCATGGAAAAGTAAAAGAATAACTCCTAATTAGATAACTTATGTTGGTTACCTGGACTGGCCAACTGTGAAATCAGTCTAGTTACATAAAATAGTATGAACATCACATATTAGCGGTTTATGCTCCGCATAAACATAACATCGATAAGGATGCATTAATTGATAGGTAACCTCCCCATATGAAAAGAGTATGTACTACTAATGAGTTGGTACAAGCAGTAAGATAGTTTAGTGTTGTGTCAGTGGATTGGATGGCACAACAGATGTATGATAATACTTGTAGTCATAAGTGGGTGACAAAATGTAACTCTGGTCTTTTCTTGGAAGAGAAATGCTTAACTAAATGAGGAGTATGGGAGACTCCTCGATTGAGACTCCCCATAATTAAGAATCATGTCACAAAAAGTATAAATTGAGAAAAGTGATAAATTAGTAAGGTTTGACACTTGAATTAAATAAGGTATGTATGATGTTTCTCTGACTAAGAAAAGCATTATCTGACACAAAGTTGACTCTACATTCAATAATGAAAAGAAACAGTAGAATATGTGTCTTGTGTGACAAGTTCTATAATTACCGTGTATGGATGGGCATTGTGTTGATCAAAGTTCTATGGCATCTCCATGACATTAAGATGTTATGTGGAGACCTGATGAGATTGTGAATGAATAATAATTGTCTCCCTTTACTTGGGATTTTGGGGATGAAATCCTTGTTAGGGGTTTATAATTTGTAACATCCCTGACCTGGGTTATGCTTTAACCCTAGATGTTTTGTTTAAGAAAGATAATTGTATTCTTGTCTTTATCCTTTGAAAAGTAATCAAGGCTCAATAGGAACCTCTGTTGCAATTTTAGTCCTTTTTGAATAATGTTAAAACAATGTTTTGCCTGTTTTGGACCAAAGTGCAAATTACCCAAGTTGAGGGGTTAAATTGCAAATGTTACATGGTAAAATGTTCCTCAAGTGTTGAAGCATCATAAGAATGAGAATGATGTAGAGGTATGGCTTGTGAAATCCTGACCACCAAGAAAGAGCTTATAAAGCAATGCTTGTGCATTAAAACCTAGTTTTGGTGTAATGTGCAATTTACTCAAAATCTAGGGTTCAATATGCAAAATACCAATTCTATGTTGGGTTTTAGAGGAGGCAGAGAAGCAGCGGAAACAAAATTTTCTCCCAAAACCCAGAACAAAAGGAATCACGTCAACGTCTATGCAATATGAAAGATGGTTTGTGGATGCATACCTTGTCCCGAGGCTTGCTCGGCGACAGTACCTCGCGCCTTGCGCGGTCTTCACCTCCGGTCTTGGACGGTGTATGTGCAACTCCTGGTCGCACCGGGACTGAAGACTCTTGGTCTCACCGAGACTTTCAGGATTGACAGTTGTCCTCCGAGCGACAGAGATCTCCCGCCTCCGCAGTCGTCCGCACGGACCGCCTGGAACTCCGATCTCCTTGTCGTACAAGGAGCTGGAAGGAGTCGCACCCTCCTGTCAGTGTACTAGTCACCAACACACTCTCCTGCTACCAGTTGCAACTGTAGTTGTCTTTCCCTTACTGTGCCTCCCTTTTCGGGTAGTACTTGATCGGGCTCTCTCAGTTACCAAAACCAGAGAGAACGACAACTTTGTAGAGCAACTGGCTTGCACTGAGTTGTACTTTGAGAAGCCCACAATACCCCTATATATAGGTGGGTCATGGGACAGGGTTCTCTATCCTCGACAAAATGGGACTAAAAGCAAGAGTAGAAGGGTTCAAGATTTTCCACAAAACAACCAACTTGCAACCTGAAGCGATCGTTTCACAACTGAAACGGTCGGTTGGGGACCTAAACTGGTCGGTTGGCACCTCAACCGATCGGTTGGGACTCATGAGCCGGTCGATTCACTTCTGAACCGGTCGGTTTGTGGTCCTGACCAGTTCCCGATTGACTTTCCTTCTTTTATTTCTAATTGGTATCAAATACCAATCCTGTTTCCCAATCAAATTGGGAAAGTGAAACGAAAGGAAAATTCTCACCAATCTTACTTTCCCAACTTGCTCGGTTGCATCAGTTGAACTGATCGTTTCAACACTTGAAGTAATCATTTCACCCTGACCATGAGCCGATCGACTCAACCCTTGAATTGACCGGTTCACCAGGCTCAGCCGATCGGTTCATCACATGAGTCGATCGGTTGGGAGTGCAGATTGTGCATAATCAGTTAATTGTGATTTCAATCAATTCGATACTCTAATCAATCCGTCCAACACCTTGAACATTATGATATTGAGCTATCAATTAATTAAGTGTTTAATTGAACTACTAAACTCCTTTAGTAATCAATCTAAACATTGTTTGTGGACAAAAATCCTCTTCCAGGTTAAATCCTATGTGTGTGACCCTACAGGTCCATTTCACGTTGGCAGTGAAAGTCCATAACACTTATGACTTCACAAGCAAAGAGCGGTGCCTAGTCACACATCAGTGCTACCCAAGTGAAATAGAAAGTTGGAGAACAACTTTCAATCCTACAATCCATGAATGGTGTTACAGTGAATGTATAATTCCTTTGTCACTGATATCCTGAATGAACTCGAGGCATGGAACAGTCATCCTGTCAACATTCATTCATTTCCTTGATCTCAGAGCAGACTGGGTGAGATGTGTGTGACATCAATATCACATATTGATTCACATGTGCATGTGCATTCCTTTCTCAATCCCTCAGGAGGGACAAATCCCATATCTATCACTCACCCCTCAAAAGCCCCATGTGTCAAAGCTACCCAATCATCACCTTTATAACAACCCATGTTTCAGGACTGCGTGTGATGATGTCAAAGTGTGCCCAACGACATGTGTTGAGTGTAGTGATTTCAGGTCTAAGAATCACACTCACCACCATCACTGTGAGAGCTGACTGTGACTACCAAGTCATGGTTCCATGTGTCACTCTCACGGTGGGTCTGTCTGGTACCTTGTTCTCTAACAAGTACCTATGTGCTTGGTTTGATATCACTATATCATGACTAATGAGATTCTGTCATCAACCAACACACAATCTAGTCTTCAGTGTTACTGATGTCTATGGTTATTTCCACAATAACAACTGACTAGGGACCAAACAAGAATGTATAATCTTAACATCCATATGATCTCATCATTTAGGTCATGAACCTAAAAGCATACGTCATTGAGTAAAACCATTCTTTAGACATCTATCATGTTACACCATCATCTCAGAAACAGTTTAAACATATAGATCGGAAATTTCCTTTATTATTATTCAAATCATTTACAAAGTATCCCATTACAATAATCATATGACTTTCTCTATGGGCATACATACCAACAGACTCCCACTTGCACTTAGAGCCAGTCACCAAGGAACCTCAATCCTTGTGACCTAGCATGACCATCATGCTTCTGCTGAGAAAGGGCCTTAGTTAGTGGATCAGCTATGTTGTCTTCAGTTGGTACCTTGCAAATCTTCACATCTCCTCGCTGTACGATCTCTCGTATGAGATGGAAGCGCCGCAGTATGTGCTTGGACCGCTGATGTGATCTAGGTTCCTTAGCTTGTGCAATAGCTCCATTATTGTCACAATAAAGCTCGATTGCATCACAACTACTGGGAACTACACCAACTTCAGAGATGAACTTCCTGATCCACACAGCCTCCTTTACTTCATGTGAAGCAGCAATATACTCGGCCTCTGTAGTAGAATCGGCAACTGTTTCTTGCTTGGAACTCTTCCAGCTCACAGCTCCATTATTAAGGCAAAACACAAATCCTGACTGTGATCTGTAATCATCTTTATCGGTTTGGAAGCTTGCATCGGTTTAACCCTTTACAACCAGCTCTTCCTCACCAGCGTAAACAAGAAACTGATCCTTAGTCCTTTGTAAGTACTTGAGGATGTTCTTCACGACTGTCTAGTGAGCATCCCCAGGATCTGACTGGTACTTGCTCGTCATGCTAAGAGCATACAAGACATATGGGCCTGTGCACAACATAGCGTACATGATGGATCCGATGGCTGATTCATATGGGATCCCATTCATACGCTCCCTCTCTTCACAAGATTGGGGACATTGAGCTCTAGAGACAGTGACTCCATGTAGCATGGGGATGTTGCCTCTCTTTGAGTTCTCCATGCTGAACTACTTCAACACTTTATCAATGTACGTGCTCTGACTTAGTCCGAGAAGCCTTCTAGATCTATCTCTATAGATCTTAATTCCTAGAATGTAGGATGCTTCTCCTAAGTCCTTCATTGAAAAATATTCCCAAGCAAAGTCTTTACCTTCTCTAAGGCTAAGACATCATTCCCCATCAAAAGTATGTCATCCACATACAATATGAGGAATGTGGTCGAGCTCCCACTAACCTTCTTGTACACACAAGGTTCATCTTCATTTTGAATGAAGCCAAACACTTTGACTTCCTCATCAAATTGAAGATTCCAACTCCGAGATGCTTGCTTCAATCCATAGATTGACCTTTGCAGCTTACAGACTCTATTGGCATTCTTTGGATCTACAAAACCTTCAGGTTGTGTCATGTACACATCCTCATTTATATTCCCGTTAAGGAATGTAGTTTTAACATCCATCTGCCAAATCTCATAGTCATAATAAGCTGCAATAGCAAGCATGATCCTGATGGACTTAATCATGGCAACTGTAGAAAAGGTTTCGCCATAGTCAACACCTTGAACTTGTTGAAATCCCTTTGCAACCAATCTACCTTTATAAGTTTGCACATTGCCATCCATGTCGGTCTTCTTCTTGAAGACCCACTTGCACCCTATGGGTTTTATCCCTTCGGGTGGTTCCACCAAAGTCCATACTTTGTTGGAGTACATGGATTCCATCTCAGATCTCATGACTTCAAGCCATTTCTCTGAATCTGGTCACTCCATAGCTTCTACGTAGGTAGTTGGATCATCATCTATGATCAACTCACCACCTTCCTGAGTTACAAGGTATCCATACCTCTCAGGTTCAAGGCGGGTCCTACTAGATCTACGAGGTCCTTGTGTTACCTGAGGAGACTGAGATTCCACAACACCTTGTGAATCTGCATTTTCCTCTGGTACATCTACCGGTTCAATGTTTTCTTGTTGGGCTTGAACCTCTTCAAGCTCTATATTCCTCCCACTGCTTCCTTTGGAAATAAATTCCTTTTCTAGGAACACAACTGTCCTGGAAACAAACACTTCGTTGTCAGTAGGATGGTATAAGTAATATCCCCTTGTTTCCTTGGGATATCCAACAAAATAACATTTATCGGATTTGGGTCCAAGCTTATCAGGAAACATTTTCTTGACGTAAGCTTCACAACCCCAAATCTTCAGAAAAGACAAATCGGGACGCTTCCCGTACCATATCTCATATGGTGTCTTTTGAACCGATTTAGATGGTACACGATTAAGTGTAAACACGGCGGTTTCAAGAGCATGACACCAGAAGGAAATCGGAAGATAAGCAAAAGTCATCATTGATCGCACCATATCCAACAATGTGTGATTCCTTCTTTCAGACACACCATTATGCTGTGGTGTTCCTGGCGGAGTCCACTGTGATACAATACCATGGGGTCACAGAAGGTCCTCAAACTCTTGGCTTAAGTATTCTCCACCTCGATCGGATCGAAGTGCCTTAATACTTTTACCAAGTTGGTTATGTAATTCATTCATGAAATCCTTGAACTTTTCAAGGGCTTCTGACTTATGCTTCATTAGGTACACATAGCCATACCTACTGAAATCATCAGTGAAGGTAATGAAGTACTGACACCCATTTCTGGCATTAGATCTAAAAGGCCCACATACATCAGTATGTATGAGTCCTAATAGATCACTAGCTCTCTCACCTTTACCTAAAAAGGGAGTCTTGGTCATCTTGCCCAATAAACAAGATTCACATGTCTCTATCGATTCATAATCAAAAGAGTCTAGATAACCATCTTTATGGAGTCTAGAAATGTGCTTCTCATTTATGTTCCCTAGATGACAATGCCAGAGATATGTTTTGTTTGAATCATTGAGTTTTTGCCTTTTGGTGTTTACGTTGTATACACTTGTCTCCAAGTCTATCAAGTATAGACCATAAGACATAGGGGCACAACCATAAAAGATCCCATCTTTAGAAATGGAACATTTTCCATTCTTAATAAGAAATTCAAATCCATCTTTGTCCAAACAAGAGACGGAAATGATATTCCTATTTATGGCAGGTACATAATAGAAGTTCTTCAACTCTATTTTTAGCCCACTTGGTAGAGTTAACTCATAGGTTCCTACGGCACTGGCGGCAACTCTTGCCCCATTGGCAACACGTAGTTCAACCTCACCTTTCCTGAAAGGCCTACTTCTCTTAAGATCCTTCACATTTGAACAAATGTGAGATCCGCATCCGGTATCAAGTACCCATGACGAAGAAGTAGTAAAGTTAATCTCTATCACATATACACCAGAAGTAGAGATCTCTATCTCCGACTTCTTCTTCCATCATTCCTTCCATCCTCTCCATGTAGAAGAAATTGGTTTGGCGAGAGAACCCTTCTCTCCCTTACCTATCGTTCCATTGATCTCTATCAATGAACTTTCTTTCTTCTTCACCAACGATTTAAGCGTACATAGGGTGGATTCAAAGGCTCCTGGTATATCTGGATTGTGCAGAACACTTCTCATAGTCCTCAACTAGTTATGGGATTTGTCAAAACTCCTTTTGATTTGATTTGAATAAATTTTGTCGATAGTTAATTAGGCCATTAATTAATTACCGCTCCAACTATTTTGACTCAAATTGATAGCCCTCACTATCAATTCGGAAGATTGCAGCGTACAATCTTCTAGTGGGTCAAGATCCTGAAATCCTCTGAGCCATGGACCAGCTAGGGATGTCACCCACAACTCAGATCTCTCAGGTAGGCAACTCTTGCCAATTGCGTCATATGCAACTCTTGAAATATGTCATATGCAACTCCTTGCCATGATCATCTCCGTGCATCTTGTTAAGTCCAACCCAAAGCCAACACGATGAATATGCACCCTGCTAGGGTAGACCCACACAATCATCCTTCACGCTTCCACGAGATAGACGGTGCACCATGCTAGGGTGTGCCTACACTTAGTTTCTCAATCTTTTCACATGTGTCGCATTTGGAAGGCATCTAAAACTTAATATTTAATGAGGGATTCAGTTTTTATATACATATGCATATCCAATCATCACAATATATAGTACGTATCATATACATGCTATATCCCACAGAAAACATCTGAAACGATAAAAGCAATGATTATGACCATCCTATTGTGATTCCTCGAGACAAGAGAAAACAAAGTCATCTAGGTCTACATCACATGCAACATGTACAAGATAAAATATATGCCTGCCTTTTTGGGTTTTATCATCTCATCTCCATGACCGATCGGCTCGCCATCAGGTTGGCTGTTCGGGTGCCACCAACCGATCGACTGGCGCCTCCATCCGATCGGTTCACCAGTCGTCATGCATCTCATCAGGTCACCACCCTCTCATCTCACTCCTTGAACCGTTCGTCTGGATCACCAACCGATTGGTTCACGCCTTGAACTGATCATCTCAAGTTGTTCTCCGTTCTTTGACATAACAGGAAATAAAATCTATCCTATTTACAATTTAATTGTGAAACCCCGAGTTACATTCGGGGGGAGCAAAGGTAGGAAAAGAATTCTCGAATTATTTCGAGTTACATCAGGAATAGGAGAAGGGGAATCAGTGTGCAGACCGAGATGCAAGCAACCACATACAACCACACATAGATATAGGGGTTTATAGGCCATAATCATGCTACACATCCACCACAAAACTCGTTTAAGGGCGACGCATATCGAGTGCATTAATATTACATATCATATATGTATATTTGGGATTTGTGGATTGGACATGCATAAAGACAATTTTATTCGCGTCATATGCAATAAATAAAGGTGACAAACCAAAATCGATCATATCGATAATCCTAAAATATAGAACAGTTGGCGTGGCTCTGATACCACTGTTGGGTTTTAGAGGAGGCAAAGAAGCAGCGGAAACAAAATTTTCTCCCAAAACCCAGAACAAAAGGAATCACGTCAATGTCTATACAACAGGAAATATGGTTTGTGGATGCATACCTTGTCCCGAGGCTTGCTCGGTGACAGTACCTCGCGTCTTGTGCGGTCTTCACCTCCGGTCTTGGACGGTGTCTGTGCAACTCCTGGTCGCACTGGGACTGAAGACTCCTGGTCTCACCGAGACTGTCAGGATTGACAGTTGTCCTCCGAGCGACAAAGATCTCCCGCCTCTACAGTCATCCACACGGACCACCTGGAACTCTAATCTCCTTGTCGCATAAGGAAGCGGAAGGAGTCACATACTAGTCGCCAACACACTCTCCTGCTACCAGTTACAATTGTAGTTGTCTTTCCCTTGTTGTGCCTCCCTTTTCGGGTAGCACATATTGATTCACACGTGCATGCACATGCCTTTCTCAATCCTACTCATAAAGTGGCCAAGGATATCAAACTCCCTCAGTAGGGACAAATCCCATATCTATCACTCACCCCTCAAAAGCCCCATGTGTCAAATACACCCAATCATCACCTTTATAACAACCCATGTTTCAGGACTACGTTTGATGATGTCAAAGTGTGCCCAACGACATGTGTTGAGTGTAGTGATTTCAGGTCTAAGAATCACACTCACCACCATCACTGTGAGAGCTGACTGTGACTACCAAGTCATGGTTCCATGTGTCACTCTCACAGTGGGTTTGTCCGGTACCTTGTTCTCTAACAAGTACCTATGTGCTTGGTTTGATATCACTATATCATGACTAAAGAGATTCTGTCATCAACCAACACACAATCTAGTCTTCAGTGTTATTTATGTCTATGGTTATTTCCACAATAAAAACTGACTAGGGACCAAACAAGAATGGATACTCTTAACATCCGTATGATCTCATCGTTTAGGTCATGAACCTAAAAGCATACGTCATTGAGTAAAACCATTCTTTAAACATCTATCATGTTACACCATCATCTCAGAAACAGTTTAAACATATAGATCGGAAATTGCCTTTATTATTATTCAAATCATTTACAAAGTATCCCATTACAATCATCATATGACTTGCTCTATGGGCATACATACCAACATTCTAGAGAGTCCCTAATATTTCTTGGTATCAATTAGAGACTAGAAAATTAGAGGGTCGTCTCATTTGAATCACTTTGGAGGAGAGAGAATCTTGATATTAAAATAATCAGTATTTAAGCATAATTGAAAGGAGGAAATTAGTATACGAAGAGATTCTGCCTTTTCAATTAAAAAAAAGCATAATTGAAACCATAATTCAATTTAATGCAAAAATAAATATATTAATTGAAGTACCTTTCAACCAAAAATGAGATGGTTGAATTTGCATAAGTGTGAACGTCCTTGTGCCTTGCAAAGTCCACAAAATATCTAAAGCAAGTGGAGAGTCCACTCACATTAGTTAACTAAAAAGTAATATCCACTCAATTTTGGATATTATTATTATAATGGTTAAGATGCTTAATTTGCTTTCTTTTAATTCATGGATAATGAAGAGGAATTACAAGGTGGGGGAGATGGATTTGTATGCAAGGGATTGAGGGGAGTATGTGGCACCAATTTTGGGAGTTGTAGGAATTAATTATCACTTTAACTCTCATGAAATTCCTTTACATATATCACATTTTTCACCCACATGAAAGACTCTTTTCGACCCCTCTTTCTTTCCTTGTTTTGGTTGTGCAAAAAGGAGCTTAGGAGAAAAAGGAGGACGTGCCCGAACCTGTTGGTAAGCTCCATAGTCATCTTCAACCTTGATTTCATGGTGGAAATCAAAATTCAATGCTTAATTTATTCTTTTCTTCATTCAATCTTCAACGTTAGCCATTCATTTCACTCAATGACTTGAGAACGGAACTTGGACAGTTGCGAGAGCTTCATTCACCATTGAAGATGTGGATCTTGAAGCTTGGATTTAGTTTTGAAGGCGGGTTATATAACCGATAACCTCCAATTTTGGATGATTATCTTAATATTTTCTTTAGAATTTCCACACTTCTTCTTAATTAGAATTAGATATAATACCTAAATATTCCTTCTTACTGTAGATATACCATTAGACTAACATTTCCTCTTTTTATTTGCGGAAAAAGACACAAAAACATCATAAAAGACTAAATCAGCCTCAAGACCGCATGGACTCAAACGGTCCCCAGACCGCATGAAGCCAAACGGTCTCAAGACCGCATGAAGCCAAACGGTCTCAAGACCGCATGGAGTCACACGGTCTCAAGACCGCATGGAGTGACACGGTCCCAAGACCACATGAAGCCAACCGTTCCCGAGACCGCATGGAGTCACACGGTCTCAAGACCGCATGAAGCCAACCGGTCCCGAGACCGCATGGAGTCACATGGTCTCAAGACCGCATGAAGCCAACCGGTCCTGAGACCGCATGGAGTCACACGGTCTCAAGACCGCATGAAGACAACCGGTCCCGAGACCGCATGGAGTCATACAGTCTCAAGACCGCATGAAGTCATACGGTCTCAAGACCGCATGAAGTCATACGGTCTCAAGACCACATGAAGTCAACCGGTCCCGAAACCACATGGAGTCAACCGGTCCCGAGACCGCATGAAGCCAAACGGTCTCGAGGTTCAAACGGTCTTGAGATCCAAACAGTCTTGAGGTCCAAACGGTCTTCAGGCCCAAATGGTCTTGAGGTCCAAAGGGTCTTCAAACCGTTTGGACCTCACTTAAGGCCTATAAATAAGACCCCAAGGGTCCTCCACCACGGGGGGGGGGGAGTTTTCAGATGTCAAAAGGCTGCCTCAATCACTCCAGAGCAAATCCGACTTCCATCCTCTGCCCAGGTGCTGCCGGTCTGAGACCCACACTCCATCTCAAAGCTGCTTTCTCTCTCTCTGCCAAAGAAGGTGGGAAGAGGGGATCTCATCATCAAGCAACCTGTGAAGCTGGTGGATCGTCTCTCTCTCCAAGGGGTTGACTTTCCTCTCTCCTTTGTGGGGATGACATACTCTCTCTCTCTTCTTGCCTCCTTCTGTCCTAGTCATTAGCGAGTAGTTTCCCTCGCTAGGGTGTGGGGAGTAGCCCCGCTACCCATGTTTTCGTATCATGTAAATGTAATCCATAGCTTGTAATATAGAGTTTATATCTTTTCATTTCAACATCAAACGTTTAATGAATGCTTGTTGCTTGATCACCAGCTTGTGTTATCTTTTATCTTTTAGTATGAATTGTATACGTTTGTAATATCAGATTTGAAACTCGTTTGCATGTTGGTTCTTGGTGCATGTATCCACCATGCATCTATTTCGATATCTAGGAGTGTCTTTCAAGAAGTGGAGTATACTCACTCCCATCGTTGTACTTTCATGCTATGAAATGGAATCAGTTGACGTGTGGAAGTACAACCTTGGTGAGCCGAGGAACACACTTTGCAAAGGGAATGTTGTAAAGAAAGTGACCATACCTACATGGATGGTTGGCGTTACAACATTCCCGTGCTCCTCGTAGTTAGTTATCCGAAAGGAAACTAAGTCTACAAGGATACTAACTGATCTAACTCTTATTGCAGGTTATGCTTTTACGTTGCATGTGTTGATCCAGGTGTAGTGGTGGTGAAAATCGATCACATCCTAGTGATTCCTTATCATTTTTAACAACCTAAGTCTACTTTCTTGCCTTTACTTTACTTGCACTTAGCTTAAAACAACCAAAACCAGCCTTTCGATTTAAATACCAACTATTGAGCAATTAAGTGAAATTCCAACGTTTTCTATCTTGTTGCTGCCAACAAGACCGTTGTCCCATGGATTCGACCCTTAACTATACTGCTATAAGACTTCCACATATCTTAGCATACCTGGGTGGAGTTCTCTATCTAGTATAAGCAAGGCTAAACCTAAAGACTTACCATCTTTAGGATTTTTAGTTGGTGCACGCAATTCCATGTAAGTGGAAGCTCCATCAAAAATTGGTGCCGTTGTCGGGGACAACGGAACGTTTTTATTTCATTTAGTATCTTGCTAGTTGGTTAGGGTTTTACACTTTCTTTTAATCATTAATCCATATCTTCTTGAAATTATCATATCTCCACCATCATCTAAAAGGTGTTTTCTTCTCCCTACTCAGGTACAAAACGTGCATGCAACCAGCGCATAACCTCAGATTATCCCCTGATCCAGAGTATGACTCTGAGGTAGAGAGAAGCTTCCATCGCCACATTCGACTCAATCGCCAAAGAGCCAGGCAAATGGCTGAAGATCAATGCCAGGATGCATTGGTGATGGAGAGGGTCAACGCCGCCATCGCCGCTCAAAGGGCACAACTCATCGCTGATACTCGTGCCTAGATTCAAGCGGAGATTCGTGCGGAAGAACAAGCTCGCATCAGAGCTGAAACCGAGGAAGCAACCCAAGCTGCTCAGTTGGAGTTAAGGAACAAGCAACTGAAGGACTATGTTGTCCCAAAGAACTATGAGGATAACCACCCGGTCCGACCTCCGATTATTAATATTCCCAACTTCGAGATTCGGACCCAGTGGATCCAGATCATGCAAGGCATCTCTTTCTCCGAAGGTTCTGGAGATGATTGCATGGATCATCTGAAAAGGTTTAAGGCACTGTGGCGCCTGGTTCCGCAAGCTGGAATCACTTTTGATGCGATAATGCTTCATCTGTTCCATTTCACTCTGTCTGGGAGGGCCCTGAGTTGGTATAACTCACTTGACAGGGAACCCATAATAACCACCTGGGTTCCCCTAGAGGAAAAGTTCTTAGAAAAGTTTTTTCCCCCTTCACTGACTTACGAGATCAGGGGGCAGATTAATCACTTCTGTCAACTTCCTGGAGAATCCCTTGCTGAAGCATGGGAAAGGTTTAAAGAACTTTTGTGGAAGTGCCCCCATCATGGAATCTCTGAGAACCAATTGATAGAAACCTTCTATCGGGGAGTGAGAGATGATATTAAATAGTTTTTGGATTCCTCATCTGGAGGAAACTTCATGAGAAGGAATCATGAGGACGCCTGGAAAATTGTTACACTCGGAGCTGAAAACCAGTCTAACTGGGGACGGTCAGCTGGTAAAGGTGTCCTCAAGGTCTACAAATCTGAAGAATCAATAGAGATGAAGGAAATAGCTGAAGCCCTAAAAACCATAGTTCATAAACAACAAGCTCTTGAGACCTCTCTCGGAGAGTTTGATAAGAAGAAAAATCCTCTTGTTCAACAAGTCAAGGCCGCCACAGGAACCTGTGAGGCATGTCATGCTTCTGACCATCCGACCCTTTCCTGCGTTATGCTTTATAATGTGATGATGGATTTGCATCTACCACCACAACCATATGAACCCATCACTGACCAGTCTGAAGAACAACTACTAGAACAAGTCAACTCCATCCACTCTATCCCTAGACAAGTCTATTACAACCCTAATCAGCCAAGGAATCATCCAGGGTTTCAGTATGGAAACCCTACTGGAACCGCTAATCCACAACATCAGACACGGGGGGGATCCTCTAGTAGGTTACCACCTGGATTCCCAAACAATTTCAACCAAAATCAAGGGAATAATAGGAATAACTTCCCTAGGGCTAACTACCCCAGGAACCAATCAGCCTACTATCAGTACACTCATCCTCTGCTCCATCCACAGCTGCATACTCAGCAACCTCAGATGGCGCTGCCACCACAACAATCTCAACAAGCCCAACAACAAAGTCCTCTAAAAAACACTCCTTCTTAACCGGAAGATGAAATATCCTTGATAAGGCAGATGCTGCAATCTCAACAGACTATGCTCGCTAATCACCAAGCAGAACAAAAAGTAGTAGAAGCCCAGCTTGCCCAGATTACTGCACAATTGAAGCCTCCGACAGGCACATTTGCAGGGCAGCCCGAATCAAATCCTAAGCATGGACAGAACAGACATGAACAGTTGAATGTTGTCACCACGACATCGGGACGCACTCTTCATGAGACTACCAAGATCACCCCAGATAATGATGATACCCCTGCTTTTATGACGAATGAGAGCCCGCAACAAGGAATGGAGAAGCCCTCAGATGGCACAAAGGGCAAAGATAAAGACCAAGTGTCCGCAGAACCTGAAGTTTTGCAATATAAACCAAGAATCCCGTATCCAGGAAGACTGTGAGAAACAAAGATGGACACCATGTTTCAAAATTTCAAGGAGGTGATGAAGAAACTATACATTGATATCCCTCTCCTTGATGCTCTTTCCGAGGTATCGGCCTGGGCAAAATACCTCAAGACTTTACTATCAAGAAAGTACATCACCGAGGAGCAAGAAACTGTTAAGCTTGCTCAGACCACTTCTGACATCATCTTAAACAAGATGCCCAAAAAGAAGAAGGACCCAGGCTCCTTTGGAATCCAATGTTGCATTGGAAATGCATCTCCTAAAAAATGATTAGCTGACCTAGGGGCTAGTATATCCATCATGCCCTATTCTATGTGTAAATGTCTGGTTTTCACCGAATTGCTTCCTACAACAATGACTATTCAATTAGCTGATTCCACCATAACCATACCTTTGGGGATCATTGAAGATATCCCAGTAAGGATAGGCAAGGATGCCTACGTCTCGTGCGACTTCGTTATCATGGATATTAAAGAAGACTTGGGATACCCGATTATTTTCGGCAAACCTTTCCTCGCTACTGCAAGGGCACTTATTGACATCGAAGCTGGAACCATCATTCTTAGGCTCGAAAAAGAAGCAATTCAATTCTGAGTCCTTAATAGCATGAAAGGTTGTAGTATCCAAGAGGAGTTTTTTTTTTCTTGACGCAATACAACAAATGTCTCAGTTAGAAATATTCGAGCCAGTTGACGAACTAGAGAATGTCTTAATC
Source organism: Alisma plantago-aquatica (assembly GCA_963693085.1). NCBI lineage: Eukaryota > Viridiplantae > Streptophyta > Magnoliopsida > Alismatales > Alismataceae > Alisma > Alisma plantago-aquatica. Next base: position 245,552,246 of record OY856409.1, read on the forward strand.
AATCCGGATGTTGAATTCTCTGCGAACGAACTAGTTCAACAGTGTCTGCAACATTTAGAAAAGGCCAAAGAAGCATCAACAACCACTTTTGAAAAACTTAAAGCTGTTACCATTATAGAAGCAGCTGAGTCACCAAAAGCCCCTGAAATGAAGACCTTACCCACAGGGCTTAAACATGTTTTCTTAGATAAGGAAAAACTATTCCTGGTCATCATCAGCTCTACCCTTACAGAATATCAGGAAGAAAAGATTCTGGATGAGCTGAAGAAGCATAAAAAGGTCATTGGATATAAGATAACTGACCTAACTGACATAAATCTAGCCCTGTGTATGCACAGACTTCCAATGATTGAAGAATTCAAGCCAACCCGCGAACATCAAAGAAAACGGAATCCTAATCTCAAGGAGGTGGTTCCCCTAGAGGTCCTCAAATTACTCAAAGCTGGCATAATCTACCCTATCTCTGACTCCCAGTGGGTCATCCCTGTCCAGGTTGTTCCAAAAAAAGGAGGCACTACCGTAGTGCTTAATGACAAAAATGAGTTAGTGCCCACTAGGACTGTAATAGGGTGGCGGATGTGTATTGACTATAGGAAGCTGAACAAAGCCACAAGGAAAGACCACTACCCTCTACCCTTCCTTGATGAAGTCCTAGAATGCCTAGTTCATCAGAAATATTTTTTCTATCTCGATGGTTATTTCAGGTTTTACCAAATACCCATACACCCAGAAGACCAGGAAAAAACTACCTTCACCTGTCCTTTTGGGACATATATCTTTAGAAGAATGTCGTTCGGGTTATGTAACGTACCTGCTACTTTCCAACGGTGTATGTCTGCCATCTTCGCCGGTCTAACTGAATCCGTCATGGAAGTGTTTATGGACGATTTCTCAATTTACAGAGATTCCTTCGATAACTGTTTAATCAATCTTGGACAAGTTCTGCAACGATGCGAGGAAACGAACCTTATCCTGAATTGGGAGAAATGCCATTTCATGGTAACAGAAGGTGTCGTCCTCGGGCACAGGGTGAGTGACAGGGGGATCGAGGTGGATAAAGCAAAAATTGATGTTATTTCGAAACTGTCGCCACCAAAAGATATAAAGGGAGTAAGAGCTTTCTTGGGTCATGTGGGGTTCTACAGAAGATTCATCAAAGATTTTTTGAAGATAGCAAAACCCATGACCCAGCTTCTGACTAAAGATACTGAGTTCATCTTCAATCAAGATTGTATGCAAAGCTTCTTCACCCTCAAGAATGTTTTAATCTCCGCACCTATTCTAAGAGCCCCATATTGGTCGTAGCCTTTTGAAATCATGTGTGACGCAAGTGATTACGCTATAGGGGCTGTTTTAGGACAATGAATTGATAAGAAACCCTACGTCATCTACTACACATCCAAAACGCTAGATGAAGCACAGAAAAACTATACTACCACATAAAAATAGTTTCTGGTTGTCATCTACGCGTTCAAAAAATTTCGCTCGTATTTGATTGGTTCTAAGGTCATTGTTTATACCGACCACTCCGCCATTCGATACCTGATTCAAAAGAAAGATGCCAAACCCAGGCTCATCCGCTGGGTGCTGATGCTTCAGGAATTTGACTTGGAAATTAAGGATAAAAGTGGAGTGGAGAATGTTGTAGTTGATCATCTCAGCTGTATCGAGGTTGAAGAAGAAGATAAAATCCCTATCCGAGATTCTCTTCCAGACGACCAACTTATGAAGGACACCCATGGATTCCCATGGTACGCGGATATCGTCAATTATCTAGCCACAGGGATTATCCTCCCCTCTGCTTCCTACCATGAAAAAAGGAAGTTCCTTCACGACATAAAACAATATTATTGGGATGAACCCTACTTGTTCCACCTTTGTGCTGACGGACTTTTCCATCATTGCTTTCCAGAAGAAGAAATAACCCCGATCCTAGAGCACTGCCATTCAGGACCCACGGGGGGGGGGCATATGAGTGCTATGAAAACAGCTATAAAAGTTTTACAATCTGGTTTCTTCTGGCCTACCATATCAAAGGATTCATACGATTTTGTGAAAGCTTGTAACAAATGCCAATTTTCTGGCAACATATCAAAAAGAGATGAAATGCCCCTCACTATGTGGCAGGAAATTGAGCTTTTCGATGTGTGGGGGGTAGACTACATGGGCCCTTTCCCTTCATCCTATGGCTTCTCTTACATCTTGGTCACGGTGGACTACGTCTCAAAGTGGGTCGAAGTTGTACCCACTGTGCCCAGCGATTCCAAGCCTGTTATTAAATTGTTCAAAGATATTATTTTCCCAAGATTTGGAGTTCCAAGAACTGTCATATCAGATGGTGGGACCCCTTTCTTAGAACGAAGTTTTGAAGCCTTGTTGAAAAAGTACGGAGTCAACCACAAAGTAGCAACACCTTATCATCCACAGACTAGTGGTCAGGTCGAGATATCAAATAGACAATTAAAGGCAATTCTTGAAAAAACGGTGAACAGAAACCGCACTGATTGGTCCACCAAACTTCCTGATGCCCTTTGGGCATACCGAACAGCCTATAAAACACCAATCGGGACAATCCCATTCCGTTTGGTGTACGGGAAGTCGTGTCATCTTCCAGTAGAGCTGGAACACAAAGCCTGGTGGGCCATCAAACAACTAAATTTCAATCTTAAAAGTGCAGGAGAAAATAGACAACTCCAGCTACAGGAGCTAGAAGAGCTTCGTATGACCACCTATCAGAGTGCCAAAATCTATAAGGAGCAGACCAAAATGTGGCACGACGGCCATCTTAAGATGAAAGACATCGTCGTCGGTGACAAAGTACTCCTTTTCAACTCCAAACTCAAGTTGTTTCCTGGAAAACTTCGAACAAAATGGTTTGGGCCCTTCACCATAAAACACATTTATCCAACTGGAGCTGTCATAATTGTCGACAACAACGGAGGAGAAAGGATGGTCAACTGTCACCATTTAAAAAAATACTACACTCCGACAGACAAAATTCCAAGACAAACCATTGAAATCAAAGACGCCACGCCGTCAACATAACAACGTCATAGCTTCATCGAGCCGACGACATAAAACCCAGGCTCTACTTGGGAGGCAACCCAAGATTTCAACCTCTTCCTTTATTTCCCGTTCTTTTATTTACCTTAGGTTTATATTATGAAAATATACAAAAAAATCATATAACCAAAACAAACATAAAAATAAAAAAATGAAAATATACAAAAAAAAATCCATATAAACAAAACAAATATAAAAATACAAAAATCTGTTCGCCCTTAACCCTCACAAACGGTCCTGAAACCATTTGGAGCCAAACGGTCCTGAAACCATTTGGAGCCAAACGGTCTCGAAACCATTTGGAATCCAAACAGTCGCTAAACCGTTTGACCTAGGGTTTTGGTCAAGTCAAACCCCCATTTCCTATAAATATAAACCCCACCCCCTCATTTTTTCATCTTCGCCTCTCGAATTCTCTCGACCTTTTATTCAAGTGTTGTTCCATTGCCTTCGTCTCCTTGCTCCCACGTGACTCTCCTCCGTCGACCTCTACTTCCCCTACTCCCACGTGACCTCCGTGTCCGACGCTCTCTCCGTCGTCTTCCCTGCTCACAGCAACAAGGTAGTCCGTCCGCAGCCGTCGCCTACTCCCGCAACCATCGTCTTCACCTGTGTTGTCACCTTCAGCGTCGTCGTGGCACCCCACATCGCTGCCTTCATCTTTACCACCGCCAGCTCCGCCGCGAGCATCTTTACCATCACCTCCATCGTCGTCGGCTCCGCCATGATTCTGGTTTTTGCCAGCCGCCTCACCCAACGTTTCACCTTCCAAACGGTCCTGACATTGTTTGGGACCAAACGGTCTTCCAACCGTTTGGAAACCAAATGGCCGTGAAACTGTTTGGAACCAAACGGTCCTGAAACCGTTTGGAACCAAATGGTCTTCAAACCGTTTGGCCTTCCACAATCGTTTAAGTTTCATAATAAAAAAAAATTTAATACAAATAAAAATCCAATTTCTTTTCTTAAGCAAGTGTTCTTACTTATAATTTTTCGACTTTTCAGATATGGTGTCACCAGCTAAGTATGCCTCAGGAACTGAAGCTGCTCCTTCTTGGACAAAGGAGCAAATGATGGACGAACTGGCCAAACTCCAGAAAATCAGAGATGTCTTCAACAAGACTGGAAAGGCCCCACCAAAAGTCAAGATGATGGAGGTTCTGTGCGACATTGACTGCCTCAACAAATGTCTAGCAGAGGCAACTGATGAAGAAGTGGAAGAAATCTCTTCCGACAATGATGAAGGCTCAGAATACACGCCAAATCCTGAGGAGGAATCCCCAGCCGAAGAACAAAAGGGGAAACGCAAGGTCCAGGAAGCTGCAACCGGACAACCCTCTAAGAAATGAGCCAGAAAGCAAGTCCGGCATGCCACTGCAAGGGAGCAAATCGTGGCAGGAAACACTCCACCAATCACCACCTCTGCCGCCACTCCCGCAAACATCACTACCCCCGTCTTCTCAACTACCACCACCACCGCACCACCACCAAAACACCTTTTCATCCACACCATCCAATCCACCGACAAAATCCTCAAACCCACAAAGTATGTTTGCTCAAGCGTACTACTAAAAATGGGGATTTATGATAGAATCCTCACACTTCTGGACAATGCAAACCTTTCAAAACTATGTTTTGTCCCCGAACCCTCTTTTATCGAGCCTACTATTGAATTCTTTACCTTCCTTGCTAAAGAAGTCGTCGACATCATGGATAGATCAAGGGACGGCGGTGACCATAGGTTGGTCACTCAACTCTTTGGCAGTAGGGTTGCCATCACAGAAAATATGCTGAACGAAATCTTTATAGACAATCAGGAACAACTCAAGAACGCCAAAGCTGTTGGAACTGAGAGCTCCCAGTTCAACAGACATAACTTTTGGAAGCCCTTGACAGGACTTCCCACTTATGATGCAAAAACATGCAAGGCATCCTTCATACAATCTGGACTAGTGCGCACTTTACACAAGATCCTAGTAGGCACACTCTTTCCCAGGACAGAAGGAGGAAATGTTATAAATTCAGATCTCTTTGTTCTCTGGTCCATTCTACACGGGATGCCAGTCAACATTGGACGTCATATGATCCAGAAACTATCAGCTTACGCCATGGGGAAGGAAATATGCATGGGGGTTCATGTCACATCCATCATCAAATACCTCAAGATGGACAGACCCCTACCTCACTGCACGCCAATAAAGGGTGAAATCCTTACTAATGAACAAACCCTGAAGAACTCCTTCATTATTAAGGAAAAGGATGCAAAATTACATTATGTCTTCTTCCCTACAGTCAAGTCATCCAGAACCCTCCTCCCGCATCCGGAGCTTGCAGATTACGACAAGGAAAAACTCCTCTTCACTGACGAGGAGCTTACGCAACTCTTAGCTTCAGTTAAAATAACCGAAAAGAAAGCAAAAGCGGGACAGACGGAGCTCAGTATCACAGCCCCGTCAGCTCGATCATCAAAAATACCAGTAAAACGACCCTCCAGAAGGTAGTTGCATGCGCAACAGTTGTCGGGGACACCGACATCAAAGCCACATCCAGAAGACAACCCCCTCCTCGACGAGCACATCACCACCTCATCTTTAGACTCTTTCATTATGAGTCTAAATGCTGAACTAACCGCCACCACCTCACTACCTTCCACCACCCTTCCTTCTTTCCTCACAACCACACTACCACCCACATCCTCTTCTTCACCCCTTTTCCCTTCGAGCTTCCCCTTCTCCACCCCTATGCCCGACTTTACCACTTTCCCATCCACCTCCACAGTCTCTACCCCATCACTATCAATGCCACCACCTTTCACATCCACCACCACCCCGACACTGCTGGTGACCCCATCCATAGTCACCATGCAGTTCGGGGCACCATTTGTGTCTCTTCCGCAAGACACTACCACCATCCCACGAAGGCCCCAGCCACCCCACCCTTACGCCCCTGGGGCCCACTTTTCCAATATCGGTGAGGAATTCGGACGTCAATTTGACGTCCTCCGAAACCTCCTCACTGATCCTTCTAACATTTTACATTCTATTTTTTCTTGTGTGTAGGGATTATCCAAACAGGTGGCCATGATCGACGAACAGAACCATGCCTTGCCCAACATCCTCCAAGGTTTTCAACAACGACAAGTTGAGGTGGCTAAGCAAGTTGATCACATCAACAGCCACTACAACAACCTGCCCGAGCTGGTCCTTGGCGCGAAGAGCCAACAAGAAGCGATGTCTAAGCAATTCGATAAGATCTCTATGCAGACCCAACCTCTGCCCGAGACTCTCCGTGAGCTCAAGCAGCAATAAGAAGCTCTTAGCACGCACTTGGACACCATTAGTAGTACCTTCAAACAACTAAACAATCACCAAGAGGAGTCAACTAATAATGAAATCCAGCAACTACGTGCTCAAGTAACACAACTTACAACATGTCTCCTCTCCGCCGAAGGCCGATATAATGACCTCAAAGAAACCCACGACGCACTACTCGAAACACACGGGCATGTGCAAGTGGTGTTCGATGAGTTGCAAGCCGTGCATCATCGGTATAAAAAGACCGCATGCATGAAGCCAGAAGAAAAAGTAGCGGCTGACAAAGATGAGGATGAAGAAGACAATGATGAGGACTCTGACTCCTCGGCTAATTCCAATAATAGCACCTCCTTAGATGACAAATCTGGCGACCCAGGCAATGCTGGGGAGGGCACAAGCCGGGGAGCTGCATCAAAATATGACGATAAAAACCCCAAGTCCCCCCACAACAAAAATGTAAACATGTCATATGGGGACCAATTCCTTGATTATTCTGCCTTGGGATCCATAGGGGAATCTTCTAAAGATGCGGCTTTCTCTGAGTTTCACCAATGTATATTAGGAACCAGCGCAAGCTCACCAACAACAACCGCTCAACCTCCCTCCGCTCTTGACAAAGCAGTGACTTCCCCCCAAGACCCAGATGAGTGAGAACGAGTAAGCTTAGATATAGATGAAGAACTCGATTCTACCTCGGATTCGGATGACGAGCTGCAGGACTATGCAGAAGTCCTGGAACAACCTTCTTCCCCCCCTCCGCAGGAACTTCCCCCACCACCACCTCTACCGCACAAAATGCATGATCTTGATATGGCAGCCATCTCCACATTAGATGCTCAGAACATTTTTATACTGAACACTATTGTGGACGATGCAAAGGTAGGGGAAGACATCATCTACCATAACACCAAAACTAGGCGCAAGATTACACAAGAAGACTTCCGCCACATCATGCGACCTCGGTCCGCGATGCCAATGGTAATCTTTCGTGTCCTTCTCGCCAACTGTATAGAAGTATATAGAAGTTCCAAAAGGCAGCAGCCCGTTTTCAACGCCTCGCCTGCTCTGTCTATCAGCCTTTTATACAAAGGCATACGAGCAAAGTCAATCGAGCGGCTGCGTGCTGGTTTAGCACGACGGGCACGTTATCTTACCGTGCCCTTTCATGTTTCGGATCATTGGTTATTTATGATTGTCGACACCAAGGCTCGGGACGCCAAGGTTTATAACTTTTGCGGTGCTGAGCTACCCGCCGGTACAATTAACTTTGTTGGTGAAGCAGCAGGTTAAGTGCGATGCATACCCTTCCGGCTACTTAAGTTAATCTGGGTCGCACGCCCATCTCTCCGCCAAGACTGGAGCCAGCCCTAGTTCAAAATAATCAACCCTCAAGTTCAAACTGCCGAGGGATCTAGGGACTGTGCTTTCTGCACCATACGTCAGATCCAAATGTTGAACCAAGAAATTCCTTTTACTGACCTAGTCGCTAAAGATTTTCACTCCTTGTGGGGGTGTTACGCCATGGAGCTCATTTGTGATAGAAGGTTCTTCAAGGACCAGACAATGGCACCAGATGACGTCCCTCATTATCTTTTCTCAGCTGTCCAACGCCCACAGAGGCGACCTTTCCGACAAACTCTGAAAGAGTTAGAGGAATCAAAAGAGCCGGCCTTAGCTACCGAGCAAAGTAAAAGAGGCATAGATCCTTTGTCTTCCATAGTACCAACTTTCCCGAACTTTGACCTTAGTGCTTGCAATAGTCTCTCTTGCATTGAACTATGCCTCATCATGTCAAGGCTTTCCGCCGAGAAGGATGAACTCGTGTTCATGTCTGGAGACATTCTAGTAATGGAAGACACGCTTCGAGAGACTTTACAGTTTAAAGGATCCCTCTCCGTAAGCTTAATGGCCACCTATCAGTTTCTACTCGGCCAAAATAACCCCACAACATATATGGCATCCCCATACATGAAGGATGATCTGTTAAAACTCAAGAACTTCTGAACAACTGAAGCACTGATCTCCTTTCTATAGCACACAACGTCGTAGTTCATCATGCTACCCTTCCTTTATTATGAGCACTGGATGCTCCTGGCAAAAAACCTACCAGAAGGAACAACTACAATCTATAAGACATCTGACAGCCAGTACAATCCACGACAGAAGAACTATGTCGTGACACCAAGGACGCCAACAAAGGTAGTGGCGAAGGAATGCGCTGACAAATTAATCACATTTCTAAGTCAGCATACAAGGGCCTACGACAAAGAACATTTTCATCGCCCTTCCTTCAGCCACAAATGCCCCCAGCAAATCTGAGAATCAAATGAATGTGGCTTCCACGTCCTCTACTGGATGTACACCATCATCGTCCTTCAAAAACCAGTAGAGGATATGACTGATATGGATTATCATGCTCTACGTGGACAGTTTGCAGCTAATCTACTTCAATCACCAGGGGCAAATTCAGAATCAACTTAGCCTACAACCCTTGTCATCGTACTTCTCAACCTATCACTTTGACACTCTGAGGACAAAGTGAGTGATAAGTTAGGGGGGGTACATTAGACAAGGGTGAGGTATCAGTTCTAAATCCCTCCATTTTCCTCCCTTCTCTATGTGTACATATCTTCTTTTTAACTTTCGTTTTCTTTAGCCACCCTCAGTTAACTTTAGAATCTTGTTAGTCCTCAAAAGTAAAATGGCGATTTAATAATGTCACTCCACTATTGATTTTCATGCTTTTTGCTTCACTTCTTTATCTGACCCTCCATAGGTCATTATCAAGGTAGAAATAAGCCAGGCTCTCAAGGTTGAGAGGGGCATCAGGCAACTTCCAAATCAAGAAGTTCTGCAAGTGGACCACAAACAAAATAAGTGCATGATTGAAAAACTCTAAGAACAGCTTTCCTCTCTTCAAAATAAAAGAGGCTTCGCCACCCAAAATAATTTCCCAAACAAAACCCCAAAACCCAAGCCTGCGAGTTTTCGAATAAAAGCCAGAGAGTCGAATAAAATTATGAGAGTTGTGCCACAAATAAGGATCTATATAAAGAATCGATGAAGGTCTCACCTGGACGGCACATTCAGCTGCCCTCACAAAGGCAGATGTGTCGTGCCTGGTAGTGAAACCCAAAGGTATCCAAATATATGAAAGGCTTATAAAGGACTCACCCGACCAGTACATTCAGCTGCCCTCACAGAGGCAGATGTGTCGTGCCCGGTAGTGAGATCCTAAAAGCATAGACAACCCCTCCCCCACTTGAAGGGGGAGTCACACTTCAAGCCTTTAGCCAACCCTCATACCCTTTCTAGCTTCCAGTAGGTCCTTCAGAGAGGTATAAAGCTGATTAGAGTCAATAACATGCACAGAATAAAGGTGGTCCCGATGCGAGCTACGGGATACGGAAAGAACCTGAGACCCAAGCAACTCTCGAAACCTGAAAGAGTCAAGGCAAGCAATAAGACCTGATACGAGCATAGGAGAACTCAGGTTAAGAATTGAAGCAAGAGTATGGAAATCCCAACTAAATAAAATTGCCTCTCCATTACATGCCTCAACTCTATCTAACTTGAGGACAAGCTAGACTCTAAGTTAGGGGGGTGATAACCTCCAATTTTGGATGATTATCTTAATCTTTTCTTTAGGATTTCCACACTTTTTCTTAATTATAATTAGATATAATACCTAAATATTCCTTCTTACTGTAGATATACCATTAGACTAACTTTTCCTCTTTTTATTTGTAGAAAAAGACACAAAAAAACCATAAAAGACTAAATCAGCCTCAAGACCGCATGGACTCAAACGGTCCCAAGACCGCATGAAGCCAAACGGTCTTAAGACCGCATGAAGCCAAATGGTCTCAAGACTGCATGGAGTCACATGGTCTGAAGACCGTATGGAGTCACATGGTCCCAAGACCGCATGAAGCCAACCGGTCCCGAGACCGCATGGAGTCACACGATCTCAAGACCGCATGAAGCCAACCGCTCCCGAGACCGCATGGAGTCACACGGTCTCAAGACCGCATGGAGTCACACGGTCTCAAGACCGCATGAAGCCAACCGGTCCTGAGACCACATGGAGTCACACGGTCTCAAGACCGCATGAAGCCAATTGGTCCCGAGACTGTATGGAGTCATACGGTCTCAAGACCGCATGAAGTCATACGGTCTCAAGACTGCATGAAGCCAACTGGTCCCAAAACCGCATGGAGTCAACCGGTCCCGAGACCGCATGAAGCCAAACGGTCTTGAGGTCCAAACGGTCTTGAGATCCAAATGGTCTTGAGGTCCAAACGGTCTTCAGGCCCAAACGGTCTTGAGGTCCAAACGGTCTTCAAACCGTTTGGACCTCACTTAAGGCCTATAAATAAGACCCCAAGGGTCCTCCACCACCGGGGGGGGAGTTTTCAGACGGCAAAAGGCTACCTCAATCACTCCAGAGCAAATCTGACTTCTATCCTCCGCCCAAGGGTTGCCGGTTTGAGACCCACACTCCATCTCGAAGCTTCTTTCTCTCTCCACCAAAGAAGCTGGGAAGAGGGGATCTCATCATCAAGCAACATGTGAAGCTGGTGGATCGTCTCTCTCTCTCTCCAAGGGGTTGACTTTCCTCTCTCCTTTGTGGGGATGATGCTCTCTCTCTCTTCTTGCCTCCTTCTTTGTCCTAGTCATGAGTGAGTAGTTTCCCTCGCTAGGGTGTGGGGAGTAGCCCCGCTACCCATGTTTTCGTATCATTTAAATGTAATCCATAGCTTGTAATATAGAGTTTATATCTTTTCAGTTCAACATCAAACATTTAATGAATGCTTATTGCTTGATCACCAGCTTGTGTTATCTTTTATCTTTTAGTATGAATTGTCTACATTTGTACTATTAGATTTGAAACTCGTTTGCATGTTGGTTCTTGGTGCATGTATCCACCATGCATCTATTTCAATATCTAGGAGTGTCTTTCAAGAAGTGGAGTATACTCACTCCCATCGCTGTACTTTCATGCTATGAAATGGAATCAATTGACATGTGTAAGTACAACCTTGGTGAGCCGAGGAACACACTTTGCAAAGGGAATGTTGTAAAGCAAGTGACCATACCTACATGGATGGCTGGCGTTACAACATTCCCGCACTCCTCGTAGTTAGTTATCTGAAAGGAAACTAAGTCTACAAAGATACTAACTGATCTAACTCTTATTGCAGGTTATGCTTTTACGTTGCATGTGTTGATCCACGTGTAGTGGTGGTGAAAACCGATCACATCCTAGTGATTCCTTATCATTGTTAACAACATAAGTCTACTTTCTTGCCTTTACTTTACTTGCACTTAGCTTAAAACAACCAAAACCAACCTTTCGATTTAAATACAAACTATTGAGCAATTAAGTGAAATTCCAACGTTTTCTATCTTGTTTCTCCCAACAAGACCGTTGTCCCGTGGATTCGACCCTTAACTATACTGCGATAAGACTTCCACGTATCTTAGCATACGTGGGTGGAGTTCTCTATCTAGTATAAGCAAGGCTAAACCTAAAGACTTACCATCTTTAGTATTTTTAGTTGGTGCGTGCAATTCCACGTAAGTGGAAGCTCCATCAATAACTTGAACCCTTAAATGTCATTATTTCTTGCAATTTATTCATCATATGTTGAACCTTTCTTCTTTCTCGATTTCCTTTTTATTAGATGTTGAGATCATCATAAAAATCACAACTGATTTCGAAGGTTTGAAGCTTGAAGATGATGATGTCATATTAAGCACACACCTCAACAAAGGAATGGGCAAACGGTTTTCATAACCGATTGTGTTGATTCGGTTTCAAAATTGAATGAGCTAATTCGGTTTCAAGATCGAATGGGTAGTTGTACCCAAGACTGAATGGGCATTTGAACCCAAGACCGAATGGGCAATTGAACTCAAGACTGAATGGGTAATTTAGTTCAAACCGAATGGGTAATTAAGTTCAAGACCGAATGGGTAATTAACTACAAGGTCGAATGGGTAATTGAGTTCAAAACTGAATGGGTAATGGATCTCAATATCGAATGGATAAATGGAACTTCAAAACCATTTGAGGTTAGTTTCTGATGTGAAAGATGGAGATTCAATGGCTCAAATTGATTTAATTATAAGTGGATTCCATAATGGATGATCCATTGATTACTAGCCCTAATCGATTGAATTGATTGAAACCCTAGTTGAGGGAATCGATTTCAAGGTTGATTCACCCAAATGGTCTCAAGACCGATTGAAGGTCAAACGGTCTCAAGACTGTTTGAGACCAAACGGTCTCAAGACCATTTGGAGGTCAATGGTTGATTGTGGTGGATGGCTAGAGATCTAAGGGCTACAATTTAATGTACTATCAATAGTTCAATTGATGGATGGTTCAATGATTACAAACCCTAAATTGATTTGATGTTGGAAACCCTAATTGATCCTTTTGCTTTCAAGATGGTTTGGACCAAACGGTCTTGAGACTGTTTGAGTCCAAACGGTCTTGAGAACATTTGAGATCAAACGGTCCTCAGACCGTTTGGAGGGCAATGATCTCAAACCATTTGATGTTCATTCGATTTTAAATGAGCAAACGATTTCAAAATTGATTGAAGGAGTTAGGGAAAGACCGATTGGAGGTCAAGCACCTTAAGACCGTATGGAGATACAATTGAACCAAGACTGTTTAAGGTATAATGGTCTTCAAGACCAATTGAAGGTCAAAATACTTCAAGACCGTTTGAAGGTCTAATACCTCAAAACTGTTTGAAGGTTTAATTGAATCAAATCTTATAAGTACAATCAACCCCATAATTGTTGATGATGTTTATCAAAGGTAATTCACAATGATTGTACCTTTAAGGTACTAGGGTGATTAGTACTTTGAGGGGTTAACCTTTGATTATTATGGAAGCAACATCTCAACACACTAAGCTAACTCTACGTGTGTATACTTAAATGAGGAGTCGACCTAATCTAATCAAGTTTGAAGTAATTAATATCCTAGGAGGATGAGAGAGAGAGGGATTCCATACATGTATAATAAACATGTAATGATTAAACCTCAACACTCTCAACATGAATAAAATATGAATTAGGGTATGATTCTTGATAAAGAGATCATGAACCCCTAATTGAGAAGGTTGAGGAATCCTAACCCTAATCTAGGGTAATGATGTAACCCTAATCTAGGGTAATGATGTAACCCTAATCTAGGGTAATGATGTAACCCTAATCTAGGATAGTGATGTAACCCAATCTAGGGTAATGATGTAACCCCAATCTAGGGCAATGCTATGTAATGCTATATGAAACCCTAATTCCAGGTAAAGTTGCATAAAACCCTAATTTGGGGAAAAGTTATAAATGATCCTTAATTCAGGACAATGATGTCATGGGAAACCCTAATTAAGGGTGATGTCATGTGAAATCCTAAATGAGGATGATGTCATGTGAAACCCTAATCGAGAGTGATGTCATATGAAACCATAATTAAGGGTGAAGTCATGTGAAACCCTAATCCAGGGTGAATTCATTTGAAACCCTGATCAAGGGTGATGTCAAGTGAAAACCTAATACAGAGATGAGATGTGAACTCTAATTCTAGGGTGATGCTATGTAATGCTATATGAAGCCCTAATATGAAATCATAACCTTGATATAGGGTAAAGGTATGTGAAGCCCTAATTTTGGGTTATAGAGCATGAAACCCTAATCTTGGGCAATATGATGATAAAGTATAACCCTAACTTTGGGTTGAGTTAAGAAACCCTAATTTTAGGTAATTCTATGTGAAACCCATATATGGGGAGATGTTATCTGAACTCCAATTATAAAGATGAAAAACCCTATTCCTAATAATGGAATAGTTATTAATATATTGATAAGTGAAACACCTAAAGAGGTTAATAATGGATATCTTTATATCAATAATTCCTTAACTCGAGATGAGTCCATATCATTGATAATGGTTGCATATTTCAAATAAGTGACTTATGACCAATACATTACATGATAAATGTGATGAGCTGGTGCATAAAGTATTAGGATGGGAGATACCCTAATATAAGATAAGTTGATGAGTTTAAGGTAAAGGTGATGAGGGAAGTGATACATCAAGTAATGATAGATATCACTTCCAGCACCTCAAGATTGATACACCTTGATGTATTCTAAATTCAATATACTTGGATAAGTAACACATGAAGTGTGTCATGTCAATTATTACATTAAGATGTAATGCACTTAGATAAGTGTAGGCTAACATGCCTTATGAAAAGGTTAAGCCAAATCAATAAAGTATCATGTAATCATATTCTGGTAAAGTTGAGAGAGGAACTTATATCTTGTATTGATAATTCATTTAATGTTAAGTGATGAGAATGAATAAGCATAATTGAATACTTATGTTATCAATGTTGGCTCCTAGCTATGTGGAGCAATGAATTAGGGCTTCATCATTAATAATATGACCTTGAGAACCTAAATGGTTAATAATGGAAAACCCTAACCCTAATGAAGGGGGATGATATGTAAGAGAAATCCTAACCCTAAATAAGGGAATAGTGATGCTACTCATACATTGCATAGTGTTGATATATAATTGATATAACTATTATCATGCAATGATCATGCAGGCAATCATGAGATGATGAGTATAACCAGGTATGAGCTATGATGTGTTAATTATTTAAATGCTTTTTGGGCCTTGTGAGCCATTATATGCTTCGTTACCTAGTAAGGGGTAACAAGCGACTTAATGGGCTTTGAGAGCCATGTGATATGCTCGTGTAGCAAGTATCATGTTTACCTTGGTCAGGTGACCTAAAGGTATTAGTTACGTGATAAGTGGTAACAAGTGTTCTTTGATGAACTGAGGGTTTGAATACCCATCTTCCATAAACATGATGGTGATATGTTAAGGGATGAGAATGCCCATGATGTGACAAGGGATTAAGATTCCAATATTCTATAAAGTTTTGAAAAGTACATGATAGACAAATTATACTTTTCTTTGTAGCATTTTTCAGAATAATGTTTGAGAACTTGACTGATGCTAAAAGTATATAGTAATGCACTTAATTAATCAAGTGGAATCTTATCATGTAGTGCCTTGGCCATATAACCATCAGTGTCGGAATTTGTTGGACGGTGAAATGGGTTGCTCCACGGCATAACCCGGAATGAATATTTTTGAATATGCAGGGGTAATAGGCGAACATATCCTTATTCCCTAATGGAGGAATTGATGCGATATAAACATTAAATCTCTCAATCCTTCATTATATATGTCGGGGTGGATGTATCACTAATCCCCTGATAATGGGATGGATGTATCACGAATCTCCTGATAATATTAATGTCAGATCGATGTGAGATAAACATGAAATCACTCGATTGTGAAGAGAGTACAACCGCCACTATAACTCTATAGCGAAGTTGCCAGTATACCCTGGAAAGCTATTTAGCAGAGACACAAGATGTCCTGCATTGAATCTCGTATTGATCGAGATAAGGGAGGTCATGGCAGCTGGCTCTTCCATTGACCTTATATGTCACCGATTTTGACTTTGCAATGGTCAATTGGAGTATGAGTGGTATACCTCGTCTCCTTAGGGCTTAAGTGTGATTGTAAAATGTAATCAACCATATAGCATGTTTGCTTAAGGATTGAATATGAAAATCATTGGCTGATGTTACATTTCGTTATGCATTTTTAGTTGATAGGATATATATTTATGATTCCTTACATTCCTTGCAAAGTAGATAGATGATGTACAATTATACCATGGGTAGTTACAATGTTCTCCTTAAGAAAGGAGATTATCCTATTTTGTTCATATAATGATTAATACTGTTGTTAATATAAAAGAACTCCTGCTTAGTTTATTACCGTTTATCTGCAATAATAATGTTTTTGGCGGAGAGTTATATCTCTCGCTGGGACAATTTTCAATTGTCTCACCCCCGTGGGATCCAACTTTTTAGGAAGACGCAGAAGAAGAGGCAGAAACCCTATAGCAGGGGGAGAGCAGAAGCAGCAACAGGGACAACTGTAATATTCTAGGTGGAGGCTCTAGATGTCATATGTTTCATAGAGAGTCCTATGTATCGTCTCTATACTCTCAGGTCCTTAGAGTCAGTAGTTAGTGCTTTTAATGAATCAATCTGAGATTTTGGCTTGATGCCTTGTGGCTTTGTGTTGCTCATGTATAGACTTAACAGAGTAATTGATGTATGTAATCCTCGAGAAGAGACGGTACATGGTATGTGGTTGTGGAACAGAATGTATATGTAATACTTTGGTTCTTTTTATTAAGAGTTTCCTGAAATTGAATCTCTTTGTAAAAGGTTTTAAATTTTAGTGATTTTCAGTAATTTGTTGTTAATGATCGCTTCTGCTTAGTTAATGATGTTTTGTTTGGACAGTTCGTCACACCAACAGACTCCTTTAGGGTCATTGATCTTGAAAAGGGTTATTACATCATTCATTATGCAACAACGATGACTTTTCTAAAGCCATGATAGGAGTTCAATGGTTAATCTTTGACAACTACTTGATAGTGCAATCATGGTCTTCCAGCTTCCGCCTATCTAATCCAATCCCATGCAAGATCGTGGTCTGGTTAAGAGTAGCAGATGTCCCAGTTTTCCTCTACCAAAATTAGTTATTGGCAAGTATTGGGAACTTAGTAGTTAAGACCATCAACATTGATGCCACAACAACGATTGGAGATCATGGAAAATTTTCTCACCTGGTAGTAGAAGTAGATACAACTCACCCTCTTCTCTATGTAGTCTTCCTTAATGGTAAGCACTACCATATGGTATATGAGAACCTTCTCGTGGTTTGCATGAAATGTGCAGAATGGGGCACGCTAACTCTGAGTGCACCTTCATCAAGGCTTTAGTCCCTGTCGAACCATATGCATCCAACACAACCTCAGTATGTGCATCAATCACATACACATAGTTAATCCATACTCCCAAACTGGCATGACGTACAACACAAAGGATGGAAGGACAACCTCCTGGTAGACAAACTGCTACAATTGAGACCAATAAAAATACATTTGACATAGGCAGCATGCTAAAGTTAGGCAACGTCTAGGGGGACAACACATCAGACAAGGAAGAGGATTATTAGGAAGTAGTCATCCATAGACAAAACAAGAAGAAGTAGGCTAAAACTCAAGCGAAGCAACCACCACCTAAAACCCTATCACACAATCCGGATGTCATCCTAATTGATGACCAAGTCTTTGAGGGTAGACATACTGTTCCAAATGATGGTGGAGCATTTCTTTGGACCTGGAATAAGGGTTACCCTCAATCTGGTGCTCGGATTCGTTGTGACATATGGAAATTGGTTTTGAGGGATGTAGATGGTATTTGTCCCTCTTATTGGTGTTGATATCCTAATTACTGGATAAGAGAGACTGAGAAATGTATGTCATACTACAAATGGATCCTCTGACAGGGTTCCCCAAGGGGGAGGCGATAGTCATGGTCGAGGAGGATGCTTTGGAGGGAGAGGTGGAGGGGAACATAATCAACCAAGGGATGGAAACATGCTTGACTCTGACCGCAACACATCTTCCGACAAGGATGTCCCGCATGCAACAACTAAGATGCCACAATCTAATGAGATCCTACCACTATGCCATGATTGGGACCAAAGTTTATGATATGATCAAGGTGGTCTCCCCAGACACCTGTACAATGGATGACATCAATATTGACAGAAGTGGAGCACATCCAGTCATCACTATTAACCCTAACTCCTTGCCACAACTACTAGAACCCTACGAATTCACAATTATCATCAAGATGCTCAGTGGTAACATAGGGTTTTAGGCAAGTGTCAATGGGCTCGCTATCCTCTAGGATCCAATGGACTCCTTTAGGACCATTTATCTTGAAAAGGGTTATTATTTCATTCATTATGCAACAACAATGACTTTGTTAAAGCCATTATGGGAGCTCCATGGTTAATCTTCGACAATGATTTTTTAGTGCAATCCTCATATTCCAACATTCGTCTGTCTGATCCAATCCCACACAAGATCATGGTCTAGCTAAGAGTAGCAGATGTCCCAATTTTCCTCCACCAAAACTAGTTATTGGAAAGTATTGGGAACATGGTAGTCAAGACCATCAAGATCAATGCCACAACAATGAGTGGAGTGTTGGGTTTTAGGGAGGCAGAGAAGGCAGAGGAAACACAAAATTTCTTCTCCCACACCTAGAATAAAGGAATCGTGTGAACGTCTATACAATAATAAGGATCGTTTGTGGAGACATATGTTGTCCCAAGGTTTTCTCGGCAATGTTACCTCGTGGCTTACACGGTCTTCACCTCTGATCTTGGATGGTGTCTGTGCATCTCTTGGTCTCATCGGGACTATCGGGATTGACAGCTGTCCTCTGAGCAGTAGAAATCTCCCTCCTATGTAGTACTCCACATGGACCACCTAGAACTCTGATCGCCTTGTCACACAAGGCACCAGAAGGAGTTGTACCCTCCTTTCAGCATACTAGTCACTGACACACTCTCTTGCCACTAGTCATTTTTTTGCCATTGCCTTTCCCTCATTGTGTCTACCTTGTCAGGTAGCACTTGCTCGGGCTCTCCTGGTTACAACAACCAGAGAGAATGACAACTTTACAAAGCAACTGATGTTCTGAGTTGTACTTGAGAAGCCCCCAATACCCCTATGTATAGGAGGGCCATGGGACATGGTTCTCTACCCCGAGAAATGCGATATTAAAGTAGGAGTAGAAGGGTTTTAGATTTTCCACAAAACAACCAACTGCGCTAGCCGAACCGATCATTTCAACCATGAACCGATTGGTTAAGGACCTGAGTCGATCAGTTCACACCTAAACTAATCGGTTGGGGCAGTTGAGCCGACCGGTTCAAGTCTAAACCAGCCGGTTCACTCCCCAGATCAGTTCTCGATTGACTTTTACTCTTTTGTTTTGAATTGATCCAAATACCAATTCTTGTTCCAATCAAATTGAACATCCTTGTTCCAATCAAATTGAACAAGTGAAACGAAGAGAAATTTCTCACCAACCTGTCTTTCCCAACTTGCTCATTTGGACATGTTGAGTCGATCGGTTCAACCCTTGAACTGGTCATCTTAACCTATCCTAATATGATCGGTTCATCACATGAGCCGATCGGTTCACCAACCTGAGCCGATCGGTTCATCACATGAGCCAATCGGTTGGGAGTGTAGACTGCACAAAATCAATCAATTGTAGTTTCAATCAATCTGATACTCTAATCAATCGGTCCAACACCTTGAACACTATGATACTGAGTTATCAATTGATTGAGTGCTTAATGAACTACTAAACTCCTTTCGTAATCAATCTAAACATCATTTGTGGATAAACTCCTCCTCCAAGTTAAATCCTATGTGTGTGACCCTGCAGGCCCATTTCACGTTGGCAGTGAAAGTCCATAACACTTATGACTTCACAAGCAAAGAGAGGTGTCTAGTCGCACATCAATGCTACCCAAGTGAAAAGGAAAGTTGGAGAACAACTTTCAATCCTACAATCTGTGATTGGTGTTATAGTGAATGTATAATTCCTTTGTCTCTGATATCCTGATTGAACTCAAGGCATGGAACAGTCATCATGTCAACGTTCATTCACTTTCTTGATCTCAAAGTAGATTGGAGGAGATATGTATGACATCAATATCACATACTGATTCACACATGTGTGTGCATGCCTATCTCAATACTACTCATCAAGTGGCCATGGATATCAAACTCCCTCAAGAGGGACAAATCCCATATCTATCACTCACCCCTCAAAAGCCCCATGTGTCAAAGCCACCCAATCATCACCTTTATAACAACCCATGTTTCAGGACTGCGTTCGATGATGTCAAAGTGTACCCAACGACATGTGTTGAGTGTAGTGATTTTAGGTCAAAGAATCACACTCACCACTATCACTGTGAGAACTGACTATGACTACCACGTCATGGTTCCATGTGTCAAAATCATGGTGGGTTTGTCCGGTATCCTTGTTCTCTAACAAGTACCTATGTGTTTGGTTTGATATCTCCATATCATGACTAATGAGATTCTATCATCAACCAACACCACAATCTAGTCTTGTGTGTCATTATTGTCTATCTACCTTCCATAATGACATCTAACTAGGTACATAATAAGAATGCACAAACTCTTAGCATCCATATGATCTCATCATTTAGGTCCTCAACCTGAAAGCATACGTCATTGAGTATTGCCATTTTCTAGATATTCAATGTGTTCTATCATTATCTCATATGAATAAACTAGAAAGAATTTGAAGCTTGCCTTTGATTCTTATCAAATCAATCTCAATGTATCCCACCAATCATCCCATGATTGGCTCTCAGGGCATACATACCAACAGACTCCCGATTGCACTATGAGCCAATCACCCTTGAATCATATTCATAGTGATCTTCAAACATGTCCCACATGTTACTATTCTTTAGTGCTAACATAGTGAGTGATGGAAACACTTTGCCTAAGTCAGTATTATTGCACGTCTCACATCTCTACGTTATACGTCACACATATGAGATGGAGTTGCCATAATATGTGATCTAGTATTTCTTTGCTAACCTTTAGCCACATTGCATGACCAAGTGCTCCTTACTTGTCATCAGAGATCAAAATATTTATAAGTTCATCTCTATGAACTTCTAGATCCATATAATATCCACTAATGTTCTCTAACACATGGATACCCGACTTTTCCTTTTAAACGGCTTTATTGGAACGTTTCCATTTATCAACAAACATTCACTTTTATATGTCCCATATATATTTTGCGATTAATTTTATGTCCTTTTTGAAAGTTTGCATCAGTGTAACTCTTTACAGTGAATCCTTCCTTATTTCCATAGAACTAGTACTTCTGAAGTACTTATCAAGTTCTTATGGTATTGTATTAACCCTTACTGGAACTAGACGAACATCCACTCGTCATGTTCTACATACGAGTTATCAGGATGAGCATATCATATTGTCATGTCCTACATAGAAGATGATAAATGCATTTTGTTCTTGCCATGTCCATCCATGCAAGATGATGGGATGATTACATACACGATAGATCCTTATCTATTCTTAGTCTTTCCATTCTTCATAAGAATTGGACACTTGGACTTGGTATACTAACTCCATGTAACATGGATAAGTTTTCTCACACTGAATCTATGCACACTAAACCCTTCAATATAGATTGTCAATGTATGCTTTCTCTTTTCAGGTCAAGATTTTTTTTAGAACTATCTCTATAGATCTCTATTCCTATCACATAGGAAATGTCTCTATATTCCTTAAAGATAATTTCCACAAAGGATTCCATTCTAGAACATCTCATTCCTCATCGACATGTGGAATACAAATACACTCCAACTAAATCACAGATCTCTTCTTTATCTTTGTCATATCAGTCAAACCCTTTGACTATATCATCAAAGTAAAGATCCATCTCTAAGTTGCTTGTACTTAATCAATCACATTGATTAGTCCATTGTAACTTATAGACTTCATTTGCATTGATGGATTCCTAAACCTTATAGGTTGTGTCACATACACATCCTTGTTTTATTCCTCATAGGAATGCGGTTTTAGTATTTGTATGCAAATCTCTTAGTCATTAAGTTGCAACCAACAAGCATCATCCTTCTCAAAATGTTATCCATGTGTCTTAATGCTTAAGACTCATTCACACTTATGGATTTCATCCCAATGGGTGCTACCATCAAGGTCATACCTTATTGTTCACATGGAAGTCATTTAGGATGTAATGGTCATAAACCATAACTCAAAATCTGGTTCCTCATATTCATCTAGATAGTTGACTCATCACATGACCAACTCATAACATAGATAATTGAGGTGTATCTGTCAAGGATATAAGAATTCACAACCCTTTGTGATTCTTAATGTCCTTTATTATTGTAGGGTATTCTTTATTTAAGAAGAAATTAGTTATTTGATAACCATCCTCTAACTCCTTAGAGTATGACTCCTTGCCTTTATCATGAGTTCACTATGATACACAATCATAATCACTCATAAGGATTGTTGGCTAAATTGGACATTATTAGAATCCCTTTTTTTTATGATGACAAACATTTCATTATTGTGGATCTAACGTGCTACTTGAGTGATGCAGGAACTAGGTGGATGACACAACTTTGGAATATCTAAATGCTCACAATGTGTTAATTTCATGATTGTAATCAAATGTTAAACTTGTACAAGATATATAATGTACACGTACTTAGAAATCATGTAAATCAAGCGTTAGATCTTCCCTAGCCACTCACAACACTTAGATAGGTCATTCCCTATAATAGTGTCACATCTGCACACTCATACACACACTTAGTATCTAGTTCAAAACATTGAAATAGGGTCATTCTCGGTCGACAAACTCCTCGACCGAGACACTCTCGGTCGACAAATTCCTCGACCGAGATTGACCCAAGTAGCCGTTAGACCCAACAAACAAGGTGGTTGGGAGTTGGAAATGAACGTTGTAAACACTTGCTCCATGACGTCCCTCGGTTGACAAATCCTCGTCCGAGAAGGACTCTCGATCGACAATTTGTCGACCGAGAAGAACTCTGACTGTACTTTTTAGAGTTAATTAACTAGTCATTGCTAAAGCAATTAGTGGATACCTAACAACTAGTTGAGCACTAAGAACCCCCTAGAAAGTGTCTAGAACGTAATTAAGCATCCATAAGCCATTCCTATAAATCGGACAAGCCATAGGACACCCAAAATACACTTGTGCTACACTTGAGAAAAATACTTGTAATTGGATATTCATTCTTGAGAGCAATAGAGCAATTCCAACATTGGCTATTCATTCCCATTGCTCCAATTTCGTGTCCTATAGGCTAGCATCTCCTACCCACTATACCAACACTTCCATATACATTGGTTAGGAGATCAAAACGCTTGATATAGGAAATTAAGCCTTGTGCTACAACAGTATTGTAATTTCTATTTTTCCTTCTTGTTCTTTTATATCCTTTGTACTCTCCTTGCTACTCCTAGGGTTGGAGGATGCGGATTGGAGAGGGTTTGACTTCTCAGGTGGAGAAGGGTCTTCTCGGTGGAGAAGGTGGACTTTAGACTACTTCAAGAAGGCTGTCTCAACGGGAAGCTACTTCAAAAGGAAGGCTACTTCAAGGGGGAGCTTGAGGTTACTTCAAGGAAGGCTGCTTCGAGGTTGGTGAGACTACCTCTAGGTGAAGGTTGTCCGAAGGGTTTGGTGAAAGCATTGTAATATTATGTAACATCCTTGCGAGGTAATAAAATTAAATACTTTCAAAATCCCGGTTGGGTAAGCAACCGGGTAGTGGACTGACTGCCTTAGTATTTGCTAAGGTTGGAACCACTCTAAACACCTTGTCTCCTTCTTATTATTTCAATTATGGTTGCTTGCTTGGTTGAATTATATTAAAATAATAATAAACCCTATTCACCCCCCCCCTCTAGTGGTTTTTCAATTGGTATCAGAGGAGGCTTCAAGGATCTATAATCGAGTCTTGAAGAATGAAGGGTGGTGGTGTCTACAACCGCAAGCAAAGGAAAAGCATGGACCAATCTTCAACAAGTTGCAATTGGTGCTTAGGAACAAGGCACACTACACCTAGCTATCCATGGAGGTCAAAGAAGGAAGATGTGCATAAACAATGCCTTATTGATACAATAAGTGAAGAAGAAGAAGAAGAGATAAGCCTTTTTTATTTACCTAAAGAAGAGCTAATTGCTAGTCTGAAGAGACACATAATAAGTATATTGAGTGCAAGAAGAAATTAAAGAAATCTAATAAAAAAAATGATGAGTTACATGCTAAACTTCTTGCTGTCACATCTGAAAATGAAGATCTCAAAAAGGTTATTGAAGATCATGATATTAAGCAAAAATCTGTAGAAGCAAATTGCAATCTTCTTTCCCTAGAAAAGTTAAACTTGCAAACTCAAGTAAATGATCTTCAAAAACAACCTATTTTGCGTACACATCTAGATTATGATATTATTGTGAAAGAAAGAGATTCCTTGTTATCTAATCTAGATCAAGCAATGTTAGACATCAATAAGAGAATGGATGAGATTGTTGAGCTGCAACAAAAAGTTAGTAGTTTGAGTAACAATGATACCCTTGATAAAATTTTAAATGATTCTTATCGTCAAATTGGAAGGA
Organism: Alisma plantago-aquatica; assembly: GCA_963693085.1. Classification (NCBI taxonomy): domain Eukaryota; kingdom Viridiplantae; phylum Streptophyta; class Magnoliopsida; order Alismatales; family Alismataceae; genus Alisma; species Alisma plantago-aquatica. The sequence goes on from OY856409.1 coordinate 245,576,871, forward strand.
GAGGACTAGGTTATAATCCTAAAGGAAAATTTTACCAAAAACCTAGTTGGAGAAAGACACAAATGCTAGAAAATCAATCTATATATGTACCTAGAGGCAAATATACACATGTACCCAAGAACAACCTAGAACAAAATCATAGAAAAAGATATGAGGTTGATTATATATGTTTCCATTATTGTTTGCGTCTCAGACATTATTCTTTCTCATGTCCTTACAAGAAAAAGGATGTTGAGTTAGTATGGGTTCCAAAACCCCCAAACTAAATGAACAAAATTAAGTTGAGATATGACCAAAGACTCTAGTTGTATATCTCTATGTCTATCTCAACCTAACATAATGAGATAACAAATTGATTCAAGTAATTAAAATTTCAAACTTGAAAATATACATCTGCAGAGACACATCCTTGAAAATTTGCCTTAATTATGGTCCTCAAAACATAAAGATTTGAATAAAATTAGTTGAGATTTGATCTAAATGTTACTTTGATATTCATATGTTCTATCTCAACCAAACTGAGTTTTCAAATTGCATAATTGAATTGAAAATGAACTATGATTTACTTGTAAATAGTTACTAAAAAATAGTATAGACACAATCTCGGTCGAGAAACTGTTCGACCAAGAACACTGTCAGTCGATAATTAGTCGACCGAACAGGTTACTGTTTGCAACAAATCTGATAAAACTTGTACAAGCAGCAGCATTCTCGGTCGAGAAAATCGTCGACCGAGATAAATTCGGTCGACAAACAGTTCGACCGAATCAAGTTCTGTTGAACCTGTTTTCAATTAATCTAGTTTGCTATCAATTTGTTATTAATGATTGATTTAATAATTAAAACAAGAATAAATCTTAGAGACCATCTTTGAAACACGATATATTGATCTTTTTGCATCATGAATTAAGGTATAACATTATGAATATGAAATCCTTAAACATATTACAAAAGTGTTATATGAAGACTGATTTTGAACAAGCCTTATTCATTGATTGAAAAAGTAAATTAAGCATGTTCAGTTACATGGTTTGTCTTAAAATTGAAAACTTATGAACCTGAATGAGATTATTTTGGTTTATTCTCTACATGATTTGGCTTAAAACTGAAAATATGAACCATGATTAGTTTAATCAAGGAAATTACTATTTTATCATAATCCACATGGTTTTTCCTAAGTATTCCTTGGTCTATCTATGTAAGAACCATGTGTATTAAAATTTAAATGGTCATAATCATTGTATTTCATGAAGTTACATGCTTCCCTCTTGATCATTGTATTGTAATTATTATGCCATAACCATTGTGTTTCATTGGTTTGTCTACAATAATCTTTGATCCATATATACAAACCATGAATGGATATTGTTTTTTATCATTGTGATTCAACTCATGTGAAGATGCCATTTTGCATAAATAGTAAAACTTCATGGCACAAATGAATTTTAAATTGAAAATCTACAGAAATTATACTTCACATATAAGTGTTCAAATTGGAAATTTGTAGAAATTGCCTCTTGGTTGAAATCAAGTTTGACCAAGGGGCACTATGGTCATAGTCAAGGTCGACCTAAAATAAGCTTGCAAAATGCTTATTTGTATATCATCTTAGTATCTTGATTCAAAATGTGTTTATCATATTGTAAACATAATTTTAGTGCATAACTCTCATAAAAGGTCAACTTATTATGATCTAATATTGATTGTGACCTTAGAATCCTTAAATTATCTTGACTATAAGATTAAGAAGCTTACAAAACTTTATAAACATCATTTGAAGCTTGTTATGACCTTAGTATCCTTAAAAGTAGTTTTAGGTTTTGAAAACAAAGAAATCCACAATATTCATGAATATGACATATATCTTGTTTTTAATGGAATTCTATTAGAAGATTAAATGGATCTCATATCATTTTCATGGCTTAACATCCCGTGTAAAATGGATCAAAAATCAAAATGCATATGCCATAGATCTAAAAGGATCTCATATCATGTCAACGCTTAACATCCTTTGCAAATGATTGAGAAATAAATTGTGGCTAAATTCGACAATAAATGGTTTACATTTATATTATTCCCTGTTTTTCTAACTAAATATCTTAGTTAGGGGGAGCATAGCATAAAATTAAGGGGGAGAAATAAAAGTCATACGAAATTATTTTCCTGGATATCTTTTTGAAATGACAAAGGGGGAGAAATAATATAAATCAAAAACATAAAGTAAAAATGAGTTTCATAAATCTCGGGCCAGTACACACTTGCAAAACAAGAGAATGGCTACAAAAGGTAAACTCCAGGTATGAAACTCATATGATTTATGTTTCCTTATTTTATATTTAGGAAATGTTTGTCATCTTCAAAAAGGGGGAGATTGTTGGCTAAATTGGACATTATTATAATCCCTTTATTTTGATGATGACAAACATTTCATTCTTGTGGATCTAACGTGCTACTTGAGTGATGCAGGAACTAGGTGGATGACACAACTTTGGAAGATCTAAATGCTCACAATGCGTTAATTTCATGATTGTAATCAAATGTAAAACTTGTACAAGATATATAATGTACAAGTACTTAGACATCATGTAAATCAAGTATTAGATGTTCCCTAGCCACTCACAACACTTAGATAGGTCATTCCCTATAATAGTGTCACATTTGCACACTCATACACACACTTAGTATATAGTTCAAAACATTGAAATAGGGTCATTCTCGGTCGACAAACTCCTCGACCGAGACACTCTCAGTTGACAAATTCCTCGACCGAGATTGACCCAAGTAGCCGTTAGACCAAGCAGACAAGGTGGTTGGGAGTTGGAAATGAACATTGTAAACACTTGCTCTAGGACGTCCCTCCGTCGACAAATCCTCGACCGAGAAGGACTCTCAATCGACAATTTGTTGACTGAGAAGAACTCTGACTGTACTTTTCAGAGTTAATTAACTAGTCGTTGATAAAGCAATTAGTGGATACCTAACGGTTAGTTGAGCACTTAGAACCCCCTAGAAAGTGTCTAGAACATCCTTAAGCATCCATAGGCCATTCCTATAAATAGTACAAGCCATAGGACACCCAAAATACACTTGTGCTACACTTGAGAAAAATAATTGCAATTGGCTATTCATTCTTGAGAGCAATAGAGAAATTCCAACATTGGCTATTCATTCCCATTTCTCCAATTTTGTGTCCTATAGGCTAGCATCTCCTACCCACTATACCAACACTTCCATATACATTGGTTAGGAGATCAAAATGCTTGATATAGGAAATTAATCCTTGTGCTACAACGGTATTGTAATTTCTATTTTTCCTTCTTGTTCTTTTATATCCTTTGTACTCTCCTTGCTACTCCTAGGGTTAGAGGTTGCAGATTGGAGAGGGTTTGACTTCTCAGGTGGAGAACGGTCTTCTCGGTGGAGAAGGTGGACTTTGGACTACTTCAAGAAGGATGTCTCAAGGGGAAGCTACTTCAAGAGGAAGGCTACTTCAATGGGGATCTTGAGGTTACTTCAAGGAAGGATGCTTCAAGGTTGGTGAGACTACTTCTAGGTGAAGGTTGTCCGAAGGGTTTCGTGAAAGTGTTGTAATTTTATGTAACATCCTTGCGAGGTAATAAAATTATATACTTTCAAAATCACGGTTGGGTAAGCAACCGGGTAGTGGACTGACTGCCTTAGTATTTGCTAAGGTTGGAACCACTCTAAACACCTTGTCTCCTTCTTATTATTTCAATTGTGGTTGCTTGCTTGGTTGAATTATATTAAAATAATCATAAAACCCTATTCACCCCCCCTGTAGTGGTTTTTCAATTGGTATCAAAGCAGGCTTCAAGGAGCTCTAATCGAATCTTGAAGAATGAAGGGTGGTTGTGTCTACAACTGCAAGCAAGGGAAAAGCATGGACCAATCTTCAACAAGTTGTAATTGGTGCTTAGGAACAAGGCACACTACACCTAGCTGTCCATGGAGGTCAAAGAAGGAAGATGTGCATAAAGAATGCCTTATTGCTACAATAAGTGAAGAAGAAGAAGAAGAAGAGGTAAGCCCTTTTGATTTACCTAAATAAGAGCTAATTGCTAGTCTTGAAGAGACACATAATAAGTATATTGAGTACAAGAAGAAATTAAAGAAATCTAATAAAACAAATGATGAGTTACATGCTAAACTTCTTGCTCTCACATATGAAAATGCAGATCTCAAAAAGGTTATTGAAGGTCATGATATTAAGCTAAAATATGTAGAATCAAATTGCAATCTTCTTTCCCTAGAAAAGTTAAACTTGCAAACTCAAGTAAATGATCTTCAAAAACAACTTGTTTTGTATACACATCCAGATTATGATGTTATTGTGAAAGAAAGAGATTCCTTGTTATCTAATCTAGATCAAGAAAAGTTAGACATCAATAAGAGAATGGATGAGATTGTTGAGCTACAACAAAAAGTTAGTAGTTTGAGTAACAATGATACCCTTAATAAAAATTTAAATGATTCTTATCGTCAAATTGGAAGGAGAGGACTAGGTTATAATCCTAAAGGAAAATTTTACGAAAAACCTAGTTGGAGAAAGACACAAATTCTAGAAAACCAATCTATATATGTACCTAGAGGCAAATATACACATGTACCCAAGAACAACCTAGAAAAAAATCATAGAAAAAGATATGTGGTTGATTCTATATGTTGCCATTATTGTTTGCGTCTCGAACATTATTCTTGCTCATGTCCTTACAAGAAAAAGGATGTTGAGTTAGTATGGGTTCCAAAACCCCCAAACTAAATGAATAAAATTAAGTTGAGATATGACCAAAGACTCTAGTTGTATATCTCTATGTCTATCTCAACTTAACATAATGTGATAACAAATTGATTCAAGTAATTAAAATTTCAAACTTGAAAATATACATCTGCAGAGACACATCCTTGAAAATTTGCCTTAATTATGGTCCTCAAAACATAAAGATTTGAATAAAATTAGTTGAGATTTGATCTAAATGTTACTTTGATATTCATATGTTCTGTCTCAACCAAACTGAGTTTTCAAATTGCATAATTGAATTGAAAATGAACTATGATTTACTTGTAAATAGTTACTAAACAATAGTACAGACACATTCTCAATCGAGAAACTGTTCGACCAAGAACACTGTCGGTCGAGAATTAGTCGACCGAGCAGGTTACTGTTTGCAACAAATCTGATAAAACATGTACAAGCAGTAGCATTCTCGATCGAGAAAAATGTCGACCGAGATAAATTTGGTCGACAAACAGTTCAACCGAATCAAGTTCTGCTGAACCTGTTTTCAATTAATCTAGTTTGCTATCAATTTGTTATTAATGATTGATTTAATATACAAATCAAGAATAAATCTTAGAGACCATCTTTGAAACACGATATATTTATCTTTTTGCATCATGAATTAAGGTATAACATTATGAATATGAAATCCTTAAACATATTGCAAAAGTGTTATACGAAGACTGATTTTGAACAAACCTTATTCATGGATTGAAAAAGTTAATTATGCATGCTTAGTTACATGGTTTGTCTTAAAATTGAAAACTTATGAACTTGAATGAGATTATTTTGGTTTATTCTCTACATGATTTGGCTTAAAACTGAAAATATGAACCATGATTAGTTTAATCAAGGAAATTACTATTTTATCATAATCCACATGGTTTTCCGAAGTATTCCTTGATCTATCTATGTAGGAACCATGTGTATTAGAATTTAAATGGTCATAATCATTGTATTTCATGAAGTTACATGCTTCCATCTTGATCATTGTATTGTAATTATTGTGCCATAATTAGTGTGTTTCATTGGTTTGTCTACAATAATCTTTTATCCATATATACAAACCATGAATGGATATTGTTTTTTATCATTGTGATTCAGCTCATGTGAAGTTGCCATTTTCCATAAATAGTAAAACTTCATGGCACAAATGCATTTTAAATTGAAAATCTACAGAAATTAGACTTCACATATAAGTGTTCAAATTGGAAATCTGTAGAAATTGCCTCTTGGTTGAAATCAAGTTTGACCAAGGGGCGCTATGGTCATAGTCAAGGTCGACCTAAAATAATCTTGACAAAATTCTTATTTGTATATCATCTTAGTATCTTGATTCCAAATGTGTTTATCATATTGTAAACATAATTTTAGTGCATAACTCTCATAAAAGGTCAACTTATTATGATCTAATATTGACTGTGACCTTAGAATCCTTAAATTATCTTGACTATAAGATTAAGAAGCTTACAAAACTTTGTAAACATCATTTGAAGCTTGTTATGACCTTAGTATCCTTAAAAGTAGTTTTAGGTTATGAAAACAAAGAAATCCACAATATTCATGAATATGACATGTATCTTGTTTTTAACGGAATTCTATTAGAAGATTACATGGATCTCATATCATTTTCAGGGCTTAACATCCCATGTAAAATGGATCGATAATCAAAATACATATGCCATAGATCTAAAACGATCTCATATCATGTCAAGGCTTAACATCCTATTCAAATGATTGAGAAATAAATTGTGCTAAATTCGACAATAAATGGTTTACATTTATATTATACCCTATTTTTCAAACTAAATATCTTAGTTAGGGGGAGCATAGCATAAAATTAAGGGGGAGAAATAAAAGTCATACAAAATGATTTTCATGGATATCTTTTAGAAATGACAAAAGGGGAGAAATAATATAAACTGAAAACATAAAGTAAAAATGAGTTTCATAAATCTCGGGCCCGTACACACTTGCAAAACAAGAGAATGGATACAAAAGGTAAATACCAGGTATGAAACTCATATGATTTATATTTCCTTATTTTATATTTAGGAAATGTTTGTCATCTTCAAAAAGCAGGAGATTGTTGGCTAAATTGGACATTATTATAATCCCTTTGTTTTGATGATGACAAACATTTCATTCTTGTGGATCTAACGTGCTACTTGAGTGATGCAGGAACTAGGTGGATGACACAATTTTGGAAGATCTAAATGCTCACAATGTGTTAATTTCATGATTGTAATCAAATGTAAAACTTGTACAAGATATATAATGTATAAGTACTTAGACATCATGTAAATCAAGTGTTAGATCCTCCCTAGCCACTCACAACACTTAAATAGGTCATTCCCTATAATAGTGTCACATCTGCACACTCATACACACACTCAGTATCTAGTTCAAAACATTGAAAATGGGTCATTCTTGGTCGACAAACTCCTTGATCGAGACACTCTCAGTTGACAAATTCCTCGACCGAGATTGACCCAAGTAGCCGTTAGACCAAGCAGACAAGGTGGTTGGGAGTTGGAAATGAATGTTGTAAACACTTGCTCTAGGACGTCCCTCGGTAGACAAATCCTCGACCGAGAAGGACTCTCAATCGACAATTTGTCGACTGAGAAGAACTCTGACTGTACTTTTCAGAGTTAATTAACTAGTCGTTGCTAAAGCAATTAGTGGATACCTAACGGTTAGTTGAGCACTTAGAACCCCCTACAAAATGTCTAGAACATCCTTAAGCATCCATAGGCCATTCCTATAAATAGTACAAGCCATAGGACACCCAAAATACACTTGTGCTACACTTGAGCAAAATAATTGCAATTGGCTATTCATTCTTGAGAGCAATAGAGCAATTCCAACATTGGCTATTCATTCCCATTTCTCCAATTTTGTGTGCTATAGGCTAGCATCTCCTACCCACTATACCAACACTTCCATATACATTGGTTAGGAGATCAAAACGCTTGATATAGGAAATTAAGCCTTGTGCTACAACGGTATTGTAATTTCTATTTTTCCTTCTTGTTCTTTTATATCCTTTGTACTCTCCTTGCTACTCCTAGGGTTGGAGGATGCGGATTAGAGAGGGTTTGACTTCTCAGGTGGAGAAGGTGGACTTTGGACTACTTCAAGAAGGTTGTCTCAACGGGAAGCTACTTCAAGAGGAAGGCTACTTCAAGGGGGAGCTTGAGGTTATTTCAAGGAAGGCTGCTTCGAGGTTGGTGGGACTACTTATAGGTGAAGGTTGTCCGAAGAGTTTGGTGAAAGTGTTGTAATTTTATGTAACATCCTTGTGAGGTAATAAAATTAAATACTTTCAAAATCCCGGTTGGGTAAGCAATCGGGTAGTGGACTGACTGCCTTAGTATTTTCTAAGGTTGGAACCACTCTAAACACCTTGTCTCCTTCTTATTATTTCAATTTTGGTTGCTTGATTGGTTGAATTATATTCAAATAATCATAAAACCCTATTCACCCCCACTCTAGTGGTTTTTCAATTGGTATCAGTGCAGGCTTCAAGGAGCTCTAATCGAGTCGTGAAGAATGAAGGGTGGTGGTGTCTACAACCGCAAGCAAAGGAAAAGCATGGACCAATCTTCAACAAGTTGCAATTGGTGCTTAGGAACAAGGCACACTACACCTAGATATCCATGGAGGTCAAAGAAGGAAGATGTGCATAAAGAATGCCTTATTTCTACAATAAGTGAAGAAGAAGAAGAAGAGGTAAGCCGTTTTGATATCCCTAAAGAAGAGCTAATCGCTAGTCTTGAAGAGACACATAATAAGTATATTGAGTGCAAGAAGAAATTAAAGAAATCTAATAAAACAAATGATGAGTTACATGCTAAACGTCTTGCTCTCACATTTAAAAATGAAGATCTCAAAAAGGTTATTGAAGATCATGATATTAAGCTAAAATCTGTAGAAGCAAATTGCAATCTTCTTTCCCTAGAAAAGATAAACTTGCAAACTCAAGTAAATGATCTTAAAAAACAACCTTTTTGGTGTACACATCTAGATTATGATATTATTGTGAAATAAAGAGATTCCTTGTTATCTAATCTAGATCAAGCAAAGTTAGACATCAATAAGAGAATGGATGAGATTGTTGAGCTGCAACAAAAAGTTAGTAGTTTGAGTAACAATGATACCCTTGATAAAATTTTAAATGTTTCTTATCGTCAAACTGGAAGGAGAGGACTAGGTTATAATCCTAAAGGAAAATTTTACCAAAAACCTAGTAGGAGAAAGACACAAATGCTAGAAAATCAATCTATATATGTACCTAGAGGCAAATATACACATGTACCCAAGAACAACCTAGAACAAAATCATAGAAAAAGATATGAGGTTGATTCTATATGTTGCCATTATTGTTTGCGTCTCGGACATTATTCTTTCTCATGTCCTTACAAGAAAAAGGATGTTGAGTTAGTATGGGTTCCAAAACCCCCCAACTAAATGAAAAAAATTAAGTTGAGATATGACCAAAGACTCTAGTTCTATATCTCTTTGTCTATCTCAACTTAACATAATGAGATAACAAATTGATTCAAGTAATTCAAATTTCAAACTTGAAAATATACATCTGCAGAGACACATCCTTGAAAATTTGCCTTAATTATGGTCCTCAAAACATAAAGATTTGAATAAAATTAGTTGAGATTTTATCTAAATGTTTCTTTGATATTCATATGTTCTATCTCAACCAAACTAAGTTTTCAAAATGCATAATTGAATTGAAAATGAACTATGATTTACTTGTAAACAACAACTAAAAAAAAGTATAGACACATTCTCGATCGAGAAACTGTTCGACCGAGAACACTGCCGGTCGAGAATTAGTCAACCGAGCAGGTTACTGTTTGCAACAAATCTGATAAAACCTATACAAGAAGCAGCATTCTCAGTCGAGAAAAACATCGACCGAGATAATTTCGGTCGACAAACAGTTTGACCGAATCAAGTTCTGCTGAACCTATTTTCAATTAATCTAGTTTGCTATCAATTTGTTATTAATGATTGATTTAATATGCAAATCAAGAATAAATCTTAGAGACCATCTTTGAAACAAGATATATTGATCTTTTTGCATCATGAATTAAGGTATAACATTATGAATATGAAATCCTTAAACATATTGCAAAAGTGTTATCTGAAGACTGATTTTGAACAAACCTTATTCATTGATTGAAAAAGTAAATTAAGCATGTTCAGTTACATGGTTTGTCTTAAAATTGAAAACTTATGAACCTGAATGAGATTAGTTTGGTTTATTCTCTACATGATTTGGCTTAAAACTGAAAATATGAACCATGATTAGTTTAATCAAGGAAATTACTATTTTATCATAATCCACATGGTTTTTCCTAAGTATTCCTTGGTCTATCTATGTAGGAACCATGTGTATTAAAATTTGAATGGTCATAATCATTGTATTTCATGAAGTTACATGCTTCCATCTTGATCATTGTATTGTAATTATTGTGCCATAATCATTGTGTTTCATTGGTTTGTCTACAATAATCTTTGATCCATTGATCCATATATACAAACCATGAATGAATATTGTTTTTTATCATTGTGATTCAGCTCATGTGAAGATGCCATTTTGCATAAATAGTAAAACTTCAGGGCACAAATGCATTTTAAATTGAAAATCTACAGAAATTATACTTCACATATAAGTGTTCAAATTGGAAATCTATAGAAATTGCCTCTTGGTTGAAATCAAGTTTGACAAAGGGGCACTATGGTCGTAGTCAAGGTCAACCTAAAATAAGCTTGAAAAAATGCTTATTTGTATATCATCTTAGTATCTTGATTCAAAATGTGTTTATCATATTGTAAACATAATTTTAGTGCATAACTCTCATAAAAGGTCAACTTATTATGATCTAATATTGATTGTGACCTTAGAATCCTTAAATTATCTTGACTATAAGATTAAGAAGCTTACAAAACTTTGTAAACATCATTTTAATCTTGTTATGAACTTAGTATCCTTAAAAGTAGTTTTAGGTTATGAAAATAAAGAAATCCACAATATTCATGAATATGACATATATCTTGTTTTTAACAGAATTCTATTAGAAGATTAAATGGATCTCATATCATTTTCAGGGCTTGACATCCCGTGTAAAATGGATCAGAAATCAAAATACATATGCCATAGCTCTAAAAGGATCTCATAACATGTTAAGGGTTAACATTCTTTGCAAATGATTGAGAAATAACTTCTGGCTAAATTCGACAATAAATGGTTTACATTTATATTATTCCCTATTTTTCAAACTAAATATCTTAGTTAGGGGGAGCATAGCCTAAAATTAAGGGAGAGAAATAAAAGTCATACAAAATGATTTTCCTGGATATCTTTTTGAAATGACAAAGGGGGAGAAATAATATAAACCGAAAACATAAAGTAAAAATGAGTTGTATAAATCTTGAGCTAGTACACACTTGCAAAACAAGAGAATGGCTACAAAAGGTAAACTCTTGGTATGAAACTCATATGATTTATATTTCCTTATTTTATATTTAGGAAATGTTTGTCATCTTCAAAAAGGGGGAGATTGTTGGTTAAATTGGACATTATTATAATCCCTTTGTTTTGATGATGACAAACATTTCATTCTTGTGGATCTAACGTGCTACTTGAGTGATGTAGGAACTAGGTGGATGACACAACTTTGGAAGATCTAAATGCTCACAATGTGTTAATTTCATGATTGTAATCAAATGTAAAACTTGTACAAGATATATAATGTACAAGTACTTAGACATCTTGTAAATCAAGCATTAGATCTTCCCTAGCCACTCACAACAATTAGATAGGTCATTTCCTATAATAGTGTCACATCTGCACACTCATACACACACTTAGTATCTAGTTCAAAACATTGAAAGAGGGTCATTCTCGGTCGACAAACTCCTCGACCGAGACACTCTTAGTCGACAAATTCCTCGACCGAGATTGACCCAAGTAGCCGTTAGACCCAGAAGACAAGGTGGTTGGGAGTTGGAAATGAATGTTGTAAACACTTGCTCCAGGGCGTCCCTCGGTTGACAAATCCTCGACCGAGAAGGACTCTCGATCGACTATTTGTCGACCGAGAAGAACTCTGACTGTATTTTTCAAAGTTAATTAACTAGTCGTTGCTAAAGCAATTAGTGGATACCTAACAGCTAGTTGAGCAATTAGAACCCCCCTAGAAAGTGTATAGAACATCCTTAAGCATCCATAGACAATTCCTATAAATAGGACAAGCCATAGGACGCCCAAAATACACTTGTGCTACACTTGAGAAAAATACTTGCAATTGGTTATTCATTCTTGAGAGCAATAGAGCAATTCCAACATTGGCTATTCATTACCATTGCTCCAATTTCGTGTCCTATAGGATAGCATATCATACCCACTATACCAACACATCCATATACATTGGTTAGGAGATCAAAATGCTTGATATAGGAAATTAAGCCTTGTGCTACAACGGTATTGTAATTTCTATTTTTCCTTCTTGTTCTTTTATATCCTTTGTACTCTCCTTGCTACTCCTAGGGTTGGAGGCTACGGATTAGAGAGGGTTTGACTTCTCAGGTGGAGAAGGGTCTTCTCGATGGAGAAGGGTCTTCTCGGTGGAGAAGGGTCTTCTCGGTGGAGAAGGTGGAGTTTGGACTACTTCAAGAAGGCTATCTCAACAGGAAGCTACTTCAAGAGGAAGGCTACTTCAAGGGGGAGCTTGAGGTTACTTCAAGGAAGGCTGCTTCGAGGTTGGTGAGACTACTTCTAGGTGAAGGCTGTCTGAAGGGTTTGGTGAAAGTGTTGTAATTTTATGTAACATCCTTGCGAGGTAATAAAATTAAATACTTTCAAAATCCCGGTTGGGTAAGAAACCGGGTAGTGGACTGACTGCCTTAGTATTTGCTAAGGTTGGAACCACTCTAAACACCTTGTCTCCTTCTTATTATTTCAATTGTGGTTTCTTTATTGTTTGAATTATACTAAAATAATCATAAATCCCTATTCACCCCCTCTAGTGTTTTTCAAGGATCTCAAACATTTGGTCCAAGTATTTCATTCATTGATCTCATCAAGAATTAACACTTTACCAAATTCTTACTTCATCTATGATATTCTTGAACACTTTAAGATATTCATATTGGTATTTCTCTAAGCACTGTTTGAAGTACTAGCATTAACTCTAATAGGTATGTAAATATATCACATGTATTATACCTGATAGGATAATCATTCTCCCACTACCACTAGTGAAGATTGATTAATCATGTCTAAGAGATTCATGTCTCTTACTGGTTCTCTAGCCAAAAGAGTCTAGATTTATCCATCATATGGAAACTAGAGATGAATTTCTCATGATAATGCTAATTCATTGTTTGAGTTTTCTGTAATGTTAAGGTATCATGTTATCATATGCATACCAAGTACCACAAGATAAACAAGGCATTGCCACAAGGAAACATCAACTTTATTAATTGCCATTATTGTCATACAATATGAAAAATATGGTGTTTCTATCCATTGGAAAATATGAAATAGGAGTTTATAACTCTATTACATGCCTTCAAGGCTGAAAATAAACTAAAGTACTCCTATCTATGGCGAAAACACTTGCCCCATTTATTGGGTGCTTTTCACTTTATATCTTGGTATCATATACCTCAAAAGTGTTATAAGTTTATTTCATGACACCTTTAGGTGGAGACGTCTGTTGCCTCCTTCTTCTTTAGTTCTTCCAGATAGAGTGGACAATTCCTTTTCCAATGTCCTGGCTTTTGACAATGGTGGTAATTGCCTCTCTCGGTCACACCTCCCTTGAACTTGAGAGTTGAAGATGACTTGGGCTGCTGGCTAGAATCAAAGCCTTTCTTAGCCTTTCCCTTACCCTTATGCTTGGACTTGCCTTTCTTGTTGTTGATCATCATCATAGATTTAGGCTTGTACTTCTTCATCTGTGCCTCAGTTGTCCTCAACATGCCCAACAACTCTGTCAATGGCCTATCAAAGTTGTTCATGTTGTAGTTCAATACAAACTGATTATAGGATTCTGGTAATGATTGTTGTATCACATGAGTAGCCAAGTCTTGGCTCAGGGGAAATCCCAATCTTGTCAGGTTCTCCACATACCCAATCATTTTGAGTGTGTGTGGACCAAATGGATCTCCTTCTGTCATGACACACTTGAATAGTGCCCTAAAGACATCATATCTCTCTTGTCGTGCTTGATCTTCATACATGTTCTTGAGATGCTGAATCATCTCAATGACACCCATGTTCTCATGTTTTCTCTGCAACTCGTGGTTCATGGAGCACAACATCAAGCACTTTGCATCAATGTCATATTTAGAATGCTTCTTATAAGCGTCACTTTCTACCTTTGGTGTGGTAGAAGAAAGTTCCTCTGGAGCTGGAGTATCTAGGACATAGAGCTTTCACTCTTGAGTGAGAACAATTATCAATGTCCTAAACCAATCGTGGAAGTTAGTCCCATTCAGCTTGTCCTTTTCAAGGACCGATCGCAACAAAAAGTGATTGTTGTTTGTTGTCATGTGTACTACAAAAGGAAACATATGCAATTTAGTCCAAAACTCAATTTTCACTTATTGGATTGATTTGAAAGGTTGACGATATAATTAGGACTTTAATTAATTATCGCTCCCACTATTTTTGTTCAAATTGATAGCCCTCACCATCAATTCGGAAGATTGCAACGTACAATCTTCTAGTGGGTCAAGATCCTGAAATCCTCTGAGTCATGGACTAGCTAGGGCTGTCACCCACAACTTAGATCTTCCAGGTAGGCAACCTTTGCCAATTGCATCATATGTAACTCTTAAAAGATGTCATATGCAACTCCTTGCCATGATCACCTCCATGACTCAAGGGTCTAGATCCTATCTAGGTCACCTTGTTAAGTCTGACCCAAAGCCAACACGATGAATATGCACCCTGCTAGGGCAGACCCACATATCCATCCTTAACGCTTCCACGAGATAGACGGTGCACCACGCTAGGGTGTGCCCACACTTGGCCGATCAAGCTTTTTATGTGTGTCACATTTGGAAGGCATCTAAAACTTTAATATTTAATGAGGGATTTAGTTTTGTAGGTACATATACATATCCAATCACTACAATATATAGTATGTATCATATACATGCTATATCCCACAGAAAACATGTGAAATGATAAAAGTGATGATTATGGACATCCTAATGTGATTCCTCAAGCCAAGAGAAATCATGGTCATCTAGGTCTACAACACATGCAACCTATATAGGATGAACTCTGTGCTTTGCCATTATGGGTTTGATCAACTCATCTCCATGATTGATCGACTCATCATCAGGCCGGTCATTTGGGTGCCACCAGCCGATCGATTAGCTCCTCCAACCGATCAATTCACTGGTCATTGTGCATCTCCTCATGGCCGCCACCCACTCATCTTTCTCCTAGAACCGGTCGTCTAGAATGCCAACTGATCGATTTGTGCCTTGAACCGATCCTCTCAGTTGTCGTCAAGTTGTCTGCCGTTCTTTGACATAACAGGAAATAAAAGTTCTAACCTATTTTCATTTGAATTGAGAAACCCCGATTTACATTCGAGGGGAGCAAAGGTAGGAAAGAAATCTCGAGTGACATCAAGAATAGGAGATAGGGAATTGGTGTGCAGACCGAGATGCAAGCAACCAAATTCAACCAAGCACACATACATAGGGTTTATTGGCCATAACCACGCTATACATCCACCACAAAACTCATTTAAGGGTGACGCGTATCGAGTGCATTCATATTACATATCATATATGTATATTGGGATTTGTGGATTTATGATTGGACATGCATAAAGCCAATTTTATTTGCATCGTATGCAATAAATAAAGGTGACAAACCAAAATCGATCACATCGATAATCCTAAAGTATAGGGAAGTTGACGTGGCTCTAATACCACACTTGGGTTTTAAGGAGGCAGAGAAGGCAGTGGAAACAAAAATTTTCTTCTTCCCAAACCCAGAATAAAGGAATCACGTCAATGTCTATACAATAGGAAGGATGGTTTGTGGAGACATACCTTGTCCTGAGGCTTGCTCGATGACGTTACTTCACGGCTTGTGCGGTCTTCACCTCCGGTCTTGGACGGTATCTATGCAGCTTCTGGTCTCACCGGGACTATCGGGATCGACAACTGTCCTCTGAGTGGAAAAAATATCCCGCCTCTGTAGTAGTCCACATGGACCACCTGAAACTCTGATCGCCTTGTCACACAAGTCATCGAAAGGAGTCGTACCCTCTTGTCAGCGTACTAGTCACTGCCACACTCTCCTACCACCAGTTGCTTTTCTGCAATTGTCTTTCCCTTGTTGTGCCTCCCTTGTCGGGTAGCACTTGCTTGGGCTCTCTTGGTTACCACAACCAGAGAGAACGACAACTTTATAGAGAAACTGGTGTTATGAGTTGTACTTAAGAAGCCCCCAATACCCCTATATATAGGAGGGTCATGGGATAGGGATCTCTACCCCGAGCAATGCGGGATTAAAGCAGGAGTAGAAGGTTTCAAGATTTTCCACAAAACAACCAACTACGCCATCCGAAATGATCGTTTCAAGCATGAACCGGTCGGTTGGGGATCTGAGTCGATCGGTTCACACCTGAACTGTTCGGTTGGGGCATTTGAGCCGATCGGTTCAAGTCTAAACCAGTCGGTTCACTCCCCAGATCAGTTCTCAGTTGACTTTTCCTCTTTTGTTTCAAATTGATCCAAATACCAATCCTTGTTCCAATCAAATTGGACAAGTTAAACGAAGAGAAATTTCTCAGCAACCTAACTTTCCCAACTCACTTATTTGGACATGTTGAGATGATGGGTTCAAAACCATTGAACCGATCGTCTCAACCTATCCTGAGTCGATCAGTTCATCACATGAGCCGATCGGTTCACCAACCTGAGCCGATTGGTTCATCACATGAGCCGATCAGTTGGGAGTGCAAACTGTACAAAATCAATCAATTGTAGTTTCAATCAATCTGATACTCTAATCAATCGGTCCAACGCCTTGAACACTATGCTACTGAGCTATCAATTGATTGAGTGCTTAATTGAACTACTAAACTCCTTTAG
Source organism: Alisma plantago-aquatica (assembly GCA_963693085.1). NCBI lineage: Eukaryota > Viridiplantae > Streptophyta > Magnoliopsida > Alismatales > Alismataceae > Alisma > Alisma plantago-aquatica. The sequence continues at coordinate 245,593,825 of OY856409.1, forward strand.
TAATCAATCTAAACATTATTTGTGGATAAACTCCTCTTCTAGGTTAAATCCTATGTGTGTGACCCTACAGGCCCATTTCACATTGGCAGTGAAAGTCCATAACACTTATGACTTCACAAGAAAAGAGCGGTGCCTAGTCGCACATCAATGCTAGCCAAGTGAAAAGGAAAGTTGGAGAATAACTTTCAATCCTAAAATTTGTGATCGGTGTTATAGTGAATGTATAATTCCTTTGTCTCTGATATCCCAATTGAACTCAAGGCATGGAACAGTCATCCTGTCAATGTTCATTCACTTTCTTGATCTCAGAGTAGATTGGAGGACATATGTATGCCATCAATATCACATATTGATTCACACATGCGTTCACACGCCTATCTCAATCCTACTCGTCAAGTGGCCATGGATATCAAACTCCCTCAGGATGGAAAAATCCCATATCTATCACTCACCTCTCAAAAGCCCCATGTGTCAAAGCCACCCAATCATCACCTTTATAACAACCCATGTTTTAGGACTGAATTTGATGATGTCAAAGTGTACCCAACAACATGTGTTGAGTGTAGTGAGTTTAGGTCAAAGAATCACACTCACCACTATCACTGTGAGAACTGACTGTGACTACCATGTCATAGTTCCTTGTGTCAAACTCACAGTGGGTCTGTCTGGTATACTTGTTCTCCGACAAGTACCTATGTGTTTGGTTTGATATCTCCATATCATGAATAATGAGATGTTGTCATCAACCAACACCACAATCTAGTCTTGTGTGTCATTGATGTCTATCTACCTTACACAATGACATCTGACTAGGGACATAATAAGAATGTACAAACTCTTAGCATCTGTATGATCTCATCGTTCAGGTCCTCAACCTGAAAGAATACGTCATTGAGTACTGTCATTCTCTAGACATTCAATCTGTTCTATCATTATCTCATATGACTGAACCAGAAAGAATTGGAAGCTTGCCTTTGATGCTTATCAAATCAATCTCAATGTATCCCACCAATCATCCCATGATTGGCTCTCAGGGCATACATACCAACATGGAGGTCGTGGAAAATTTGCTCGCCTAGAAGAAGAAGTTGATACAACTCAACCACTTCTCCCTGCAATCTTCCTTAATGATGAGCACTGTCGTCTGGAGTATTAGAACCTTCCCGTGGTTTGCATGAAATGTGGTAGAATGGGGCATGCTGACTCTAAGTGCACCTTCATCAAGGTTGTAGTCCCTGTGAACCATCTATGTCCAACGCAACCTCACTATGAGCATCAATCACATACACATCGTCAATCCATGCTCCCAAACTGGCGTGACGTACAACATAGAAGAAGGAAGGACTACCTCCAGGTATACAAATTACTATAACTGAGACCAATAAAAATACATTTGATGCAGGCACCATGCAAAAGTCAGGAAACGTCTAGGGGGACAACACATCAGACAAGGAAGAGGATGATTGGGAAACAATTGTCCATAGAAAAAACAAGAAGAAGGAGGTCAAAACTCAAGCAAGGCAACCACCACCTAAAACCCTATCACACAATTTGACTATCATCCTAATTGATGACCAAGTCTTTGAGGATAGACATACCGTTCCAAGTGATGGTGGAGCATTTGTATTCAAGGGTGCCACTCCACACAACCCTGACAAATCCCCGTATGTATTCTGATCAGGCGATAATGGTGTAGGTAATGGAGTTCTGCTACATAACTGAAAGGTGATCTACCAGAATATTCATGGTTAGCCCAGGAAGGGAGTGTAAGAAGGGAAAGATCTCCCTACTAGACAACAATATAGGTGACCACCAACCAAATACGCACTCAACTTTGATGAGGATTACTAGATCATGGAAGATGTCACTAACGAAGACAAGAAGGAAACACCACTGATAGAAGACACTGGCCAGGACGTGGGCATGCGTGCAACTATGAACTGAGGAACTCCCTCTCTTATCCAACATGTATATTATGCTTAACATTATGTGCTAGAACTTCTAAGGAGCTTTCTCTAAGGAAACAATGTGTCTTATCAAAGAATACAAATTGAATTACAAGATTAAGATCCTAGTTTTTCTATAAACACAGTGCAGCGGTAAATCAGCTTACACAATCATCAAAAAACTTGGATGTTCTTCCTCTCACAGAGTCGAAGCTATCAGTTTCTCAGGTGGGATATGAATTTTGTGGGATGACGCTCAGTGCAATGTTGACATCATCTATAACCACTGTCAGATCATTCATTGCAGACTAAATGATTCTTGACACATTTCTTTTGTTTACGGGAGCCCTAGTCCCATTAAACACTACCTACTATGGTCCAGACTACTTGAAATTGTTCCCACTATTCATGGTGCACGAGCATGGTTGGTGACTTTAATACCATGTTGGACACTATAGAAAAGAAGGGAGAAATCACTTTGATTGTTGTAATAGTCACCTATTCAAAGAACTTCTCAAACAAGTGGGCTTGGATGAGGTACGTATGCACGGAAAATTCTACAAGTTCAAGAAGCTCCAATTGTTAGAGAAACTAGACAGAGTTGTCGCTAATGATGACTGGTTGTCTATGGATGGTGGGTACAAATTGATTGTACTACCTCATCTTTATTTAGATCATAACCCAATTCTCATATCCAACACTGGTCACCAAGATGCAAGAAAGTGAGCATTCAAAATGAAGGCTAGGTTGGCATCATCACCTGAGTTCCACAAGAAGTTTTTACCACAATGGAACACCAATTTTCCATTCCTAGAAGCCCTACCCATCTTTCAACAAGATGCTATCAAATGGGAACAAATCAAGGAAAAAAAGCACATCATCACCAAGCTTGACCGTTGTCAGGTACTTAATAGAATACACCCTTGCTTAGCTAATGAACTTTTATCTATTTCACTTCAAGAACAATTCAGTCAAATCATACTTCAAGAAGAAATGAACTGGAAAAAAAAAATCACACATCACTTGGCTATAGGCTGGTGAGGGGAATACCAAGTTCTTTCATTCCTTTGTTAAATTAAGAAGACACTTCATCAATATTGGCCAACTACGAAATGAAGATGGTGAATGGATTGATAATCCAACAGAACTTAAAATAATGATCCGAAGCTACTTCATTGCTCTTATGACTACTAATAATAGTGCACCTGCCCATCCAAACAACATCAATGGCTTCATAGGAACCTTCACTCAACTACTACCATGGGAGTTAAACTTCACTGCACGCACCCCTGAACCAGAGGAAATTAGGAAAACAACATTCCTAATGTCCCCATCCAAAGAACCCGGGCCCGACAGTGTTTACACCAAGTTCTTACAATCCAATTGGAGTAAGTTAAAAAAACTCTATTAATACCATAGTCTAAAACACATTCAACACCAGACATATAGACCAACGCCTAACATATTCATGTATGGTTCTCATCCCAAAGATGAGGCGACTTCTCCGTTGTTCAGACCTAAGACCAATATCATTAAATAACTATTGTTTTAATCTAATCTCAAAGATATTGGTGGAACTACTCAATCTGCATATCAAAAACACAATCTCTGAGATGTACTGCAATTTTATTCATGGTTGGTGGATTAGTGACAACATCCTGCTTATCCAAGAAGTTATCCATTCAACGAGACAGAAGTCCATACAAAAAAAATGGGTCTGCATCAAGCTTGACCTCTCTATGGCCTTTGATAGAATGTGTTAGTCATTCATCAGACACACTCTAGTAAATATTGGACTACCACACATTACCATAAAGTTGATTATGAATATAATATCAACAGGTAGCACATCTATCTTGTGGGAAGGTGCCCCATTGATCCTTACCATTTTTCTCAACGTGTGTGCCAAGGCAATCCCCTCAGCCCTTACTTATTCATCTTATGTACCAATTAGTTGTCAATGCTCAATGGAATCCCATCCACCTTGCGCACCATTTCTCACCACTATTGTATGTATTCTTTGCAAATGACATTCTTTTTATGGATGAGGCAGACACAACACAGGTGTAACATACCTAAACTAGAACCCTACCCTAGTACTTTTACCCTTTTGTCTTAGCCAAACAAGGATAAGCTAATTCATATAATTAAGCCAATAATGGAACATAAAATGGGCCACCTCAAGTATATAAGGAAATACATAATAATTTGTGCTTAATAATGACTCATTTGAATGATAATAAGAAATTAATTGGATAAATAATGAACTAATGGGACCCTAATGGGCCATATGTCATATCTCATAAAAATAAATCCCAAAAGTAAAATCTAAGTTTAAAATCGTGTTCCTTGGGTCCCAATTACCTTGGGAGTCAAATTTCACGACATTTACATAATAATAATTCATTTAATTCAAATTGGAAAAAGAAGAAGTGAGTTTTCCTCAAAATATCAAATAAAATAATAAATGTCTCCAAAAGAGGAAAATAATCTTAGATTCATAATCTAAATAATAAATATAGCCTTTGGGTGGATTTTTATCCAATTTGGAGAAAGTTTTCTTAAAAGGTGAAATCTGGAGAGAGAAAGTGTGTAGAACCTTCAAAATATTAAATAAATATACAAACAACTCCAAAATGTAAAATGTATAGCAAATTCTTATCCAATACATTAAATATGACTTGAGGGTCAAGTTTTATCAAATTTGGATAATCTTGATGCCATTAATGAGGGAGGAAAGAGAAAATGAGATTTGATTTATTTAACCCACTAAAAGTTTCCATAAGGCAAAACTAAGTGCATAATTGGAATATACATGTTTAACATAACTTATGTGCAAAGTTGGTTTCATTTGGATAAGAAAAGGACCTTTAGAAGGGTAAAGAGAAAATATGTGCATTAAATATATTTCACTTTGGTCACAATTAATATTTCTTCAATTTTCTATAGTTCTCAAATTGATCTGTCCCACGATTAATTTCTTTTCTTTTCACACCATCAGACATCCCAAATTTTAAGTTACCTATTCATGGATCAGATCAATGGCTCGATAGCCTCCTCCTTCATCTGTTTAATCAGACTCAGACTTAGAGTGCTCCACTCAGAGACGAGGTGTTTTTGTTTTCTCGATCTTCTTCTCTTATTCTCCTCAGGACCTATTGACTTTATTTTCATGTTTCTCAGTGCTTCTTGGTTCCAGAGATCCCCACTTTCTTTGGGACTCTCTCTCCCAATCACTGGGTCGATGAGGACTTTCCTTTTTCTCCTCTATTTTCCTAATTTTGAACATTCCTCATTGAAACCTAACTCCACACCTATATATAGGACATTCCCTACAATCCTTGAACACCCAGAAACCTTCTCCAATAGCCAAATTGGTCTAGTTTGCTCTGCATGTACTCTCCCTTCTCCATCTCTCTGTTTCATCGGCATCAAGTTCGTCCGATGATCCTAGTGGTTTTTGCGGCTTTATTTGGTTGGCTTCGAGTAGTGAAGGTGTGGGCAAGCTTCGTGAGCTTCGCCTTGCTCAGATTTTAGGTATTAGAGATTTGCTTCTTTCTATTTGGTTTTTGCTTTTTCCGAAATAGATGACGGTTGGCTCTTCTCCTCGTCGTATTTCTTTCCTTTGCGCTCCAGTTTTGGATGCTTAGCGTATTCCAATTCTTCATTTGGTTCCCAGCTGGCTCATCTTCTTTACCCGACCACCTCAATGTATACAACATTTTGCGGTGAGATTTTCTCGAGATGCACTTGACCATTTTCTTCGCAATTTAGCTCTTTGAGTTTTTCAGAGTCTTGGGAACAAGGTTCATGTTGAACCTTTCGTTTGATTCCCTTTGGTTCACATTTTGGAATTCGAAGTTCCCTTTGCTGTGTTTGGGTTTTGTGAGTTCTCACAGGAAGAACAATGGTATGTGTGATATCCCCTCTCTACCCTCCTTTCTAACCTTCACTCTAGTTTTATCGACGAATGACCTTTTCGTCTTTTCACTCATTCTTTTCTCTGTTGTTTTACATAAGTTGTTGCCGAGCTGGATGAGTCGCCAGCTAGTTTGGGAGGCTCTGATTGGCCGGCCCAATATGCATAGGCCTCTCCCTCTCTCTCTTCTCTCTCACTTTAAAATTATGATTTGATATTTTTCTAATTTCCTATTGGCTGGTTTTGTAAAATGTGTAACTAATTATTCCTTTATCAAAAAAATATGCATAAATATTCAATAAAATGAGAAAAAGAAGATATATCTTTTGATACTAATTTTGTTACCTGATTCTAATATTCAAATAAAAGTGGATATTAATGGATTAATGAAATTAGAAAATATCTCATAAAAATCATAACTAATTAACTATAAGTCAGAAAAATATAATAAAACATGTTTTGGGGTCCTAATAACATAAACTAAAATGTGGCATAGTTTTCATAACCTAATTCACAAAATGATAAAGAGGTGGTTAGATGACCCTCGGCTGGCTTACATGTTTAGTTTTTCCTTTTTGGACACCCATGTGTGGTGAAGTGATGTATAATGTTGTCAAGATTTGTAAATTGTTAGATAATGATCTTTTCTATTGCTACTCATTGTGTTATGATACAAACATGTTGAATGAATTGGTCTCCATCACTTTGGCAAAAAAAAATTTATGTGGTGTTTGGTTCAAGGGATGTTGCCTTTTTATTTCTAGTAGGGAGTGGTTCCCCTCTGGGATCCCACTCCTTATAGCATGGTATCGGAGCCATTAGCAACCGGTTATCTAACTATTTCAAACTCGTCTCCCTTAGGATGTTTACCTTTATCTTAGGTTGCTTACACCAAGGACATTGCCTTGTGCAGGCAAAACCCTAATGGCGGGAGATAACTTGATGGGTAACAACCAGTACGGTTACGAGACATCCAAAAACCCTAGGTTTGGTCAGGGGGCATCAACTTCTTCTGGATCAGGTGTAGTCATCACTCCATAGCAAGAGTTGGCTATGCATCAAAAACTCTTTGCTACTTCCATGAAAGGAATGATGAAAGATCCATATGTACCTAAAACGCCTAAGGATTTCTCAAACATGGAGTTCATGAAGATGCAACCACCTTCCTTCAAGGGGGGAGGAAAGATAGAGATGTTGGCAAAGCTGATGATTGGATGTTAGCCATTGAGAGGACTTTTGATGGTATGGCATGTCCTCCACACCAGAAGGTTAGCTTTTCTTCATATGTCTTGGAAGGACCAACAAGAGTTTGGTGGAATGGAATTGCAAGGACTAGAGATATCAAAACCATGTCTTGAGCGAAGTTTTTGGGTCTCTTCTGTGGGATGTAAATCTATATTGTTGCTTTGAAGAAAAAGGAAGCTGGGTTTTATAGTTTGAAGCAAGGTTCCATGCTAGTGTCTTCTTATGTACAAAAGTTCATGTTGCTTGAGAGATATGCTTCTGGACTTAGTGAAGAACATAGAGTTGACCTATATCTGCAAGGACTAAACTATAACATTGGTCGTGCTCTTACCCCACAACTTCCTTTGACCTTTCAGCAAATGGTTGATAAAGCTTTGGCTGTGGAGTCTTACCTAGGATTCCAACCTAGGGAGTTTTATAAGAAGAGTAAGTCCTCTAGTGATGAATAGAAAAGGGACAAGTGTGCTAAGTGCAATGGTTACCATCCTCCAGGAAAGTGTTCTCAGGACAAACCTCATCATAATACACCAATGGTAAAGTGTTCTCAGGACAAACCTCATCATAATACACCAGTGGTATGCCATTATTGCAATAAACCTGGACACATCTGACCTGATTGCCCTAAGTGTCGTAATGGTCAAGCTCCAGTACAACAACATCAAGCACCTCTTGAAAATCAGGGCAACAATAATGGTAACAATAATAGAGGAAGACATGTGGAAAGAATAGCAAGAAGAGTTTTTGCTTTGGATTGTGAAGAAGTTAATGATGAAGATCAAAAGCAAGTTAACCCATAGTTCCTTAGATTAGTCTTTTCAAATTATGTTTCCTTTTTCATGTTTCTTATGTAGTTGGATGTAAGAAGTATAGTTTAACCTTTTTTATCTTAAGTTAAGTTTGATATTATGAGATGAACCCTTTTAAGGGGTGGTGGATAAGTTTGCTTATGGATGATTTGATTTCGAGGACCAAATCCCTTTAAGGGGTGCTGTGTTGTAACATACATGAACAAGAACCCTACCATAGTAGTTTTACCTTTTTCTTACCAAAACTAGGATAAGCTAATACATGTAATTAAGCCAATAATGGAACATAAAATGGGTCATCTCAAGTATATAAGGGAATACATAATAATTTCTACTTAATAATGACTCATTTGGATGATAATAAGAAATTAATTGGATAAATAATGAACTAATGGACCATATGACATATCTCATAAAAATAAATCCCAAATGTAAAATCTAAGTTTAAAATTGTATTCATTGGGTCCCAATTACCTTGGGAGTCAAGTTTCACGGCATTTACATAATAATAACTCATTTAATTCAAATTGGAAAAAGAAGAAGTGTGTTTTCCTCAAAATATCAAATAAAATAATAAATGTCTCCAAAAGAGGAAAATAATCTTAGATTCATAATCTACATAATAAATATAGCCTTTTGGTGGATTTTTATCCAATTTGGAGAAAGTTTGCTTAAAAGGTGAAATCTGGAGAGAGAAAGTATGTAGAACCTTCAAAATATTAAATAAATATACAAACAACTCCAAAATGTAAAAATTATAGCAAATTCTTATCCAATACATTAAATATGACTTGAGGGTCAAGTTTTATCAAATTTGGATAATCTTGATGCCATTAATGAGGGAGGAAAGAGAAAATGAGATTTGATTTATTTAACCCACTAAAAGTTTCCAAAAGGCAAAACTAAGTGCATAATTGGAATATACGTGTTTAACATAACTTATGTGCAAAGTTGGTTTAATTTGGATAAGAAAAGGACCTTTAGAAGAGTAAAGAGAAAATATGTGCATTTAATATATTTCACTTTGGTCACAATTAATAATTCTTTGATTTCCTATAGTTCTCAGATTGAAATGTCATGCGATTAATTTCTTTCCTTTTCACACCATCGGACGACCCAAATTTTAAGTTTCCCATTCGCAGATCAGATGAATGGCTTGGAAGCCTCCTCCTTCACCCATTTAATTTAACTCAGACTTGGAGTGATCCGCTCAGTGATGAGGTGTTTTCATTTTCCCGATCTCCTTCTCCTATCCACCTCAGGGCTTTTTGGCTTTCGTTTTGCATTTGTTGCCACTTCCCAGTTCCAAAGATCCCCACTTTCTTTGGGACTCTCTCTCCCAGTCGTTGGGTCAATGAGGACTTTCCTTATTCTCCTCTATTTTACTAATCTTGAACATTCCTTGTTGAACCCTAAATCCACACCTATATATAGGACCTTCCCCACGATCCTTGAACACCCAACAACCTTCTCCAACATCCACTTTGGTCTGCTTTGCTCTGCATATATCTCTCCCTTCTCCATCTCTTTGTTTCATTGGCGGCGAGTTCGTCTGAGGATACTAGTTGTCGGCGGGGCTTGTTTTTGGTTGGCTTCAAGTTGTGATGGTGTGGGCAATCTTTGTGACCTCCGCCTTGCTCAAATTTTAGGTATTGGAGATTTGCCTCTTTCTATTTGGTTTTTGCTTTTTCAGAAATAGACAATGGTTGGCTCTTCTCCTCATCGTATATCATGCCTTCACGCTCCAATTTTGGATGCTTAGTGTCTTCCCATTCTTCATTTGGCTCCGTGCTAGCTCATCTTATTTAATCGGCTACCTCAGTTAATACAACATTTTGTGGTGAGATTTTCACAAGCTGCACTTGACCATTTTGTTGCGATTTAGCTCTTTGAGTTCGCCAGAGTCTTGGGAATAAGGTTCATGTTGAACCTTTTGCCTTATTCCCTTTGGTTCAAGATTTGGAACTCGAAGTTCCCTTCACTGTGTTTAAGTTTTATGAATTCTCAGAGGGGGAACAATGGTCTGTGTAATATCCCCTCTCTACCCTCCTTTCTAACCTTCGCTCTAGTTTTATCGACGAAGGACCTTTTCATTTTTTCTCACGTTCTTTTTTCTATTGTTTTACGTGAGTTGTTGTTGATCTGGATGAGTCGCTAGCTGGATTGGGAGGCTCTGATTGGCTAGCCCAGTCTGCATAGGCCTCTCCCTCTCTCTCTCTTCTATCTCTCACTTTAAAATGATGATTTGGCATTTTTCTATTTTCCTATTGGTGGGTTTTGTAAAATGTATAACTAATTATTCCTTTATCAGAAAAATATGCATAAATATTCAATAAAACGAGAAACAAAAGATCTATATTTTGGTACTAATTTTTTTACCTAATTATGATATTCAAATAAAAGTGGATATTAATGGATTAATGAAATTAGCTAATATCTTGTAAAAATCATAACCAATTATCTATAAGTCAGAAAAATAAAATAAAATATGTTTTAGGATCCTAATAACATAAAATAAAATGAGGCATGGTTTTCACAACCTAATTCCCAAAATGATAAAGAGGTGGTTAGGTGACCCTTAGCTTGATCTTTGGCTTACATTTTTAGTTTTTCCTTTTTGGACACCCATGTGTGGTGAAGTGATGTATAATGTTAGCAAGCTCTGTAAATTATTAGATAATGATCTATACCACTACTACTCATCGTGTTATGATAAAAAGATGTAGAATGAATTGGTCTCTAGCCCTTTGGCAAGAAAAACATTTATGTGGTGTTTGGTTTAAGGGATGTTGTCTTTTTATTTCTTGGAGGGAGTGGTTCCCCTCTGGTATCCCACTCCATACTACAGGAAAGCAATATACTAAAAATACTTAATTCATTTGCTACAGTGTCAGGCCAAGTACTCTCAAAAGAAAAATCTCGTTGCTTCTTCTCTTTAAACACCTTGAGGGTGGAAAAATGAGCATTCTGCAGGAAACTCTGTATTGACCACACTAAAGATTTAAGGCACTACCTTGGAGTTCCTATCTTACATCATAGGGTAAATAAAACACCACACCAACAGATTACAACTACGATCAAGGAAAGAATGACGAGTTGCTCAGCAAGACATCTTTCACTAGCAGGAAGAATTACCCTTGCCAAGTCAACTCTACAATTCATCCCCTCATATACCATGCAAACCAAGATCCAAAGCATTATCTCCAATATCATCAAAGAAAAGGAGAACATCCAAAGCATTGTGGCATGTTGGCATAAATGGTAGGATAGAAATGATAGAATCCACAACAATAGACAATCAAGTATACAAAGGAGCATAAAATTCATAAATGGAGAGGACGCAATCTATTATAAGCCTCCCCCTATGGAGAGGACTTATCAAGTCCCTTGCTCACCTGCCTTCATAAAGTCATCTAATTATGAAGCACTCCTCTTCGTAGATGCATCATTCAACTATAACTCCAAAATGGCTGGTGCCGGCATCCATGTCATTAACAATGCTAGAAGATGCATAAATGGATGAGGTACGCAACCTCAACTTTTGAAGATGAAGTCCACACTGCCCTCCTGGAAGGTCAGCTAGGCCAAGAACTTGGTTTAATACATGTTATTCTATTGTTTAACTCCAAGCTTACATTGTTTTTTCTCAATGACAATCGCCCACCAATAGCAAAGCTACTACCCCATTGGAGGAAATTTCAATCTATCAGGACCACTTATATTCATATCACTGCAGTCCATGTTCCACAAGATTTGAATAAGGTTGTTGATGAAATAAAAAAACACATAATGTACCTTTTCCTTTCATGTAATTTAAATTCTCATAAACCTCCTTAGCTCCAAGCTAAGATTAATGTAAACTTAGACATGTTTTGGCCTGAACTAGAGAGCAGGGTGAATAAAGCTTAAATCTCTAGTTGCGCGAAAAAAGTGATAATAGTTGAATGTTAAAAAATAAGTATGACATATTCGTGTGAGTCAATATATGATATGTGAACTCAATTGCATTTCATACAGTTTTCTCTAGTTCAAGGAACATGAATTGACTATTAAAAGGATGATACATGCCTTGTGTTCAATTCGGATATTATAGACAAATGAACTATACATTTATGATAACATTAATCACTGATGTAGGTTGAATTTGTTCTCAAACTTTCCAATTACTTGGGAAGCAATAATGTGTTTCTAAATACCACTCATTTCTTGTGATGTCATAATCTAGTTATGGATATTCACTGCCAATGTAATTTGGGATCTATAGGGTCACACACATAGGATGCACTTGGAATAAGATTTTACTCATGGATAAGATTTAATTCGGTTACTAAAGTATTTAGGTAATCAACTTAAACAACATTGCTTGTCAGTTGGATGAATGAGTGTCTACTTTATCGATTGGATGACCAGTAGGACTATGTCAAGCTATTGATACTGACGTAATGGCAGGCATTAATCATCGCATTAAAAGATAGTATTTTGTGAACAGGAAAGAAATCCAATACACTGACTGGATGTTCCAATCAACTTAGTGGCTTGACAGTTGACTTATGTTGCAATCAACTTAGTGGCTTGACAGTTGACTTACTGGGTGGTCCAATCTATCAAATGGTGATTCATAATAGATGTCAAACTATTAGATCTGACCCTTCATATCCCCAGGTTTTGGGACACCCAAGCCCAACCACTCCTATATAAAGGGGGCAAGGATCGTAGAACTCTTTTATGACAAGATTCCTCATCTCATAGGTATGGTAACGTCTGATCCAGAGGCATATTACCCATAAAAGAGAGAAATGGACAAGGGAAGAAAGTCGACACTACCATGTTGACAACATGAAAGGAAAACTCCTTCCCATGAGTTTTGAAAGTGAGAAGAGGAGTTCCATGTGGTCTGTGTGGACTACATAGAGGCATAGAGGTTGTTGTAACTATTCTATGAGGATGCTATCAACCACTATTTGTGGTGTTGCAGGAGGTCGCCGCCGACCATTTTTTGGGTGCTTCTTAAGAAAGAAACACACCTTTGCATGGATTTTCACTGGACTTGCTCCTGGACTAGGTATATGCCATGCACCCTCCATCCTATTTCACACTTATTGACATGGTCCATTAATTTTTGAGAATATGGAAAGATTTTTTTTTTGTTTCCATCTCTGACTCAATATTTCCCTACACCTCTTTGGGTCACAAATTGTCTAGTAGCATTGTTCATATTGATGTGAGTAGAAAGAATTGGACTTCATGATCTACTTCTTATGATAATCACCCTTTATCCAGGATTCGATTGAGATGTCTGAGGAATAAGGTTATGAAGTATATGTATTTATATTTTTGTGTTAATTTATCTTTGCACTTTTTTATTTCCTTACTAGAAAAAAATTATATATTAGCAAATTTCTAGCATGGTTTTATATTTTATGACATTTTAACAATTTAAAATATTTAATTGAAAATTGAGTTTGAGAGTCAAATCATATTATGGTATTTAGAAATCTTTGATATATAGTCTAAAATATGGAGTCAAATTTGTAATAGAGTAAGGCTTAGCTAGAACATTCTATCATTTTGTGAGCCTACTGTGATGGTGGATTGTGATATTCTATGGATGATTCATTATGGGAGTCATGAATTCCTTAGAAAATGGGTCTATATTAGTTGATGTGGTAGAGGGTCTATGAATAAAACATTGTTTCTGTGTTTATTCTTCATCTATAGAACTTTTGAGATTTTAAAACATAGCATAATTGGTTATTATAAAAAAATTCAGGCATCCTCCCATGAATATGGTTTAATTGCATAACTAGATTGCATATATTTATAAGACGAAGGAGGTCAAGATAGAAAGTTTTGCATGACTCAAAACCTACACCATCTGGTGTATGTTCAGTTGCATTGGAATTGATTTCAATAGTGGTTCCTTTTTGGGATCTTCTCAGTAATTTTTTCCACTTAAGAAATGTCGTTCTGAATCCCACTCTTGAGTATGTGGCTAAAATCACTCACTTCTTATGCAGGATCGATGCCCTCTTGTCCCAAGGAAGTCAAGTTGGATTTCAAAATTGGATGATCTTCTAGGCATACAAAAACTCATAGCTACTTGGTGGTTGAGCAAAGATGGCCACTTCATTAAATTGGCTTTTTTGTGGGGTCTGTTCATGTAGAAATAATGTCTGATCACCAGATATGCCATGTTTTTTAGTGTATACCATGACCATCTTGTCTGATTTGCTCTTTGGAGAAACAATTGGTCAAGCAATGGTGACTGTTGGAGGATTCTAACGAAATGAAATTATCGTTCCTTTGTTATTGAGCAAGAAATATGAGGGCCAAGATGAAGCATAGTTGACATGAAAGATATGAAAACCCTTCATGAGTTTTCATATTTATCTAGGGATGTTCATTGGCCCTTCCATTGGTATGTGTGCCTTGAGAGCCGGTCATATGATGATTGTAATATCATATCTTGTAATTGTGTTGATTAATAATTAAGATAATTTTGTTTATATGTTTGTTCAATTATGAGATGATGATATAACATGATAGATGTATGAAGATGTTGCTCATCAATGACATATGTCTTCTGGTTGAGGACTTGAAAAGTGAGATTATATGTATGATAAGAGTATAAATATTCTTGTTATATCCCTAGCCAGATATTATTGTGGAACATGATAGACAATAATAATACATAAGACTAGAATGTGTGTTGGTTGATGACTGAACTTCACTAGTCATGATATGTGATATCAAATCAAAGACATATGTACTTGTTAGAATACAGTGTACCATACAGACTCGCATTGAGAAATGATACATGGATTTCAGTCATAATCCGATCTCAATGTGATAGTGGTCATTGTGATTGTTAGACCCAAAGTCACTACACTCATCACATGTTGTTCAATGTATTTTAAGATCATACAACATGACCATGAATAAGGGTTTCCATAAAGGTGATGCTTGGGTACATTGTAACACATTAGGATTGACTGTATGTGATGCAGATGGGATTCACCCCTCCTAGTAGAGTTGATATCCTGGCCACCTGATAAGTGAGACTATGAACATGTATAGGCATAGTCATGTGAGTCTCTATATGATATTAAGATCATATGCATCTCTACAGTCTTCTCTTGTTCATGGAACATGGATCAAATGATTAAGAGGATGATGATTCCATGCCTCAAATTCAATTTGGGAATCTAAGATAAAGGAATTATACAACCATAGTAACACTCATCACATTCAGGGTTGTTAGGAATCATAGAGGATCTACACTGAACACAAACTGTGAACTCGGGTGGGTAGAGTTGAACCCAACTAGGTCTGGGTAAACCCGACTACATTCATCTAAGCCCGATCAGTTCCTAGGTTCTAGTCGGATCTCATTGATAGGTGTTCTACACCAATATTCCATTGGACATCCTCCTCTCATATTTCTATCCAAACTACCTTCTCTTACCCATTCCTATCGCTAATCTTTCATTCCAAATAGAAATAGAGGTTCAAACAAGAAAGTGATCAACCAAACCAGAAATCATAACTGGTAAGAGAAGGTAGAATAGGTAACATACTAGATCTGGATTAAAACTACCTTCTTAAGGAAAACGTACATAAACATGCCCAAAATGGGATACTAGCCAAGAAGGAGCTCAACTAGCCATGGAAAAGCATAGTCGGCACCGAACAAAGATGGAAGAACATCATTTGTATAGATACTAAGGAGAAAAGTAGAAGAAAGAGGTATAAGAAGAGATCTAGTCCATAGAGGAGAGGTGTCTCTTGCTCCTTAGCCTCTATTCAAGCTATATCTCATCCTTGGGTCGACCTCCTTAATCTTCAGGACTCCTTCTCCTTATTTTGCCCCAAACAACAGCTTTGGTGGATGTATGAAGGTGGAAGGTGGTTTGGAATGGCTGGAAGGTGGTGAATGATGGTGGAAATTGTGGTGGAGGGATGGATGTAGGGTGTGTTCTTCATCCCTTTTGGATCTTGGAACTCTTACATAGAGCTCTTAGAACCTCTCGAACCAGGTGGAATGTGGAACTGAATAGAACCCCTTTCTAGGTAGTCGGTGGTAGATATACATAGGAGTGGTTAGTAGTTGCTAAAGATGTTCAACAGTCACCAAGATTGAAGGGGCTTAGTAGTCACTAATCTTAGCAGTCAATGATGTTGATGGTCAAAGAAGTTTTGGTCTTAGGGGTCACCAAGGTTTTAGTCTCAGCGGTCACTAAAGGATTTGGTTTTAGCAGTCACCAAGGATATGGTACAAGCAGTCACCAAGGATGTGGGTTGTCAGAAGATGTTGAAAATGAACAACGGACGATGAGTGTGAAGATCAACAATGTTCATTGAGATCTTTAGTGGTCGCTGACTTTTGGAAGTCCCATTGGTCGCTAACCTACTAGATCCTCATTGGTCACTGGTGATGCTCTATATGAACACTGGGGGGGGGCAATTACGATAGGTCGATGGGCCAGTTTCGGTGAATCTTCTAACCCATAAGGATGATCACTGATTATGGGGTTGACCATAAAATTTTGGATCCTTAATATCAAAAGTTTTTTATGCTTGGAAGTGCACATAACGTGATGTTTGATGGGGCAAAATCTACAGAATTGATGTCTTCTTGAGTTTGGTGCCTACAAGTCCCAAAATTAGCTAGTTGAGCAACTCTATCTTTGAAAAGATATAATTTACTAAAAGATAAGATAATCATGTTATTTTGTCATATTAAGGCAACAACAACACTAAGCTATAGAGAAATTCTTAGCATAAATGCCAAAATTTGGGTGTTATCATGTCATAAATTGGTTAGGGATATTCATTGTCAATGTAATTTGCGACCTATAGGGTCACACACGTAGGATACACCTAGAATAAGACTTTAATAATGAATAAGATTTAACTTGGTTGCTAAAGTGTTTAGGTAATCAAATTAAACAAATTTGGTAAATAAGTTGACTGACAGGTATGCCAGTGAATTGACTGGAGAGTCCTGTCCAAAGACTGGGATGAACAGATATGGCTGATGCAAATAATCAATCGACCGATTAGAATATCCAATCAGGCAAGTTGACATATTCCCAATTAGATTGTCAAAATAAACCAATCAATCGACTGGCCAAGTGAGTATGTTGATATTATGACGTGTATTAATCATCACATCAAAAGCAAGTACTTTTGTGAATAAGAAAGTATTCCAATAGACCAATTAGAACGTACATTATACTAGCTAGAGTACCAGCCGATCGACTGGATATTTGCAGTAATAATTAAATCATGAAAATTTGTCTCTTTGACTCCCAATTGATCTCGAACCTAGGCCCTAACCATCCTATAAATAAGAGGGGGATTAGTCAAGTCTTTCATAATACACTACTAAGAATGATAAACATTGTCTTTTCACAAGTGATGGTATCGTGGGAGCCCAAGCATGGCTTAACCATAAAAGGGAGAGACATCAAAGGAGAACAAAATAGCACTAACACATTGGCATCGAAGGGACAAACTCTTTCCCATTTGCTCTAGCAATTGAGACGAGGAGTTATTGGTGGTCCTTGTGGAATACAATAGAGCGTGGAGGTTGTCGCCAACATGATAGGAGGACTACATCAGTTGCTATTTGTGGTGTCATACTAGGAGGGAACCCGACCACTATCCAAGTGTTGTCATATATAGAAGCACCATGCAATGAGGATTGTCATTGGACTTGCTCCATGACTAGGTATCTGCCTCGTAATCCCTCTTTCCTAAATACATCGTGGTGACGTAATCTATTGGTTTGGGATATGGACAATTTTCTTTTATTTTTGCTACCTTATTTGCTATCTGATTTCCCAACAATGGTATGAGAGTTATGCTAATCTATGATGTATCAGGAATTAATAGATATGATCAGGTTTTGTTTTATGATTTATATATTGCAAATGATGTGAATATGTAAAATGATTAATGTGCATATCTGATTAAAATCATGTACACTCTAATATATATGATATGTGTCACCATAATATTTGTTTTAATGATGGATGAATGTGAGGTTATGGCCAAAACCATTTGTGGATGTGTGTGCTTTGTTGAATTATTTTATTCTTGATGTTATTTGGTTTGCATAATGAACGTCTACCTTTTTATTCACATTTAAGTTAATTCTTCTCTTCCTATACTCCCCTCAGATGTAACTTGAAGTTTCACTTTTACAGTGTAATAAAAAGTTAATAATAAGTTAATAGGAATAACATAGTTTTAATTTATGTTTTGGCAAGAGAAGACGTTCTACACCAGATGAGTTGACTGACTGGAATTTGAATCGATCAATAAGAGGACTGAATAGGCCATAGACAGGAGGAGACAGTCGATCAACTGGAGGCCCAAATGATCAACTAGAGTCTAGACACTACATGAGCGATGAGCTAGTCAACCGATCCATGAAGACCAATCAATCAACTAGTAGGTCAAACGATTCTTGACACATTACTTTTGTTTATGGGAGCCCAAGTCCCATTAAACACTACCTGCTATGGTCCTGACTACTTGAAATCGTTCCCACTATTCATGGTGCACGAGCATGGTTGATGACTTTAATACCATGTTGGACACTAAAGAAAAGAAGGGAGAAATCACTTTAATTGTCGCAATAGTCACCTATTCAAAGAACTTCTCAAACAAGTGGGCTTGGGTGAGGTACTTATGCACGGCAAATTCCACAAGTTCAAGAGGCTCCAATTCTTGGAGAAACTAGACATAGTTGTCGCTAATGATGATTGGTTGTCTGTGGATGGTGGGTACAAATTGAGTGTACTACCTCATCTTTATTTAGATCATAACCCAATTCTCATATCCAACACTGGTCACCAAGATGCAAGAAAGTGAGTATTCAAAATGAAGGCTAGGTTGGCATCATCACCTGAGTTCCACAAGAAGTTTTTACCACAATGGAACAACAATTTTCCATTCCTAGAAGCCCTACCCATCTTTCAACAAGATGCTATCAAATGGGAACAATCAAATATCCGTGCTAAGTTCAAGGAAAAAAAGCACATCATCACCAAGCTTGACCGTTGTCAGGTACTTAATAGAATACACCCTTGCTTAGCTAATGAACTTTTATCTATTTCACTTCAAGAACAATTCAGTAAAATCAAACTTCAAGAAGAAATGAAATAGAAAAAACAATCACACATCACTTGGCTATAGGCTGGTGAGGGGAATACCAAGTTCTTTCATTCCTTCGTCAAAGTAAGAAGACACTTCACCAATATTGGCCGACTATGAAATGAAGATGGTGAATGGATTGATAATCCAACAGAATGTAAAATAGTGATCCGAAGCTACTTCGTTACTCTTATGACTACTAATAATAGTGCACCTGCCCATCCAGACAACATCAATGGCTTCATAGGCACCTTCTCTCAACTACTACCATGGGAGTTGAACTTCATCGCACGCACCCCCGAACCAGAGGAAATTAGGAAAACAACATTCTTAATGTCCCCATCCAAAGAACTCGGGCCCGACAGTGTTTACATCAAGTTCTTACAATCCAATTGGAGTAAGTTAAAAAACTCTATTAATACCATAGTCTAAAACACATTCAACACCAGACATATAGACCAACGCCTAACAGATTCATGTATGGTTCTCATCCCAAAGATGAGGCGACTTCTCAGTTGTTCAGACCTAAGACCAATATCATTAAATAACTGTTGTTTTAATCTCATCTCAAAGATATTGGTGGAACTACTCAATCTGCATCTCAAAAACTCAATCTCTAAGATGTATTGCAATTTTATTTATGGCTGGTGGATTAGTGACAACATCCTGCTCATCCAAGAAGTTATCCATTCAACAAGACAGAAGTCCAGATAGAAAAAATGGGTCTGCATCAAGCTTCACCTCTCTATGGCCTTTGATAGAATGTGTTGGTCATTCATCAGACACACTCTAGTAAAGATTGGACTACCATACATTACCATAAAGTTTATTATGAATATAATATCAACAGGCAGCACATCTATCCTGTGGGAAGGTGCCCCGTTGACCCTTACCATTATTCTCAACGTGTGTGTCAAGGAAATCCCCTCAATCCTTACTTATTCATCTTATGTACCAATTAGTTGTCAATGCTCAATGGAATCCCATCCACCTTGTGTGCCATTTCTCGCCACTATTGTATGTATTCTTTGCAAATGAAATTCTTTATATGGATGAGGCAGACACAACACAGGTCTAACATACCTAAACTAGAACCCTAGCCTAGTACTTTTACCCTTTTATCTTAGCCAAACAAGGATAAGCTAATTCATATAATTAAGCCAATAATGGAACATAAAATGGGTCACCTCAAGTATACAGGAAATACATAATAATTTTTGCTTAATAATGACTCATTTGAATGATAATAAGAAATTAATTGGATAAATAATGAACTAATGGGACCCTAATGGGCCATATGACATATCTCATAAAAATAAATCCCAAAAGTAAAATCTAAGTTTAAAATCTTGTTCCTTGGGTCCCAATTACCTTGGGAGTCAAGTTTCACGACAATTACATAATAATAATTCATTTAATTCAAATTGGAAAAAGAAGATGAGTATTTTCCTCAAAATATCAAATAATATAAGAAATAACTCCAAAAGATGAAAATAATCTTAGATTCATAATATACATAATAAATATATCCTTTGGGTGAATTTTAATCAATTTGGGGAAAGTTTGCTGAAAAGGTGAAATCTGGAGAGAGAAAATGTGTAGAACCTTCAAAATATTAAATAAATATACAAACAACTCCAAAATGTAAAAATTATGGCAAACTCATATCCAACACATTAAATATGACTTGAGGGTCAAATTTTATCAAATTTGGATAATACTGATGCCATTAATGAGGGAGGAAAGAGAAAATGAGATTTGATTTATTTAACCCACTAAAAGTTTCCAAAATGCAAAACTAAGTGCATAATCGAGATCTACATGTTTAACTTAACTTATGTGCAAATTTGGTTTTATTTGGATAAGAATATGGCCCTTAAAATAGGAAAGGGAAAATATGTGCATTAAATATATTTCACTTTGGTTACAATTAATATTTCTTCAATTTTCTATAGTTCTCAGATTGATTTGTCACACGATTAATTTCTTTTCTTTTCACACCATCAGACATCCCAAATTTTAAGTTACCTATTCATGGATCAGATGAATGGCTCGGAAGCCTCCTCCTTCATCCGTTTAATCTGACTCAGACTCAGAGTGCTCCACTCAGAGACAAGGTGTTTTTGTTTTCTCAATCTATTTCTCCTATTCTACTCATGACCTTTTGGCTTTATTTTCATGTTTCTCACTGCTTCTCGATTCCAGAGATCCCCACTTTCTTTGGGACTCTCTCTCCCAATCACTGGGTCAATGAGGACTTTCCTTGTTCTCCTCCATTTTCCTAATTTTGAACATTCCTCGTTGAACCCTAACTCCACACCTATATATAGGACCTTCCCTACGATCCTTGAACACCCAGAAACCTTCTCCAATAGCCACATTGGTCTAGTTTGATCTGCATGTACTCTCCCTTCTCCATCTTTCTGTTTCATCAGCATCGAGTTCGTCCGATGATCCTAGTGGTTTTTGGGGCTTTATTTGGTTGGCTTCGAGTAGTGAAGGTGTGGGCAAGCTTCGTGAGCTCCGCCTTGCTCAGATTTTAGGTATTAGATATTCGCTTCTTTCTATTTGGTTTTTGCTTTTTCCAAAATAGGTGATGGTTGGCTCTTCTCCTCGCCGTATTTCTTTCCTTTGTGCTCCAGTTTTGGATGCTTAGCGTATTCCAATTCTTCGTTTGGCTCCCAGCTGGCTCATCTTCTTTACCCGGCCACCTCAATGTATACAACATTTTGCAGTGAGATTCTCTCGAGCTGTACTTGACCATTTTCTTCGCAATTTAGCTCTCTGAGTTTGTCAGAGTCTTGGGAACAAGGTTCATGTTGAACTTTTCGCTTGATTCCCTTTGGTTCACATTTTGGAACTCGAAGTTCACTTTTCTGTGTTCGGGTTTTCTGAGTTCTCACAGGAGGAACAATGGTCTGTGTGATATCCCCTCTCTACCCTCCTTTCTAACCTTCACTCTAGTTTTATCGACGAATGACCTTTTCGTCTTTTCATTCATTCTTTTCTCTGTTGTTTTACACAAGTTGTTGCTGAGCTAGACGAGTCGCCAGCTAGTTTGGGAGGCTCTGATTGGCCGGCCCAATATGCATAGGCCTCTCCCTCTATCTCTTCTCTCTCACTTTAAAATGATGATTTGGTATTTTTCTAATTTCCTATTGGCTAGTTTTGTGAAATGTGTAACTAATTATTCCTTTATCAAAAAAATACGCATAAATATTCAATAAAATGAGAAAAAGAATATATATCTTTTGGTACTAATTTTGTTACCTGATTCTAATATTCAAATAAAAGTGGATATTAATGGATTAATGAAATTAGATAATGTCTCGTAAAATCATAACTAATTAACTATAAGTCAGAAAAATATAATAAAATATGTTTTGGGATCCTAATAACATAAGCTAAAATGTGGCATAGTTTTCATAACCTAATTCACAAAATGATAAAGAGGTGGTTAGATGACCCTCGGCTGGCTTACATGTTTAGTTTTTCCTTTTTGGACACCCATGTGTGGTGAAGTGATGTATAATGTTGTCAAGATTTGTAAATTGTTAGATAATGATCTTTTCTATTGCTACTCATTGTGTTATGATACAAACATGTTGAATGAATTGGTCTCCATCACTTTGGCACAAAAAATTTTATGTGGTGTTTGGTTCAAGGGATGTCGCCTTTTTTTCTAGTAGGGAGTGGTTCCCCTCTGGGATCCCACTCCTTATAGCATGGTATCAGAGCCATTAGTAATCGGTTATCTAACTATATTAAACTCGTCGCCCTTAGGATGTTTACCTTTATCTTAGGTTGCTTGCACCTAGGACATTGCCTTGTGTAGGCAAAACCCTAATGGCGGGAGATAACTCGATGGGTAACAACCAGTACGGTTACGAGACATCCGAAAACCCTAGGTTTGGTCAGGGGGCATCAACTTCTGCTGGATCAGGTGTACTCATCACTCCAGAGCAAGAGTTGGCTATGCATTGAAAACTTTTTGCTACTTCCATGAAAGGAATGAGGAAAGATCCATATGTACCTAAAACGCCTAAGGAGTTCTCAATCATGGAGTTCATGAAGATGCAAACACCTTCCTTCAAGGGGGAGGAGACATAGAGATGGTCGACAAAGCTAATGATTGGATGTTAGCCATTGAGAGGACTATTGATGGTATGGCATGTCCTCCACACCAGAAGGTTAGCTTTGCTTCATATGTCTTGGAAGGACCAACAAGAGTTTGGTGGAATGGAATTGCAAGGACTAGAGATATCTAAACCATGTCTTAGGCAAAGTTTTTGGGTCTCTTCAATGGGATGTACATATATATTGTTGCTTTGAAGAAAAAGGTAGCTGAGTTTTATAGTTTGAAGCAAGGTTCCATGCTAGTGTCTGCTTATGTACAAAAGTTCATGTTGGTTGAGAGATATGCTTCTGGACTTAGTGAAGAACATAGAGTTGACCTATATCTGCAAGGACTCTACTATAACATTGGTCGTTCTCTTACCCCACAACTTCCTTTGACCTTTCAGCAAATGGTTGATAAAGCTTTGGCTGTGGAGTCTTACCTAGGTTTCCCACCTAGGGAGTTTGATAAGAAGAGGAAGTCCTCTAGTCATGAATATAAAAGTGACAAATGTGCTAAGTGCAATGGTTACCATCCTCCAGGAAAGTGTTATCAGGACAAACCTCATCATAATACACTAGTGGTATGTCATTATTGCAATAAACCTGGACACATCTGACATGATTGCCCTAAGTGTCGTAATGGTCAATCTGCAGTACAACAACATCAAGCACCTCCTAAAAATCAGGGCAACAATAATGGTAACAATAATAGAGGAAGACATGTGGAAAGAATAGCTGAAAGAGTTTTTGCTTTGGATGGTGAAGAAGTTAATGATGAAGATCAAAAGCAAGTTAACCCATAGTTCCTTAGATTAGTCTTTTCAAGTTATGTTTCCTTTTTCACGTTGGTTATGTAGTTGGATGTAAGAAGTATAGTTTAACCTTTTTTATATTAAGTTAAGTTTGATATTATGAGATGAACCCTTTTATGGGGTGGTGGATAAGTTTTCTTATGGATGATTTGATTTCGAGGACCAAATCCCTTTAAGGGGTGTTGTGTTGTAACATACATGAACTAGAACCCTACCGTAGTAGTTTTACCTTTTTCTTACCCAAACAAGGATAAGCTAATACATGTAATTAAGCCAATAATGGAACATAAAATGGGTCACCTCAAGTATATAAGGGAATACATAATAATTTCTACTTAATAATGACTCATTTGGATGATAATACGAAATTATTTGGATAAATAATGAACTAATGGACCATATGACATATCTCATAAAAAGAAATCCCAAAAGTAAAATATAAGTTTAAAATCGTATTCCTTGGGTCCCAATTACCTTGGGAGTCAAGTTTCACAGCATTTACATAATAATAATTCATTTAATTCAAATTGGAAAAAGAAGAAGTGTGTTTTCCTCAAAATATCAAATAAAATAATAAATGTCTCCAAAAGAGGAAAATAATCTTAGATTCGTAATGTACATAATAAATATAGCCTTTGGGTGGATTTTTATCCAATTTGGAGAAAGTTTTCTTAAAAGGTGAAATCTGGAGAGAGAAAGTGTGTAGAACCTTCAAAATATTAAATAAATATATAAACAACTCCAAAATGTAAAACTTATAGCAAATTCTTATCCAATACATTAAATATGACTTGAGAGTCAAGTTTTATCAAATTTGGATAATCTTGATGCCATTAATGAGGGAGGAAAGAGAAAATGAGATTTGATTTATTTAGCCCACTAAAAGTTTCCAAAAGGCAAAACTAAGTGCATAATTGGAATATACATGTTTAACTTAACTGATGTGCAAAGTTGGTTTAATTTGGAAAAGAAAAGGACGTTTAGAAGAGTAAAGAGAAAATATGTGCATTAAATATATTTCACTTTGGTCACAATTAATATTTCTTTGATTTCCTATAGTTCTCGGAATCATCTGTCATGCGATTAATTTCTTTCTTTTTCACACCATCGGATGACCCAAATTTTAATTAGCCCATTCACAGATTAGATGAATGGCTCGGAAGCCTCCTCCTTCACCCGTTTAATCTAACTCAGACTCGGAGTGATCCGCTCAGTGATGAGGTGTTTTCATTTTCCTGATCTCCTTCTCCTGTCCTCCTCAGGACTTTTTGGCTTTCGTTTTGCATTTGTTGCCGCTTCCCAATTCCAAAGATCCCCACTTTCTTTGGGACTGTCTCTCCCAGTCGTTGGGTCCATGAGGACTTTTCTTATTCTCCTCTATTTTCCTAATCTTGAACATTCCTTGTTGAACCCTAACTCCACACCTATATATAGGACCTTCCCCACAATCCTTGAACACCCGACAACCTTCTCCAACATCCACTTTGGTCTGCTTTGCTCTTCATATATCTCTCTCTTCTCCATCTCTTTGTTTCATTGGCGGCGAGTTCATCTGAGGATCCTAGTGGTCGGTGGGGCTTGTTTATGGTTGGCTTCGAGTTGTGAAGGTGTGGGCAAGCTTTGTGACCTCCTCCTTGCTCAAATTTCAGGTATTGGAGATTTGCCTCTTTCTATTTGGTTTTTTCTTTTTCAAAAATAGACAATGGCTGGCTCTTCTCCTCGTCGTATATCATGCCTTCGCACTCCAATTTTGGATGCTTAGCGTCTTCCCATTCTTCGTTTGGCTCCCCGTTGGCTCATCTATCAAGACCACACCAATAGATTACAACTACGATCAAGGAAAGAATGACGAGCTGCTCAGCAAGACATCTTTCACTAGCAGGAAGAATTACCCTTGCCAAGTCAACTCTACAATTCATCCCCTCATATACCATGCAAACCTAGATCCAAAGCTTTATCTCCAACATCATCAAAGCAAAGGAGAACATCCAAAGCATCATGACATGTTGGCATAAATGGTAGGATAGAAATGATAGAATCCACAACAATAGACAACCAAGTATACAAAGGAGCATAAAATTCATAAACAGAGAGGACGCCATCTATTATAAGCCTCCCCCTATGGAGAGGACTTATGAAGTTCCTTGCTCACCTGCCTTCATAAAGTCATATACTTATGAAGCACTCCTCTTCGTATATGCATCATTCAACTATAACTCCAAAATGGCTGGTGTTGGCATCCATGTCATTAACAACACTAGAAGATGCATAAATGGATGAGGTACTCAACCTCAGCTCTTGAAGATGAAGTCCACACTGCCCTCCTGGAAGGTCAGCTAGGCCAAGAACATGGGTTAATACATGTTATTTTGTTGTTTGACTTCAAGCTTACATTGCTTTTTCTCAATGACAATTACCCAGTAGTAGCAAAGCTACAGCCCCATTGGAGGAAATTTCAATCTATCAGGACCACTTATGTTCATATCACTGCAGTCCATGTTCCACAAGATTTGAATAAGGTTGTTGATGAAATAAAAAAAACACATCATGTACCTTTTCCTTTCATGCAATTTAAATTCACATAAATCTCCTTGGCTCCAAGCTAAAATTTATGTAAACTTAGACATGTTTTGGCCTGAACTAGAGAGTAGGGTGAATAAAGCTTAAGTCTCTAGTTGCGTGAAAAAAAAAGTGATAATAGTTGAATGTTAAAAAATAAGTATGACATATTCATGTGAGTCAATATATGATATGTGAACTCAATTGCATTTCATACAGTTTGCTCTAGTTCAAGGAGCACGAATTGATTGTTAAAAGGATGATGCATGCCTCGTGTTCAATTCAGATATTATAGACAAAGGAACTATATGTTTATGATAACATTAATCACTGATGTAGGTTGAATTTGTTCTAAAACTTTCCAATTACTTGGGAAGCAATAATGTGTTTCTAAATACCGCTCATTTCTTGTGATGTCATAATCTAGTTATGGACATTCACTGCCAATGTAATTTGGGATCTATAGGGTCACACACATAGGATGCACTTGGAATAAGATTTTACTTATGGATAAGATTTAACTTGGTTACTAAAGTATTTAGGTAATCAACATAAACAACATTACTTGTCAGTTGGATGAATGAGTGTCTACTTGATCGATTGGATGACCAGTAGGATTATGTCAAGCTATTGATACTGACGTAATGACGTGCATTAATCATCACATTAAAATATAGTATTTTGTGAACAGGATAGAAAGCCAATACACCGACTGGATGTTCCAATCAACTGAGTGGCTTGATATTCAACTTACTGGGTGGTCCAATCTATCAACTGGTGATTCATAATAGATGTCAAACTATTAGATCGGACCCTTCATATCCCCAGGTTTTGGGACACCCTAGCCCAACCACTCCTATATAAAGGGGGAAAGGATCGTAGAACTCTTGTATGACAAGATTCCTCATCTCATAGGTATGGTAACGTCTGATCTAGAGGCATATTACCCATAAAAGAGAGAAATGGACAAGGGAAGAAAGTCGACACTACCATGTTGACAAAAGGAAAACTCCTTCCCATGAGTTTTGAAAGTGAGACGAGGAGTTCCTTGTGGTCTGTGTGGACTACATAGAGGCATAGAGGTTGTTGTAACTATTCTATGAGGATGCTATCAACCACTATTTGTGGTGCTGCAGGAGGCCTCCGCCGACCATTTTTTGGGTGCTTCTTAAGAAAGAAACACACCTCTGCATGGATTTTCACTGGACTTGCTCCAGGACTAGGTATATTCCTTGCACCCTCCATCCTATTTCACAGTTATTGATGTGGTCCATTAATTTTTGAGAATATGGAAAGATTTTTTTTGTTGCCATCTCTGACTCTATATTTCCCTACACCTCTTTGGGTCACAAATTGTTTGGTAGCATTGTTCATATTGACGTGAGTAGAAAGAATTGGACTTCATGATCTACTTCTTATGATAATCACCCTTTATCTAGGATTCGATTGAGATGTCTGAGGAATAAGGTTATGAAGTATATGTATTTATATTTTTGTGTTAATTTATCTTTGCACTTTTGTATTTCCTTACTAGAAAAAAATTATAGATTAGCAAATTTCTAGCATGGTTTTATATTTTATGACATTTTAACAATTTAAAATATTTAATTGAAAATTGAGTTTGAGAATCAAATCCTATTATGGTATTTAGAAATCTTTGATATATAGTCTAAAATGTGGAGTCAAATTTGTAATAGAGTAAGGCTTAGCTAGAACATTCTAGCATTTTGTGAGCCTACTGTGATGGTGGATTGTGATATTCTATGGATGATTCATTATGGGAGTCTTGACTTCCTTAGAAAATGGGTCTATATTAGTTGATGTGGTAGAAGTCTATGAATAAAGCATTATTTCTGTGTTTATTCTTCATCTCTAGAACTTTTGAGATTTTAAAACATTGCATAATTGGTTATTAAAAAAAAATCTTCAGGCATCCTCCCATGAATATGGTTTTATTGCATAACTAGATTGCATATATTTATAATATGAAGGAGGTCAAGCTAGAAAGTTTTGCGTGACTCAAAACCTACACCATCTGGTGTATGTTCAGTTGCATTGGAATTGATTTCAATAGTGATTCCTTTTTGGGATCCTCTCAGTAATTTTTTCCACTTTAGAAATGTCGTTCTGAATCCCACTCTTGAGTATGTGGCTAAAATCACTCACTTCTTGTGTAGGATCGATGGCCTATTGTCCCAAGGAAGTCAAGTTGGATTTCAAAATTGGATGATCTTCTAGGCATACAAAAACTCATAGCTACTTGGTGGTTGAGCAAAGATGGCCATTTCATTAAATTGGCTTTTTTATGGGGTCTGTTCATGCAGAAATAATGTCTAATCACCAGATACGCCATGTTTTTTAGTGTATACCATGACCAGCTTGTCTGATTTTCTCTTTGGAGAAACCATTGGTCAAGTAATGGTGACTGTTGGAGGGTTCTTACGAAATGAAATTATCGTTCCTTTATTATTGAGCAAGCAATATGAGGGCCAAGATGAAACATATTTGACATGAAATATATGACAACCCTTCACGGGTTTTCATATTTATCTAGGGATGTTCATTGGCCCTTCTATTGGTATGTGTGCCTTGAGAGCCGGGCATATGATGATTGTAATATCATATCTTGTAATTGTGTTGATTAATAATTAAGATAATTTTGTTTATATGTTTTTTCAATTATGAGATGATGATATAACATGATAGATGTATGAATATGTTGTTCATCAATGACATATGTTTTCTGGTTGAGGACTTGAAAAGTGAGATTATATGTATGATAAGAGTATAAATATTCTTGTTATATCCCTAGTCAGATATTATTATGGAAGATGATAGACAATAATAATACATAAGACTAGAATGTGTGTTGGTTGATGACTGAACTTCACTAGTCATGATATGTGATATCAAATCAAAGACATATGTACTTGTTAGAATACAGTGTACCATACAGACCCGCAGTAATGACTGGGCCCACTGCCCTAGGCTCTAGTAGAGTTTCAGGAATGATGACTGCCCCCACAGACCACCACTAGCCTTAACTGCGCACTTTGTCCACACTGACGCGCAAGCCAGGATCAACTTCCCGACTGGTCACCCATCCTAGTACTACTCTAGGCTGAGCAAGAATAACCGCAGAGTTCTTTAGATATGGGCTCCCGTAAAAGGAGGTGCACCTTGGTGATATGGGTAGTCCAATCATTCCTTTTAAGATCATGTTATCCTAGGACTCAAAGCTGGGATGTTACAATCTCCCCCACTTAGTCTCTTGACGTCCTCGTCAAGGCTCAACTATATGGCCTCATAATCTGACCCCATTTCAGTGCAGACCCACAATGGCCCATGGACACCCGACTCCCGTCCACGGCTACCAGTGCAAGGGCGGCTCCATCTCATCTCTACGATTTGCCCTTTCCAACTTGCCTGGACCGCACGGCTCAAGACTGACATGCCACATGCCCATGTGGGCCCCACCTACTGGAGGGGTTATGGCTCTGATACCATTTGTAATGACTGGGCCCACTGCCCTAGGCTCTAGTAGAGTTTCAGGAATGACGACTGGCCCCACAGACCACCACAAGCCTTAACTGCACACTTTGTCCACACTGACGCGCAAGCCAGGATCAACTTCCCGACTGGTCACCCATCCTAGTACTACTCTGGGCTGAGCACGCTTAACCGCAAAGTTCTTTAGAGATGGGCTCCCAGAAAAGGAGGTGCACCTTGGTGATATGGGTAGTCCAATCATTCCTTTTAAGATCATGTTATCCTAGGCCTCAAACCTGGGATGTTACACCCGCACTGAGAAATAATACATGGATTTCAGTCATAATTCGATCTCAATGTGATAGTGGTCATTGTGATTGTTAGACCCAAAGTCACTACACTCATCACATGTTGTTCAATGTATTTTAAGATCATACAAAATGACCATGAATAAGCATTTCCATAAAGGTAATGCTTGGGTACATTGTGAAACATTAGGATTGAATGTATGTGATGCAGATGGGATTCACCCCTCCTAGTAGAGTTGATATCCTGGCCACCTGATAAGTGAGACTATGAACATGTATAGGTGTAGTCATGTGAGTCTCTATATGATATTAAGATCATATGCATCTCTACAGTCTTCTCGTATTCAAGGAACATGGATCAAATGATTAAGAGGATGATGATTCCATGCCTCAAATTCAATCTGGATCTCTAAGATAAAGGAATTATACAACCATAGTAACACTCATCACATATCTAGGTAGAAGTGTGCCTCCAACTTTCCACTTACTTGGGTATCAATGATGTGTTACTATATACTGCTCATTGCTTGTGATGTCATGATTGGCCATGTGATGGTGTCTGAAAAGTGTAGGCATGATCCCAAAGGTAAATCAGACTTTGAAATTTATAACATGTAACTTCAAGGACCCCCCACAACTCAATACAAGGTCGAAGTAAATATACATGGTCGACCACAGGGACGTGGGGACATTTAGGATGCTTAAAATATTTATGTTATGTTAGTTAAGCCAATCCAATAATGATGCATTTAAAGAACTAGAATGAGTCTATCAAAACAATACAAAAGAAAATAAAACAAAGTAAAGAAAATAGAGCATGTCGAATCCTACTAATCAAGACAAGGAGTTCATGGCTACATAGCCACAAGTTGGGCACTCTATGCACCTGTTCTCAGGCATAGACAACTCTCGAGCACCATAGAAAGCAATATACAACCAAACATAGAACGTATCGTGGTAGATGTTCCTATGGGGGGTCATCCCACTTGCTCTTGTGAAGCATATATAAAACCTCATTAATGATATGAGACCTCTCTCAAGGATAATGGGTCAACACTTCTCAATATTCCATATTTTCTCTCAGGTCCAGAATATTCAGGGATGTTAGGAATCATAGAGGATCTACGCTGAACACAAACGGTGAACTCGGGTGGGTAGAGTTGAACCCAACTGGGTCTGGGTAAACCCGACTACATTCATCTAAGCCCAATCAGTTCATAGGTTCTAGTCGGATCTCATTGACATGTGTTCTACACCAATCTTCCCTTGGACGTCCTCCTCTCATATTTCTATCCAAACTACCTTCTCTTACCCATTCTTATCGCTAATCTCTCATTCCAAATAGAAATAGAGGTTCAAACAAGAAAGTGATCAACCAAAACAGAAATCATAACTGGAAAGAGAAGGTAGAATAGGTAACATACTAGATCTGGATTAAAACTACCTTCTTAAGGCAAAAGTACATAAACATGCCCAAAATGGGATACATAGACAAGAAGGAGCTCAACTAGCCATGGAAAAGCATAGTCGGCACCGAACAAAGATGGAAGAACATCATTTGTATAGACACTAAGGAGAAAAGTAGAAGAAAGAGGTATAAGAAGAGATCTAGTCCATAGAGGAGAGGTGGCTCTTGCTCCTTAGCCTCTATTCAAGCTAGATATCATCCTTGGGTCGACCTCCTTAATCTTCTGGACTCCTCCTTATTCTGCCCCAAACAACAGCTTTGGTGGATGTATGAAGGTGGAAGGTGGTTTGGAATGGCTGGAAGGGGGTGAATGATGGTGGAAATTTTGGTGGAGGGATGGATGTAGGGTGTGTTCTTCATCCCTTTTGGATCTTGGAACTCTCACATAGAGCTCTCAGAACCTCTCAAACCAGGTGGAATGTGGAACCGAATAGAACCCCTTTCTAGGTAGTCGATGGTAGATATACATAGGTGTGGTTAGTGGTTGCTGAAGATGCTCAACAGTCACCAAGATTGAAGGGGCTTAGTAGTCACTAATCTTAGCATTCAATGATGTTGAGGGTCAAAGAAGTTTTGGTCTCAGGGGTCACCAAGGTTTTAGTCTCAGCGGTCATTCAAGGATGTGGTTTTAGCGGTCACCAAGGATATGGTATAAGTGGTCACCAAGGATGTGGGTTGTCAGAAGATGTTGACAATGACCAACGGATGATGAGTGTGAAGATCAACAATGTTCGTTGAGATCTTTAGTGGTCGCTGACTCTTGGAAGTCCCATTGGTCGTTAACCTACTAGATCCTCACTGGTCACTGGTGATGCGCCTTATGTACCCTGGGGGAGGGGGGGGAAATTACGATAGGTCGATGGGCCAGTATCGGTGAAACTTCTAACCCATAAGGATGATCACCGATTATGGGGTTGACCATAAAATTTTGGATCCTTAATATCAAAAGTTTTTTGTGCTTGGAAGTGCACATAACGTGATGTTTGATGGGGAAAAATCTAGAGAATTGATGTCTTCTTGAGTTTGGTGCCTACAAGTCCCAAAATTAGCTAGTTGAGAAACTCTATCTTTGAAAAGATATAAATTACTAAAAGATAAGATAATCATGTTATTTTGTCATATTAAGGCAACAACAACACTAAGCTATAGACAAATTCTTAGCATAAATGCCTAAATTTGGGTGTTATCATGTCATAAATTGGTTATGGACATTCATTATCAATGTAATTTGGGACCTATAGGGTCACACACATAGGATACACCTAGAATAAGACTTTAATCATGAATAAAATTTAACTTGGTTGCTAAAGTGTTTAGTTAATCAAATTAAACAAATTTGGTAAATAAGTCGACTGACTGGTATGCCAGTCAATTGATTGGAGAGTCCAGTCCAAAGACTGGGATGAACAGATATGGCTGATGCAAATAATCAATCGACCGATTAGAATATCCAATCAGGCAAGTTGACATATTCCCAATTAGATTGTCAAAATAAACCAATCAATCGACTGGTCAAGTGAGTATGTTGATATTATGATGTGTATTAATCATCGCATCGAAAGCAAGTACTTTTGTGAATAGGAAAGTATTCCAATAAACCAATTAGAATGTACGATATACTAGCTAGAGTACCAGCCGATCGACTGGATATTTGCAGTAATAATTAAATCATGAAAATTTGTCTCTTTGACTCCCAATTGATCTCGAACCTAGGCCCTAACCATCCTATAAATAAGAGGGGGATTAGTCAAGTCTTTCATAATACACTACTAAGAATGATAAACATTATCTGCTCACAAGTGATGGTAACGTGGGAGCCCAAGCATGTCTTAACCATAAAAGGGAGAGACATCAAAGGAGAACAAATTAGCACTAACACATTGACATCGAAGGGACAAACTCTTTACCATTTGCTCTTGCAATTGAGACGAGGAGTTATTGGTGGTCCTTGTGGAATACCATAGAGCGTGGAGGTTGTCACCAACATGATAGGAGGACTGCATCAGTTGCTATTTGTGGTGTCATACTAGGAGGGCACCCAACCACTATCCAGGTGTTGTCAGATATAGAAGCACCATGCAATGAGGATTGTCACTGGACTTGCTCCATGACTAGGTATCTACCTCGTAATCACTCTTTCCTAAATACATCGTGGTGACATAATCTATTGGTTTGGGATATGGGCAATTTTCTTTTACTTTTTCTACCTTATTTGCTATCTGATTTCCCAATAGTGGTATGAGAGTTATGCTAATCTATGATGTATCAGGAATTAATAGATATGATCAAGTTTTGTTTTATGATTTATATATTGCAAATGATGTGAATATGTAAAATGATTAATGTGCATATCTGATTAAAATCATGTACACTCTGATATATATGATATGATAGATATGGGATAGATATGTGTCACCATAATATTTGTTTTAATGATGGATGAATGTGAGGTTATGGCCAAAACCATTTGTGGATGTGTGTGCTTTGTTGAATTATTTTATTCTTGATGTTATTTGGTTTGCACACTGAACTTCTACCTTTTTATTCACATTTAAGTTAATTGTTCTCTTCCTATACTCCCCTCAGATGTAACTTGAAGTTTCACTTTTACAATGTAATAAGTTAATAGGAATAACATAGTTTTAATTTATGTTTTGGCAAGAGAAAACGTTCTATACCAGATGAGTCGACTGACTGGAATTTGAATCGATCAACTAGAGGATTGAATAGGCCATAGAGAGGAGGAGACAATCGATCAACTGGAGGCCCAACTGATCAACTAGAGTCTAGACACTGCTTGAGCGATGAGCTAGTCAACTGATGCATGAAGACCAATCAATCATCTAGTAGGTCAAATGATCGACTTAAGGGTTCAGTTGGCCAACTGTGCTGGTTCTAGCACAAAGTTTCTACAAAAATAGGTTTCTACATGTGATGTTGGCCTTAGGTGGTAGAAATTATTTGTGTCTCTAAGGAATTGCATTAGTATGACCAAAACCATCATTCATATTTTTTGATTGCATGTCTTGTTTGTGGATATAGCATGTATATGATACATAGTATGTGGTTATTGGGCATGTATTTGTATTTATAAATATAAAACCCTCAATTAAATATTAAGTCTAAGATGCTTTTCATAAGCAATATACATACAAACTTGATCAACTAAGTGTGGGTATGTCTCAGTGTGGTGCATTGTCTATCTCATGGAAGAGTGATGATAGATATGTGGGTCTACCTCTGGAGGGTGCATATTCTATCATGTTGACTTTTAGGTCAGGCTTAAATGGGTGATCTCAATTGGATTAAGTACCTAGAACCATAAAGATGGATTGTATGACAAATAGTTCTGCAAGCAATTTATTAAGAGTTAAATACATTGTAATTGGCAAGTGTCGCCTACCCATATAGTCAAGTTGTGGGAGATCAGACCTAGATGACTCATAACTTTGATGTAATATGGATCTTGACACTAGAAGGTTGTACATTGCAATCTTCTGAATTGATAGTGTGGGCTATCAATTTGAAGAAAATAGTGGGAGTCATAATTAATAAAGGCATAATTGGTGTCGTCAAAGTTTCTTTTAATCAAATCATATCAAAATTGTTTTTAAAAAATACAAATTTCTTTTGTAGAAATAAATGGAAAATAACAAAATGTTTTTGTTGTAATCATACCTTTAGAAGGACACACAAAATGGAAATAACTTCCATGAATGGTTCAGGATGTTCAAAATTGTTCTCACTCAAGAGCGCAATCTCTATGTCTTTGAGACACCAGAGCTGAATGAACCTGCTTCCACTACACCTAAGGGTGAAAGAGATGCTTCCAAGAAGCATATCAATGATGTCTTAGATGTCAAGTGTCTGATCCTATGCTCAATGACATGAGAACATGGATTCTTTTGAGATGGTATCACATCTTAAGAACACATACCAAGATCGATGAAGACAAGAGAGATATGATGTCTCAAAGGTGTCATTCAGGTGCAATATGGAAGAAGGAGATCTAGTAGGTCCCAGTGTACTCAATTTGATTAGGTGTGTGGAGAACCTTGGTAGAATGGGATTTCCTTTAGGACAAGAGTTGGCAACATATGTGATCCTATAGTCAATACCAAAATAATACAGACAACTTGTCATGAACTACAACATGAACAATTTTGACAAGCCATTGTCAGGATTACTTGGCATGTTGAGAACAGTTGAAGCTCAAATGAAGAAGGAAAAACCCAATTTTTTTATGATGATTAGTAGAGGCAGAGGGAAGTCCAAGGGGAAAATCAAAGACAAGAAGTGTTCTAAATATGGCCAAAAATCGAAGTCTTCTACACTCAAAGAAAAGTGAGGGGTGAAAAAGGAAGCCAATTGTCACTACTGTCACCAAGCTAGACATTGGAAAAGAAATTACCCTATTTATTTGGAGGAATTGCAAAATAAAAAGCAGGGGATAGCGATCTCTACTTCAGTTATATACGTTATTGATAAAATATGTTTACTTCTTCATCTTGGGTACTAGATATCGGATGTGGATCTCACATATGCTATAATATACAAGATATAAAAACAAGTAAATCTTTAAGAAAGGGTGAGGTCGAGTTGCATGTTGCAAATGGAGCAAGGGTTGTTTCCACTATAGTTGGAACCTAACATTTATCTTAGCCCAGTGGTCATGTAATAGAATTAGAGAACTTCTATTATGTATATGCCATAAATATAAACATCATTTTTGTATCTTGAATGGATAAGCATTGTTACAACCCCAATTTTTGGGTTCAATTGGTGAGAAATGAAATTTCTCATATTAAAGATAATTGAACAAATAATGATATAATTTGTTTTGAATAAATGTATTACATTTACAATAGCCATGATGATTGTTTTGTGGGCTTTATTGGCTATTGGGCCCAATAACAAGGACGTGAAGAAAGGAAATTCAATTATTAAATTAGTAAATGAATAATTGAGTTTTTGAGAAAAGAATGAGATGGAAACCTCTAGAAGGCAAATCAAAAGAGGGATTTCGTGCCTCTTGGGTATCTTGGGTTCCAAGGAGTCCAAAGTTTCATAAAGAGTGCAATAATAAAAGAAAGAATCAATTAAGTATTCCTTTATTAAGAAAGAAATTGAACATAATGATAAAATATTGGAAATAAGTGGAAAAAGGTATAATTGAATTACCCTTAGTGGGATTTCGTATCCCAAGGATTCCTAATGTTAAAAGGAATACCAATGGGGAAATTAAAAGAGAAATAAAGAGAAATCCTCAAAAAGAGATATTTTAATAAGAAATAAACAAGATAATGTGAAATAATGCATATAGATGCATCTAGAAGGATATTAAGTATCCTTAAAAAGTAATTTTGAAATAATAGAGTTTATGGGGTACAAGGAGCCCCAATGAAGGAAGAGGAAAGAGAAAATATCGATAATGTCAAATAAGAAGATAATATGATTCTTAATTAATGAATTTCATGGTATTATTAAAAAGGAAGTAATTTCTATTAAAACAAAATAGAAATTCATGCTAATGGATTAAAGAGCAAGAATAAAGAGGATAAGAAAGAGGAATTTTGAATTTCCCAATATCCAAAGGATAAAAAGAAAGAGAGAGAATATACTTCTCATTGAAGGAATTGTTTCCTACTTGGAAAGGGACTCTTTGATTCATGAATAGCCGACCTAGGGCTTCTTTCCTCACCCCTATATATAGGGTAGAGACCTTGGTTTGAATTTAAGATGGAATCTCATGCAACTCTCCCCTTTCTCCTTCTTGCTTACATGTAAACCCTAGTCGAGGGTATAGACCTATCCCGAGGGCACCAAGGAGTGGTGTCGAGGTCTTGATGGAAGCAAGGCACTCCCACAGCAACCCAAGATCGATCGATTACTAACCCAACATCCCTATCTTCGCGCTACTCCTGCCACAGGTATGCAAGGTCACTGCAAGTGAAGCATCAATCCGAAGCCAACCTTGCCTTGGAGCAGCCATCCTCGCAGCAACCTGGGGGTGCCCCACGTGCACCAAGGCTCAGCGGAGCTAGGGCACCCACTGGTGGCGGCCCTCGAGCCTCGAGGAGGGAGGGGCAGGCTGCGGGAAGGCAACCATAGGCGGCTAGGATAGGTGCGTGTAGTTGAAGATGAAGCCAAGAGGCATTGGATGCTTTTACCCATCTGCGGGTTGAAACTCTGCTCACTTTGAAAAACACTAGAGGGGGGTGAATAGAGTTTTTAAATATTTTAACAATTATTTAACTCTAAACATCCACAATTATAAATGGAAGAAAGAGACAGGTGTTTAGAGTGGTTCCCACTTTAGCAAATACTAAAGTTCTCAGTCCACTACCCGGTTGCTTACCCAACCGGGATTTTGAAAGTATTTATTTTATTACCTTTACAAGGATTTATACAAAATACAATACTTTCTTTACACCCCTTGAACAGCCTTCACTTGAAGTAGGTGCACCAACCCGAGGTAGCCTTCTTGAAGTAACTCCAAGCTCCCCCTTGAAGTAGCCTTCCTCTCTAGAAGTAACCTCCCGTTGCACCAGCCTTCTTGAAGTAGTTCAAGGTCTCCTTCTTCACCAAGAAGATCTCCACCCTCTCCAATCCGCAACCTCCAACCTAGGAGTAGCAAGGAGAGTACAAACAATAATAGATAACAAGAAAGAAAAAGAAATTACAACTTATCCTTTGTAGCCCAAGGCTTGATTTGCCTAGATCAAGCGTATAGATCTCCTAACCAAAGTGTATGAAAGTGTAATTGCAGTGGATAGGAGATGCTAGCCTATAGGACACGAATTTGAGCTAAGGAAGGAAGTAGCCAATTGTCACAATACTCAAATTGCTCACAAACAGATTGCAAATGTAATTGCTTGCTCAAAGAGTACTCAAGTGTGTAAAAGTTATATTTGAGTGTCCTATGGCTTGTCCTATTTATAGGAATGTCCTATGGATGCTTAAGGACGTTCTAGACAGCTTCTAGGGGTTTCTAAGTGCTTAACTAGCCGTTAGGTACAAGTTTGTTGTTTTAGGAACGGCTAATTAATTTATTCTACAGTTGCTGTCAGAGTTCATCTCGGTCGAGGAATGGTCGACCGAGACACCTACTCGGTCGAAGTTTTGTCGACTGACAGGCTCTCTGGATCATGTGTTTTGCAACGTTTATCTCCAACTGCCAACTACCTTGTCAGTTGTGTCTAACGGCTACTCTGGGTCTTTCTCGGTCGAGAAGATTGTCGATCGAGAGTGTCTCGGTCGAGGAGTTTGTCGACCGAGGTTGACCCTGTTTCAATTTTTCAATTAAAGCACTAAGTGTGTGTATGAGTGACACTATTGAGGGGGATGACCTCTCTAAATGTGGTGTTTAGCTAGGGAGAATCTAACGCTTGATTTACATGAAATCTAAGTACTTGTCCATTATATATTTGTACAAGTTTTTACAAAGCAATTACATTTCATGAAAATTTAAATATTGTATGCATATGGATTTCCCTAGTACTTTGTCATCCACCTTGTTCTTGCACACTCAAGTAGCTCGTTAGATCAATAAGAATGAAATTTTTGTCATTATCAAAACAAAGGGATTTATAGATGTCCATTTAGCCAACAATCTCCCCCTTTTTGAAGATGACAAACATTTCCAAAATATAATGAAGGAACTAGAAAACAAATGAGTTTCATACCTGAAGATTACCTTTTGTAGCCATTCTTGTTTTGCAAGTGAGTGCTTGGCCTTTTTCATTATGAAACTTAGTTATTATAGTTTTGATCTTTGTTTTATTTTTATATTCTTTTCTCCCCATTTTTCATTTCAAAAAGATATCCATGTTGAATATTTGATATTACTTCTCCCCCTTAATTTATACTATGCTCCCCCTTAGATAGATATCCCAAGGTATAAATTCTTTGCAATAGATGTCAATTTAGCCATAAGATTGCATCCTTTTTTATTTATTTTTATTTATTACTCCCCTTATTTTTTATGCTTTACAATGGTCTTATAATCCATATTCAAATGATGCCAAAAAGATATCCATTATAGGAAATAAAGATAACCAATTTCATTTCAAACATGAAAAGATAGCCAAATCATGTAGAGATAACCCTTTTATTACAATTATGCAAAGATTCCATTACAACTAATACAACTCCAAATCTCACTGGAAAGACTTAAGAATTACATCAACATCAGGGTCTTTCCCAAGAAAAGGCTCAGCTCCATAATACTGGACCAGAGTTTGCCACTCCAGAGCACCTGTCTTGGTTAAGGCATACGCCTCCAAGAAGGTAGGAACCCGATCAAATCAGAAATGAGAAGCAATATCTTGTAGTTGCATTGATGAAAACTGAGTATGCGTGAGATCTATAGATGGTGGAGGTGGAGGTTGATAGTAGTTGTCAGATGGATTATATGGATTGAGCATGCCAGGATTTAAAGAATAAGGATATTTATCTGGTTGGTTTGGAGAAAGGGTTTGCATTCTTTGGTTTAGATAAGTCATGGCATGATGGTTATAATCTAGTTGTTTACTAAGATGATATTGTGACCCAGAAACATAGGTTAGGGTGTTTTGGATGGGATCATAGGGTAGGTTGGTAGGAGGAGATGGTGGTGGTATATCTTGGGTAGATGTCTCACCTTCCGTCCTAGCCCTCTTATGACCAAAATCAATTCCCATTTTCTCTACTGTGTTTTTGCTTATTTTTTGTGGTCTTCTTTCCCATGTGTATCCCATATCCTCAATTTGGGTCTTAAGAAAATGTTGAGTAATTTGGCATACAAGATCAGCATATGGGGGATTGCCAGAAAACTCAAGCATGTTTTTAAGAATGATGCGGATGAAATTTGTGGGAATACGTTGGATAATGGCATAGATTAGACACATGCGAAAAATAGGAACTTCAAACTTATTTTCTCTAGGGTGTATGTTTGTTGAAACAATAAGGTTTACAATCCTAGCTGCAGGTTTGAGATTGATAGTGTAGTATGTGCCCCTATCTTCGTGACAGG
The DNA here is from genome assembly GCA_963693085.1 of Alisma plantago-aquatica. NCBI lineage: Eukaryota > Viridiplantae > Streptophyta > Magnoliopsida > Alismatales > Alismataceae > Alisma > Alisma plantago-aquatica. The sequence goes on from OY856409.1 coordinate 245,634,672, forward strand.
TTGTATTGGATTGAAAAATGGTTCTTTTGATGTCACTAAGACTGACGGTATGGTCACCTTGGGAAAAAGTATTAAGTGGGTTTCCAGTGGTAAGTTCAAGGGTGTCTTGATATTCATCTAGGTCAATATTTAGCATGTCAAGAATATCCTCTTCAGTAAATCGAAAGCTATGCCCATTGACCATAGAATAGAAGAAGATGGTTTCATTTTCAGAATGGGAGATGAGGTTAGCATAGAATTCATTCACTACCTTGGAGGAGTAGGAAGGGAAAGAAGGGTTGAGGAATTCTTTCAACTTTTGCACCTCAAAAAAATCCTCCAAGTCGATGATGTTGAGGAAGTCGAGAACTTCAACTGGTCTTCGTGGGAGAGGAGCTTTGGAGGAGAGCCGTAGATAGAGATCACCAGCATCTCCGTCGACGAAGGGAATGTCATTGATGATCGTCAATGGTGGAGTAGCTTCCCTTCCTTTCCTGCCAGCAACCTTCTTCTTTCCACGAGCAGATGAGGATGCCATTGCTTTGCTTGAAAGTGAAGAAGAAGAAAGGAAGGCTTGGGGATGAAGATACTAAAGATTTGCACAAGAATGCACTAAAGAGAAGCTATGGAAACAAGAATATGAGAGTGTGAGGAAATAACCCGTTTTTGGTCCTTTTTATAGCAATCCAGTGACCGACACTGTCTCGGTCGAACAATTGTCGACCGGAAGTGTGTCCGGTGTTAATTCTGTCTGGGCTCTGTCGGTCGAGAGAGGTAGGCTGACCGAGATGTTTTCGGTCGAAGAATTCGTCGACCGACAGACTCACTGGGTAAGAATTTTTGAAGCTGATTTTTAATGATAGACTAAATTTGTAGAGCATATATATATATTTTCTAAGGGAGTAATATTGTGAATATTATTACCAATATTTGGACAATTTTGTGATCATAAATTTATGGTTCTTTTAATCACAATAGAAAAATAATATTCAAATAAGTATTGTGTCAAACTTATTTTAGGTCGACTTTGACTACGACCATAGCGCCCCTTGATCGAATTTTATTTCAACCAAGAGGCAAAAATTGCAGATTTTTCAATTTAAGCACTCATATGTGAAGTATCAATTTTGAAGCATGTTAAGTGATGCTCAATATGAAAACATCTTCTTAAAAATGAAAGCGCGGTTAAAAATGCCAATTGAGAAATTTTTACCTTATATGTTGCAAGCATTCTTAAGAGATATATCATTGTTGAATCATTTTGCTTGCCTATGTAGCATCAAGGATCCATGCATACAATTATCATTCGTGCTAGCACATCATTATCTTTATGAGCTGAACGATGTAATGATAAAGCAATAAAGCATATGATAATTCCATGATTGTAATCACATGATTTCTATATGGATAGACCCGAAAATACTTTTAAAAAATCATGATAAAACAGAAATTTCCTTTTTATTAAACTAAGCATAATTTTAGTTTTAACTTAAATCATTTAGAGAATAAACCAAATTAATCTCATATAAGTTTTCAGGGATGATTTCCGAATTATATACAGTCATTAATCATTAAGTAGATAGGAATTCAGCAATTTTACATCAGACTGGAAATCAGTGACCTGCTCGGTCGACAACTTCTCGACCGAAGGTCCTCTCGGTCGACAGTTTCTCGACCGACAAGATTTCTGAAATGTTTACTGTTTCCAAGTAAAACACGATTAAGCAAGCTAGATGTTTAGGAATTTGAATTGAATTTTGTTATCCCATTCTGTTGAGTTGAGATAGACATAGAAATATGCAACTAAGGTCCTTGGTCATATCTCAACTTGATTCCGTTCATTTAGTTTGGAGGTTTTGGAACCCAAACTAACTCGACATCCTTTCTCTTGTAAGGACATGAAAAGGAATAATGACCAAGGCGCAAACAATAATGACAACATATCGAGTCAACCTCATATCTTTTTCTATGGTTGTGTTCTGAGTTGTTCTTGGGTGAAGATGTTTCTTTAGGTACATATATGGATTGATGAGCTTGTGTCTTTCTCCAACTAGGTTGTTGATAGGATTTCCCTTTAGGCTTGTAACCTAGTCCTCTTCTCCCAATTTGATGGTAGGGATTATCTAAGATTTGATCAAGAATGCCATTATTATTTAAACTACTAACTTTTTGTTGTAACTTGGCAATCTCATCCATTCTCTTCTTGATATCTAGTTTTGCTTGATCTAGGTTAGATGACAACGAATTTCTTTCTTTGACAATAGAATCATAATCTAGATGGGTGCACAAGATGGGTTGTTTTTTAAGATCGTTCACTTGGGTTTGCAAATTAGTCTTTTCTAAAGAAAGTAGATTGCAATTTGCCTCTATAGATTTTATCTTAATATCATGATCTTCAATGATCTTTTTAAGATCTTCATTTTCAGATGTAATAGCAAGAAGCTTAGCATGTAATTCATCATTTGCTTTATTGGATTTCTTTAGTTTCTTCTTGCACTCAACATATTTATTATGTGTCTCTTCAAGACTAGCAACTAGTTCTTCTTTAGATAAATCAAAAAGACTTACCTCTTCTTCTTCTTCACTAGTTGTAGCAATAAGACAATCCTTGTGTTCATCTTCCTTCTTTGATCTCCATGGGCATCTAGTTGTTGTGTGGCTTGTTCCTAAGCACCAATTGCAACATGTTGTAGATTTGTCCAAGCTGCACCTTTTGTTGTGATTGTAATCACCATTACCCTCCATTCTTCAAGACCTGGTTAGGGTTCCTTGAAGCCTGCTCTGATGCCAATTGAAAAACACTAGAGGGGGGGTGAATAGAGTTTTTAAATATTTTAACAATTATTTAACTCAAAACATCCACAATTATAAATGGAAGAAAGAGACAGGTGTTTAGAGTGGTTCCAACTTTAGCAAATACTAAAGTTGTCAGTCCACTACCCGGTTGCTTACCCAATCGGGATTTTGAAAGTATTTATTTTATTACCTTCACAAGGATTTATACAAAATACAATACTTTCTTTACACCCCTTGAACAGCCTTCACTTGAAGTAGGTGCACCAACCTGAGGTAGCCTTCTTGAAGTAACTCCAAGCTCCCCCTTGAAGTAGCCTTCCTCTCTAGAAGTAACCTCCCATTGCACCAGCCTTCTTGAAGTAGTTCAAGGTCTCCTTCTTCACCAAGAAGATCTCCACCCTCTCCAATCCACAGCCTCCAACCTAGGAGTAGCAAGGAGAGTACAAACAATAATAGAGAACAAGAAAGAAAAAGAAATTACAACTTATCCTTTGTAGCCCAAGGCTTGATTTGCCTAGATCAAGCGTATAGATCTCCTAACCAAAGTGTAAGAAAGTGTCATTGCAGTGGATAGGAGATGCTAGCCTATAGGACACAAATTTGAGCTAAGGAAGGAAGTAGCCAATTGTCACAATACTCAAATTGCTCACAAACAGATTGCAAATGTAATTGCTTGCTCAAAGAGTACTCAAGTGTGTAAAAGTTATATTGGAGTGTCCTATGGCTTGTCCTATTTATAGGAATGTCCTATGGATGCTTAAGGATGTTCTAGACAGTGTCTAGGGGTTTCTAAGTGCTTAACTAGCCGTTAGGTACAAGTTTGTTGTTTTAGCAACGGCTAATTAATTTATTTTGCAGTTGCTGTCAGAGTTCATCTCGGTCAAGGAATGGTCGACCGAGACACCTACTCGATCGAAGTTTTGTCGACCGACAGGCTCTCTGGATCATGTGTTTTGCAACGTTTATCTCCAACTGCCAACTACCTTGTCAGTTGTGTCTAACGGCTACTCTGGGTCTTTCTCGGTCGAGAAGATTGTCGACCGAGAGTGTCTCGGTCGAGGAGTTTGTCGACCGAGGTTGACCCTGTTTCTATTTTTCAATTAAAGCACTAAGTGTGTGTATGAGTGACACTATTGAGGGGGATGACCTATCTAAATGTGGTGTTTAGCTAGGGAGAATCTAACGCTTGATTTACATGAAATCTAAGTACTTGTACATTATATATTTGTACAAGTTTTTACAAAGCGATTACATTTCATGAAAATATAAATATTGTAAGCATATGGATTTCCCTAGTACTTTATCATCCACCTTGTTCCTTCACACTCAAGTAGCTCGTTAGATCAATAAGAATGAAATGTTTGTCATTATCAAAATAAAGGGATTTATAGATGTCCATTTAGCCAACACACTTACGCAGGGGCAAGATTGTAATTTGGTTATAAGCTCAAGCAAGCCGTGTTGCATGCATGAGGTGATGTGGCGGCTTCTGGTTGGTCCAAAAAGGTATCTTTTGCTAAATTCATGTCTCATAAACTGTAGCTCGGATAAATATGAATAATATATGTATTTTGATTAGGAGAATGAGAGGAATCCAATAAAAATGTTGCAAAAGGACTATAACTTTATGAAAAGTGCATTAAAGTAAAGTTAAAAACCATATTTGTTATTAAAGGTTAAATCTAGTATGCTTAATGGGTTAATTGAAGTATTAATAACATGTTGAATGATATTGTTAGATTAGAACCTGATCTAGATGTAAAATTGCATGATTTAGGGTTTTTACCTCATATGAGAATGAATAAATAATTTAGAAACCCTAATTTAGGGTAAAGTAAGATAAGATCATATTTAATTTGAAATTTGTGAAAATATGTTGTTAAAAGATGGTTCTAAGTTATTTTCATATAAAAGTCCTAAATTCTAGATAAATACCCTAAATGTAGTAATTAGGGTCTTTTCATGAATAAAAGGTGGAATTGATGGCAAAATGAGTTCATATGTTAATTAGACCCTAATGAACTTTGAATTAATGATAGATGTGCATAATGATCTTGTCATGGATTAAAAGGATAAATATAGTAGCTTTAATGTAAAAGAAGCTTAATGAAATTAATTAATGGTTAATGTTCCTTTAATATGGAAATAGGGTTATATGTTGTTAAGATAACCTTAATATTGAAGCATAGATGAGATAATTAGGGTTTACGAGTAATCGCATAAAATTAGGGTTTAATATGGTAAAAGATGAAGGGAAACTATAATTGAAAAATGAAACCCTAAAATGGATACAAAAACCCTAGAAAGTGAATCCAAGTCAATAAAGTAGATTCTTGATAAAGTGTCTAATAAATAGAGTACATATTCTTTTCAGAAATTATGTGATTGTTGAATTGCTTGCTTGGATTGCTTTTTTGGTTGGATTTGCTTGATGCTTGTGAAATCACCCAAATCAGGTATGTGGTTACACTTATGAATATTCGGAGTTAGTTTTATGAGGGTTTGTCGAGGTTTTATCGGTTTCTTGAAATTAACTGTTGGATGCTTTTATTTCATGAAACTATAGAGTGACAATGACTATCACTATAAATGTATACATATATCTGGCTTAGATCCGGGTCCACCCCTGTGGCTATGTAAAGGCTAAAAAGGATAACCTAGAGTAAGGTCTATGCTATCATGAGTTAGAAATTGGGTTACTCTTGTGTAGTGCCATGAGACTCTTAGCATGCCATGAGTTAAGGAGTGGGCTACCTACGAGTAGTTCCATGTGACTCAACCCTAGAAACTGATTCACCTGTTAGGTGGGATCATGAGGGGTATAATGGGGATAGGATATACATGGATCGTGGAGTTATATTTAAACTGTAAAATTTTTTGTTAAATGGTAATTGGCTGCAATACATTATTATGAATAATTGCACGATTATTGTTTCCCCCACATACCAGCTTCGGCTGACAGACGTTTTGTTTGTCGGCGTTTTAGGTACAAAGCCAAAAGGACAAACAGTAAATCGTCATATTGAGAAATACATGAATTGAAATACAAGGAGGATTAGTAGAGTAGAAATCCATATGTGGAAAGAAGTTTAGAGATCCAAATTTTAAAAAGGTATGCAAAAGTGTATTTTCTTACAACTTTCCAGTATAGTCTGTTAAAATGTAATAATTGTTCTTGGTTAAATGTCGAACCTTTGATCCAGAAATTATGGGTGTGGCTTTGACCTCTCGGTCTCCCTTAATTGGGGGTTACTGGAAGGTGGGGTCATAACATTTGGTATCAGAGCGTAGGTTCCTCACTTCACCATTAATAATTATTAAATTTTTACAAACTCCATAGAACCCAAGGGAGTTATTAGAGGATTATCTGAAAGATGGGAGTGTCTAGAAAAGGATCACGAATGGGGGCTGGCAATATTTTCCCGCTAGTCGGAATACGAGGACTCTCGGATCTGTGTGACTTCTTGGCCAAAGTCTTAGGGTATGAATTGAAATAAGATACCTTTAGGACTTTCTCATCTTATTCATCCCTTCTCATCACAAATTCTATTAAGGACCTTAAGGATTAGGGTTTTCTCTCTTCTCCTCACCCTCTTGAGGTATGGGTAAGTTTGATAAGGTTTAAGGGATCCTCCACCAAATTAAATGAAAAGCATGTAAATAAGATGTCATGGACATAAGCTTAATAGATTAAGCGCAAACTAAAGAATAGATACATGCTTAGGTCATATGACATAAGTTGTCATGCTGTCAGGAGAGACCTGAGGCTAGACCTTCTTGTCAGGAGGATAAGTAAAGAGAGTTAGTCATGGAGGCAGAGATCTCCATTATAAGTAGAGACCTAGCACATCCTATGAGGATGATGTTAACCCTAATCCTAAGTGAAGGTTAGAGAGAGAGATGGCATGAAGGGTTAGACCATGTGTTTGGATGGACATGCCTTGGATGACGTTTGAGCCATGAGAGGTTGGATTATCTAGTACCTCTAGCGACCCAACCCTGGAAAGGGTCGTGCATCTTAGAGTAAAGGATAGCTCCTTCGATTAGGAGGTTAGTGAAGGATCTGTAGAAACCCTATGGGCTTATGTGAGTAGGGCATAGCATGCACCCAGAGTACGTTAGTAGTGCGGGAAATAAGTTGAAACCCTGACCAGGAGAGTATGAAAGATAGCTTATGAGATAATCATAAAGAGTTACGGATAACCTTGAGCGAACATGAGTTGAACATAGGCTTCATCCAGGTAGGGGCATGCTTTTGAGATTGACCCTTCACGAAGAGAGGACCTCTAATGGTGGGGTTGGTTGTAGGGTTAGCTCTAGAAAGAGAGAGAAGGAACCAAGCAAGGAGGTTGGATTCCTAGACTCTGAGATATGAGGAAAAGTAGGGAGTTGAGGATGATGCAACCTAAGTGTATGGTAGTGGTGGCCTTATGCTTGACCCCTGGAGGCTGATGATATCTTGGTTGCCTTTAGAAGAACCAAACCCTAGAGAGAGGATGAGGCTTTTGGAACCTATGTGCCTATGGTATAAGTGTTTTCCTTCTGAGAAAGGAAGAAGAAGGTTTGTATACCCTGGAGAGGTTTAGTAACAGGTTATGAGGCCTTGTACCTTATTGATTGTGCTTGAGGAGGACTCAACTTTAAAGTGTTGATCAAGGAAAAAGGATGACAGGAAGTGTATGACATACCCGTAACATGTTTGGTTTGTGATTAAGAGGTTGAGCAGACAGTTGCACATCAAGAACATGAACCTATGGTTCCTAGGCCTAAGAGGGGAAGTGGTATACCTAATGCTCCAGATGAGAATTAAGTTGCTATAATTTTGAGCATGGTAATCCTCATGTATGGAGGAAAAGGGAAGCCCCTTAAGTTTAAGGTATGTTTGATGAACCCCTTACAACTAAGTTGATGACATGTGAAGGTATAATCTTGACCCAATGTTGAAGACGAGAATAAGTGTGACCTAGCATGGTTTAGCAAGTGGTCTTCTTGTGCCTTAATGGCATGTTAGGGTCAAGCATGCTCATATGGATGTAAACCCTAAGGATGTTTGTGACCTTGTTGTCTAGAGTTGTAGTTTCCTCCCATCCTGGGAGAGGGACCCTTTGGTAGGGTGTATACCAATTTTGTGGGTTTTGAGGAAACCTAAAGAGGTCTCATAGGATCTTGAGAAGCTAAGTGAAAAGTAATGAACCTATAGACCCATAGATAACCATATCTAAGTGCATATGGATGTGTTACCATGGAGGTAACCGGTATGGGGCTTGACCAAGCACTCCAAATTTGCTGTCCCATATTTGCTATTTTAGTTGTGTCCCATGAAATCCTCACCATTCACTCACCCAAAAACCCACCCCTAAAAAAATTAATGCGGAGTGTATACGGTAGAGATTAGCAGGGACACGTCTGGGATAGCATGTCTGGGACAGTAGTTTTGAACCCTTGACCAAGGTAGGTTGGTTTCCATGACCCCTATGAAAGGATGAAAGTCAGCCCATGAATGCAGAGAGAGAGATGATGAAGGCTTGGGTAAGGTTCTAAGTTTAACATTACTATAAGAGAATCCTAAGTGTATCCTAGGGTCACGTGGGGATAAGACCAATGGAAGTAGGAGTTGCCTAATTCCCTAGTTGCACATGACCATAGGGTCGGGAGGTAACAACTATCATTGTCTGAGGGCCATAGGTTAGGAGATTGATCACCTTCATGAACTCATGGGACCCAAAGGACAGATGAGTAGGGCACTCTCTGGATGCATAAGGGAATAGGAATGACCCTAAAAGTGTCGGCACCCTATAGACGTAGAGGAGATGACGAAGGATTGTGTAGTGACCTAAGTAGGTTCGAGACCAGTTATCCATGGAAGTAACTTTGATACCATGATGATTGTGATGTAGATACATATGTGGCACGTTGCAACTTAGATTTAAAGGTGTATTGGCAAGGTGGTATGTACCATATCTAGTCTTGGAACATGAAGAACTTTGTGTTTGGACAACCACCAAATGCTTATTTCCTCTTGTTATGGGATTGAGAGATAGGACAGTGCACATGCCTTACACCAAGGATAAAGATGATGTGGGTTGGAATGTTGCCACGAGATATCGGGATAGAGAAGATAACATACCCTGGTAAAGTGAATGATTCATGGATGGTTTGCAAACACTAAGAGGAATGAGGTAGTCACCTTATAAGGATGTTTTAGCATGATCTATGAGTTATACAAGGTTGAGTTCGAAAACCAAAGGAATGAGCTCAGAGTTTTCTTGATGAAGATAGACTTAGAGTTCAAGTTTGAGATGATAAGTGAAATACATGGAAGTGTATGATTTCAATGTTACCTAATACATAAGAAGGTGAAGTGGTAATGGATGCTCTGGTTGAGATATATCTGCCTAGTTTGGCTAGAAGAGGTTAATAGACTAACCCTAAGTTTGGAAAAGAAGATATGTTTGGCTAACACAAATGTAACGAGATCAATTAATGGTTGTCTGGTTAGCCAGTTTAGTCCTTGATGCAATGAAAGAATGGTGGTAGAACCTCAAATGCACTTCCTTGGAAAGGAAGGTGATGAAACCCCGACTAGAGTGGTTTAGGGTTTCTGAGGAATCATGACATATAGGAGATCATGATTGAAGATCACCATATGCCATGGTACTACGAAGATAGTAAGTGACAATAGTACTTTGGATGCCAAAGATGAAGTTGTAGGTGGTATGTGTCCATGCAAGCCCAGAGGTGAAGGATGAACACCAATAACCCAATGTATTGATATAAAGGATAAAGAATCCCCAATAGAGAAAGGGAGTTCATCACTATGGATGTTGTAAGTCTCCCCTGGACCAAGGAAGGTCGAAATGCAATATGGGTTATGGTAGATTCCCTTACCTAGATGAGAAGAGAAAGAAAGAGTTCTGTCAAGGGACAGATTATGTTGAACTACCCATGAGAGAGATGGTTCAGCTACACCATAATGTGAGTTCAATGATTCTTGAGTATAACCAAAAGGTTCACTTCCATAAGCGGGAAGTTGGTACATGAAGAACTCGATCTTAGTACAATTTATCACCCCTGACTAATGATTAGTATGATCCAGACTACAGGGTCTGATTAGAGCATATGTGCTCATTCAGGGTGATATCTAGAGACAGTTCTTGTCTTATGAAAGACCACCATAGCCAGTATCGGGATTTAAAGAAGCTCTATAAGGGAGGTTGTGTCGGTCACCACTTCAGTAAGGTGATTTTGGTGAAAGGACCATGTGATGGCTAGAAAAGGACCACAGTGCGTGTAGATGAAGTCGCTTTGATCGTGCAATGGCTAAAAGGAGCCTAGAGACGACGAGAGTCATGAGCAGATGCAAAGTAGACTGACATGTAGTTCACTATGGGAGAATATGTGATATGAAAATCCGACCCCACTAAGTTATAGCTAAGAGAGTTGAGTCCCCGATGCATGGGTCCTTTTGACATGGTTTGGTGGGGAAGGATAAGTTTGATCTTACCCCTCAGGATAAAGTAATGTGTGATGAGTTCCATGTGTCCAATTTAGAGCACTATGTGAGGTACCTCGACCATATGCTGAGCAATGAACCTAATGAGCCCCAAGGGAGGCTGAAATTGCATGAGTCACCTGTGTAGTTTATAGACGACAGGATGAAAGAACTCAGAGAAAAGAATATGTGATGATAAAGGTTCTTTGGAAGTGCCATGAGTACGATAAAGCCACATAGGGGCCAATGATGGACATGGAAAATTCTTATCCTGAATTGTTTGTTTGCTTGATAGAATTTTGAGGACAAAATTCCTATAAGAGGGGAAGGATGTTACAACCCAAATTTTTGGGTTCAATTGGTGAGAAATGTAATTTCTCATATTAAAGATAATTGAACAAATAATGATATAATTTGTTTTGAATAAATGGATTACATTTACAATAGCCTTGATGATTGTGTTATGGGCTTTATTGGCTATTGGGCCCAATAACAAGGAAGTGAAGAAAGGAAAGTCAATTATTAAATTACTAAATGAATAATTGAGTTTTTGAGAAAAGAATGAGATGGAAACCTCTAGAAGGAAAATCCAAAGAGGGATTTCATGCCTCTTGGGTTCCTTGGGTTCCAAGTAGTCCAAAGTTGCATAAAGAGTGCAATAAGAAAAGAAAGAATCAATTAAGTATTTCTTTATTAAGAAAGAAATTGAATATAATGATAAAATATTGGAAATAAGTGGAAAAAGGTATAATTGAGTTATCCTTAGTGGGATTTCGTATCCCAAGGATTCCTAATGTTAAAAGGAATATAAATGAGGAAAATAAAAGAGAAATAAAGAGAAATCCTCAAAAAGAGATATTTTAATAAGAAATAAACAAGATAATGTGAAATAATGCATATAGATGCATCTAGAAGGATAATAAGTATCCTTAAAAAGTAATTTCGAAATAATAGAGTTTCTTGGGGTACAAGGAGCCCCAACGAAGGAAGAGGAAAGAGAAAATATCGATAATGTCAAATAAGAAGATAATATGATTCTTAATTAATGAATTTCATGTTATTATTAAAAAGGAAGTAATTTCTATTAAAAGAAAATAGAAATTCATGCTAATGGATTAAAGAGCAAGAATAAAGAGGATAAGAGAGAGGAATTTTGAATTTCCCAATATCCAAAGGATAAAAAGAAAGAGAGAGAATAAACTTCTCATTGAAGGAATTGTTTTCCTACTTGGAAAGGGACTCTTTGATTCATGAATAGCTGACCTAGGGCTTCTTTCCTCACCCCTATATATAGGGTAGAGACCTTGGTTTGAGTTTAAGATGGAATCTCACGCAACTCTCCCCTTTCTCCTTCTTCCTTATGTGCAAACCCTATTCGAGGGTATAGACCTATCCTAAGGGCACCAAGGAGCGGTGTCGAGGTCTTGATGGAAGCAGGGCGCTCCCACGGAAACCCAAGATCGATCGGTTGCTAACCCAACATCCCCATCTTCGCGCCACTCCTGCCACGGGTATGCAAGGTCGCTGCAAGTGCAATAGAAATCCGGAGCCAACCATGGCTTGGAGAAGCCATCCTGGCGGCAACCTGAGGGTGCCCCACATGCACCAAGGCTTAGCGGAGCTAGGGCACCCACTGGCGGCGGCCCTCGATCCTCCAGGAGGGAGGGGCAGGCTACGGGAAGGCAACCACCGGCAGCCAGGGTAGGTGTGCGAGGTTGAAGATGAATCCAGGAGGAATTGGATGCTTTTACCCCTCAGCAGGTTGAAACGCTACTCACTTACATGGGGGAAAGATCATAATTTGGTTATAAACTCAAGCAAGCTGTGTTGCATGCATGAGGTGACGAGGCAGCTTCTGGTTGTTCCAAAAAGGTATATTTTTCTAAATTCATATCTCATAAACCGTAGCTCAGAAAAATACGAATAATGTATGTATTTTGATCAGGAGAATGAGAGGAATCCAATAAAATGATATTAAAGATTGATTCCGTTCCTAATTAAAAAAGTACTATAAGTTGATGAAAAGTGCATTAAAGTTAAGTTAAAAACCATATTCGTGATTAAAGGTTGAATCTAGAATGCTTAATGGGTTAATTGAAGTATTAATAACCTGTTGAATGATATTGTTAGATTAGAACCTGATCTAGATGTAAAATTGCATGATTTAGGGTTTTTACCTCATATGAGAATGATTAAATAATTTAGAAACCCTAATTTTGGGTAAAAGAAGATAAGATCATATTTAATTGGAAAATTGTGAAAAATATGTTGTTAAAAGACGGTTCTAAGTTATTTGTATATAAAAGTCCTTAATTCTAGATAAATACCCTAAAGTAGTAATTAGGGTCTTTTCACGAATAAAAGGTGGAATTGATGGCAAAATGAGTTCATATGTTAATTAGACCCTAATGAACTTTGAATTAATGATAGATGCACATAATGATCTTGTCATGGATTAAAAGGATAAATATAGTAGCTTTAATGTAAAAGAATCTTAATGAAATTAATGAATGGTTAATGTTCCTTTAATATGGAAATAGGGTTATATGTTCTTAAGATAACATTAATATTGAAGAATAGATGAGATAATTAGGGTTTATGAGTAATGACATAAAATTAGGGTTTAATATGGTAAAAGATGAAGGGAAACCCTAATTGAAAAACAAAACCCTAAAATGGATACAGAACCCTAGAAAGTGAATCCAAGTCAATAAAGTAGATTATTGATAAAGTGTGTAATAAACAGAGTACATATTCTTTTCAGGAATTATGTGATTGTTGAATTGCTTGCTTGGATTGCTTTTTTGGTTGGATTTGCTTGATGCTTGTGAAATCACCCAAATCAGGTATGTGGTTATGCTTATGAATATTCAGAGTTAGTTTTCTGAGGGTTTGTCAAGGTTTTATCGGTTGCTTGAAATTAACTGTTGGATGCTTTTATTTCATGCAACTATAGAGTGACTATGACTATCACTATAAATGTATACATATAATTGTCTTAGATCCAGGTCCATCCCTGTGGCTATGCAAAGGTTAAAAAGGATAACCTAGAGTAAGGTCTAGGCTATCATGAGTTAGAAATTGGGCTACTCTTGTGTAGTGCCATGAGACTCTTAGCATGCCATGAGTTAAGGAGTGGGCTACCTACATGTAGTGCCATGTGACTCAACCCTAGAAACTGAATCACCTGTTAGGTGGGATCATGAGGGGTATAATGGGGATAGGATATACATGGATCGCACAGTTATATTTAAACTATAAAATTGTTTGTTAAATGGTAATTGACTGCAATACATTTTTATGAATAATTTCATGATTATTGTTTCCCCCACATACCATCTTCGGTTGACCGACGTTTTGTTTGTCGAAATTTTAGGTACAAAGCCAAAAGGACAAACAGTAAATCATCATTGACCGGCCTAAATCGCGAGTCCTAAAATTGGAGGCGGATTTGAGGTAGTCGAGCTTTTACATTTATAACTCGAAACCTTCTAGGCCCCCACAACTTTGTTTACGGGGTCGAACACAGGGACAAGGGTGGTAGTGTTGAGAATGAGGAATCGACACGCTACACTCCAACAAGGATAAGAGATGATAAAATTCCCAAAAGGGAACAACAAAACAAGATCGATAAAACAAAAGAAAACCCTATCTCCAACTAGATTTACAAGGAAAACTTAGGTTTTAAGCATTTATCAGTTTTAAGGGATTTTCATGCAACAGAAACAGAGAGATAATACTAAAGCTAAAGCAAGGTACGAAGGAGGAAAACTTCGGTAAAACAAGCGGCAACAGGAACATCTTGTACCCCTCCTCTCAGAACGGGTACCTCTAACCAAGCATCAACACCACTCACGAGGTTGCTAGACTTAGGTTAGAGTGGAAAGGTTACTACAATAGCTCTGATTCCGGGAACTCTCATACTCCAGAATCGGACCAAACACTAGAGCCACAACACCTCTCTCGAGGCTGTTGCAATGGGAAAACACTATTTGATAGCTAATCGAAACGTGATCCAAGCATGCAAGCTAGAGTTCAAATATTAAACATAGCAATCATCCAACAAGGGTACCAAGCATAAAGCATCAGATAATTAAACTCTTCTATTTCCATTAACAAATAAGGTTCTAATTACATTGCATAAGTAAAAGGAATAAATGACTGAAATAGTAAATATAGATGTCGCCTTCTTGATTTAGAAGGACGACAGACAACAGCGGACCCTCCAGCCCGATACCGGACAGGAACCAAACCTCTTACAACCGTGTCGGGTGGCACACCCTCTCAGGCGACGCGCCGTGACAGACGGATTGCATCGTGCGAGGACCCTTGCCCGATACGATCATGTTGGGCAGCACCCTCTTAGGCGACACGCCATGACAGGCGATGTGTATCAGGGTTCAATATCGTGTCGAGCTAGAGCGATGCTCCTAATATCGGTCACTTATGTCAGGGATCCTTGTCGGCCGATATCAGCCTGCAGTGTTGCCCAGGGCGACCCTAAGTGAACCATTCCCTCCCTCTCGGGATGGGGAAATGCTCACCTAGAATCACCTGACACGATACACTAGCTCTTCACAGCTTTCCTGAGGTGACTTGCACAGGGTTCCGACCTGTCTTTTCGGCTTCGTGTAGCTACTATTTATAGGCAGCGGTTGGGGAGGTTATGGTGCTCAGGGCGCCATGTGTCTTCCTTATCATCGCGGAATGGGTGGACGGCCGATATCAGTATCGCCCGACACAAGGATGTTGGTTGTTGGGCATCGTGGTGAGTGACGCCTGAAAGTGGGTGGCAGGTATCGCGCGACACGTTTGAGTTGTCGTGGTGAGCTCGGCTCCCTGTCAGGTAAAGAGGTGTGTCGTCTGACAGTTCCTTCTTGCGCGACATCCTCACGTCACGCGTCGATGTGTCGTTCTACCCTATCGGGCAGTGAGCATATCGGTCGGCTGGAAGGCCGATGTAGGTGGAGCATCCTTGTTGGCCGGAACGGCCTTATTGATGATAAATGAGTCCAAAATGGAGGAAAACTCTGCAAAAGATGGAAATATTGAATTAAGAGCATCGTTTGGCCAATTATTGCAAAAGTACATATAAAAGGAGAGGAAAATAGTTAAAAGGGCAGTTTTGATAACAAAATAAGGGTCAAAAACATCACAAAAATTGGTGTTATCAACTCCCCCAAACTTAGCGTTTTGATTGTCCTCAATCAATATTTAAATTTTATTTTGTGATGCTTCTTCTTGCTCGGTGTAGTTTTCAGTTTAAGAGGTAAAACAAGAATTGCGATGCCTTTAGAGATAATGCTGCCCCACTATGAACAAAAGACCTTGCGTTTCTTGCCTTGTTATTTCAGTAAAAAAAATTCTCTACAGCTTCAGTGAGACTTTGGTGTATGATTCCGAAGTTAGCTTTCACACCAAACAGCTTTAGGGGCAGAATGTTGTGTATAGGGTAGGCTAAGGCTTTTTGGGGTTTTTCTTGTTTCCCATCAGTCCATCCAGGTAAGGGTCTGTTAGCGGGCAAGTGGTTCCTACAGTCCAAGCCAGTTGCCTTTAGAGTAGTGATTTCACATCCTACGTACCACTGCCCCGGATCAACCATGCCTAAAGATGGGTACTTTTGGACGACAAGTGTGTATATATATATTTTTTTCTTTTATTGGGCACAACTCTCATGCTTTTATTCTCCCTCATAAGGCTACTTTCTCTTTTTGGGATTTTTGTTCGGTAAGGGGAAACAAGAGAGACTTTTGCTGTTTGGGCAGCTTTTTCCTTCTCCATACTCGTCTCTTGGCTATAGCAAGATTATTTTTTTGAAATTTTGTCATGGAAAGTCGTAGTATTTTGTTGTTTGAGGCAGCATTATCAGAAAGATATAACAAAATTTGCATCTCGTTAGGCACATAGAAAACAAACTGGCAAGAAGTAGCATCAGGTTTTTACTAATATAGTAACTTTGTACATATGCAGGGAGACAAAATAAGCAAACAAAAATTTCGATTTTTCAAAATTTTTGTAGCAAAGTTTTTGTATGTACACATATTGAAGAAAAAGAACGAAAAGGACAAAAGGGGTGGAGCTAAAAATTTTTGAATTTTTGTACCTCCCTCACTGGTACATGGTACCCCCCCCCCAAACTTACTCCACACTCTATCCCAGAGTTGTGAAGAAGACAAGGTAGGGTAATGTTAACCCAATGAGGGTTAGCTGGTGAGCGCGCCTGCGCCAGATAGAAGCTCCCACACATATTATCCTCTTTTGCTGTGATAATCGATGTGGTGGAGCTAGTAAGGCGTTGCTTCATTTGCTATCCATTCCAGGATGAAGATGCCGCAGTCGTTGGATAGAGGAATCTGTTGTGGACTGCGGTGGAAGAACTGGAGTTCGTGCCATTTGCTTGCTTTCGTGTCCAAGAATGGTTGGATCATCTTTGACACCTCGTCGTAGTATTTTCGAACTAAGCATTCGACGGATGACAACGACTCTGATGTATACGACACTAGATGGTTTTTGTTGTTGTCTGAGTTGTTGTAGAAGATCCCTGCTCGTTGTCGAGTGTCCATTGTCAGGAGCATCCAATGGCTATAATGCAGGACGGGCAGGAAGATCGTGTGTGGAACCTCGCTCTCCAACACTTCCAGAAATGCTTGCTTCACTCAGTTTCATCGGCGAGGCAAATGTCGTTGAACATCATAGGATGAGCTATGTATGCATGTTTGAGCCTTGGCTGTATTGTTTGCATGTAAGCGGCCACCACAAATACAACCATACATCCTCCTTCTTTGACCATGTCCCTTAAGTCATCTACTGGGACTACGAAATTTCCTGCCTGATAGATGACATCCGATGGGGTGGAATCAGCCAACTTCAGAAGGATTTCGTTGACCTGATCCTGCGTGAGAGTAGCGCATGAGAAGCGGTCGAAATATTTGATCAGCCCTTCTGTAGTTTCAGGCGAAGCAGTGTCTTCCATCCCATGCACTTTCCGCAGGGTCTCCAAGTGCTTGCCTACCCCATAGGTGTCAGTTGCAATCTCTATTTCTTTCTCTGAGGGGCAGATGGGTTGTGAAGAGTCTTCTTCTTGATTTCTATCCAGTAGGTGTTCTAGTACCCCTGCGTCTCGGAAATAGCGTCCATCTTTAATCAATAGCATGGTGTATGTGCTCCTGCGGTGATAGAAGCATGTGCCCCTAAGGGCCCCCAAGTTTCCAATTGTATTGAGCACCTCTATGTCACTTAAGACGGTGAAGGCGATGTTTCCGCTTCCCCCTTCTGCCTTGGCAGGGAGGTCTCAGATAGAAAAGAAGTGCCAAATGCCTTTGTGACATTGGCTTCCTTGCTTGATAGCTCATAGGAGACGCAGCGGTAGGAGCCTCAATTTCTTTTCCTCTGGGTGGCTGAAAACATTCCCGGAGCGTGGCACCTCGTCATCGATGTAGCTCAGTAGCTGGACGTCATGGTTCTTGAGGTCTGCAATGCAGAGGAACTACATGTTGCGGTGTTTATACGGGGCCAGCACAATGTTTGGTCTATGCTTTTCGATTTAGTGCAGCATGTCGGCCACCACATTGGAGTCTGAAACTCCTTTCATCAGTCTTCTTGCCAAGGTCGGGGTGGCATTGTATATTGTCTTCCGACCTGTCCTGCTGTCGATATTTTCTATTATCGCACTTTCAAGGACCCTAAACAGTCTTTTACCGATGATGGTCGGTGAGCGTAACATGCTTCAAAGATCTCGCCGTCGTACGGAGAAGTAGATGTCGCTCCAGACGACGTCTTCTTCATCTTCCTGCGATCTTAAGACCATGTTTAGCAAGTTCTGGTCTCTGATCGTCAGGTATCCGATGGCCCTTCTATCAAAGTCAACCATCTCAAAGGAGGATATCTCGGATGGCTCACGGAACCTATCCGCGATCGAGCATCTTCCTCGTGGAAGTTGTCTTTCATTGACTGCGTAAACGTCCCCCTTTTCTCCCTCAGATTCATCGGAAGAGTCTACCCCGATTCTGATATCTCTGTTATCTTCTTCAATTTCATCCAGGGGGACAGAGGGATTTTCTTCTGCCAGGCCTAAGGAGCTCTCCTGTCCTGCTCGAGCTCCGTCGGTTGACCTTTGTGGCATTCCCTCCTCGGGCGTTGAGAATTGCCCGCTGGAGGGGGAGGAGGACGCTAATCTTGAGGAGGACGTTGACGAAGAAGGTGGAGCCACGGCTAGGGGGCGACAGTGACCTTCTCGGCTGCCTTCGGCGCAGATGGTCATCCCTCCTGTCTAGCCTCTCCTCGATCTTGTTGAGGTGTTGGAGAACTTGCTGAAGCATCGCAGTCAAAGTCTCTAGTCTGCCGGGAAGGCTAGCTAGAGTTAGCAGCTCTCGTTCTTGGCTATTCAGCCTGTCTTGGAAAGATGCAAACTTGGGAGTTAAGGAAATACAGGTAGCTGAGTTGTTATTCGTTACCTCACGCAAATAGTCGAGATGGTGCCCTAGCATCTTTCCGAGTGACGGAGGGGTTCCTACGGGTCTCCCTTCCATCCTCGTGACACCTTGCTCACGTGGTGGCCTACCAGATGAGGTAGAGTCTATCTCAATTGTTCTCGATGCAGATGTTGTCGGGCGAGGCGACGACACTTTTTCAGCCGTCACCACCTTGCCTTCTCGTCATGGTGGAGAAGGTCGTGGTGTGGGCAGACGCTGCTCCACCTCTACACTGTCGACGATTCCCTCAGCCGCTGCTACAGGAGACACCGACGGCAATGTTGGCGTCAGTTGTGCACCTTCGAGCTCCATTCTTAGGATCTCGTCGAACACCCCATTACTAGCATCCGGCTGAGGTGCTTCTTCTGCCTCTACAGGCCTTACGGGAATGTCAGGGGTTGCGGCTGTCTCTTCCGCAGAAGCTCCCACAGTAGTTGTCTCGGTGACCTCAATGATCACTAGTTCTTGTTCAGCCACTATAGTCGTTGTTGTGCTTGTGGCTGGTATAGCAGGAACGATGACAGCTCTATTAGCAGTTGTCGTCGGTTGCTCTGGTATTGCCCTTTCTTGGACTCTGGTGGCGGCGGTGTAGGTTGCGTCTACCGCTACAGCTTCAATCTCTGCGGCAGTGAAGACCAGCTTCTCTGCGTCGTAGGTGGCACAACGAGGGAGCGGGAGCAGTATGTTCGTTCTTGCAAATTTGTAGAAGTAGTCCCTTGCCTCCTTCTTTATGATTTTGGCCCTCATCAAGTATTTGATGTCGATCAGCTCATCGCCCTTCATCCTCAAAAGGTTGCGCGGCTCCTTTGGGTACCCTAGCCCTTCCGCGATCAGGTTGACGATGCCACCCATACAATATTCCTTGGTGGCATCCTTTATCGGCTGCAACCTGTTTAGAAAGAACCGCCCGAGGTTGATCACTCTTCCCTCCATTATGTGCCACATGACGTGGAGTTCTTCAGTGTAAATATTGCTGGATTCGTTCTTGCTGAACAGCAAGCACGCTACCAGTTTGTGCATAATTCTCCAAAAGCATGAGTGCACGGCCGCCACCTTGCTTCCTAGCTTAAATGATGATTCGCCAGTTAGCTTATTCCAGAGCTCCACGGGATTGAACTCGTCTCCTTCGGTTATTCTCTCACCGTTATCCATTAGATTCTTCTCCTCCTTGCTGGAAGAGAAGATCTCGTTCAGTAGCTTCTCGGAGATGGCGTGCTCCGAGTTGTATAGCCGGGCTTGGAGTCTATCTGTTCCACCGTATTCTTTTTTTCTGCAACATAGTTCATCACTCGGCGGATAGATGAGATGAACTCTCTTGTGAGTCCATTATAGGAGGAGGATCGGCTGAGGCAGATCTTCCGCAGCCCCGCAGCAGCAAGGACGCCCTTCAGCCTTTCAAATATGCCCAGCTCGGCGAACGAAGCATGGTGGCAGAACCTGCTCGGTCTATAGACCTTGGTTGCCATCTCAGCATAACAGTGTGCGTGCTCGTCATCTCTCAGCACGAACGTTCTTGGCGTGTATTCCAGGGGTTCTTCCGTTGTTGTTGGTGTTGGAGCCACCACTTCTCCTACCCTCGTTCTCTTTTCCGTAGTTGATGACCCAGGTGCTTCTGGATTCAGGAACTTCTGCCCGATAGTGGGTGCTTCACCTACGGGCTCGGTGTAGATCCTCCTACCGTGCTCGTCAACCGGAACGACAGTCTGCTTGATGTGGGCCATTTCTGTTAATCATTAAACAAATTCCTTGGTCAATTAAGTGTGTCGATGTTTAAAGAAGGGGAACTGAATGCACGATAAGATATGCCCTGATAAGATATGCACGATCCCACAACATTGCATCAGGTGATGCGAGGTTTTCAGAGGTGAAGTCTCGTGCCCGATATGAGATATGGTATCTCCTGTCACGTCGGAAGATCATACATGCGATAAAGAACAAGACGATGTGGTGATAAATACGCATCAGGTACGTCGCCCGACATGGGTGTGTCGGGCGATACGGTTGCGAAAGATAAGACACCTGATAGGGCTCTCTGAAAGGAAAGCAATGTGTCGTTCGACAAAAAAACAAGTGAGGCTGTGCAATGATGGGCAACATGGCTATCGCATGACATGGCGTATCAGGCAAACGCGAATAAAAGGTATGTTGCACGACATATGTATCGGGCGATTCAATGTTGCTCAGCTCAAGAACTGTGAGCCCGATAAGCTACTCGTGAAAGGAAGGTCGTGTCAGGCGATATAGTCTGTCGGGCTATACCTTGTTGTGTTCTTAAACTTCCGCACGACACGAGAGCAGGGGAACCCTTGCATGACATGGGGGCTAACTCGCAAAATCTTAGCACGACACGGGTAGGTGAAAATAGTAAGGTAGTAGCCCGACACGGTAAAATCTCATCTCTTTATATAGCAATCTCAACCGGGGGTAAAACTGGTAATTCTGGAACATGCGTCGGCCGTTGGGATAAATCATTCCCAAGATGGGCAGTCCATCCATCGTTATAAGGGTAATTACTCCACTTGCATGATATAGGTGTCCGCCGTCCAGGCATGCCATCCGTCACGACCTTTGCGATTCCCAGAGTACCACTGCCCAATATGAGCGCGTTTGTTGTGTCACTTGGGTTGCTTCCTGATACGACCCTTCAGAGCAAAGTCGAGAAGAAAAACTTGAAAACAGAGCGGTTAAAAGCGGCCGATGAGGAAAACATCATTGGCCTAAGATTAAGATCCCGACCTCAGATGGTATTACCCACCTCGGTCCATAAAGCAGCGTGGTGGCCCATAAGAAAAAAGAGTCAGCGCATGTGGTGCATGCACCGACTCGGGCCTTATTACATCCCAAATGCTTGTAATGTTTGTTTTGTAGGAAAATAAAATGCATCCTATTCTAGGAAATAAAAGAAAGCTCGGGATGCCTCCCGAGGACCGCTTCCATCTTCGTCTCCTGCTTGACGTCTTTTAGCTTCGTCACTGCTTAGTCCTTGCCATCATGCTTTCGTGCAACTCGATCCTCATTCCTCTTGATCACTATCCTGCTTTCTTTGCCGTTTCAGTATTCGACAGAATTTTTCCTGACAGATTCTTTATTAACTCGGCCATTTGAGCCAGTTGTTGATCAATTTGATGTTGATGCGTCTGCATGTATGCCATTTGTACCTGCAACGAGTTCAAAACACCCGAATTCGACAGCGCTCTCTGTGCTAACTGGTTGTTGATAGTGTCTTGCCTTTTTACGAAATCAAACAGTTGGCCAACCACATCAGACTGGCCAGAAACCTTATCCTATTCCTTGGTTGATCCTTGGTACTTGACTTGACCTTGGAAGTTACCTTTGTTTGCTTGGAAGGGGGTGTTTTTAGTTTACTGACTGGGTCCTCCCCTCTTCTTGAATGCTTGGGGTGGCTTAGAGGAGTCGTGTAGCTAATGTGAGTTCTCAGTCGCATCCTTGTTGTCGTAGCTGAAGTCGGGGTGGTCCGGCCTCTTAAAACTCACAAAAGAGACATTTTCAGTTTCTTCGGCCTCAGATTTAGAATCGCTTGACGCTTCCGGTCAGGTGTAGATGCATTTATCTACCCCATGGCCTCCTTCTCCACATGTCACGCACTTCATCACTTTTTCCACTTGCTTCTTTCCTTTACCACCAGATTCCCTTAGTTGCTTGACATCTGTCGCTATCCTCTGTATCTGAGAAGTTATAGACTCCAGAGCCTTGGATTCAAGAGAGGGTCCTTCACTTACCTTCTTAGCCTGCCCTCTGTCAGATCTATCATACTCAGCGCCGGCCTACAACTCAGCCATGTTTTTGATGATCCTTTCTGACTTGCTCGGCTTTTTCCCTAGGAAGTCACTTTCGGCTGCCGCATTCAGTGACACCCTTTCACCGGGAGTCAGACCGTTGTAAAAGGTGGTGACTAGGAAACCTTTCTTATAGTTATGATGAGGGCAGTCCCTCTGATATTCCTGGTATCTTTCCCAGGCATCATGGAGGTTTTCATTAGGCTTTTGCATAAAAGAGGTTATCTTCTGTCTGTTTCTCACAGTCTTCTCAGTCGAGTAGAATTTATTTACGAAAGTGTCTGCTAGTGCTCCCCACACGTTTAGAGATTGGTGGGGCAACCCAAGGTACCATGAAAGAGCTTTTTCTTCCAAGGAGAAGATGAAGCCCTTGTAGTAGATGACTTCTTAGGGACCCCCCACATCTTAATGGTGCCGCATATATTTTTGAAGGCGTCCAGGTGGTGGTAGGGGTTGTCATTCTTGGAACTCCCCCTGAAGCCTTTATTTTGGATCATGGAGATTACGAATGGCTTGAGCTCAAAATCTGCGACATTAAATTGTGGGATAATGATGGGACACTGGGAGTTGTTAGCCTTCGTGGAAGCTAATTCCCTCAAAGTTTTCTCCTCTTCATCTGAATCTTCGCTGTCGCTGGCTTCTCGGCGCTGTTCTTGGTCATGATTCCTCTTGTGCCTCTGACAGTGACGACGTCTATCTTGGTGATGATCTCCCTCGAAGTGCTCTCCTTCTAGATCTTCATGTTGATCATGGTCGTCATAGCGGTCATGTTTTCCAGGTGGAGGGGAGTTAGGTCTAGCCCTCCTTTGACGTTTGCCCTCTGAAAGAGGTTGTTCAATACGAGGCGGAAAGTTAGGTAATGTCAATGCTCAGGTGAGCAAGGTGTCTTCCTTCTGAGTAGCTAAAATAGCGTGAAAAATAATCAAGTCAGAAAATTCTATTATTAATTATATGAGCTATTCTTTTTTAGACACAAAATAATAATAACAAAAGAAAGAAAAGAGTGTTGTCAAGCTCATTTCTAAGCTTGAGGCACGGAAGTGTAGTTAGTGGATTCGAATTCGTCAACAGTGTCATTTTTGCCTTGTCCCCGGCAACGGTTCCAAAAAGTTGACCAGCATAAATCGCGCATCCTAAAATTGGAGGCGGATTTGAGGTAGTCGAGCTTTTACATTTATAACTTGAAACCTTATAGGCACTCGCAACTTTGTTTATGGGGTCGAAGTAGATACACGGGGTCGAACACAGGGACAAGGGTGGTTGTGTTGAGAACGCGAAATCGACACGCTACACTCCGGCAAGGATAAGAGATGATAAAATTCCCAAAAGTGAACAGTAGAACAAGAACGATAAAACAAAAGAAAACCCTATCTCCAACTAGAGTTACAAGTAAAACTTAGTTTTTAAGCATTTATTAGTTTTTAGGGATTTTCATGCAATAGAAATAGAGATATAATACTAAAGCTAAAGCAAGGTACGAAGGAGGAAAACTTCAGTAAAACAAGCGGCAGCAGGAACATCCTGTACCCCTCCTCTCAAAGTGGGTACCTCTAACCAAGCATCAACACCACTCTCGAGGTTGTTGGACTTAGGTTAGAGTGGAAAGGTTACTACAACAGCCCCTATTCTGGGCACTCTCGTACTCCAGAATCGGACCAAACACTAGAGCCACAACACCTCTCTCGAGGCTGTTGCAACGAGAAAACACGATTCGGTAGCTAATCGAAACGCGATCCAAGCATGCAAGCTAGAGTTCAGATATTAAACATAGAAATTATCCAACAAGGGTACCAAGCATTAAGCATCAGATAATTAAACTCTTCTATTTCCATTAACAAATAAGGTTTTAATTACATTGCATAAGTAAAAGGAATAAATGATTGAAATAGTAAAGACAGATGTCGCCTTCTTAATTTAGAAGGACGACAGACTACAGCGGACCCTCCGGCCCGATACCAGGCAGGAACCTAGCCTGATACAACCGTGTCAGGCGGCACACCCTCTCAAGCGATGTTCCATGACGGACGGATTGCATCATGCAAGGACCCTTGTCTGATACGATCATGTCGGGCGGCACCTTCTCAGGTGACACGCCGTGACGGGCGATGCGTATCAGGGTTCGGTATCGTTTCGAGCTAGAGCGATGCTTCTAATATTGGTCACTTATGTCGGGGATCCTTGTCATCCGATATCGGCCTACAGTGTTGCCTGGGGCGACCCTAAGTGAACCATTCCCTCCCTCTCGGGATGGGGAAATGCTCACCTAGAATCGCCTAACACGATCACTGAGGCACGATACACTAGCTCTTCACAGCTTTCCTGAGGTGACTTGCGTAGGGTTCCGACCTGTCTTTTCGGCTTCCTGTAGCTGCTATTTATAGGCAGCGGTTGGGGAAGTTATGGTGATCAGGGTGCCACGTGTCTTCCTTATCATCGCGGAATGGGTGGACGGCCGATATCTGTATCGCCCGGCACAATGATGTCAGTTATTGGGCATCGTGGCGAGTGGCACCTGCAAGTGGGTGGTCGGTATCGCGTGACACGTTTGAGTTATCGTGGCGAGCTCAGCTCCCTATCAGGTAAAGAGGCGTGTCGTCTGACGGTTCCTTCTTACGCGGCATCCTCACGTCGCGTGTCGATGTGTCGTGCTACCCTGTCGGGCAGTGAGCATATCAACCGGCTGGAAGGCCGATGTAGGTGGAGCATGCTTGTGGGCCGGAATGGCCTTATTGATGATAAATGAGTCCAAAATGGAGGAAAACTCTACAAAAGATGGAAATATTGAATTAAGAGCGTCGTTTGGCCAATTATTGCAAAAGTACATATAAAAGGAGAGGAAAACAGTTAAAAGGGCAGTTTTGATAACAAAATAAGGGTCAAAAACATCACAAAAATTGGTGTTATCAGTCATATTGAGAAATACATGAATTGAAATACTAGGAGTATTAGTAGAGTATAAATTCATATGTTGATAGAAGTTTAGAGATCCAAATTTTCAAAAGATATGCAAAAGTTTATTTTCTTATAGCTTTCCAGTATAGTCTGTTAAAATGTAATAATTGTTCTTGGTTAAATGTCGAACCTTTGATCTGGAAATTATGGGTGCGGCTTCGACCTCTCATTCTCCCTTAATTGGGGGTTACCGGAAGGTGGGTTCGTAACAAGAATGTATTTGAATTTCATATTAAGAATGGTCAATATTCTATTTATGAGATCTTTTATGGAAGTGCCCCAATGTCTTATGGTCTTTACTTTATAGACCTAGAGATAAATGTTTATAACATAAATATCAAAAGGAAAAAAATTGATAATGCAAACAAAACACATCTTTGACATCCTTGTCTAGGAAACATTAATGAGATATTCATCTCTAGACTCCATAACAATGGTTATCTAGACTATTTTGATTTTGAATAAATAAAGACATGCGAATATTGTTTTTTGGGAAAGATGAAGAAGACTCCTTTCACTAGGAGAGAAAGTGATCTATTAGGACTTACACAAATGCCATAGGTGGTTACCAATACTTAATTATTGCACTGATGATCTCAGTATGTTTGTCTATGTGTACTTGATAAAACATAATTCAGAAACCCTAAAAAATTTCAAGGATTTCATGAATGAAGTGCATAACCAACTTGGAGAATAATTAATACAAGAGTTTGAGGACCTTCTTAAGACCATGCTATAATAATACAATGGACTCCACCTAGAACACCACAACATAATGGTGTATTATAAAGAATAAATCACACATTACTAGATATGGTATGAGCAATGATGAATTTTGTTGATCTTCAAATTTTATTCTAGGGATATGCTATGGAAACCGTTGTGTTTATACTTAACTATGTACCATCTAAACTGGTTCAAAAGACACCATATGAGATATGGCATGGGAAATGTCTTGATGTGTCTTTTATGAATATTTGAGGATGTGAAGCTTATGAGAGAAAGCAGTTTCCTATAAAGCTTGGACCCAAATCAGATAAACAATATTTTGTTGGATATCCCAAAGAAACTAGGGGATACTAATTTTACACACCATCTGACAACAAAATGTATGTTACTAGGAATTTGGTATTCCTAGAAAAGGTACTTATTTCCAAAGGAATTGGTAGGAGAAAAGTAGAACTTCAAGAAGTTTGATACCAACAAAAAAACATTGAACCTATAAAGATACATAAGGAACAAGAAGACTCACCAGTTATAGTAGAATCTCAAGTTCCTCTTGTGACACATGAACCTCATAGATCTAGTAGGACACATTTTGAACCTAAAAGATTGGTTATCTTGTGACTCAAGAATGAAGTGAGTTGGTCATTAAAGATGGGGCAACAACCTACCTAGAATCTATTAAGGGACTAGAGTCTAATAAATGGCTTGAGTCCATGAGATCTGAGTTGGAATCCATGTGCACCAACAATTGTATGGACCTTGGTGGATCCACCTGAAGGGGTGAATCCTATAGTGTGCAAATGGATCTTTAGGATGAAGATCGACATGGATGGTAATGTACAAACCTATAAGGGAGGATTTGTTGCAAAAGGTTTCAGACAAGTTCAAAGTTTTGACAATGATGAAACTTTTTCACCATTGGCCATGGTTAATTCCATTATAATCATGCTTTCTACTGTAGCTTATTATGACTATGAGCTTTGGTATATGTATGCTAAAACCTCTTTCCTTAAAAGGAATCTTCTTGAGGATGTGTACATCACACATATTGAGGGTTTATAAATCCAAAGGAAGCTAATAAAACATGTAAGCTATAAATACCAGTCTATGAATTGAAGCAACTATCTCAGAGTTGGAATCTTTGATTTGACTTAATATTCAAAGAGTTTGTCTATAGTCAAAATGAAGATGAACCTTGTGTATATAAGAAGGTTAGTGGGAGCATAGTTGTATTCCTCATATTGTATGTAGATGACATACTATTGATGCAAAATGAAATTCGTACTTTACATATGGTAAAGGCATGTATGGGAAGTACCTTTTCTATGAAGGATTAGGTGAAGCATCCTATATCTTAGGAATCAAGAGTTGTAAATAGATCTTGAAGACTTCAGCGCCTAAGACAAAGCATATACATTGACAAAGCGCTAAATAGGTTCAACATGGAGAACTCAAAGAGAGGAAACTTACCCATGTCCCATGGTGTTAGTATCTCAAGATCTCAATGTCCTAGTTCTTGTGAAAAATGGGAGCATGAGTAAGATTTCATATGCATCAGTAATTGGATCTATCATGTACACAATTTATGTACTTGTCATGATGTTTTGTAATACTTGAGCATGACTAGTAGGTATCAGTAAAATCATGATGAATGTCACTAGACAGTCATAAAGAACATCCTTAAGTACTAGAGAAGAACTAGGGATCAGTTCTTTGTTTATGGAGATGAGGAAGAGATGGTAGTAAAAGGTTAAATAAATGCTATCTTCCACTGTTATAAAGATGACTATATATTACAATCTGGATTTATGTTTTACCTTAATAATGGAGTTGAGATCTGGAAGAGTTATACGAAAGAGACAGTTTTTGACTCTACAATCGAGGATGAGTACGTTGCTACATCAAATGCAGCAAAAGCATGGATTTAGCAGTTCATCAGTTAACTTGGAGTGGTTCCAAGCATAAGCAACGTAGTAGATTTGTGTTGCAACAACAATGGATCTATAGCACAAGCTAAGGAACCTAGACTGCATCAGTGTTCCAAGAACATACTATGGTGTTTTCATCTCATATGAGATTTCATACAATGAGGAGAAGTGCAGATTTGTAGAGTACCAACTGAATGCAATGTTTTTAACCCACTAACAAAAGCACATCCAAAACATAAGCATGATGGTCATGTAAGGTCACTTGGGATTAAGTTCATGGGTGAGTGTCTCTAAGTTCAAGTGGGAGTCTATTGATATGTGTGCCTTGAGAGCTAGTCATATAATGATTATAAATATGTTGTAATTAATTTGATTAATAATATAGGAAATTCTATCTACATGTTTGTTCAATTATGAGATGGCGATATACATGATAGATGTTTCAAGAATGATGTTCTATGGAATTTGTATTTAGTTTGAGGACTTGAATAGTGAGATCATATATATGATAAGAATATATATTCTTGTTATGTCCCCCAGTGAGATATTATTGTGGAATCTAATAAACAACAATAATATAGAAGACTAGAATGTGTGTTGGCTAATAATGGAATCTCATTAGTCATGATATGTGATATCAAATCAAACACAAAGGTACTTGTTAGAGAACATTGTACCGGAAAGATCCATATTGAAAAGTGATACATGTATTATAGTCATAATCACAACACAAAGTGATAGTGGTGACATAATTCTTATACCATAAGTCACTACACGGATCACATGATATTAATGTATTTTAACATCATCGAATGTGACCTTGAATAAGGGTTTCCATAAAGGTGATGCTTGGGTACATTATGAAACTCGAGGATTGATTGTGAGTGATGTAGATGGGATTTGTCCCTCCTACTGGATTTGATATTCTGGCCACTAGATAAGTGAGAGTGAGATAATGTATGGACGCACTCGTGCTAGTCAATATATGATATTGAGCTCATATTCACATCTGCAATCTTCTCTGGTTCAAGGAACACAGATTGAATGATTAAGAGGATGATGATTCCATGCCTCAAGTTCAGTCTAGATATCTAAGATAAAGGGATTATACAATCACATCAACACTAATCATAGATCAAGTTGAAGTTGTTCTCCAGCTTTCAAATTACTTGGTTAGAAATGGTGTGTTTCTAGATACCACTCATTAATTGTGATGTCATAAATTGGTTGTGGAAATTCACTACCAACAAAATTTGGGACTTATAGGGTCACAAACATAGGATACTCTTGGGATAGGAGTTTAATCATGAATAAGGTTTCACTTAGTTGCTAAAGTGTTTATATAGTCAAATTAAACAACATTAGCAAATAAGTCAACTGACTAGAGTGTCCAATCGATCAACTGGTGTGCCAGTCAATCAACTGGAGAGTCATGTCAAATGATTGGGATGAATAGACATGGTTGATGGAAACAGTCAATCAAACGATCAGAATGTCCAATCGCACAAGTAGACATATTCACAATCGTATTGCAAAATAAACCAATGAACTAATTGGAATGTCCAATCGACTGACTGGTCAAGTGACATTGCTGGCATAATGATGTGTATTAATCATTGATGTTATGACCCATAACTAAGTTAACTAATAAGTACCTCGATTAGCGTGAAATACCTTGATTTGTGCTAAGTATTTT
The DNA here is from genome assembly GCA_963693085.1 of Alisma plantago-aquatica. Taxonomy (NCBI): domain Eukaryota; kingdom Viridiplantae; phylum Streptophyta; class Magnoliopsida; order Alismatales; family Alismataceae; genus Alisma; species Alisma plantago-aquatica. The sequence continues at coordinate 245,664,509 of OY856409.1, forward strand.
GTTAAACATCATGATTAATTAAGATAAGCTAAGATGTGAATCAATAGTTTAGATTGAATCATTAACTTGATTTAGTTGAATCAAGCACATAAAATCAATTAGTGCATAATTAAGATGATTAATTTGAGTAAAGTAATAACTGGATGCAATTGGAATTTTGAATCAGTAAAACAGTGTAATTAGCTTGTTTTTATGCCTTGGGTTTGTAGTGGGCCTCATTCTTGAAAATATGCAAAAGAAATCATATGATTTGGACTTTCGAGTCAATAGTTGTGAAATTTTCCGATTCTAGGGTTGAAATTGCAAAATTTCCAAAAAAGAAGCTTTTCTTTATAAACTTTCTTTTCTTTCCCTGTTGGTTATCCGTTTCCTTGTTTGCGGTTGAAGGCGGCGCTCGGGAGCGCAGGCCGCAGGCGATCGCAGGGGCGATCTTGGCCAACTCCCAACAGCTCGGTTCCTGTTTTCTTTCTTCTCTTCTTTTCTTCTTTCTTCTTCCTCTACTTCTTTCCCCAACCACTCCGTGCCCTTGTTGGCTGGTTGCTAGCTGCCACATAGTAGCTTGGCCAGCGGCAAGCTGTAGTCTGAAGCTTCGGCCGTGCGTGGCTGCAGGGGGCGATTTGGAGCGGCCAAAGCTCCAATTTCATGGCCATGGATCTCGGCTAGGAGGTTTAGTTTAGAAGCCACCGTCGATTCAGCCTAAACTAGCCCAAAGCTACGGATTTCCGTTGGAGCATGAAGCTTCTGTTCGTGAACAGGAATAGTAGGAAGCTAATCCAAGGAAGAGGACAACATAAATTCGCCTCGAAATAGACCTCTAGACGTAATTCCGGACGAACCCGGACAGTTCGAAACGCGGTGAGTAGGATTTCATTTATTTATCATTAATAAACTCAGGCGTTTGAATATTTTCTGCTTTGTGCGCGAATTACGCTGATAACAGGCGTTATCAGGCGTCGGGCAGCGCTTGGCGTCGCCCGACCTTTTAGTTCATAAAATGCTTCTAGACACTGTTATATGATTAAATTTAGCATTTGAACAGTATGGATTGAATCAGTAGATTTATATGGTTCATTGGAACCTAAATTGCTCATTTAAATGTTGAAATTAGAAATTCATGTCTGAAAATGGTATGATTTGGGTATGAACCCAGACAATGAAGATTTCTGATAAATTATCAGATGTACGATTTCAAAGTTGATATGAATAAATAGAATATGCATTAAAACCCTAATTGCATATATCTTTTGACGTTAATATGTGTAAATTGATATTTACATGAAATGGCACATTTCTCTGAAATATTACCAGAAATTCTCAAGTATTGTTATTAAATTGTATTGTGATATGTAATTAACTCTTAATTGAGTTAAGTGATGAAGAAACCAGGATTTGGGTTAATGTGCACATTTTTCGAGAATTTTAGACAATTGATAATTGTTGAGTATGATTCTCATATGTGAAGTAAATTTCTTTAATTTGTGCAATAAGATGTTCAATTGCATAAATTCGCTATGTATGTGCCAAATTGAAATAAGTTGGGTTATTTATGCATTTCTAATTTGTCTGAATGCATGGTATGAGAATTTCTCAGAAATTACAATGATTTGAAATATATTGCTCTGTCAGTTTAGAATGACAGTGTATTGTGATCTGATATGAAATCAGTAAATGTGATATTCCTGTTTAAGTGTTTATATGTTAACCAGTTAATAGACTTAGATACCCTGACACCGTAGAACCCATTTTGGAGGTCTGTGCCTTAGGGGTGAAACGACCTACCTAGCGTGAGTCTAGATGGTCGGTGGCTCGTGTTCAACAATAATCCGTGCGTGTGTCACGGTGGCACGAGGACAGAGAGGCAGTGTTCAACAATAATCTGTGCGTGTGTCACGGTGGCACTGGAGTAAATAGGGGTTATTCAACAATAATCTGTGTGTGTGTCACGGTGGTAACCCAGACTCTCCGCCTGTGTGCTCAGGTTAGAGGAGGAGTCTAGAGTACACTCTTTGAGAGTGCAGTGAGGCCCTTGAGTGCCTGAGAGTCCTGACGCAGACCAGGACTGCAGTCAGACTTAGCATTTCCCGGGTGTGTCGCTAAGTCTTGTACGGTGGGTTCGTAGTTCGCTACGAGACTTTATATGCAGATTACACTGCATATGATCAGGGCATAAGTTAAAAGATGATTACTTAGAATTAAGGTAGATTAATATGAAACTTGTGTATGTTCAGATTTAGAATTTATAATACTTGTTATTTAAATGTTCATTATACTTTTCTGCGATAATTGCACTGTTTAATTAGAACTGCTCAGTTTGTTATTTTATTCACATATTCCTGTTAATGGTAAAATACGGAGTTGTTTAGTGATAGCTAAATGAAATGCTATTCACTGAGCGAGTAGGCTCATACCTCTACTCAAAACATTTTCAGGTCATCATCAGCAGTAGGAAATCTGAAGGATCCTTTCATCCTAACGCTTAGTCTGTAGAAGGTATACGTAGTTAGTAGTTAGAGGTCTCTTAGTCTTTTCCCCTCGGTCCTTGGGACATGGTGTGGGTGAGAGAGAGTGTGTATGTGGAATGTGTATAAAGATGTAAATTAACTGTTATGTTTACTTTCTGTTAAAAAATGTTACATGTTGTAAACTCCGTTTACGTACTCTAGCCAGTTTAATTGAAATGTTTCCGCAATAGTTTAATTTGTTTTAGTTTACAGCAGTAATCCGGATATCATTACGAGGCTTTAAAAAGAAAAGGTTCTCAGTGATTTGTTATGTGATAATCCCTCCGTTGCGCCCTAATCTCGTGATTAGTGGTTAGTGTGAGATCGGGGTGTGACAACTTGGTATCAGAGCATAGGTTGAGTATATGAATACTCTAAGTCAAGGTCAGGGGACGATAAGAGACCAATAGGATTAGGACTTAGGTGTCTTCCTTCTAACTACAATTTTATAACAGGAAATGTTCTGTTATAGTATTGCAGATGACAGGAAGTGGACGTGGTCATGAGAACCAAGTAAAGAGCTTATGTTGAATCGTTAGGGATCATTAGGATCGAAAGTTTTAAGTAAGGTACATAAAAAGTGACATGTTGTTAGCTCTGGGAGGTCTGAGTGTTTAGATACCCTGGCCAGGTGTCTGAATACTTAGATTGACCAGTATCAAGCTACTCTGTCTATTCTTCTCTGGATGCCCTGGCCAGGTATGCAGAGGAAGGATAGGCTAGAGAGAAACCTTAGAAATCTTAGGGTTAAGAAACTGGAAATTAATGTAGGAGTAAGAAATTAAACATAGAATGTGATACAACTCTTGCCTTATAATGCTTATTTGATTGGAATTCACTAGAAATGCTCTTATATGTATGAATTTAGATTTTCAGTTAGTAGAATAAATATGATTCCTTTATATTGTTGTATGTCATGAAGTGATTTATTTATTGTTTATATTCTTTGTATTAAGTATACCAGAAGTTATGTTTAAATGAGTTTGCCCTAAGTGGATATTCTTTCCACATGTTTGAGATTAATAGGAGTTGGTTAATCCTGAGTATCTCTTGGCTTCAGGACTACAGGTTCGGCTTGGTTCCGCTAGCAGGATGCGTTACTGAGATCTAATGACTCCTATTAACAGTATAATAAGAGTAGATTCTGGATAATTTAGACCTGAATCATGGTGAAAAAATGTATATACACTAAGATGTTGAGATATAAGGGAAAGATTAGAACAACTAAGAATTATTTGGAACTGATATCGGAGACCCAACATTGGGACCAAATATGAGCAATCCTTAATTAGAAATAAAGGAACACAATAAGGTTTAGGTTAAATTTAATGATTAGGTGAGAGATACCCTTAATGGTACTAATCAATAATGCATAACCAATGCATGGATCCAATATATGATTAGTAAACCCTAGCTTAGGGTGTATCATTGCGATTGTTTATAGGCAACTTTATAATAAAGTTATGCCTTAAACTAAGATAAGTCCATATCATGTGAGATAGCTGGACAATTCTAATGTGTGGCCTATGCATTATATGCTTAGGGTGAGTATTCTGTGATGGAATGCATTAAGAGGGGAAATACCTTAATACAAGATAAAGTTGGTTAACTCAAGAGGGTCTGAATTAATAAACCCTAACCCTAATTTGGGGAAAAGGGAACGATAAGCCTTGTTTGATAGTGAACCCTAATTCCTGGTTAAGGAATGATGATATTACTACTGTATCACATGATGTGATAAATATCTTGTATGACTGTTATCATGCCTAATAACCATGCAGGTATGATGAGATGATGAATTAGCCAAGTTTGGGCTGTGACATTTATATAATAAATGTTGATTGGCTTTTTGTGTGTTGATGTTGTTGTTGCTTAATAAAAGTAATAATGTGTACGAATTTTATGAACCATGTGAATAAGTTGTTGCCTAGTGAGAGGTGACAAGATATGAATGGCCTTGTGAGCCATGTGTGATGCTTGGGTAACAAGTATCATGTTTATTTGTAACATTTGTGTTAATAAGTTATGCTAGAGAACTTGGCTGATGTTACATTTCTATTATATATCTATAGTTCATTGATGATTATTCATATATGTTGTATTCATTACAAGTAGATGGATGAACTTATGAGATCTAAAGTTTGATTTCAAACTAAGGAAGCAAAGTCACATCACAATAATGCTATGTTACTGATAAGGACCAAACCCTAGAATGTTTAGAGTTGTAGTAGTTCAAGGGATGTCACTAGTGATTTGACCTTGAATACTAGTATCTTTATAAAACAAGATCATACGATTTGCACTATGAAAGGTAACCTAGCACTAATAAAATCCAGGGTTTAAAGTTAGCTAATCTGGAAGGTAGATACACAATATGAAAATGACTCGGAGAAAAGAGTAAGATATAATTTTTAAATTAATTCTTACAGTAGTAATAATAAGTAGTAGCATAGAATGAGGAGTACTACACGATACATGATCTGGAATTAGTTGTTGTAGTTCATGCTCATAAGACATGACGTTACTGTCTTTATGGTGAGGTGTGCCATGTGTTTATAGATCATAAGAGCTTGAAATATATCTTTACCCAGAAGGATCTGAATCTTAGACAGCGGAGATGATTAGAATTGATTAAGGATTTTGATATAATGATAGATTATCACCCTGGAAATACGAATGTGGTAGCAGATGCTTTGAGCATAGTGTTAAGTTCAACAGTTGATGCATTCTCTATTGCATGTTTTGAGAGAGACATGCTAGTAGAAATGTGAAAGTTAAACTTAGACTTAGAGGTGACAAAGTAGAGTGGTTTGATTGCACAGATGCAAGTCAAGCCTATCTTTTATGATTAGATTAAGGAACTATAGTAGGGTGATAGTGAGTTACATCAGATCATGCATGACATGACATGGGGAAAAGACCAGAGTTCATGTTTTCAGATGATGGTGTGTGGTATCAGCGTGACAGGTTGCATGTACCTCGAGATAATGATTTGAAAGAAAAGATTCTTGAGGAAGCACATGCATCAATGTATGCTATGCATTCAGGTAACACTAAGATGTACATGGATCTCAAGGAGCTGTATTGGTGGCCTAGTATGAAAAGGATGTAGATGAGTACATGACTAGGTGCAGTGTGTGTCAGCAGGTTAAGGCTGAGCACCAGAAACCTAAAGGTACCTTACAATCTCTTCCTATACCAGAATGGAAATGGGAACATATCACAATGAATTTTGTGATAGGGTTGCCCTTGACACCTAGAGGTTGTGACTCGATATGAATGATTGTGGATAGACTGACTAAGTCTACTCACTTTCTTCATATTAAGTCAACCTTTGATGTCTCGAAACTTGACTACGATATACATGGATGAAATAGTTAGGTTGCCTGGTAATCCAGTTTCAATCATATCATATTGAGATCCTAAGTTCACATCTAGGTTGTGGAAACAGTTGCATCGTGCTTCGGGCACAAAGTTAAGATTCAGTGTAACCTTTTCATCCGCAGACGGATGGCTAGTCTGAGAGAACCATTCAGACTCTTGAGGACATGCTGAGAGCATGTGTTTTGCTTTTTGGTGAAAGTAAGAATGAATATTTAAGTCTTATAGAGCTTACCTAATGTGAATGTTGAGATTAGAAATACACAACGATAATGGTACGGTTTGGGTATAAACCCAGACAATACAGATTTGGTAAATCATTAGGTGCATGATTTCAAGGAAGTACGTTAACATTAAAATATACAAATAAACCTAGTTGCATGCTTCCTGTTATGTTAATGGGTATGACTTAACATTTTCATGAATTGGCACGTTTCTCTGAGATAATATTAGAAATTCTCAAGTACTATTAATTATTTGTGTTATGTTTTGTAAGCAACTCTTAATTGAGTTATGTGATGCATAAACCAGGAATTTGGTTAATATGCACGTTCTTCGAGAAATTTCAGATAATTGAAAAATATTACAGATGGTTTCTTATAGGTGAAGTAAATTACTCTTATTGGTGTAATAAGAGGTTCAATTGCATGAATTCAGTATGTATGTGCCAAAATTGATTTGAGTTTGGGATATTTATGAATTTTAAATCTGCCTGCATGCATGATATAAAGATTACTCAATAATTACAATGATTTTGAATATACTGCTCTTCCAGTTCTAGAATGATACCGTATTGTGATTTGAATTGCAATCAAACAGATGAGATAATGGAAACCCTAAGAATAGGGTGTTGCCATGTGACAAGTGAATGAGATAACCCTAAGAATAGGGTGTTGGCATGTGATGAATGAATAAGGAAAATGAAACCCTAAGGATAGGGTGTACGATGAATCAAGTGTTTTGATATAAATTTTCATTATGAGATGTCATGATGTTTAATAGTTAAATTGCATGATTTTATTTGAGTACCAAATTGACATGCATTCTGTTTATTTAAGAATTTTAGTTTGTCTGCATGTATAGTATGACAATTTCTCGGTAATTACCATAAATTGAGATATTGTTATAACAGTTTTGGAAAGACAATGTTTTGTGGGTTGATCTGGAATCAGATCAGATGTGTCCTAGGTTGAGGGACCAATGCAGATAGTTGATCAGAGGATCAAGAAACTCAAAATCGTGTGATACCCTTAGAGAAGGTTTTTTGGAGAAACTACAACCTAGAGAGAGCCACATGGGAGTTTTGGGATAGATTTGCGTAACAAGTTTCTTTTCTCTTTTAGGAATTTCGGGACGAAATTCTTAAAAGGGAGGGAGATTGTTATGACCCATAACTAAGTTAACTAATAAGTACCTCGATTAGCGTGAAATACCTTGATTTGTGCTAAGTATTTTGTTAAACATCATGATTAATTAAGATAAGCTAAGATGTGAATCAATAGTTGAGATTGAATTATTAACTTGATTTAGTTGAATCAAGCACATAAAATCAATTAGTGCATAATTAAGATGATTAATTTGAGTAAAGTAATAACTGGATGCAATTGGAATTTTGAATCAGTAAAACAGTGTAATTAGCTTGTTTTTATGCCTTGGGTTTGTAGTGGGCCTCATTCTTGAAAATATGCAAAAGAAATCATATGATTTGGACTTTCGAGTCAATAGTTGTGAAATTTTCCGATTCTAGGGTTGAAATTGCAAAATTTCCAAAAAAGAAACTTTTCTTTATAAACTTTCTTTTCTTTCCCTGTTGGTTATCCGTTTCCTTGTTTGCGGTTGAAGGCGGCGCTCGGGAGCGCAGGCCGCAGGCGATCACAGGGGCGATCTTGGCCAACTCCCAACAGCTCGGTTCCTGTTTTCTTTCTTCTCTTCTTTTCTTCTTTCTTCTTCCTCTACTTCTTTCCCCAACCACTCCATGCCCTTGTTGGCTGGTTGCTAGCTGCCACATAGTAGCTTGGCCACCGGCAAGCTGCAGTCTGAAGCTTCGGCCGTGCGTGGCTGGAGGGGGCGATTTGGAGCGGCCAAAGCTCCAATTTCATGGCCATGGATCTCGGCTAGGAGGTTTAGTTTAGAAACCACCGTCGATTCAGCCTAAACTAGCCCAAAGCTATGGATTTCCGTTGGAGCATGAAGCTCCTGTTCGTGAACAGGAACAGTAGGAAGCTAATCCAAGGAAGAGGACAACATAAATTCGCCTCGAAATAGACCTCTAGACGTAATTCCGGACGAACCCGGACAGTTCGAAACGCGGTGAGTAGGATTTCATTTATTTATCATTAATAAACTCAGGCGTTTGAATATTTTCTGTTTTGTGCGCGAATTACGCTGATAACAGACGTTATCAGGCGTCGGGCAGCGCTTGGCGTCGCCCGACCTTTTAGTTCATAAAATGCTTCTAGACACTGTTATATGATTAAATTTAGCATTTGAATAGTATGGATTGAATCAATAGATTTATATGGTTCATTGGAACCTAAATTGCTCATTTGAATGTTGAAATTAGAAATTCATGTCTGAAAATGGTATGATTTGGGTATGAACCCACACAATGAAGATTTCTGATAAATTATCAGATGTACGATTTCAAAGTTGATATGAATAAATAGAATATGCATTAAAACCCTAATTGCATATATCTTTTGACGTTAATATGTGTAAATTGATATTTACATGAAATGGCACATTTCTCTGAAATATTACCAGAAATTCTCAAGTATTGTTATTAAATTGTATTGTGATATGTAATTAACTCTTAATTGAGTTAAGTGATGCACAAACCATGATTTGGGTTAATGTGCACGTTTTTCGAGAATTTTAGACAATTGATAATTGTTGAGTATGATTCTCATATGTGAAGTAAATTTCTTTAATTTGTGCAATAAGATGTTCAATTGCGTAAATTCGCTATGTATGTGCCAAATTGAAATAAGTTGGGTTATTTATGCATTTCTAATTTGTCTGAATGCATGGTATGAGAATTTCTCAGAAATTACAATGATTTGAAATATATTGCTCTGTCAGTTTAGAATGACAGTGTATTGTGATCTGATATGAAATCAGTAAATGTGATATTCCTGTTTAAGTGTTTATATGTTAACCAGTTAATAGACTTAGATGCCCTGACACTGTAGAACCCCTTTTGGAGGTCTGTGCCTTAGGGGTGAAACGACCTACCTAGCGTGAGTCTAGATGGTCGGTGGCTCGTGTTCAACAATAATCCGTGCGTGTGTCACGGTGGCACGAGGACAGAGAGGCAGTGTTCAACAATAATCCGTGCGTGTGTCACGGTGGCACTGGAGTAAATAGGGGTTATTCAACAATAATCCGTGCGTGTGTCACTGTGGTAACCCAGACTCTCCACCTGTGTGCTCAGGTCAGAGGAGGAGTCTAGAGTACACTCTTTGAGAGTGCAGTGAGGCCCTTGAGTGCTTTAGAGTCCTGACGCAGACCAGGACTGCAGTCAGACTTAGCATTTCCCGGGTGTGTCGCTAAGTCTTGTACGGTGGGTTCGTAGTTCGCTACGAGACTTTATATGCAGAGTACACTGCATATGATCAGGGCATAAGTTAAAAGATGATTACTTAGAATTAAGGTAGATTAATATGAAACTTGTGTATGTTTAGATTTAGAATTTATAATACTTGTTATTTAAATGTTCATTATACTTTTCTGCGATAATTGCACTGTTTAATTAGAACTGCTCAGTTTGTTATTTTATTCACATATTCCTGTTAATGGTAAAATACGGAGTTGTTTAGTGATAGCTAAATGAAATGCTATTCACTGAGCGAGTAGGCTCATACCTCTACTCAAAACATTTTCAGGTCATCATCAGCAGCAGGAAATCTGAAGGATCCTTTCATCCTAACGCTTAGTCTGTAGAAGGTATACATAGTTAGTAGTTAGAGGTCTCTTAGTCCTTTCCCCTCGGTCCTTGGGACATGGTGTGGGTGAGAGAGAGTGTGTATGTGGAATGTGTATAAAGATGTAAATTAACTGTTATGTTTACTTTCTGTTAAAAAATGTTACATGTTGTAAACTCCGTTTACGTACTCTAGCCAGTTTAATTGAAATGTTTCCGCAATAGTTTATTTTGTTTTAGTTTACAGCAGTAATCTGGATATCATTACGAGGTTTTAAAAAGAAAAGGTTCTCAGTGATTTGTTATGTGATAATCCCTCTGTCGTGCCCTAATCTCGTGATTAGTGGTTAGTGTGAGATCGGGGTGTGACAATTGCATTAAAATCTAGTACTTTTGTGAGTATGAAAGTATTGCAATCAACTAACTAGGATGTCTACCAACTGAGTATAGTACCAATCGACCAACTGGATGGTCTAGTCAACCGATTGGAGATTCACAACAATACTTAATTCATGAAAATCTATCTCTTAGACTCCCAATTGACCTGGAAACCTTGTCCCTAACCATCCTATAAATAAGGGAGGTAGTCAAGGCTTTCACAAGACACAACTAATATTGTAAAATGCTTTCCTCTCACAGTTGTAGTAACATGAGAGCCTAATCAAGTCTTAGTTGTAAAAGGAAAGGATAGCAAGGCAAAACAAGTTTGTGCTAGCACATTGGCATCAAAGGGATAAAATCCTTCCCATTGGTTCTAGAAAGTGTGACAAGGAGTTCCCTGTGGTCCCATTGACTATGATAAAGGTGTGAAGGTTGTCACCAACACGCTAACAGAACTATGTCATCTTCTTTCTGTGGTGCATACGAAGAGGTCACCCTTACCTCTATAGGTGTTATCAAATATAGAAGCACCCTACTATGATGATTGTTGCTAGATTTTTGGTAGGATCAGGTATATGCCTCATAAACCCTCTTTCCTAAATACATTGTTGTTGATGTTGTCTGTTGGTTTGATATATGGACTGAATTTATTTTGTTTCTATTGTCATATCTTCTGCCCAATTTTCCAACACCTACTATATTCCCAAAGTTTTCAAATCCTCATTATGTGATTGAACATAAGTACTTGTGAAAGAGAGTCCAAGTTGGAGACCTCTTCATCTATAAGGTGATTGGACTCATTGGCTTCCTAGTTTGACACATGCAGATGTACATCAGGGAATGGATGAAGTTCCATGTTGACAATTCATACTGTGGTATAGAGATGTCTAGATTTAGGTGTTTTATCATCCTTCATGGGTTGGAGTACAATGTTGAGTACTACCCAATGACGATCTCGAGGAAACTCAACCGTTGTCATTGTTCATACATAATTGTGAATATTTCTACCTTCTTTACGCGACTAGACTTGGTTTCTTTGTCCTCTTTCGTAGTATTGATTTGTGATCCCTTGGAAGGACTAACGTGATACTCTTATTTCCATTATTTTAGAGTGTTTTTTCCTTTCATTTTGTTATCATACGGTGTCATTTTCATTTTTAGGAGATTTTATTTTAAAAGAAAAAAAAATGTTTCTAATGTTGTGCACCACCAACTTTGGGTACTCACACCATGATGCTCAATCATGCATTTGGATTTGGGTCCCAGTTAATTTTTAGGTACTTTCTGACTGACCTTTTTCACGCATCCGGAAACGAACGCAGGACAAAGGAAGGAATCAAGCTTTAAATTTATAACCTGAAACCTTCTAGGCCCCCGCAACTTTTATTACGGGTTTGAAGTAGATATACGGGGTCGAATACAGGCACGTGGTGACGTTTAGGATGCCACATATTTTTTTGTTCTATAGTCAGATAAGCCAAGATGATAGTCGATAAAAGTAAATTCTAGAACTAGTCTAGCAGGTTGTCACGATATAAAACAAAACAAAGAAAAGAAAATAAAACAAAGCAGAGCTCGTGAGTCTACTAATCAGAGAAAGAGAGTTCCTGGCTATGTAACCACAAATTGGGCAGTCTATGCACTTGTTCTCGGGCATAGACAACCCTCGAACACCCAAGAAAGCATCTAGTATGCACAGTGGCATCTGTCCTGTGGGGTCGTCCCACTCGCTCTCGCGATGCGTGACTAAAACCATCAACAATATGTCAATGACCCTCTCTCGAGGAATGACATATCAACACCTCGGAATACACTAAGTTCCCTCTCGGGTATTAGGATATTCTGGGGTGTTAGGAACAGAATACCTCGGATCTTCCCCCTCTCAGGTTTGGATCCAAACTATCATCTCTTAGCTATTCCTACAACGGATCTCTCGATACAGGTAGAAGCAGCAGTTCAAGCGAGTAAGAGATCAACCAAACTAGCAATCATAACTTGGAAAGAGAAAATAGAACATGCAACATACGAGATCTGATTTGAATCTACTTGCATAAGGCAAAAGTATATAAACATGCCCAGATCGGGCTGCATAGCCAAGAAGGAGCTAACTAGCCATAGACAAGCATAACTGGCACCGAACAAAGATGAATAAACATCGTTTGTATAAGAAACAAAGGAATGCAGTAGAATGAAAGAGAAGAGGGAAGAGATATAGCGCATAGAGGAGAGGTGGCTCTCGCTCCTCGGCCTCTATGCAGGTCGGATCTCGGCCCTTGGGTCTTCTCTTCGTCCCTCTAGACTCCTCGGCTCACTCTCTCTCTAGCTTGTATCGGTCGGCGCATGTATCGGTCGACACCTGCATCGGTCGGCGCCCGTATCGGTCGGCACCCGTATCAGTCGCCACCTGTATCGGTCGGCACCCGTATCGATCGGCGCCCGTATCGGTCGGCACCCGTATCGGTCAGTAGACTTTTTGGGAAACTTGACACACTAGCTCCTTGGTCTAGGCACTAGCTCTTGTCGGGTCCTCCCTCTAGCTCCCCCTACTCTGTAGGTTGGCAGCTGCTATTTATAGGCAGTGAGTTGATGGGAGTTGTAGCTTTTATTGGTCCACGTGTCCCTCATCCGTGGCTTCGATCTTGAGGCATCAGGCGGCCATATCGGTCGGCGGCCGTATCGGTCGGCACAGCCGTATCGGTCGGTGGGGCCGTATCGGTCGGTGTTGTATCGGCCAGCTGCTCGAATTCTTGTCTTTTTAGGTTCGATACTTGAGAGTCCCAAAATTGGCTAGTTTCGATGCCTGCAAGTCTAAAACAGGCTAATTAGCTACATTATTGGCTATTTTCACTACATGATCTAATGGAGAGACAGAAAACATAAAACATGAACAAAAGAGTGCATATTAAGGCTCAAGTGGCACAAAACTATAGATAAAATGCATAGAAAATATGCGCTAATTTGGGTGTTATCAACTACCCCAAGCTTAAAACTTGCTTGTCCTCAAGCAAGACTGTGCTCAAAGAACAAAAGATAACATCCAAATTAAGCTTGGCAATAAATGCTAAGGTTAAGAAAAATAGTTTAAAGCATCAATACTCTTGATCCATGTCATTTCAGAACAAACCCCCACCAAACAAGCACAATCCTGCCAAAGTAAGATCAAAGAATTTCCAAGCAAGATTAAGCAAATTCACTATAGCCTGCCAATACTCATGAGGGTTTAAATCATAATTATTTGATCATGAAAGAGTTGTCACTTAGGTGATCACGCGGGTGATGAGTAATGAGCCATCACCATGAATCCATGCATACCATTCAGGAATACCATGCCTCTCACTTAATCATGTCCTAAGAAATAAAGCAAAAAGACTCTAATGACTTTTGAGGATCCCGATCTGCATCAGGTTGGTCCATGTAGCGAGCAACAGTCCCTGTAGTCCGAACCAGTTGGTCCAAAGCAGTGAGATGAACTCCTCATACTGTGCCCGAACGAACCCTGCTACTGAGATGATCTCATAGGTCACCTAGGGGGTTCCTAGTGACTCTCTAATGAGCTTTTAGAGTGGTACTACCAGGCACGACATATCCGCGTTCATGAGCGCAGTCATACACCGGCTGGGTACCATCCTCAACTCTCCTAAAATGGAAAACAACACTCGTTTATTATTCACACTCAGGCTTTTAACACCTGCATTCTATTTGTAGGCTTGGGTGAGAACTATATAGATATTTTTGGGATTTTATGGGCGACCAAACCTCTTTTGCACATTTTTATATTTTTCATCTTTTTGACTCAATCTAATATGAGAAGGCACATAGTCCATCAAGGAGAAACATTTCATATTGATCATAGCTCAAAGACTCATCATGATCCGCTTGACACCTGTGTGAAAAGTTGCAATTATGATTCAAGCATCCTTAGAATAGAGGCAACCTTGTGAAATTCGCAGCTAGGAGACTTTAATCATGATTTAGCTCATTCCAATGGTCCTTTACCATGGATTTGCCATTCACAACATAGATCAAGGGAATTTAGCTTTAAGCTATGAAAAAGGGACATAACCTTAGATTTATTACCAAACTCAAGGAAAGAGTCAAAGAGCAAGTCAAGCGAGAGGTCAAGCAATTTTCAAGATGAAAACTGTGCAATTAGGCATAAAGTCAAGCATTTCTCTATTAGAGTCACACCACATAGCCATAATTGCGAAGCTACAAGCTTACGCTATATGCAGGAAATAAATGTGCATGCAAGAAGGGTGAAGAGAAAGAAGGGTGAAGCCTACCACCCCAAGCTTAAGAGTTTGCTCATCCTCGAGCAAGACTTAAACTTGAAATAGTGAGGCAGGAATGCATGATTGTTAATGGAAGTTATTGAAGTTCTAAAGATGATGCATGGATGCAAGGATATAAAACAGTTAGAGGAAAGAAACTAACAAGAACATGAAAAGAAAAATTTATTGTAATAAAAGGGCGGGAGGGTGGGTAATAGAAAAGGGGGTGGCTGCCCCACGATACCGACACTGGGATCCCAAATTCTCAGCTTTGGCACCAGTGTCACCTGTGTCTTGCCGACGGGTTCCGCCACATAATATGAGTAGAATAGGCGGATGTGTTGGCCCTGCCGAGTCTGAAGAAGAAAAGTAAAATCTGGCGACTCGGTGAAGTCATCTTTGTGCTGGAATTGATTTGAGCTGCACTGGGATGAATTCTTTGGCAAATCATCCTCAAGGTACCTTTCATTATATGAATCTAAAAATGAAGGCCCTGGGATGTCGACGTAGGATGAGATGTATGAGAGAGGTTGGATGTCATCTTGATGACTCATATCTTCTCTCTCCATCTCTACACTTGAGGTTGGATGTTCAGATAGATCTTCATGTACAGTCTAAGTCATCCAATCATCTTCTGTGCAAGAAGTACCCCCTGAAGAATCTGTTTGTAGTTCTACCACCCCAAGCTTATCACCTGGCGTGGAGTCAGGGGTGTCTTCATGCTTAGCAGCCATGTTGTAGTGAACTGTCCATCCTACCCCCTTGACGTCCACCAAGCCTTGTAAAGGGATGGTGGCAAATGATGGCTCATGCTGCTCCAACTCGTCTTCGTTACTATACTCATTGCTCCATGTCGAGCAGCTGTCATCGTCGTCATCGTCGTCGAACAAATTGTTCCAAACCATGGTTGACGTACTGCTCAAAGCAAAATGACAAGTCTCAATATGAGAAATGTCACTTTGGTCTGGTTCAATATCTGACTCTGGTTCCCCAAACCAACCTTCTGGTTGTGAGGTCGATTGGCTTTTTGAGTCTTCATCATCATCATCATGGACCCATTCATGTCTATGACTTATTTCTTCCATTGATTCATCAACTGGGTCATCTGGATAGAATGAAGGGCTTTCCCAAGTGGGTTGGTCTTCACAGAAAAATCTTGGTGAATCCAGTTGATGGTCTGAATAGGATGGTGATTCATACTCCACTTCATACCCAATGGAATGGTCTTGATGACTAACATCTTCATTGTCTTGTGATGGCAGTTGTAACCGAATTGTAACCAGATCGATGAGCTCTCGGAGCCTCCTACCTTGTTCAACATCTTTATCATTAAGTTGTTGTACTTGAGCAGCAATGCTTTCGAGACCCGTCGATTCTACCATGCACATGTAAGGGGAACCCGATGTATCAAACTGATGCTTTAGGATGGACCCTTGTTCAACAGTTTGAATTATACTACTACTGCGGTCTGGAGCCCCGGTGGCTGCTTTGAGATGACAATCATGCTCTTCTAGCAGTTGTTGCATTGGATCGACATCTTTTTGGAGATGAGGAACTAGGGAGGTGAGTGCCTTTACACTTTCTCCAGCTAACTCCACTGCCTTGATCAATTCTTGATCCCATGATAGCACCAGAGTCGATGGTTGACTGGCAGTCTCCTTTGTTGGAATTTCAACATATGACGACGGTGGAGGTGAGTATAACTGGACTAGTTGCAGAGCACGACCTTCAATTATTTGCCAGCAGTCGGAACTGCGGAAAAACTCGAGAGGACAGGTGGACAAGATGACTTGTCTTGTGGAAGCAAAGTCCATGGCTGAAAAAGGTATGAGAAAAAGAAAAGTGATTTAGTATATATGAACAAGTATGTGTAAAGTAAGAGGAAAACTATGCATGTATATACAGACTTATAGTGACAGAACAAAAATCTACTAGGCGTGCAAACGTGGAAAACCACGTCCCCGACAACGGCGCCAAAAGTTGACCGGCATTTTTCACGCGTCCGGAAATGAACGTGGGACAAAGGAAGGAATCACGCTTTAAATTTATAACCTGAAACCTTCTAGGCCCCCTCAACTTTTATTACGGGGTCGAAGTAGATATACGGGGTCGAACACAGGGACGTGGTGACGTTTAGGACGCCACATATTTTTTTGTTCTATAGTCAGATAAGCCAAGACGATAGTCGATAAAAGTAAATGCTAGAACTAGTCTAGCAGGTTGTCACGATATAAAACAAAACAAAGAAAAGAAAATAAAACAAAGCAGAGCTCGTGAGTCTACTAATCAGAGAAAGAGAGTTCCTGGCTATGTAACCACAAACTAGGCAGTCTATGCACTCGTTCTCGGGCATAGACAACCCTCGAACACCCAAGCAAGCATCTAGTATGCACAGTGGCATCTGTCATGTGGGGTTGTCCCACTCGCTCTCGCGATGCGTGACTAAAACCATCAACAATATGTCAATGACCCTCTCTCGAGGAATGACATATCAACACCTCAGAATACACTAAGTTCCCTCTTGGGTCTTAGGATATTCCGGGGTGTTAGGAATAGAATACCTCGGATCTTCCCCCTCTCAGGTTTGGATCCAAACTATCATCTCTTAGCTATTCCTACAACGGATCTCTCGATATATACAGGTAGAAACATCAGTTCAAGCGAGTAAGAGATCAACCAAACTAGCAATCATAACTTGGAAAGAGAAAATAGAACATGCAACATACTAGATCTGATATGAATCTACTTGCTTAAGGAAAAAGTATATAAACATGCCCAGATCGGGTTGCATACCCAAGAAGGAGCTAACTAGCCATAGACAAGCATAGCTGGCACCGAACAAAGATGAATAAACATCGTTTGTACAAGAAACAAAGGAATGCAGTAGAATGAAAGAGAAGAGGGAAGAGATATAGCCCGTAGAGGAGAGGTGGCTCTCGCTCCTCGGCCTCTGTGCAGGTCGGATCTTGGCCCTTGGGTCTTCTCTTCGTCCCTCTGGACTCCTCGACTCACTCTCTCTCTAGCCCGTATCGGTCGGCGCCCGTATCGGTCAGCACCCGTATCAGTCGGCGCCCGTATCGGTCGACACTCGTATCGGTCGGCGCCCGTATCGGTCGGCACCCGTATCGGTCAGTAGCCTATTTGGGAAACTCGACACACTAGCTCCTTGGTCTAGGCACTAGCTCTTGCCGGGTCCTCCCTCCAGCTCCCTCTTCTATGTAGGTTGGCAGCTGCTATTTATAAGTAGTGAGTTGATGGGAGTTGTAGCTTTTATTGGTCCATGTGTCCTTCATCCGTGACTTCGATCTTGAGGCATCAGGCGGCCGTATCGGGCGACGACCGTATCGGTCGGCACAGCCGTATCGGTCGGCGGGGCCATATCGGTCGATGTCGTATCGGCCAGCTACTCGAATTCTTGTCTTTTTAGGTTCGATACTTGAGAGTCCCAAAATTGGCTAGTTTCGGTGCCTGCAAGTCTAAAACAGGCTAATTAGCTACATTATTGGCTATTTTCACTACATGATCTAATGGAGAGACAGGAAACATAAAACATGAACAAAAGAGTGCATATTAAGGCTAAAGTGGCACAAAACTACAGATCAAATGCATAGAAAATATGCACTAATTTGGGTGTTATCACTTTCCTCTATAAGTATCCTTTGACAAATCAGGTGACCTAAATCGGTATAGATTTCCTATATGTGTGTTTGGAGCATCAAGGGTGATTATGAGTTGAAGTACCTTAGAAAATGACATCTCTCTGGACTCTTCACCCACTTTCCTTACTAGAGTTAGAGGGTTGAAACCTCAAGTATTTTTAAGTTTTTCCCATCTTTCTATCTTCTATTTGTATGTTTTTCTTCTTTCTAAATGAATCTAACTTGTTATGCGATACGAGGAACCTTCATTCTAGGGGAGAATATGGATTTTGGCTCTACTGACTCTACCTTCCATGTAATGGGTGCATATGTGGAAACTCCCCATCTAATCGGGCCAAGGTGCCAGGTGTCAGAGACACCCTGATGGGATTTACTCCTGACATTCTTTAATGTAGAAATCCATCAAAATCATATTTCTATATTATTAGAGTGAAATTTTGGAAATTTTGATATTGTTCTTTCGATAGGTATCCACATATAATGGATCTTTAAATTATAGCATTGAATGGACATTGATGCTTAATGCTTTCATATGCGAGACTAGGACTCCATGACGAGTGAACGTGGTTTTCCTACTGAAGGGTTTCTCTATTGATAAATAGGGACAACAAATAAGGTAGCAAAAACAAAAATGCTGTCCCTATACCTTTACCAGCAGATCATCTCAACAATGATGTATCTAGGAAAGGAGATATCAAGAGATATACCTAGTCTTGGAGCAAGTCTAGCACCTACTCTTGCACAATGATGTTCACTTTTTGCAAGACACATACGGACAACCAGTGAAGACCTCCTAGTGCATAGTGGTTTTTTTCCTCTTAGCATGGCGGAAATGACCTTCATGCCTCTACGTAGTCCACACAGACCACCGGGAACTCCACATTGTGTTACCAGATCAACAAGAAGGAGGTTTCCCTTTAATGTAAACATGGTAGTGTTAAATGCTCTCCTATGTTGTCTCCCCCTTATTGTCTCTCCCTTTTATGAGTAAGACTTGCTTATGCTCTAATGTTACTACAAATGTGATATGACATCAATTTTTAGAGCTTATTATCATTTCTTGTCACTTGAAAACCTTGACAACCCCTCTACTTATAGGAGGGTTAGGGTCAGGGTATGTAGATTAACTGGGAGTCAAAGAGACAGACTTTAACAAAATTCTAGCTTCTACAAACCATGAGTCGGTAGACTCACACATGCATCGCTCAATTCAATAGTTGAACCAGTCAATTCACTATATTTCCTATTCCCAAACATATCAAAGATTAATGCACAACATGACATCAACATCAATCCTTGATTCAATCATATTGAACATTGAACCATAAGATTCACATGCAAAAATGGTTGATTCGACTCTGAAGTGGTTGGTTCATATACTAAAATAGTCGATCCATTTTCCAGTTCAGCAAATGTATAGCAAATGTTGTTCGAATTGACTTGACATTTTCGATTCAATTGACTCAACATTTGAGTTATTCAATTCACATCCATGTCAGACAATTTTTCACCCAATGTTGTTTAAATTTAACACCTAAACACTTTAGTATCAATGTTAAACCTTATTCATGAGTAACTCCTATTCCATGTGCATGTATGTGTGTGACCCTATAGGTCCAAGTTATGTTGGTAGTAAATGTCCATAACCATTTTATGACATCACAAGCAACGAATTTTATCTAGCCACACATCATTACTACCCAAGTAATTGGGAAGTTGGAGAACAAATTCAACCTACAATTTGTGATTAGTGTTATTGTAATTGTATAGTTTCTTTGTCTATGATATCCAGATTGAACTCGAGGCATGGAATCATCATCTTCTTAATGTTCAATCCATGTTCCTTGAACTATAGCATATTGTATGAGATTCGTGTGAGTTCACATATCACACATTGAGTCACATGAGTATGATCATACATTTCTCAGCCTCACTTATCAAGAGTTCAGGATATCAACCTCCTATAGGAGGGAAAAATGTCATCTACATCACTCGCAATAAATCCCCATGTGTCACAACACACCGGGGTACTACCATTATGGAAACCCTTATTCAAGGTCATTTTGGATGATGCCAAAATCCATCAAACGACATGTGATGAGTGTATTGACTTCAGGTCTAAGAACCATAATCACCATGATTACTATGAGAGTTAACTACCATTCCATGGTCTCTCATGTATCACTCTCAAGGTGGTTGGCATGGTACGCCATTCTCTAACAAGTTCCTATGTGTTTGACTTGATATCCCATATCATGACTAATGGGACTCTATCATTAGTCAACACCCACTCTAGTCCCATGTATTACTATTATCTAGTTTTCTTCCATAGTAATATCTGACTAGGGACATACATGTACACTTATCATACATATGATTTCATTATTCATGTCCTAACATGAAGGGATATGTCATTGGGTAACATCATTCTTTAGAGATCTACTATGTTTGTGTCATCATTTCATGATTGAGATAAATATAATAGGTTGAATTAATCATTAACAAATCAAGTATATGATGCCCCATTGCAGTCATCATATGATTGGCTCTATGGGCATGCATACCAACAGACTCCCACTTGCACTCAAAACCAATCACCCAAAAATCATGTTCCAAGTGATCTTAACATGTGCATCATGTTTCTGTCGCACTAGTTATTTTGTAGCAAGTTAGAAACATTTGTTTCAAGATAGTACTTTACAAGTGTTCACATCTCCTTACTGAACAATATCTCCTATGAGATGGAAATGTTGTAGTATGATATTAGGGTTCCTTTGCCTATCTAGTTTCTCCATTGTTGACACAATATTCCTATTGTGTCATTAATGGTTGGAACCTCCCTCAAGTTCAACTAAATGGACTTATTGAGCCATATAGTACTATGTTTTGTGTTTATAACACCTAGATATTGGGCTTCTATTGTAGATTAAACAACTATCTCTTGTTCAAAACCATTACAGCTTACATTTCTATTTTTACGGTCAAACACAAATTTAGATTATGATCATTAATTTTCTTTAACATTTTGGAAGCTTGTATTGGTGTAACCCATTACACCCAACTCTTCTTTATCACCGTAATTAAGTTTGCATGGTAGTCCAATGAACTTCATTGCAATCTGAATGATATTCTCTCATCATGTCCAATACATATGAGATAACAGGATGGTAGATAACATTGCATACATGATAAATCCAATTGTGAATGCACATGGAATTTTACTCATTTTTCCCATTCTTCATGAGAACTAGGATATTGGCCTCTTGTAAGACTAATCTCGTTGAACATGGAATTTTTTTTTCTCTTGAGTCTTACATGTTGAACCCCTTCGATGTTTTGCCAATGTATGTTTCTTTATTTCGATCAAGAAGCCTTCAAGATCTGTCTCTATAGATCTTGATTCCAAGCAAATTAGAAGTTTTGCCTAAACCCTTCATAGAGAAGGTACTTTCCTTGCTAGGTTTTAACATCTATAGTATAAGGATGTTATTCCCCATCATTATATGGAATATAAATTTCTCCCACCATACCTTTTACAATTAGAGATTTCATCTTCATTTTAACTTAAGTCAAACTCTTTGGATATCTTGTCAAATCTAGGATTCCAACCCTGGGATGCTTGCTTCAATCCATATATTGACCTTTTAAGCTTATTGACTTTATTTGCAATAATTAGATTTATAAAATTCTTCACGTAGTGTCAAATACACACCCTCTTCACTATTTATTTTAAGGAATGAAGTTTTAATATCCATTTGTCAAATCTTTTAGTTTTATTAAGTTGCAGTGGCAAGCATAATCATGATGGATTTAACCATGGCTATTGGTGAAAAGATTGCATCACATTCAACACTATTAACTTGTTTGAAAGTATTTGCAACCAAACTTCCCTTATAGGTTTTTACATTACCATCCATGTTGGTCTTCTATTTGATGACCCAATTACACCATATGGGTGACAAGCGTTAAACGTGGGTCCAAAAATGGAGACATGTCTAGGTCATCGGACTTTAGAAATTTATAATACCCAAATGTTTAAGACTCCTGCAACTAGCACAAGGTTGACGTAGTTCGGGTTCAAAGACAGGGATTGGCAGAATAGCACTTCAGAACTCAAGTTTTACTTACCTAAGCATGTCGGAGAGTCGAAGGATAAGTTTTTGATGCAATGAGAAAGAATTATAAAGAATCAAACCAAAAACCTATCTCTAATGGGAGTTACTAGAGGGATTAAGACTTGGGGGTTTAGTAGTTTTTATAGGAGTTTTTTTTTAATAAAGGAAAGACAAGGACATAAAAATGTTCTTAGCGTACAACATGAAGGAATAAAACTTAATTGTAATAAGTGGTGGCGGCATACATCCTGCATCCTCTTCTCTCAAAGGGGGTTCCACTAGCCATGCACTAAATTCCCTCTCTCAAGGGTACCAGCCATAGGATGGAGCGGAAAGATATGTCAGGGCAACCCTGATTTTGGGTACTCTCGTACACCTGAATCATACCAAGCTCTAAGGTTTACGAACTCCCTATCTTAAAGGAGTCAAAATGAGAAACACAATTCGATAGCTAGTTAAAAGCGTGATACAGAAAGAAGAGACTAGAGCTCAGATTCTATAAAGAAATCATCCAACAAAAAGGAGCCATACACAGAACAACATGAGATAAACTCCAGAGATTCCAATAATCATAAAGAGATAAAAGGGTTTAGTTACAATGCAGTAGTAAAATGAAAGTAAAGTGCTGCAAAAGGGAAGATAGGTATCGGTCTCCTTGATTTAGGAGGTCGATATACATAGAAGCAGACAACTAAGATAACGTTAACTCGGTACTGGGCAGGAGTCCTATCAAGATACGTCTGTGTCGGGTTCTTGACTGTGTCGGGTAATGAACCGTGACGGGTAAGGGGTGTATCAGGAAAGGACTCTCTACCTGATATGGTCGTGTTGGGTTGCTATCCCTGTCGGGCTACAGCCATGACGGGCATAGACCATATCGGGTTGAGTATCGTGTCGGGTTAGGACACATATCAGGTTAACATTACTTTAGGGTTCTCTAGTTACTCATGTCGGGTCATAGGTGGGCGAGTCGTCTCAGGTTGAAGCCCAGGTAAGGACCCAGCATGTTGAAGTAGCATTAAGGGTCTTGTCGCGCTGCTTGTGGCTACCGGGTCGGTTTCTAAGTGAACTCCTCCCATCCCTCTCGGGTTGGGGGTGTGGTCACATAGTATAGGCTGGTAGGCTGTGGAACTCGACGCACTAGCTCCTTTTCTCTAAGAGTTATCTCTCGTAGGGTTCGGCCCATCCCATCGTAGGCCTATAGCTGCTATTTATAGGCAGTGGGCTGGTGGGAGTTGCGTCTCTTGTTCGACCATGTGTCCTTCGTCTGCCACTGTTCATGTGGCTTCGGAAGGGGCCGACATATATGTCGCCTGACGCGCCTGGCAGGGCTGTCGTGTGCTAGGTTGTGAGTAAATCATGCATAGTCATGGCAGGTAAGAACCTTGGCAGGCTGTTGCACTGAGGGGTAACCGTATCGCACAATTGACTTTATCAGTTGGGTGAACTGTGACAGGTGAGGCACCCTGTCGTGTAAGGAGTTGCAGTTTGTTAAAGATCCAGTGCGACACACCCGTGTCGGGTTGCTGTCATATCGGGCAGCGATTGTGATGGGTAAAAGGTGTGTCGGCTCACACTGCTTACTAGGCCGGGATGGGTGCCTCATTGCTGATGGGCCTGAAGGACCCATTAATGCTCTTTTTGTGGAAAAATAAGAGAAACTCTACAAAAGATAGGAAATGTTATCAGGGGCATAGTGGGCATTATTTCTATGCAACAAATAAGATAAAACAGAGAGGAAGTTAGGTTTGGAGGCAGTTTTGATGGTGAAATATAAGCTGTAGCAGCTATAAAATGGGTGTTATCAACTCCCCTAAACATAGCATTTTGATTGTCCTCAATCAATCTATACTCATGTTTAAAACTTTGATTTGCAGTACCTTTCAAAACCAGGTGTAGCCTTTGGACAAGGGGTAAAGTTAATTTTTGGGATGTCCCGAGGAAAATTACATCTAACCACAAACAATGGACTTTATTTTTCCTGCCTTATTAAACAAAAAAGTTCTCTCCAGCTTTTGTGAGACTTTGGTGCATGATTTTGAGGTTAGCTTTCACGCCAAACTGCTTGGATCTTGGGGTAGAAGGTCAGGTTTTTGGGAAGGCTTAAGGCTTTTTGGGTTTTTCTTGCTTCCCATTGGTCCATCCAGGTATGGGTCTGTTAATGGGCAAGTGGTCCCTACAGTCCAAGCAGTGATTTCACATCCTACGTACCACTGTCCCCGATCTACCATGCCTAAAGATGGGTACTACTGGGAAGGAAATTGTTTTTTTTGGCACAAATCTCATGCTTTTATTCGCTCTCATAAGGCTTTCCTCTCTTTTGGGGATTTTGATGGGTAGGGAAAAGGGAGTTTGCTGCTTGGACCGCTTTTTCCTTCACATGCACGTCTGTTAGTTGGAACAAGATTATTTTTCAGAGTTAGCATAGAAAAGTTATAGCCTTTGTCATTTGAGACTATGCTTTCAAGAGGGCATAGCAGAAATGTCTGCCGCCTTCGATACGGAGAGAACAAGCTGGAAGAAGTTGTACCAAATATTTACTATAAAGTAATTTTTAAAACTTTTTGAGAAACAAGAAGTTGTGTATATATCATGTATGTATTGATTTCTATCAAACATTTATATACATGTATACATAGAGTATGGTGGGGAGAGGAAAGGGAAAGAACGAGAAAATTGACAAAATTTTAGAGTACCTCCCTCACTGATGCTATGGAGCACCCCCCCAACATACCCCACACTATATCCCAGAGTAGTGAGGTAAATAAGAAAGATAGGCATACATCAGTGAGGGTTGTGTATGTGTGCACCCTCAGAAGATAACAGATTCATCACATATTCTCCTTGTTGGTTGTGGTAGTCGAGGTTGTGGAACTTCTGTGGTGCTTTTGTCAAGGGTTGCTACGTTGTATATCCAGTGTAGCACATCAACTCCATAGTCATTTGATAAGGGAGCCTGTTGTGGACTGCGGTGGAAGAATTGAAGATCGTGCCAAGTTGCCGCCGGATCTTCAAGATAAGGTTGGATCAAGGAAACCACCTTAGTATAATATTTTCTTGCAAGTCGCTCGAGAGATGTTATCGGCATAGATGCACACTCTGTTGAGTAGTTGTTATTGGTGTCAGAGCTATTGTAGAAGAAACCTATGCGTGGGCGGGTGCACATCATCAAGAGCATCCAGTGATTGTCGTGCAACATAGGTAGAAATATAATGTACGGTAGACACTTTTTCACTTCAAGCTGGAATAGGTGGCATGCTCCTATTTCATTAGCTAGGCACTAGGCATAAGTCATTGAACAGAATCAGATGGGTGATGTAGGGTTGTTCAATCTTCTTCTGTAGGATAGGGATGTAAGTTGATGTCACTGTCATAGCTAAACACCCTCCTACCTTGACTAAGTTCCATAGATCGTCGAGGGGGACTACAACATTATCTTTCTCATAGATGATGTCTGCAGTGTTAAAATTAGCAAGTTGCAAAAGTGTTTCATTGACTTGTTCCTGTGATAAAGAACTACATGCAGAACAGTCGAAGTTGATGATGATGGAGTCAGTGATGACAGGAAAAGCAGGAGCGCCTTCAGTGGCGAGTACGGATCACAAATGTCCAATCTTCTTGTCTGTCCTGAAGACGTCAGAAGAGCCCTCGACTTCATTTCTTAGAGGAATATTGGGTGGGGAACAATGGGAGTCAGAATCAGAACCAGCGTTTGTCTCCAGCAGATCCTCTGGGAGTTCTGCGTCTCACAAATAGCACTTCTCTTTTATCAGCAACAATGCGTATATGCTCCTTAGTGGATAGAAATCTTGGTCCTTGAGCTTCCATATATGTCTAAAGATGTTTAACAACTCTGTGGCGTGCAAGACGATGAAGGCACTATTTTTTCTCCCTGTGTCTTGTTAAACTGGAAAATCCTTGATCGTAGAAATTCCTGATGTCATTGTGGAATCAGATGCCTTATTTGATGACCTGTTGGAGACATAAAGGTAGGATCTTGAGGTTGATGTCTTTAGGGAAAAGGAAGATCTACTCTAGGTGCAAGACCTCTGTGTTATAGTAGATCAGCAACGTAATGTCATGGGAGCAGAGGTCAGCCACATAGTGGAACCAATATCCGCTATTCTTGTGGGGGCCAGCACCAGGTTGGGGTTGTTCTCTTCTATATTCTTCATCATGTCAACCACCGAACATGTGTTATCTGCCCTTGCTAGCAGTCGCCTGGCTAAGGCCGGGGTGGCATTGTAGATCAGTTTTCGGCCTATTCTAATGATGATATTCTCAAGCATCGTGCTTTCCAGGATCCTAAACAAAATCTTCCCCATGACGGCTTCCTAGCAAAACATCCCTTTGAGTGCTCTGTGTCATACAGAGAAGTACCTGTCACTCCATACGATAGCTTCTTCTTTCTCCTTGTGGCCTCAGGACCATATTTAGCAATTGTTGGTCCCAGATTGTAAGGTAGCTGATGGTGCGCCTGTCAAAGTTGGCCATCTCGAAGACTATGATCTCAGACGGTGTAGAAAATGTGGCAGCCACTGAAGTCTTCACTCTCAGGGGTTGCTCGGAAAATGAGCTATACAGACCACCCCTTTCTCCCTCAGATGAATTCTCTACTAGGCCTTCAGACATCTCTTCTGCGGCTTTGGTTGGCTCTAGCGCTTGAGGGGTTTCAGATATGTCAACCCCATGAGTGCTCCCTTATCTTGTGGGGGGGGCGTCAGCAGTTCTCTTGGTCGTCTCCTCCTTCGGCATTGTTGAGGGCCCACTGGTGGATGAGGATGATGAGCTGGAGGAAGGAGATGATGATGATGGCAGAGAGGGGGAAACTGGCAAGGATGGTGATCTTTGGGAATTCCTTGAGTGGTGGTGGATGACCCTTTCATCGAGCCTCTACTTGATGGAATCAAGGCATTGGAGCGTCATCTGCATCATGTTGTTCATCGCCTCTAGTTGGCCAGGGAGACCAACTAGATTCAGCAATTGTCGCTCCTTCTTGCCCAACCTCTACTGGAATACCTGAAACTTACAGGTTAGGGAATCAAATGTAGCACTGTGGTTGCTTGTTACCTCATGCAAGTTGTCAAATTCAAAGTCAAAGGCTTTCCCTAGCGAGGAAGGGACCTCCACTGATTGTCTTCGGCTTCGAGTACCACTCCTCACGTAGGCGGCATAGTCAGTTGAATTTAAATCTTCTGTCGGGGTTGAGTCCACCAGGATAGTACGTGAGGGTGTGGACTCCAAGCGAGGCGTTGGCACCCTTGTGGCTGCCTCCGTCTCCTCGGTGTGGGGTCATGGAGAAGGTGGCAGAGTGGGCAGATGTTGATCGACCATTCAGCTCTCGGCTTCCTCCTCCATAGAGACTGCCGCCGTTGAGGGTGGCGGTGTCAGGGTCTGCAAGACAAACTTGAGCTCCACCTCCAAGAGCTTAATGAATACCTTGTCATTGTTGTGAGAGGCATCTGGATGCACTGAGGGTGTAGCTGTGCCTTTTGTCGTTGCTGGCATAGCTGAAGCTTGGGGCGTTGTAGGTACTACTTCTGTGGCAGTGGCTTCTGAGGCGATCGTCGTTGTAACGGCCTCGGTGGTGTTGATGACCTCCCCGATGGTCGAAACTTCTTTTGTAGCCATGGATGGTGTCGTTGTGGTTGTCGTGGCTAGTTTGGTGGTGGCAGTAGTGACCACTGGAGTGGCGACTACTGGTTTGGTGACAGTGGTGGTTGGCTCGATGATGGTGGCGACTGGCGAGTCTTCAAGGATGACTGCTGGCAATTTGTCCCACTGAGCTTTGGTTGGTGATGGCCTCCCTGTTGTGACCAACCTTTCTTGGATGTCCATGGTGGTAGCGTAAGCTACTTCTACGGTCAGAGATTGGCCATCTGCCATTGTAGAGACCATCTTCTCTGCGTTGTAGTTGACGTAGAGTGGGAGGGGCAGGAGGATGTTTGTCCTTGTGAACTTGTAGAAGAGGTGGCGACCCTCCTTCTTATTATGTTTGCCCTTGTGAGGAACTTTATGTCTATCTTGTCATCACCCCTAGTGCGCGATAGGCTGAGTGGCTCTCTCAGGTACCCAAGCCCTACCACTATAAGGTTGATGACCCTCCCATGTTGTATTCCTTGGTGGCATCCTTTATAGGATGAAGACAGTTTAGCAGGAAATGCCCTAGGTTGATCGGCTTGCCTTCCATTATGTACCATATAAGGTGGAGCTCTTCAGTATAAAGTTTGCTCATCTCATATTTACTGAAGAGGAGGCTCACCACGATCTTATGCACAATCCTCAAGAAGCAGGAATGGACCGCCACCACCTTGCTTCCCGACTTGAAAGAGGACTCACCCGTCAGCTTCCTCCATAGGTTGACTGGCTCAAATCTATCACCGCCGGTGATTCATGCACTGTTGTTAAGTAATTCTCACTCAACCTCACTGGAGGAGAATATCTCATTGAGAAGCCTCTCTGATATATCGTGCTCGGCATTGTAGAGGCACCCCTATAGTCTGTCCACTCCGCCAAACCTTTTTCTCTCCTCTGGTGTGTTTGGAACTCGACGGAGGGAGGAGATAAACTCCTTTGTGAGCTCAGTGTAGGAGGTGGAGAAGTTGAAGCATATCTTCCAGAGTCCAACAACTTCTAAGATGTTTACTAGTCCATCGAAGATGCCGATCTACTGGAAAGATGCTTGGTGGAAGAATCAGGGTGGGCGGTAGAATTTTACTTCCAACTCAATGTAGCGCCTTTGGTCCTCATTATCTCTCGG
Source organism: Alisma plantago-aquatica (assembly GCA_963693085.1). NCBI lineage: Eukaryota > Viridiplantae > Streptophyta > Magnoliopsida > Alismatales > Alismataceae > Alisma > Alisma plantago-aquatica. The sequence goes on from OY856409.1 coordinate 245,693,499, forward strand.
CATCAACTGACCTGGTGAGTGGGCCAGGATCTCCGTTTCTGTCATCGTGGTCGGGGTTGGGGTTGCTTCTACTCTGGGCCATTTCTCGGCCTCAAAGGGCCCAGCCATCTCTGGATTAGGATGTTTCTGTCAGGTGGTGGCTTCAGATGTGGCCTTGGGATTGATCCGGCCTTTTCATCGACTTGAAAAATGGTCTGCTTGGTGCGTGTAGTTTATGCAATGATTTGGACAAGGAAATTAAATTAAAAAGAGTTTGTGGACCAAAACTTTATTTACCCAATATCGGGAGTTAGTAAAAGCAAGGGTGCCACCCGATATGGGTTGGGTGATACACAAAAGAACCAGTATCGGGTCGAGACTTATGGAAACCTAGCACGCGATGCGTAAGTGCCCGATACCGAGAAAACAAATACGTTTCTCAAACGATGCTCTGAATAAATTGTTTATTGGGTAGAGGAGAAAACAATGCATTGGTGAAGTCGGTATGGTCCAAGCGATATGAGCGTCACTTGTGGAGTATCGGGTAACTCTGCATAACTAAATATATACGGTATGGGTGCTCGATAAACGTGTCATGCGATAAGCATGTCGTGTGGCTTGGGTGAAAGCACATTAACATCTTTAATCGATAAGATAACTATCAAAAATGCGCAAAGCGTTGTGTCACGCAATACTCATGTCGCACGACACGGATGAAAGTGTGGCGAAACAATATAACTGATAAGGTCACCATCGCATGTTCATAGTCTTTACCTGATATAGATACATAGTTCATTGTGTCACTCGTGTCACGTGGAACAGGCATAAGAGCGATGCAAAACAAAATTATAGGAAAGCTGACATGCTTGGCGCGATAAGAAGAAACTCGATACGCATTAAAAGGTTATGCCCAAAATGGGTAGGAACACAATATGGTAGAGCGCGATAAGGTTGGTCGATACGATCTATGTGACACACGGTTATGCGACATGTAGGGCATCATGACTTTTTACCTTTGTCAGGCAGGAGGATTGGGAGCTCGACACGAAAGTCGATAGGCTGGAAATCGGCATGAGAGGTTAAGCTAGCAAGGGATGGGTGATACGGGAGTGAAAGTTGTGGTAACTTTAGTAACCCAACATAGTTAATCTCGAGTTACTATATATAGCCGCCTGTGAGAAGGGTAAAGAGGGTAAAAATAGGGACATGTGTCACACATGCATGTGAATCATCCTCTAAAGCATGGTAAAATCTGTCTAATCACTTCACGTCACGAAGCTTTCGAGAAGGCAGTGCGTCGTGTAGCAGACGTGTTGGGTGGTAAAAGTGTGTTGCCCGATATGCATTTCTTGACATGCTCCTTGCGCGACATAGGTGTGTGCGATGCACGCGTCGTGTGGGGCAGGTGAAATCTGACCGACGCGTGTTGGGTGACATATATGCCTGACACATCTTTGGTAAGTTGGCTGGACGCGATACGTCTGGTCAATATGAGTTGGGTGACATGGCAACCTTGCATGCTTTTTAAAGGCGATATGACTGGGCACAAAACTTGTTAACATGGTTTGGGTGACATGTTATCAAAGAACCCCAGCATGCTGAGCAAAGGTAAGATATCATGCATACCCAATATGTTATCAAAGAACTTAATGAGAAATTAATCAAGGATGCAAAACTAAAAATCAAAAGGTGCTTGATGTGTAAAACATCATTGGCCTAAGAGTAAAACTCAGCCTCAGATAGTATTACACACCAAGGTAGTAGAACTAAGTCGGTGGCCCAGAAAATAGAGTCTGCACATGTGGCGCTAGCACAGACTCGGGCCTTATTACAATGAGAGTGTTCATGGCGTTCTTTGCCAGAAAAGGAAATAACATCCTATTCTAGTAAAGTAAAACTCGGGCTGCATCCCGAGGAGCACTATGGTTTCTGTCATTAGCTCGACATCTTTGAATCTTGCTATGCTTCTTTGGTAGGTGCAGCTTCGGCATCGTCCAGGGGCAACTCAGATCTCCTCGAGAAAGCTTCATCTTCGTAGAACCTCTTTACTCAGTGTTTGTTGACTGGGAAGACTTTCACTGGATCATCTTTGTCGTATAGCTCCATCATTCCTAACGGAAACATCTTCACTACTATGAACAATCCAGACCACCTAGTCTGCAGTTTTCCTAGAAAAAGTCAAACAGAAGATTTAAACAACAACACTTTGTCACCTTCCTTGACGTATTTCTTCCGCAGGTGGGAATCATGCCAGACTTTTGTCCTCAGCTTGTAGATTCTTGCATTCTCATAGGCGTGAAGCCTAAATTCTTCAAGTTCTTGGAGATGGAGGAGCCTCTTCTTTCCGACTATCGACAGATCCATGTTGAGATGTTTAATGGCCCAGAATTCCTTGTGCTCCAACTCAAAAGATAGATGACATGCTTTCCTGTATATCAGACAATAAGGTGTGGTACCAAGCCAACATCTTGTATGCTATTCTGTACACCTAGAGAGCATCATCTAGCTTGGCTGACCTATCTTTGTGAGACTTTCTGACTGTTTTCTCGAGGATCTTCTTGATTTGTCGATTAAAAACTTCAATTTGACCAGATGTCTGTGGATGGTATGGGGTGGCGACTTTGTGTCAAACGCCATATCTGCGTAGGAGTGACTCAAATTTCCTCTCAGTAGAGTGAGATCCACCATCACTGATGACTATTCTTGGTACTCCAAACCTAGAGAAGATGATCTTAGTAAAGAGCTTTATCACTACCTTAGCATCACAGGTGGTGGTGGGTACAACTTCTACCCACTTGGAAACTCAATCCACCGCAACAAGGATGTACTTGAAACCATCCGATGAAGGGAAAGGTCCCATGTAGTCTATCCCCCATACGTTGAAAATTTCCACTTTAATCCATTCAGCCATGGGAATCTCATTTCTATGGGAAATATTCCTGGTCCTTTGACACTCATTGTAGGCTTTGACAAAGGCATGAGCATCTCTAAAAAGAGTAGGCCAATAAAAGTTGGACTGTAGAACCTTGGTCGCGGTTCTTTCAGCACCCAAATGCCCTCCATAGGGAGAGGAATGACACTCAAACAAGATCTTTAGGGCTTTTTCATTGGGTATGCACCTCCTGTATAATCCATCAACACAACACCTGAACAACAAAGGATGGTCCCAGTAATAGTTCTTCTGGTCAGAGAAAAACTTCTTTTTCTGATTGTATGACATTTCTAGGGGTAGTTGTTTATAGGCCAGATAGTTGCGGAAATCTTCATACCATGGCCCTTCAGGATTGGCCATCTGGGAAACATATATTGTCTCATTATCATATCTTTTATTGATCGGCAGTGGGTGGTCATCCACCACCCTGATCCTTGATAGGTGGTCAGCGACCACTGCTATGACCGCATCTGAGCTGAATTGGTAAACTAGGGTTTACCTAGATGATTATATGCTTAATTGGATTGATCATTTCTTAAATTCAATTATGATGTTTTAAACAAAATAAGAACGTTAAGCGTTCTATTGTTTGAGAAATTAGGGTTTGAGAAATATAAACCCTAGTTGGATGAAATTAGGGTTTTGATGGTACATGAGTACGAAATTTGATCAGGATAGTAGTGTGGTAAATGATTTTTCATATTTTCTACAAATTTTTATTTAATTGAATTATTTATATAATATGAACAACTCAATCATGCATATTTGAGAAAAAATTCATCATATTTGAGTGTTTTTTGAATGTGATTCTCAGTCGAATTATACTTTGACCAAAATGCTGACATAGTGCTTTTTAGCAATGTAGTGATTTATTTTTAGTTATTTATTGGTATCTAAAAATGACCTAAAATTTTAACTGGAGTTCTGAAACTAAATAAAAAACAACATATAAAATTTTCATAATTTTTGGATGCGTTTAGACCTTATCCGTAGATGAATTATAGTAACTGACATTTCTATAGAATTTTGGATAGCAGTGCACTATTAAATTTTTAGTTGTTTAATGTATGCTTGGAATGATCTCAAATTTTAACTAAAGATTTTTATCTCAATTATACACAACATAATAAATTATCATAATTTTTGGAGAAGGTTTGATCTCTGTAATACACAAATTCACAGAAACCTTTTTATGGCATAAAAATCTGCTGAAATAAGAAAAAGTTTAGTGAGGGGTCAATGTGCATATTAACCCAAGCAGCTCAATTGCTTTATATGGTCAACGTAACACACAAGGAGCTCTCATAATTCGTGATTCAATCTAGAGAAATGAAATCCTAGTGAGAGAGAAAGAGTTAGGGTTTGGGAGGAGAAATTGATGGAGATGTTGACCTAGGGTTTTGCGGTCCGAGGATTGGTGGAATCATGTAAGTTTAGCTTCTTTGGATATAGTTTCATAGTGAATCTTCTCTCACATGTCAAAATTCCGTTCCTCCTCTGATTTTATCCAAAATGGTATCAAAACTTCCCCTTTTCTCACTCTTTCTTCATTATCCCTCATTTTTAGGGTTTTCGAGTTGAAAGGAAGAAGATTTGGGTGAATTGCTAGGGATTTGATAGGGATTCGAGATTTTCAGATATGGGATACGTTTTTAAGGTATTTTCACACCTTAGGGTGAGTGGGAACTTCCTTTAAATAGTATATTGCACGAAAATTGGTTAAATCAACAATAATCTTTAATTGCTTAGTATGTGACTACAAACCCTGAATTGTCTATTTGTTCTAAGTTGTTGCAAAATGATATGAAATGGATTCTTCCTTTGTTTGAATGAATTTCAGATGATAAAATCATATTATAAATGTATACAATGCATTCTAATTAGAATTCCTTAAGTATTCATAGGGGTTATAAGAGTAAACTGAAATATAGGGAATTTGTCTATGACTGAAATTTGTTATATAAGTAAATAGAGAAAGTTGCTTATCTAGATCCCCTTGGTTTTGAATGATTGTTTATCTAAATTCATTGTACATATATGTCAGATACTATCTTGAATTTCATTTAAAGTGAGTAGTGTTTGTTTGGTATCTCAGTGAAGGGGGTGAAACCCTAGATGAGAGGAAAGTTCGATATTTGTGAATAGATATTGTAAAATCCATTTGAAGGGATTTTCTTGACGTGATAGAAATTATTTATTCAATGTTATTATTGATGCATGATATCCCAATGAATGGCATGGAAACCCAAATTCATCTCAGTTCCAAGGTTTCATACATATATTGATTTTATATGATTTGTTGATAGTAGTCTTTATTTAGTGAATGTTTATGTCACATGAAATCTTTATGGGAGCCATGGGAATAAGTTGTTGCCTAGTGAGAGGTGACAAGATATGTGATGTCCTTGTGAGCCATGAGAATACTTGTACAACCAGTGAAATGAATAATTTGGTCTAAGGACCTAGAAGTAATGGTTACTTGTTACAGAGGTAACAATGCTATGTGATGATCTAAGGGTTTGAATACCCAGATCCAGTAATTATGATAATGATGTGAAGGGATGAGAATTCCTAGTAATGTGATAAGGGATTGAGGTACCATGTATAATGTGTTGTAAAGATTTGAAAAGTGCGTGATAGATGTATTACACCTTTCTTTGTAGCATTTGTTGTGATTAAATGAAACCCTAAGGCCGTGGTGTTCAATGAATCAAGTATTGTGATATCAATGTTCTCAGTTATTATTAATAATTCTTGTCATGATAAGTAATTAACTCTTAATTGAGTTATGAGATGTACAACTCTAGATTTGGGTTGATAAGCATGTTCTTTGAGAAATTACAGATAAGTTGCAGGTGCTATTGATGATTACTCATATGTCAAGTAATTAACTCTTATTAGTGTAATAAGATGATAAATTGCATGACTCTAGTGTGTATGTGCCAAGTGGACATGTAATCTGTTTATTTAAGAATTTTAGTTTGCTTGCATGTATAGTATGTTGATTACTCAGTATATTACAGTGTTTTGAATATATTGCTCTGCCAAGTTTAGAATGATATACATGTTGTATTATAACTTCAAATAAGTAGACGCGATACCTTAGAGATACTAGAGTCAAGTATAAGTAAGAGAAGGGTACAATGTAGAAAGAGCTTTCTAGAATAATAAAATAATAGACTTAGGAGCCCTGAACACTGTAGAACCCCTATGTGAGGTATGTGCCCTAGGGGTGAAACGACCTAACCCTGGCAGCGTCCAGTATACAGGGGTCGGAACATGCTATCAGGTGGCACGGGGGACGAAGCCCTAGTGGAAATCTCCTTAAATTATAGTTTGCAGTGTCCAACATCAACCAGAAGTCCTAGTGGCACTAGAGTATAGAAAAGCTAAGAGGTGGCTTGACTCTCCTCCTGTGTGCTCACGTTAGAGGAGAAGTCCAGTTTAGGCCAGAGAGCCATTTCCCTATTGCAGACTAGGAGAGTAGTCAGACTTAGCATTTCCTGGGTGTGTTCACTAAGTCTTGTATGGTGTGATCATAGTGCACTACAAGTCTTCATATGTAGAGTACACTGCATATGATCGGGGCATAATAAAATGAATGAGAGGTTAAACAAGTGTGTATAGTTATTAAATTATTCTTTGTATGTTTCTGAATTATTAGTTCTATTTATGACCAATCAAGCATTTCATATATTGATTCACTCTTATAGATATTTAGAGTATCCTGCCATATTTATAATTTTCAATTATTAGACTCTTTAAAGCTTACTGCAACTATAATTGATATCAATTGCTCAAAAGTATATCTATGATTATATCAGTTCTTTAGATTGTTTCTTTGAAGTACTCATTCTCTGAGCGAGTAGGCTTACCCCTCTACTCACAATTTTTAGAGAAATCACATGGACTTGAAGAAGATATCATTGCATCAAAGTAGATCTTCCACAAGAGTTAAGTCTGAGTATAGTTAAGTTCAGTCGGTCCTTGTCACTCTAGGTCCTTGTAAAGAAATAAGAGAGTGTTGTAAATGATGATGTATAACATTATTCCTCTTTTAGCAATGTGTGTGAATCAGCAAGTCTTATGTACTTAAAAGTATGAGGAACATAATGAATGTTCATACATGCATGTTTACTGTTGAAATCATATTAGAGAAATCAATGTTTAGATTCCCTTGTAAAGTTGGTTTATGTGGTTCAATGCGAGAAAACAAAGAGTTTTGAAAGAGAAGAAAAATTTAAGGGTGATCTTTGTATTACGTTAAATCCTCAATTTATGCCCTAATCTCATGATTAGTGTAATATGTGAGATTGGGGTGTAACAACCACGTTCTCAGAGCCATTCTTGTCTATAATCTCATGATCAAACTCCTGTAGCAGCAATGCCGAACGTAACATCCTAGGCTTAGCATCTTTCTTTTGCATTAGATACTTGATAGCCCCATGGTCGGTATGAACAACCAATTTATAACCCACAAGGTAAGATCGAAACTTATCAAATGCATAGACAATTCCTAGCATTTCTTTCTCGGTCGTGGTGCAATTCTTCTGCGCTTCATCTAGCATCTTACTGGCATAGATGATCACATGGTGCTTTTTATCTTTCTTTTGCCCCAAGACAACGCCTTTGGCAAAATCACTGGCAGCACACATAAGCTCGAAGGGAAGATTCCAATCAGGAGACTGGAGAATGGGTGTAGAGACTAAAGAATCCTTCAGAGTGGAGAACGTTGTCAGGAACTCATCTGTGAAATCAAATTTCACGTCCTTCATCCGTAGATTTGACAGGGACTTTTTTAATCTTCGAGAAGTCCTTGATAAACCTTTGGTAGTAACCGACATGACCCAAGAAACTTCTGACTCCTATAACAGATGTGGGTGGAGGAAGATTTTCTATTGCCTCCACCTTAGATTGGTCAAATTCAATGCCTTTGCTGGACACCTTATGTTCTAGAACTATCCCTTCATGTACCATAAAATGGCACTTCTCCCAATTAAGGATGATACTTTGTTCTTCACATCACCTCATCACCAAGGACATGTTATTCAGGAAATCATCAAAAGAGGTGCCATAAACACTGAAGTCATCCATGAAGACTTCCATCTTATCTTCTAGGAAGTCTGCAAAAATGGCATTCATGCACCGCTGAAAAGTTGTAGGTGCATTATAGAGCCCAAAGGGCATTCTTCTAAAAGCAAATGTACCATAGATGCACATGAAGGTAGTCTTCTCCTCATTGTCTGGGTGAATGGGGATCTAATAGAACCCCAAATAACCATCCAACCAGCAAAAGTAAGAGTGGTGGGCCATGCGTTCAAGCATCTGGTCGATAAATAAGAGAGGGAAGTGGTCCTTGCGAGTGGCGGTGTTGAGATTTCAGTAATCTATGCACATCCTCCAATCGGTGACAGATTTAGTGGCAACCTTGATTCCATTATCACCCTTGATCAACATTATGCCTCCCTTCTTAGGAACCACCTAGATGGGACTCACCCAGTAATGTCGCTAATGGCGTAAATGATTCTAGCATCTTAGAACTTCACGACCTCTTTGTTAACCACCTCTCTCAACTTCTCGTTCAACTTATGTTGCAGCTCGGCGTAAGGCTTGGAATTTTCTTCCAAGTGGATCATGTGCATACACACAGAAGGGTTGATCCCTCTTAGGTCTCTAATCGAGTAACCCAAGGCTTTTCTCTACAGCTTCAGTTCCTCAAGCAGTCGTTCTTTTTTACTGTCAATCAGCTCTGAGTTGATGATGACTGGATTCATCCTTTCTTTGTCCAGAAAGCGGTACTCCAAACCTCTCAGGAGAACCTTCAACTTAGGTGGGGTCTTATATTCTTGTTCTTTGGCAGGACCACTTTGTAGGGAATCATACATCACTCTCTCAATTGGGTCTTTTATTTTAGACAGATCTTCGATTTCTAGAAATGCCAGCAGTTCCTTTACTTCTGGGTCCTTGACCACTTGTACGTCGCTAGCTAAGGCGCACATCAGTGGGTCTAGCATAGATTTTTCTTCCCTTACCTAGTTGCAGAGCTACTGACAGCTTTTGATGAAATAAGATGACTCATAGAATGAGGGGGCTTTCATACAATCATAGATGTTGAAGTCGATGTGCTCTCTTCCAACCCTGATTGTTATCATACATGCTTCCACATCAATGAGTACTCTGCTAGTCGCAAGGAAGGGTCACCCAAAGATAATAGGGCAGCTAGGAGCTTCCATGGTGTTGATCAAAATGATATCACATGGTATAAAGAACCACCCAACTCTAATGGGCACGTCTTCTACCACTCCAACTGGTCTGGTGAAGGTGTGATCCACAAGCTGAATTCTCATATTGGTGCTCACCATATCAGTGAGTCCTAACCTCTTTGTAAGGGATAAGGGCATCAAGTTGATACTTTCTCCTAGGTCTACTAGACCTTTGTGGGTTATGTTGTCCCCAACTTGAAAGGGGATGAAAAAATCCCCAGGGTCTTTCTTCTTAGAAGTCATACTTGTTTTGACAAAATAACTAGACATCTATGCTATCTTCACAGTTTCAATGTCTTCTCCTCTTTTCTTCCTCAGGACCAGGTCTTTCAGGAATTTTGCGTATGTGGGCATCTCCTCGATAGCATCCAAGAACAGGATGTCGAGGTGTAACTTCTTTACTACAGCGATTAACTTCCCATATCTCTTCTTCAACTATGCCTTTACCAACTTATGTGGGAAAGGTATGTGAGGTGCATACTTGTCCGGATGCTCCTTGAGAGGAACGTCGTCAACTCTTTCTTTCGTCACTTTCTTTGACCTTGTGGGTATTTCTTCTGCTTCCTCGAGATCAGCATCCTCAGCTGGGGTTGTCGCCGCTATTGCTTTCTTCTAAATAGATGGATGTACCACTATTCCTGACCTCAAGACGAACATCTTTGTAGTTTCGTTCCCATGCAGATTTGCCTCGATACTGGAGGGGAAGCACCCCACTTGGTGATTGATACTCTGGGCTAGAATGTCCAGCTGCTGGTCAATCTACTTATTATGCTGTTGCAGTTCTCCTATCTGAGCAGAAAAACCTCCCATCTGTTTTTGCATCAAGTTGAGCAAGGTCGTGCTGTCCACGGAGCTTTTATGTAGCTTTTCATTCAGGTCGTTTAGCTTCTTAGAAAAAGACATCAACTCTGTCATCATCGACGGTCGATGTGGCTTTTTCTGCTGAAAACTCCTCTACTGCAGGAACCCTGCTTGGCATTGTTGATTTGGCAGTCTTCCCAATGAAGTTATGCCTACTAGCTAGTGAGAATTCTCAGGTGTGCTGGTGTTCCCGTATGAAAAACTAGGATGATTGGGGCACCGATACTGGATGTAGCTTACATTCTCTGTGTTGCCTTCATCTTGTTCACCTTGAGTGGCCAGGTGTGGGCAGAAGTCAAATAGGTGGTCTGGCTCTCCACAAGTGACACAACTTCATACTACCTCTTGTCGAACTTTTCCCTTATATCCCTTCTCCTTTAAGGTTTGGACGTCAGTTACTATCTTGTCCAATTTAGCCGCCAGTGCTTCCATCACCTTCGATTCTCCAGTAGTGGTGTGGCTCATTGACTCTATGTCGTACTCACTATCTTGTTGGTTCGTGGTCGTATTGTCTATATTCTCTCTGGCCCTTTGAGTACTTAGTCCCAAGAAATTGCTGCCAACTGTAGCATTTAGGGATTTCCTTTCTCTGGCACACAGCCCATTATAGAAAGTAGTGATCAGCTTGGGCTCAGAAAAACCATGGTGTGGGCGCTCCCTCTGATAGGCTTGAAACCTTTCCCATGTCTCATGTAGATTCTCTGAGACTTTCTGTGAGTACCTTGTTATCTTGTTTTGGCACTTAATTGTTCTTTCTATAGGGAAGAACTTGGCGATAAATGCATTGGCTAGGTGTTCCCAATCGGGGAGGTTCCATCTTGTAGACTTGAATACCACTCCAAAGCTTTGTCTCTTAGAGAGAAGGGAAAACACTGGGTGTAGATGTGGGATATTGGGACTCTGTTGATCTTAAAAGTCTTGCAAGTCCTCTTGAACATTGTAAGGTAGTTGTATGGGTTCTCTTTAATGGTATTCCCTCCAAATCGATTGTGCTGCAGCAACTGGAGGATTGTAGGCTTCAACTCGAAGTTGGCAACATTGAGTGGTTGCTCCACCACCGTATTCCTTTCTTTGTTTTACCTGACTTAGAGAAAAGAACGTAGGGATCGAGCCTCGAGAGGTTGTTCAGCCATGGCTTGTCAGGCACAGGAGGGTCTAAAGTGGTGAAGAAGTATCTGGAAAGAAAGAAAAATGTGAAGGTGTGAGTGTGTTGTATAAATCATGTGCAGTAAATATTTGCAATATTATATGCATATATACATGGTTTTTCACAAAGTGAAAGTAAATCTTGAGTTCGTAGAATGGTATTCATTGTCGATCCCCGCCAGCGGCACCAAAAAGTCGACAAGCCTTAAACGTGGTTCCAAAAATGGAGACATGTCTAGGTCATCAGACTTTAGAAATTTATAATACCTATATGTTTAAGACTCCTGCAATTAGCACAATGTCGAACTAGTTCGGGGTCGAACACAGGGATTGGAATTATAGCACTTAAGAACTCAAGTTTTACTTGTCTAAGCACGTCAGAAAGTCAAAGGATATGTTTTTTATGCAATGAGAAAGAATTATAAAGAAATAACCCAAAACCCTATCTCCAAGAGGAGTTACCAGAAGGATTAAGATTTGGCAGTTTAATAGTTTATGGGAGTTTTTTTTTTAATAAAGGAAAGATGAGGAGATAAAATTGTTCTCAACGTACAACACGAAGGAAAAAAACTGAATCATAACAAGTGGCGGCGGCATACACCCAAATTAGACACTAGCCATGCACTAAATTCCCTCTCTCAAGGGTACCAGGCAGAGACTGGAGCAGAAAGATATGTTGGGGAAACCTTGATTCTAGGTACTCTCGTACACCCAAATTAGACAAGCTCTAGAGCTTACGACATCCCTCTCTCAGAGGAGTCAAAACGAGAAACATGATTCGATAGCTAGTCAAAAGCATGATCCAGAAAGAAGGGACTAGAGCTCAGATGCTATAAAGAAATCATCCAACAAAAAGGAGCCATACAAAGAACAACATGAGATAAACTCCACAGATTCCAATAATCATAAAGAGATAAAATGGTATAGTTACAATGCAGTAGTAAAATAAAAGTAAAGTGTTGAAAAAGGGAAGATAGGTATCGTTCTCCTTGATTTAGGAGGTCGATATACATAGCAATAGTCAACTAAGATAACGTTAACCCGATATCGGGCAGGAGTCCTATCGGGATACGTCCATGTCGGGTTCTTGACTGTGTCAGGTCGTGAACTGTGACGGGTAAGTGGTGTATCGGGAAAGGACTCTCTACCCGATATGGTTGTGTCAGGCTGTTGGCCCTATCGAGCTATAGCCAAGACGGGAACAGACCATATCGGGTTGAGTACCGTGTCGGGTTAGGACACATATCGGGTTAATGTTACTTTAGGGTTCTCGGATTACTCATGTTGGGTATAGGTGGGCGAGCCGACTCGGGTTGAAGCCCAGGTTGGGACCCGGCATGTTGAAGTAGCCTTGAGGGTCTTGTCACACTACTTGCGGCTACTGGGTTGGGTTCTAAGTGAACTACTCCCATCCCTCTCGGGTTAGGGGTGTGCTCACCTAGTATCTCCCGGAAGGCTTTGGAACTTGACGTACTAGCTCCTTTGCTCTAAGATTTATCTCTCGTAGGATTTGACCCATCCCATCATAGGCCTATAGCTGTTATTTATAGGCAACAAGCTAGTGGGAGTTGTGGCTCTTGTTGGGCCACGTGTCCTTCATCTGGCACCGTTCATGTGGCCTTGGAAGGGGCTAACACATCTGTCGCCCAGCGCGCCTGGCGGGGCTGTCGCATGCCGGGTTGCGAGTAAATCATGCAGTCATGGCGGGTAAGAACCTTGGAGGGCTACTGCACCGAGGGGTAACCATATCGCACAGTAGACTTTGTCAGCTGGGCGAACCATGACAGGTGAGGCACCCTGTCGGGTAAAGAGTTGCAGTCTATCAGAGCTTCCATGAGACACACCCGCATCGGGTTGCTATCATATCGGGCAACGACCGTGATAGGTAAGAGGTATGTCAGCTCACGCCGCTTATTGGGCCGAGATGGGTGCCTCATTGCTGATGGGCCTAAAGGACCCGTTAATGCTCTTTTTGTGGAAAAATAAGAGAAACTCTGCAAAAGATAGGAAATGTTATCAGGGGCATAGTGGGCATTATTTCTATACAACAAAGAAGATAAAACAGAGAGGAAGTTAGGTTTGGAGGCAGTTTTGATAGTAAAATATAAGCTCTAGCAGCCATAAAATGGGTGTTATCAATGGGTTATACCCTTCAGGTGGATCCACCAAGATTATACCTTATTGGTGTACATGGACTCCATCTTGGATACTATGGGCTCAAGCCATTTCTCAAACTTTGGTCCCTTAATAGCTTCTAGGTAGTTTGTTGTTTCATCGTCTATGACCAATTTCACCTTTTGAACCATAAGATATCCTCTTTCAATCTCAAGGCATGTCCTATTAATAGTAAGAGGTTTTATGTTACATAAGGAACTTGAGATTCCACAACAATTTGTGATTTATCCTTGTTCCTACTTTACCTTTTAGGTTCAATGCTTTCTTGTTGGGATCAAAATTTTCAAATTCTATTTTTCTCCCACTAATTCCATTGGAAATATAATCCTCTTTAGGAATATAGCCTATCTGGAAACAAACACTTTTGTAGTTGGATTGAAAAAGTAGTATCCTTTGAGATATTCAATAGAATAACATTTATATGATTTATGGACAAAGATTTAAAGAAACTATTTTCTTATATAAGATTTCATTCCTAATCATTATAAAAGGCATATCGTGACACTTCCCAAGCCATATCGCATATGGTGTCTTTTAAACAATTTCAAATGGTACATTGTGTAGTGTATAGCATGTCCCCAAAAATTAAATTGAAAGATTAGCTAGATTTATTGATAATCACACCATGACTAACATGGTGTGATTCCTTCTTTTTTATACATATTTTTGTATCAGGTGTAGTTCATTGTGATACACTATCATTGTTTCCTAGAAGGTCCTCAAACTCTTGGTTTAAAATATTTCAACATCAATCATATCAAAGTGTCTTAATACTTTTACCAAGCTAGTTACGTACTTCATTCATGATCTCCTTGAACACTTCAAGAGATTAAAACTTGTATTTCTTGATATAGAAAATACTCTATCTATTGAAATCATCAGTAAATATAATGAGGTACTAGTGACCACCACTACTATTCATTCTAAAAGGTCTATATACATCAATATGTATGAGGCCCAATAGAATACTCTCTCCTACTATTCATAGTGAACAATTATTTTTTCATATTGCTCAAAAAATGAAATTTGCATGCCTCTATTAGTTCAATAACCAAAAGAGTCTAGACGACCATCTAAATGGATTCCAGAAATGCATTTCTCAATTATGTGCTCTAGATGACAATGCTATAGGAAATCATTGTTTGAGTCATCAAGTTATTCATTATATATGTAATACATATTTGTCTCTACAACTATCAAGTAAAGATTTTGAGACATAAGGCACTAGCATATAAGATCATATCTTATAAAACAAAACATCAAAATATTCATAATATTTTTGTCCATACAAGATACATGATGTTTTCATTAATAATCAGAACATAATAGCAATTCATTCATTCTGTTACATGCCTATCAGGCTAAATGACACATTCCAACTATAGTGGAAACAACTCTTGTTCCGAACTGTTCTAACTGACTTCTTCTCGAGTCATATGGTGGATATCTTTATCTCCTTCTTTTTCCTGAGTTCCTCTATGTAAAGAGGATAGTTCCTTTTCCAATGTCCAGGCTGGTGACAATGGTGGAACTTCCCTTCCTTATTCCTCCTCCCTTATCTTTTAGTGTAGAAGACTTTGGTTTCTAGCTAGACTTAGAAGTCTTCTTAGCTTTTCCTTTTCCCTTGGACTTCCCTTTGCCTTTGTTTATCATCATCATAGATTTGGGTTTGTTCTTTTTCACCTACACTTCATCTATCCTGAACATGCCACGTAATTCTGACAACAGCTTGTCAAAATTTCTCATGTTGTAGTTCATGACAAACTGGTTGTATGATTCTGGCAGTGACTGCAGAATCACATATGTGTCCAACTCTTGACATAAGCTAAATAGCAATCTTGCAAGGTTCTCCACATACCCAATAAACATGAGTGTATGAGGACCTAGTAGATCTGCTTCAGCCATATTGCACTTGAACAACACCTTTGAGACATCATATCTCTCTTGTCTTGCCTAATCTTGGTACATGTTCTTAAGATCTATTACTATATCAATAACATCCATGTTCTCATGAACTCTCTGAAATTCAAAGTTTGTTGAGCACAGCATCAGGTACTTGACATCCACGACATCTTTAGAGTGCTTCTTGTAAGTATCCCTATGAGCCTTAGCGCGGTGGGAGTGTGTTCATATGGCTCTATTGTCTCTAGGGCATAGAGCTTGCACTCTTGAGTGAGAACAATCCTTAACATTTGGAACAAGTCATGGAAGTTGTTCACATTCACCTTTTCCTTCTCAAGTACATATCACAAAGAAAACATGATTGTGTTTGCCATTAGTTTCTACAAAATAAATTTGCAATTTTTTTCAAGAAAACACAATTTTGATCTGATTTTATACAATTGACAATATTGATTAGTCTTTGAATTAAATATTTCTCCCTCTATTTTGTTCAAATTGATAGCCCTTACTACCAATTTGGAAGATTGCAGTGTACAACCTTGTAATGAGATGAGATCCATTCATCAAATTACAAGTCATCTTTAGCTAATCACCCACAACATGACTATTTAAGTAGGATACTTTTATCAATTGCATCTAAGTGCACTTCTTAGATATATTGTGCACAACTCTTTGTCACATTCCATCTATATGTTTCTAGACACTTAATCTTAGTACTGCAACCTAGTTAAGCCTGACCCAAAAGCTAAGATGATAGACTATACACCCTACATTGGCAGACCCACGTATCTACCATCACACATCCATGAGATAGATGGTGCATTGTGCCTTGACATAACCTACTCTTAGTCGATCAATATTTTCATGTGTGTCTATTATGGAAAGCGTCTTAGGCTTAGTATTTATTGAGGGATTTTATATATGAATATATATACACATCCCATCACCATGTACTTATAATATGTATCATATACATGTTATAACTCCACAAATGAAATATAAAATCACAAAACATACGAGCGGTGGTTATGGCCATACTAATGCAATTTTTTGAGCCACAAAGAATTTCTACAACCTAAGGTCCACATCACATGTATCAACTTGTTGTGTGCAATTAGGATAGGTCGGTCGATCAGTTGGACTCTCATTTGATCGATTGTATTCATCAATCAGTTGACTAGTCATGGTTCATGCAGTTGACTATACTCCTCTAGTTGATCGATTGGGCCTCTAATCAATTAGTTGTCTCCTCCAATCTACGACCTCCTCAGTCCTTCATTTGATCAAATCGACTCCTCATTTGATCGATTCATCTAGTGTTGAACGTCTTTCTTTCCCAAAATACAAAATCAAACTATCCTATTCCATATTACATTATTAAAGGAAAAACTTCAAGTTACATTCAAGAGGCGAATAAGAAGAAGAGCATAAATATAAATTTGTAAAGAACAAGAGAGGCTTGATATGCAAACTGAGTAGCAACAAGAAAGAAACTGAACAACTATACATGCATATCCACAAGGGTTTTGGCCAGAAACACGCATGCATCCACCATGAAAACACTTTTAGGGTGACGTGTATAGATAGAAAGTATATACCACATATATATCCATATATATATGGATTTTATATGGTATTAGATCATATATTCATATTAGTCATTTTAATATTTGTGTCTTATACAATAAAATAAATCTATCACATTGACTTAGATCTCTAATATACCATAAATTAACGTGGATCTGACACCAATGTTGGGGAATAAGGATGACTGATTAGATAGTGGAATCAAAACTTTTGTCCCTATACCTTTACTAGAAAATTGCATCAACAATGATGTATGTAGTAAAGGAGGTAGAAAGAGATATACATGGTCATGGAGCAAGTCCAATGACTACTCTTGCACGATGATGTGCACTTCTCGCAAGACACACAATGACAACTGACGATGACCTCCTGGTGTAGCACCACAAATAACAGTAGTTGTTTCCCTCTCTTGCGTGGCAGAAATGGCCTCCATGCCTCTACATAGTCCACATTGAACACTAAGAACTCCATGATGTGCTACCAGAGCCAACATGAAGGAGTTGTCCCATTGATGTTAATGTGCAAGCGTTGATTGTTCTCCATTGTTGTCTCTCCCTAGTCGTCTCTCCCTTTTATGAGTAAGACTTGTTTGGGCTCTCATGCTACCACAACTCTGAGACGACAAAAATTTTCATAACTTATTATTTTTTCTTCTCACTTGAAAGCCTTGACCTCCCCTATATTTATAGGAGGGTTAGAGCCAGGGTTTCCACATCAAATGGGAGTTGAAGAGATGGATTTTCATGAAATTTTAGTTGTTGCGAACCATGAGTCAGTCGACTCAACTCTTGAGTCAATTCAACACTTGAATCGGTTGGTTCACTATATTATCTATGCATAAATATATTGGTGATTAATGCACAACATGACATTAGCATTAATCCTTTATCCAATCTTATTGATCATGAATCAGGTGATTCACAAATTGAAATGGTTGATTTAAAATTTGAACCAATCGATTCACTTACTGAAATGGTCCATCCATTTTCCTATTTAGCCAATGAACAACCAATTTTGTCCAAATTGACTTGAATCTTTGAGTTCGGTTTGCTCAAGATTTGATTTGGTCGACACTCATCCCTATCAAGCAAATTTTCAGCCAATGTTATTTAAATTGAATACCTAAACACTTTAGCAATCAATGTTAAATCTTATTCATAAGTAAATTCCAGGTGTATCCTATTTATGTGACCCTATAGGTCCCAAGTTACTTTGTTAGTGAATGTCCATAACCAATTTATGACATCATAAGCAATGAACAATATCTAGAAACACATCATTTTTTCCAAGTAATTGGAAAGTTGGAGAACAACTTCAACCTACAATCCATGATTAGTGTTACTAAAATCATAATGTTCCTTTGTCTCTGAATCCAGATTGAACTCGAGGCATGGAATCATCATTCTCCAAATGTTTAATCCATGTTCCCTGAACTAGAGCAGACTGAATGAGATGCATGTGAGTTCACATATCACATATTGAGTCATATGAGTATGGCCATAAATTTAGTTTCACTTATCAAATTGCCTATATATCAATCTCCTATAGGAGAGACCAATCCCATCTACATCACTCACAATCAATCCCTATGTGTCACAATGTACCCTAGTACTACCTTTATGGAAACTATTATTCAAGGTCAAGTTGGATGATGTCAAAATATATCGAATGACCTGTGATGAGTAAAGTGACTTCAGGTCTAAGAACCTAAATCACCACTATCTCTATGAGAGTTGATTCTAACTACCACATGGTCTCCATGTATCACTCTAAAGATGGGTCTATTTTGTACATTTTTATATAACAAGTACCTATGTGTTTGACTTGATATCCCATATCATGACTAATTAAACTTCGTCATCATTCAACACACACTCTAGTTTTATGTATTATTGTTGATAATTTTTCTTCCAAAGTAATATCTAACTAGGGACGTAATAAGAATGCATGTAATCTCATCATACATATGATCTCATTATTCAGTTCATAAATCAGAAGACATGTGCCATTGAGTAACATCATTCATTATACATATACTATGTTTGTGTCCCCATCTCATATTGAGACTAACATAATAGACAGAATTAAGTTTATCATTATCAAATCAAGTATATGATGCCCCATTACAATCATCATATGATTGGCACTCTGGGCATACATACCAACACACTCCCACTTGCACTCAGAGCCAATCACCAACGAATCTCATTCCGAGTGATCTTAACATGTCCATCATGTTACTACGACACAAGTGCTTTTGTAGCAAGTTAGCAACATTTACTTCAAGTTGGTACTTTGCAAGTGTTCACATCTCCTTGTTATACGATCTCTTCTATGAGATGGAAATGATGTAGTACATTGTTTGGGTTCCTTTTCCTATCCAGTAGCTCCATTGTTGTCACAATATTCCTACTAAGTCATCAATGGTTGGAACCTCCCACAAGTTCATCTGAATGAACTTGTTGATCCATACAATATCGTTTGTTGTGTTCATAACACCTAGATACCTGACTTCTCTTATAGATTAAACAAATGTATCTTGCTCAGAACCTATCCAGCTTATAGTTCTATTTTAAGGTTAAACACAAATTTAGATTGTCACCATAAATTTTCTTTGTCATTTTGGAAGCTTGCATCTGTGTAACCCTTTACATGCAACTCTTCCTTATTATTATAATTAATGAACTAATCCTTTTAGTGCATTTGAAGAACTTAAGGATGTTATTCATGGTAGTCTAATGACCTTCATTGGAATATGAATGATATCCTCTTGTCATGTCTAATACATATGAGATAACAGGATGAGTACATAACATTGCATGCATGGTAGATCTGATTGTGAATGCATACGGCATCTTACTCATGTTTTCCTATTCTTCACAAGAACTAGGATGCATGCCTTTTGAGAGACCAATCCATGGAACATGGACAAATTTTCTCTCATTAAGTCATGCATGTTGAACCCCTTAAGTATCTTGCCAATTTATGTTTTCTTTATTAAGATCAAGAAGCCTTCTAGATATATCTCTATAGATCTTGGATCCTAATATATAGAATTATTCATCAAAACCCTTCATAGAGAATGTACTTTCTTTGCCATGTTTTAACATTTGTAGTATAAGGATCTTATTCTGCATCATTCTGTGGAATATAAATATTCTCCCACTAACTATTTTGTAATCGTAGATTTCATCTTCATTTCAACTTAAGTCAAACTATTTGACTATCTTGTCAAATCAATGATTCCAACTCTTTGATGCTTGATTCAATTGATAGATTGACCTTTGTATCTTACATTTTTTTTTGCAATAATTGGATTTGTAAAACCTTAAGGTTGTGCCAAGTACATACCCTCTGCAATATTCCTGTGAAGGAATGCAGTTTTGAAATCCATTTGCCAAATCTCATAGTCTTATTAAGTTTTAGTGGCAAGCATGTTCATGATGGATTGAACCATGGAAAATGGTGAAAAGATTTCATCATGTTCAACACTTTAAACTTGTTCAAAACCCTTTGCAACCAATCTTCCCTTATGGGCTTGTACATTACCATCCATTTTTGTCTTCTTCTTGAAGACCCTATTGAACCCTATGGGGTTTTACCCCTTTAGGTGGATTCACCAAGGTCATACCTTGTTGGTATACATGGACTCCATCTTAGATACTATGGCCTCAAGCGATTTCTCATATTGTAGTCCCACAACATCTTCTGGGTAGGTTGTTGGCTCATCGCATATGACCAACTTACCACCTTCTTGATACATAATATATCCTAATATTTCAAGATCAAGGCATGTTCTACAAGAACTATGAGGTTTTGTGTTACATAAGGAACTTGAGATTTGACAACAATTTGTGATTCTCCTTGTTCCTACTGTACCGTTTAGGTTCAATGCTTTCTTATTGGTATTGAACTTTTCAAGTTCTCCTTTTCTCACATTGATTCTTTTTTAATTAAATTCTTCTTTAGGGATACAGCCATCCAGGAAACAAAAACTTTTGTTGTTGGATTGAAAAAGTAGTATCCTTTGAGATATTCAACAAAATAACATTTATGTTATTTATGGACAAAGCTTTCAATAAACTCTTTATAGAAGACATATTAAGACAATCCTCATTCCATATCTCATACGGTGCCTTTTGAAAAATTTCAAATGGTACATTGTTTGGTGCATAGCATGTGCCAAAAAGGAAATTGTAAGAAACATGAATAACAGGGTGTTATTCCTTCTTTCTTCTACATCGTTATGTTTTAGGTGGAGTTCATTGTGATACACTATCAGGGTCTCGCAGAAGGTCCTGAAATCCTGGTCTAAAATATTTCAACATCGATCGTATCAAAGTGTTAATACTTTTACCAAGCTAGTTACGTACTTCATTCATGATCTCCTTGTACACTTCAAGAGATTTAGACTTATATTTCAATAAATAAAAAATACTATATCTATTGAAATCCTCACTAAATGTAATAGGTACTAGTGAACACATCTAGCAATTATTCTAAAAGGTGGATACACATCAGTATGTACAAGGCCCAATAGAATACTTGCTCTCCCACTATTTCTAGTAGAAGATGTTTTTATCATATTGCTTAACAAATGAGATTCACATGACTACATTGGTTCAATAATTAGAAGATTCTAGAATACCATCTACATGGACTCTAGAAATGCGTTTCTCATTTATGTGCTCGATGGCAATCCTATAGGTATTCATTGTTTGAGTCATCAAGTCATTCCATCTATGTGTAATACATATTTGTCTCTACAACTATCAAGTATAGATTTTTAGACATAGGACACTATCATATGAGATCTTATCTTTAAAAAAACATCAAATATTCATAATATTTTTGTCCATATAAGATACATGATGTTTTCATTAATGGCGGTTACATAATAGCAATTGATTAATTCTATTACATGCCCATAAGGCTAAATGACATATTCCAACTGTAGTGGTAGCAACTCTTGCTCTGCACAGTTCAAGCTTTCTTCTTCTTGGGTCCTAAAGTGGAGATATATATCTCCTTCTTCTTCCTGAGTTGCTCTATGTAAAGAGGAAAATTCCTTTTATAGTGTCCAATTTGGTGACAATAGTGGCATTTCCCTTCCTTATTCACTCCTCCCTTAGCTTTCAGTGTAGAAGACTTTAGTTTCTCTCTAGCTTTAGAAATTTTCTTAGATTTGCCTTTGCCCTGAGACTTCCCTTTGCCTCTACTGATCATCATTACAGATTTGTCTTTGTCCTTCTCCATTTGTTCTAATCTATCCTCAACATGGCAAGTAATTCTGAGAATGGCTTGTCAAAATTGTTGATGTTGTAGTTCATGACAAACTGGTTGTATGATTCCACCAATGATTGTAGAATCACATATTTGGCCAACTCTTGACATAAGGTAAATCTAAATCTTACAAGGTTCTCCACATACCCAATCAACTAGAGTGCATTAGGACCTACTAGATCTCCTTCAGCCATATTGCACTTGAACAACGCCTTTGAGACATCATACATCTCTTATCTTGCCTAATGTTGGTACATGTTATTAAGATGTGTTACCATCTCAATAACATACATGTTTTCATGTTGTCTCTACAACTCATAGTTCATTTAGAACAACATCAGGCACTTGACATCCATGACATCTTTAGAGAACTTGTTGTAAGCATTCATGTCAGACTTAGGCGTGGTAGGAGCGGGTTCATCTGGCTCTAGTGTCTCCAGGACATAGAGCTTGCGCTCTTGAGGGAGAATGATTCTCAATGTCTGGAACCAATCGTGGAAGTTGTTCCCATTCATCTTGTCCTTCTCAAGGACTGATCACAAATAAAATGTGTTTGTGTTTGCCATTACTTTCTACATAATAAAGTTTGCAATTTTTGTCAAAAAAGAACACTTTTGATCTTATTTGATAATAATTAAGCTTTTAATTAATTATCAATCCCAATATTTTTTTCAAATTGATAGCCCTCACTACCAATTTGGAAGATTGTAGTGTACAACATTATAGTGAGCCAAGATCATATTTCATCAAATTATGAGTCAACTTTGGTTGATTGCCCACAACTTGAATATTTAGGTAGGCAACTTTTGCCAATTCCATGTAAACACAATTCTTGGATAAATTGGGGAACAACTATTTGTTACATTCTATATGTATGCTTCAGGCACTTAATCACACTATCTACTTAGTTAAGCCTGAGCCAAAAGACAACATGATGGAATATGCACCATGCTTTAGGAGAGACGCATATCTACCATGAGACTTCCATGAGATAGACAATGCACCACGCTTTGGCCTAAACTACACTTAGTTGATGAAGTTTTTCATGTGTGTATCTTATGGAAAGCATCTTAGGCTTAATATTATTGAGGGATTTTATATATTAATATATATACATATCCAATATTGCATACCTATAGTATGAATCATATACGTGCTATATTAACAAATGAAACATGCAATCACAAAACATACTAGCAGTGGTTATGGCCATACTAATGTAAATTTTTGGAGCCAAAATATTTTCTACAACCTAAGGTTCACATCACATGTAGCAACCTGTACTGTGCAACTGGGATAGGCCGGTCAATTAGCTAGACCCTCTAATTGATCAGTTGAACTCTCAGTCAGTCGATTGGCTTCATCAGTCATTTGACTAGTCTTCGCTCATGTAGTTGACTGGACTCCTCCAGTCGATCGGTTGGGCCTCCATTCAATCGGTTGCCTCCTCCTATTTCTAGACTCCTTGGTCCTCCATTTGATCAACTCGACTCCTTAATTGATCGACTCGTCTAGTACAGAATGTCTTTCTTTCCAAAATAGAAACTAAAACTATCCTATTCCATATTTCATTGCAAACAAGAAATCCTTGAGTTACATTTGAGGAGAAAATATGAAGAAGAGAATTAATTTACATGTGTAAAGAAGGAGAGAGTCTTGGTATGCAAACCAAGTAGTAACAAGAAAGAAATCAAACAACGATACACACACATCCACGAGGGTTTTGACATAACCAAAAATATAACCACCATAAAAACACTTTTAGGATGCCATGTATAGATAGCATGTATATATATACGATATGTGGTATAAAATCAGATATGAACATTAATCGTTATAATTTTCACATTATATTTGATAAAACGAATTTGTTGCATTGATTTGGATCCCTGATATACCATAAATTAATGTGGTTCTAATATCACCATTGGAGAACAGGGACGTAAAATAATGCAGTGGAAACAAAATTTTGCCCCTATTCCTTTACCAACTAATCGAGTCAACAACAATGTATCTAGGAAAGGAGGTAGCAAGAGACATGAATGGTCCTGGAGCAAGTGCAACGACTGCTCTTACACGATGATATGTAGTTTTTGCAAGATACGCACGGACAACTAGTAGCGGCCTCCTGGTGCAGCACCATAGATGGAGGTGGGTGTTGTCCTCCTAACATGGCGAAAATGGCATCCGCACCTTTATATACTCTACACAGACCACCGCAAACTCCACATGTCAAAATACTTCAAACGACATGGGATGAGTGTAGAGACTTTAGGTATAAGAACCATAATCACCACTATCACTATGAGAGTTAATTCTGACTATCATTCCATGGTCTCCATGTATCACTCTCAAGGTGGGTTTGTTTCGTACTCTGTTCTCTAACAAGTACATTTGTGTTTGACTTTTATATCCCATATCATGACCAATGAGAGACTTTGTCATTAGTCAACACACACTCTATCTTATACGTTAATGTTGTCTATTTTTCTTCCACAGTAATATCTGACTCCGAATGCATGTACACTTATCATACATATGATCTCATTGTTGAGGTCCTAAACTTGAAGACTTATTTCATCGATTAACATCATTCTTCAGACATCTACTATGATTATTTCATCATCTCATGATAAGACAAACATAATAGATGAAATTTCCTTTATCATTATCACTTCAAGTATATGATGCCCGATTACAATCATCATATGATTGGCTCTCTAGGCATACATACCAACATTCCCCACTTGTTTCTCCCTAGTTAGATCATGTGAAATACTCCCTTCTCCTTTTTTGAGATGAGGCTTAGATAGAAGGAAAGGGGTTTCAATGACCACTCCAACCTTCCTATCTGCCATTTTCAAGGATGACACATGCATATGTCACCTTTACGGTTATTTAAATTTACCCTTGTATAGGTTTCATGAATCATTTGATCTCATAGGTTGGGTCTAACTCATCATCAAGGAATTAGAGTTCTAATAAACCTCCTACGATTGTCATGATTGTAATCGTGGGGTTTCACCTTGTCTCATCCATAAACATGAGCATTTCTAGCACTTTAACAAAGATAGGCATACTTTAAAGGGTTGATATAGGTTGGTGAACCATTTAGGCCTCAAGATAAGGATTGTGCTCCTTCTGTCCGTGGCCTTATGGTTCTACTTTGACATCACAACTTTATGAGAATGAGAGATGTATTGAGGTATTTATGCATATTACTAGGTGTATTTTAAAGGGGGTGGAATTTTACTCCCTTCATGGATCTTTTTCATGGCCTTAATGTTATTGAAGCTCTCTTGTTAGTAGTAGTAGCATTTAATGAGGTTGGTGTTAGTGTAATGAAGATCAACATCCTTATTCATTTCCTTCAAACACAAGAAATCCCATTCATATATGGCATGGGTGATGTAAGGCCCTTCCCATTTGGGGTTGAACTTGTCCATAAATCAGCAATATGGATGACAGAGAGAGCCATATTGCCCTTTTGGAAACTGTAGGGGTGAACAATCTAGTTAAATTCTCAAGGTTTTCTTTCTTGATAACATTGTGTTTGTTGTAGTGAACTCATTCATTGCTCTTTTGAAGTATTTTAGCAATATATCCTTCTTCAAATCTATTCTATCTTAGGGTTCTCTACCTCTTGCAGTATGCGAATGGGATGGCATATGAACCTCAATTGGTAAAACCCCCTTCATCATGTATATAAGTTAATATGGTGTAGCTCATATGGAATTTATGATAAAAGATTGATATTTCCTTAGAGACATTATAAGATGGTCATGCCATTTAACATAGAAACTAATTGTTTTCTTGAGTATCTTTATCATATTTTGGTTGGCATCTTCCACAACTTCATTTATCTGGGGCCAACAGGGTGAATTTTAGGTTGTTTTATCCCAAAAGACTTCATACTCTTTAACGGTCTTGGATATGAAGCTTGACCACTGTCAGAGACAATCTAATGCAGAATTCCATATCAGATTATGTTGTTATTCTTGATGAATTTGATTATTTGTTGAGTTGAAGCATTCATTATAGAAATTGCTTCCACCCATTTGGTAAAGTAGTCGGCGGAGACCAGGATGAAGAAATTCCCATTTGAAGTTTTAGGATCAATATTTATAATCATGTCAATTCCCTAGTTATAAAATGGTGTAGGCATGACGATGTTGTATTTTGTTTGGCAGGTGAGTCAATGTAGTCACCATGGATTTCATAAAATTGACATTTGCATACCTTTTTGAAGCAATATGTCTCCATGGTGTTCCAATAAAATCCAAGAAGTTGTATCTTTTTCATGAACATGACCCAACTCATGTATGTTCTACATGATCCTCTGTGAAATTCCTTATTGAGGGTTTCTTCCTCATTCTTCACACACATATGGAGAATTTACTTGTAAGATATGCAACATTGATCCCTTCCCCTATGGCATATTGCAATTATTGATGTATGAGCACATATTATTCTCTTTAAGAGAGACCTTTAGGGACAACTTGGTTTTCTACATTTACTAGGATATCGTGAAACCAATCCTTTCTTCAATTATTTCATTATCAACGATTGTATTGTAGGTAGGTTGAGAAGTCTATTATACTTTGAAATGGAAGATCCAATTTCTTGGACTTAGAACCATGAAATGATGGTTGACAAGGTGTCATAAAAGTTGTTGTGTTCACTTCTTATGAAGTTGAAGTAAATATATAAGAAATCTCAGACAAGGGAACACATGTATTCTTTATAAGGAACTAGGTTCTCATGGTGAGTCTTCTAATTGTTATAGACTTTAAAGATCATGAGGAGGGAATCATTATATCCTTGTAGATGGCATACCACTTGATGTTAGGCAAGTTAGAGTCCTATATTGCAAGATTTGCACTATTTTATATTGTTGGTTCCACTAAACTCTAGTTGTATGGCTACAAATAGTTTCTCTTCATGTGGGTATTGAAGGACTAATCCTATCATCACTTCTATGAGATTAACAACTCCATCAAAGAATAGCCCATAAATTAGGATTTTGATTGATATTGACTATGGGTGAGTTGATCATTCATATATCTTCATCTAGGTATTCATACCCGTAGGTTGATTCTTTAAGAAGTTTGAAATTTGCCAATTGATTGGCTAGAGCTTAGTCTTTAATTTCCTATATTGGTATATATGCTAAATAGAATTCAGATAGCGTTACCTTCCACTTTGCATATTTTCTAATGAGAGTAGGGTGATCCAACAGATAATATAACAGATACTAATTCACAATTTGATGTATAGCATGCATCATTAAAGAGTGTCACATCTTCCTCATTGCATGTATCAAAAGAAGACAATATTTCTCAATTGTGGTGTGGTGGGCCTCGATATCATTGAATTTATTTGATAGACAATAAATGGAATGCACATTTTCAGTTGTTGACTTTGACATTTTTTAGATTGATAATTAAGATTAAAAGGATATTCTTGTAATTCTAGTTTCTAGATTAGCTAGATACTTTTTATCCTATTGGAGCACTTCTCTCACTATTTGTTCTACAATGCATTAGAATTCTTCTTAAGCAACTTGAAGATGGGTCCACATATGAGCCTAAGTTTGGTGATAAAGTGGTTGATATATTGGAGATGACCAAACATACCTCATATATCCTTCCCCATGCTTAGAGAAGGAATTTCTCAAATGGCTTGATCTTTCCCAAGGTCAACCTTGATTCCTCTCTGACTAACAATATACCTAAATATGCTTCCATATGTAACCCCAAATGTTAACTTGGTTGGTTTTAAGTGAAATAAGAATTGATATTGTGTGTGAAATATCTTCTCCATGTTGGTGTTGTGATCTTTTGCACTTTTGGATTTAGGTATTATGTCATTCACATAGACACCCACCTCCTATGCATTATGTCATTAAATAAGGCAACCATTACTCTCTTATATGTAGCCCCATCATTTTTGAGACCAAATGGAAGACCCAGTAGTAGTACACCCCCATTCCATGATGGAGTTTGTCTTCCCCTTATCTTTATTAGCCATTTTTATTTGATTATATCCAGCAAAACCACTTAGAAAGACTAGAAGTGCATGACTAGCAATGTTGTTGACAAGCACATTAATATGCAATAGGGGATAATCATCTGTAAGAGATCCCTTAATCAGATCATGATAATCCATGTACATTCGTACTTTGTCATCCTTCTTTGGTACTGGTAAAATGTCAAAAAGCCATGTAGGATAGTTGACTAGCTCTAAGAAACCAGAACTGTACAGCTTTTGGACATACTTTTTTATTTTGAGGCTCCATTTTAGTGTATTCATCAAGCCTTCTCCTTGACTGGAAGGACACTTTGGATGATAGAGATTCAATTCACTGTGATATTCCCATCCAATCCCAACTCCAAGCAGCCACATCAATGTAGTTTCACAAGAGCGGTATTAGCTAATATTTATAGTATGAGGTAGGCATGCCCCAATTTTGACTCTACATAGCTCCTTTTTTTTTAGGTTAAGCGATCTTATATATTAGATTTGCAAATTTGCTCTAATGCAGTTCTTTACAATAGAAGGGAAAGAACTAAAGCTACTGGAGGAAAAACTGCTACTGGAGGCTAGCCGGGCTACTTGATGTGCAACCCCATTAGCCATTCTACGATAGAAAACAAAAGAAATGCTAGTAAAAGAAAAACTAAGATGAGCTATATCTTCAAGAATGGTTCCCAGGAGATCTGCTCTTCTAGACCCGGCCTCAATAAGCTTGACCACTGCTTCAGCGTCTAATTCCAGAATCACATGGGTGAGGTTCATGTCTTTGGAGAGGATGAGTCCTTCTCTAATGGCTAGTGCTTCAGCGCATCTCGGGTCCTTTAGTGACGGCTGCTTCTTCCCGACGATTCTTGTTGCTTCGCCATCCGCTGTCCTCCACACCATCTCGAGTTCGTCCATACCCTGTACGTTCACAGCAGTATCACAGTTTATCTTCACTCTCCCCACCGGCGGCCTGCTCCATCCCACGGCTGCGGCTGCACGCGTGAGGCCAACCTGCCTGCTCGTCGACTCCGATTGATATCGGACCAGCGGTAGAAGAGAATTCTTGATAATCATCGGGCTGCGGACCTTGTTCCCAAATGTTACGTCATTTCTCCTGCTCCAGATTTCCCAAAGAGCAGCAATCATATCATCATCTGCTTTCCCACGTAAAGGCCAAACTGCTGCCATGAGAGCTGCACGCACCGGTTTGGTGCCCATTTAGCCCACACGCCACTGTGTTTCCATAGGATAATCCTTCCATAGTTCCCAAGCCTGGTCACACTTGAAGAGCATGTGACTGATGTCCTCTTTTTCCTTCCCGCAAATATTACAAATCCCATCTTGATGGCAGTACCTATCAAACAACCTTCTCACGGTGGCCAACGAGCCTACGGCACAGCGCCAAAGAAAGTGTGCCGCTTTGGGAGCTAATCCCGTCTTCCATATCGCCCGCCATACTTCGCTTTCCATCGTGATTGGTCGGTCGTTCATTGCTGCTTGTTTGTTGCGTAACCATCCAATAGGCGGACCTCACTGTATACTCCCCGCTTCTGCTTGGTTTCCAGAAGATACGATCTGGTCTCGTCGAGACTCCTAGAGGAGTCGCACACACCATATCAGCCACGTTTTGTGCTAGCAGCTCATAAATCAGCCCACGGTTCCATTGTATAGTTTCGTGGTCAATTAATTGGTGCACCTGCTGTACTGTCGGTGAAGATATTCCCAACCTGGATTCTATGCTGCCATCTAGATTGGGAATCCAGTTGTCGGACCATATATTTATGTCTTTGCCGTCACCCACTCTCCATTGCATGCCTTCTAAAATTATGCTCTTAGAATTCCATATACTCCTCCACGTGAAGCACTCTACATAGCTCCTTAATTGAATTGTGATTAACCATCTCTATATTATATCCAATGTTAAAGGGATTCTCCTTCATTGTATAGTATTGTATGGGGATATCTTGGAAATTGACATCTTCACTATTGTAAATATGCACTAACCCTATGATGTAACTGAAAAACTCCTAGAGAGACAAAGTCTCTTCTATGTCTTTAGGATTTTTTGGTATTTGTACTTTTTTGGGGATTTTCTAGATATTGTATTTTTTGAATATTTCATGAGGAAGTGGGGAGGTTGTGGAGTGTGGTTGCACAACCACTCTGGGATTTTCACAACACCAGTGTGTCGCTCCTTTGAAACATATTTCTAGATCAAATTCCCCCACCCCAGAGAGACAAATCAGGAAAGTCTTGGTCTATCACCCATGGGGCAAGGTTATTTTTTTGGGAATGGAAGGTGGACTTTTCTTCAAGACATTGAAATCCTTTACACACCAGTTCAAAACTCATATGCATTTAACATTAGGAAAATGAGTGTGTGATGTTATTTTGTATCTTCCTATTTCAAAAATGGAATTGATCCTCCATCCTTCAAACATTTCATAAACATCATTATACTCGTCATATGGTAAATTATATTCCTCTCCCATGTCCTCTTCACTCTTCTTCTTGGAGTTATTTGGACATGGTGAGTTTGGAACAAATGTCTCTGCAACAAAGTTGGCTAAGTTGAATTATGCATCCATTTCTTTAGGTGTTGGATCTTTGACCTCCATATAATCATCTTGCATTTTTCAGTTTGTACATCACAAAACCTCCATAATATTCCTCTCCACTCTCTCTATCTTAGTGTTTTGAGAACATGATGTTGATCATAGGGGTGATCATGAATTTTATTACTCTTCATTTGGAGGGATGATAATGTCTTTAGAGTGTTGATTTTTATGGGTGGTCAAGATGCCCTGAACATGTTCACTGACGAGGGCGGTCTCCTCTATGCTAATGACAACATTGAGGTAGTAAACTAGTGGTATTCATTGAGCTCTTACATGAGGTATGGTTTCATCACAAGGCAATGTCTTTGGTAGTGTCAAAACCATCTACTATAGTGACGATGGTATAGGAGAACTAAGGATGGGGACCCTATTTTGGCTTGTTCCTAGATCCTATCAACACAACACCCTGAGTAGATGCTCTTCATTGAGAAGAATTTTCTAAACCTCCTCACTTATGTTGTGGGTGAGTGACAAGTGGTTGCGGTAAACCTTTCATGGTCAAATCATTCATGGTGGTCCACTAAGCTACATGACTCCAGTATGGTGTCCACATGGTGATTTTGTGTCATACAAATGATGGGACATAGAATCCTAAGCCTAACCCTTTTGTCTTTGTATAATATGAACAATTTTGTACGCCTTTGTCATCTAGCCCCATGTCACGATATGGGTAAATATGCATTTATCATAATTTTTTTGCAAATACCATAGGGTCATATAAGAGTTTGTGTGGCTGTCTTCTTTGTAGAGGCACATAGATAATGGAGGTGATATGAAATGTCTCAAATCTAAGATAAAGGACATGTTCTTCTATGCAAGATATATTGGAACTCGGACTATCAACATGGATTGTGGCAATGGCATTCTATAGTTGATAATTGAGTTTTGATGCACCGATGAGGGAACTTCCCATTCTGGTGAATCCATGGCATGTCCAAGAGAAGGTTGTAAGAAAGACTCAGCTCCATGACCATGAACAAAACTGAGAAACTTTATGGTTTAGTTTGTAGCTCAATGGAAATCTCCCAATGCATGTTTTAGTGATCCATTACTTGGTTGTTGGTTTTAAGTCCAAAGGAACCCTCCCCAAATTTATAAGTGTCATGAGGGGGCATTTGTCGATGCACACCCCATTGTTAATGAAATAAGAAGAAATCCCAAGACCTCTATTGATAGTATGTGATTAGAAGGGATTTGTCATGGCTCTCTCCCTTGGGCATCTCTTCTTTGTAAAAGTAGATTAAATGTGGAGTCACAATTAATCCAATTGTAGATGCAAGAGCTTCTAGTTTTACATTTTAGGAGACATAGGCTTCATTGAGTATCTTAATTATGGCTTCCTAATGTACGATGGAACCATATGTCACCTTATATAGGGAAACTTCTCCTTCATGCTTGTCAAAGACTTGAATCATGTATAACCCTTCTAGATTAGTCTCTTTATAGAGCTACGGTGTAGGATCTATGATCTTGGTCTTAATTGTGGGTATTAAAATTTTGTTTGACTTCTCTTTAGGGGTTTTAGTCAGTACACCTTCAAAGTTAATTATCTTTTTATTTCCTCTATAAAGGGGTTAAGGAACCTTTATAAAGATATCCTAAGCCACCATTGAAATCATCCTGAATTAGGTGCTTCTGATTGGATCATCGTAGTAAGTGTGTCCATGATAACAAAGATGGGGCAGGGTACCACAATATTCCAAACCTTTGGTTGGATAGGTGCTTTCGGAACCCACATTGAACAAACATTGTGTCATAGGCATGCCCCTAATATGTTGACTAGATTTCAAGTGCTTATGGGTATCATAGGCTTCTTCTCTTAGATTATAGATATGATATGAGTATTTTGGGACCAGTTCTTGAGAGTTTCTTTGAGGGGACGATTGACCTAGAAGCTAGTTCTTTGGATAATAATATGGAAAACACAATATTATATGATGATGAGATCTCTTTAGGTTTGATTGTATTGATTTCACATGATACAATCAGATCTTAAAAACTATGTCAAAGTGAAAGGCACATGTTAGTCTTATTCCCCTTAGATCATTGATAGTCACAAAAGGCAGTAACATTATAGTTTCTTGGCAAAGGATGTGGTGGATCATTTAAAGTAGGAAACTTCAGCAAATGTTTTATGGTGGGGAGGATAGATCTAAGTAAATACCCCAATGGTATAAACTTACTTTTCTATTTAACATGCTCTTATCGTGCAAGAATTGTTGTTGGAAAATCCACTTGTGGTGGTAGGTCTCTTGAAGAAGGTGGATGACGTACAAATAATTGATGTATTGTTGGATAGAATGGTGGTTGTAAATATACCCATGGAAATGATTTGGTTGGAATTGATATTGCAGTGGTACATATTAAGGTTGGAAGTAATCTGGCCAGAGTATCCTAGTTGGTTGTGGCTTTACTAGTCCCTAAGAAGAACCCAGGTTCTAGTCACTCTGAAAGCACTCTACGAAAGGCATTTTACCCTAATTTTGAGCGGGAGGGGGTGATCACACCAAACACTCTCATTCTTCAAGAGTATACCATTCTAGGCTTGCTCGGGGCGGGTTCTCTCAATCATCAAAAAAAATATTAAGGTTGGAAGTATTGGGTGTTGGGTAGAGTAATTTGAGCTTATTTCTACAGTCACACCACGACACTAGTAGCTTGTGGTGTTTGTGCCTAAGTTGGAGGTACAAGTTGGGATTAATGTTGCTTCT
Organism: Alisma plantago-aquatica; assembly: GCA_963693085.1. Lineage (NCBI taxonomy): Eukaryota > Viridiplantae > Streptophyta > Magnoliopsida > Alismatales > Alismataceae > Alisma > Alisma plantago-aquatica. The sequence goes on from OY856409.1 coordinate 245,726,977, forward strand.
AGTGTTTAATAAATCACCTTAGTATTCACCCATTTTGACTTTTAGTTGTTTGTTGTGGATGCAGATTGAGGTCAAAGGATGAGGCATATGTTTTGGTGAAACCCTCTCTTGGCAGACTTCTCAATCCTAACCCCTACTTGGATTACTTTTGAGAATTTATTTAACCTATGTAGAGATAGAAATGTTGTGAGCATAGGTGAAGTTTCCCATATCTCCATGTCAAGGGTATCCTTTTTTGTACGCTTAAATACTAGTTGTGAAGACATCTCCCTCCATCACCCAATAAAATAAAAGATTCTCTCCTCCACCTTTTATTGTAGTGCTTCCATAACCTCTTTAGTAGGACTTGACCTAGATTCTAGGCTTATTGATCAACGAACTTTTCACCCAGTCAAGACAAAGTGGTGATTTTGTTAGGTATTTCTTATTATTCCATGATAGGACTGGACCTATTAGGGTATGTGCAAAGTAGAGGACCAAGACCTTGTCATTATCTTGTACCTCCACCATTTTTTAACATGATGCCTTGATATGCGCTAATGGATCTCACTTCCCAAATTATTTTTGGAACATTGGCATGCTCAAATTATTAGTTAACTTTGCATCTGGTAAGTATCATAAATTATGAAAGGTCTTTCTACAATCCTTTTTCCCTTAAAAATATTTGAATTTATGTAGAATCTCAAACATGAAGGGACTCATGGTGGTATGCTATGATATTGTGTCTTCTTGCTAGGCTAGTACCACATGTATGACTAAAAGTTTAATCATTGTTGGAAGCACCATATACATTGATAGAGGGAACACATATGGTCCTCCACTGTACAGAGTTTACCAAAAGGGTGATGATGGGTAAAATGAATGTAGGTTGGGAAGTGATCATCTATTCTTCATGTACTGTGTCTAACCATTGTGCAATTTTTGAGCTTACACGCATATCTAGGATTTACATTAGTGACTTTGACTTATTATTCCTTCTTCTTCTCCTTGGCTTTACCATCAAGGATTTAGGTTGATGTCATTTATTTTAGAATCATTGGGACTGCCCCGACATTCACATGAGGCAGATACTGGTACAGTCCCATATATAAAGATCCTAGTTGGTGTAGATATGAATTCCACCATTGTATGAGAATGAATGGATTGGTGAGCTGGCATACTGGTCACATGAGGTGGAAACGCATCTAGAAAGGTCATGGTTGGTGTAGATATGATACAATATGAAAATCTCAAAATACTCCTTTGGAGCATGATTTGTTAGGTGAATCAAGTTGTGTTATATCAAAGGTCAGAGGTGAGATAAGAGATCTCAAAAGGTTTCTAAAATTATTGTCACATTTTGAAGAATAACCAAAAGAGAGTTGTGGTTCAATATAAGAGACTACTATTGAATAGCCTTTTGGTGGGGACTAAATTGAGAGATCTTGGGATGATTGCCTAGTGCTTTGTGTTAACCTGGACAATTCTTTAGCATGAAGTAGGCCACTGAGAGAAAATCATGTCACATTCTCAAGACAATACAAGGAAAAAGGGTAAGTTTTGCTAGCCTAACGATGTACCTAAGTTTAGAAATCAGTTTGAAGATCTAGAGAAAAACCATCAGCATAAAATGGAAGGAAGGATAGGCAATGGGTGCACAAATAATAGGAACCCACCCCTCTAAAAATCCATTCCTAAAAGAGATGAATCATAGAAGGCTTGTCAAAGTTTAGAGATTGCTTCATTTCAAACGGCCGATTATTCCTTGAAATAATCATTGTACATTGCAAAGGTTAGTAACATTCAAAAGGTTATATCACTTTTGAATGATCATCATTTCACTTTGCAAAAAGATAATTTCACTACGTAGTAGGTTCATTTTAAAGGACACTGTTGATTTTACTTAGAAAGGACTGTTAACCTTTGAAATATTATTAATTTGATATGGAAAATATTGTTGATCTTGAAAAATATTTTTAACATTTTAAAAATCCTCAAATTTGTTGTATAAGATATTGGCAGACTTTGAAAGATTAAGAACATTGATTTAAGATTTTTATTGGAGATTATCGGGTTGAGATTGTTGAATTGATATTATTAGCCTGCTCATGGAGACAATAGTAGATCAAGAATAATTAAAGAAAGATTAGTATATTCTTAAGATCATAAAATAAGAAACAATCTAGAGATTTAGAACTCATTCAAGAATTGTAATGTACATATATAGAAGAATAAATGTCCCCTTTATAGATCTTGATCTTAGGCATGATTTATGTCCTTACCCAAGCATGCCTTCAATACTAATGGTTGGTTATTAAATTCTCTATGCATGATATCATCCATCATGGGATTAACATGCGTTCATTGAATATGGGTACTGCTCCCAATACTCCTAGTGACTACCACATGAACAATCAGTAGTGAGTGCTAACACAGGCGGTATCCCCAAGGCTTTGGATGACTAGAATTAGCTAAGCTAATTCCTTGACTAACACCCCCACCCCTTATCCAAGGATCCAACATGAGTGTTCTCACCTGTTATGTAGATGCATGGATTTGAAAGTGTGCATACTACAAGTGTATGGATTTTACTTTTTGTGAAGAAAGATCATGAAAAGTATGAAAAATAAGATGAAATCAAGCTGGAATCCACATGCGGATGCGCAATCCCCTTCCCCAAAATATATCAATCATGAAAACAAATGGGAAATTCTTTTTCTCATTATAGAATCATTCTTTTATCCTATCCTCCTTTTACCTAATTTTTTATTCATTATTTAGTTAATTATTTAGTTCATTTTTTGTATTTTTTAAGAAAACATGAAGCATTATTTAAACCCTAAAAAGGGAAAAAGACCCAAACCCTAAAAATGGATGAAAAATTGAAACAATAAAAAGGAAGCGGACCCAAAACCCTAAATAGTAAGCAGACATGAAACTGTGAGAAATAAAAGGAAAAAAGTGAAAAAAGAGATAAACATCTAAGCAGATATCACATGGGAGAGGGGAGAGAACCTGCCTACAAATTTTAGTGGCACCAGATCACTTGGATTTGTGGTTGATGAGGAATGTAGAATAGTTGAATCCTCCTCCATGTCTCTGATCTAGGTCAACATGACAAACAAAAATAAAAAATAGGACAAAAGGACCAGGACAAGAAAACAAAATATGAACCCAATCGAAAACATCAAGAAAAGGAAAGGAAATGGGAAAATCAAACTAGATCATCTGAATGTCACCAGTAGAGTCACTAGTATGTTCTACCCACCTAAAAAAAATAAATATTTTGTGAGGAACCTAATTTGGTTGTCCCTAAGAAAATGATATATTGGATAATTTTGGAAATGCTAAACTAAGGAAAAAGAAGATCAACATTTAAATCAATGGGAAAACCTAAAAAACAATTTTGAACTCCACCCCATAGTGGATAACAAAAAGATAGGAATGTATTCATAAATTAGATTACATAACCCAAAAATGCTAAACTGAGGAAAAATAAGATCAACATTTAAATATATGGGAAAACCAAAAAAACAATTTTGAACTCCACCCCGTAGTGCATAACAAAAAGATAGGAAGATATTCATAAATCTGATTAAGTAATCTTATTACAAGTGGGGAATATTTAGCACCCCCATCTTTCCTGATGAGAAGTGGTATTGAACCCTTTCTTAATGATCACAAGTTAGGATCATTTTAGGTTCATTTAAAAGAAAACAAAGATATGAAAATGTGACAAAATGGGATTTTATGTTTGTGTATCATTGGAATCGTAGATGTGTGTGACTCTTCTTCATTACCCTAAAGATCATAATTCTCTTGGTGTGGTTCCTAATGACCATAGAATCTCCCATAGTGGAGATCCATCACTGGCAGTTAGGACTAATGCATAGAAAAATAGAGGATATGCAAGAGAAAATTAGGTCAATTGAGAGAAATATTTGATCCTATGTGAAGCAATCATATCAAGTAATATGAATCGATCACCTAACAATAGAGAAGTTTAGATAGATAGACAAATGAGTAATTATGAATAATTTGAAGTAGTTATGAGTAGTTAATATTAGTTATGAACAGTTTGAGATGAGCAAATCATATAAGGGAGATAATTATTATTCAGTCTAATGACTCTTAGAGCAATGTTGTGTTAGAGGAAGGACCTCTATGGATGAGAAAAATCGAAAGTAAAAAGAGGGTTAGTTGATCATATGACTTCAAGAGAATAAAAAATGGGCCCTGAATATGTTGGATGTAGGTTATATTCATAGGGTAGAATTAGGTTTCAAGGGTGAGTGGTGAATGAGTTTAGAAGTGGTGGTGGATTAGGGCAATGCGCTAGGGTGAGCATGCATGTGGTTTCCTTGAGGAAATAAAGCATGACTTAATTTTCCAATTGTCTAGATATTTCATGAACTTTATGTGAAAAATAAAATAAACTAATTGAAAGCACCGATTAAATAAAATTTCATCATAATGAACGAAGTCAATGGGACAATAATCCAAAATAATTCTTCACTATTACAAAAATGTGGATTTCTTTGAGGATAAGTAATGTTTTATTCAAGATAATTCAATTGAGTAGTTTATCGAAAAAGGTTTATAAATGAAGAGTTGTGTTGTAAATTTCACTTGAGTCCAAACAAGAATAATTTTTTATAGAAAACCTTGAACCTTGTAAACTATAGGAAATTATTGGGTTAAATAGGTGCAAAATATGAAAAAAATATGGGAAATTGAAATGAACTCCATCATTAATGAGAGAATGAACATTATCATCAATTTTCATTGAGTGAGAAAAAATGGGGTTTTCACACTTAGGAAGTTCCCATGTTTTTCCAAGGATATGGGTTGGGAATCATTTCTGAGGGGTTTATGGTTGACCTAGATTAACATCTAAGATTAATTACTAATCATAATTGAGTACTTGATTAAGAACTTTGATCAAAATGGTTTCATAAAACCAAAATTTGACCTTAATTGCACTTTGTTTTCCCTGATTGTATGGTTTTATTAATGCATTGAACACATGAGGACTGAATTGTAAATTATATGAAAAACATCACAGTTCATACTTTACTCCAATTATTTGTCTTTTTTGATGTGGTTCAAATGCCATTTAACCTTGTTTGAGTTGTGTGTCATCCTTGGTTATAAACCATACCCTAATTTATGGTTTAGTGGTTGAGACTAAGTAGCCTAGTGCCCTCCCTTGAAACCTAGCCTCGAAGAGTTGGATGTTGAGGAGGTTATTGGGTTATGTAGTGGTTTCTTCAATGGGTTCTAAAGAGGTGTCATGATGGGTAGTATAGAGATGAATCTCATGGGTTAGGTGGTTGGACCTGGAGATACTCATGAATATATACCTCAATGGATTAGTAGAGGGAGAGCCTTGATGACTTTGTCTTAGTTGGAGACTTTATGGGTGAGGTAAAAGAGAGCTTGGATGGGTAATGGTTGGAGTATCAGTGACTTGAAGTTTCATTTTGATGAGTTTATATGTTTATGGGTTAATTAGGGATGTACCTTGATGGGTGAGGTTAGAAGGTGCTTCATTGGGTCTAGAGGAGTTGTACATATATAGGTTGGAACCCAGACAAGTAACATTGAATGGGTTGAAGGAGGAAGATCCTTGATGAGTTTTCTTTTTTCATGTGGCTTGAAGGATTCACTTATAATGACTATTTTGAACTTTTCACCCTAATTGCCAATAAATACCCTGACCCAATGATCCATTTACACCCAAGAGCTAGTGGAAAATGATGAGAGGAGCCAAGTTGGTTCGATGGGAGACCCATGGACCTTGATAGCCATGGTTTGAAGCTTGCATGTGCATTAAAGTTGAAGATCTAGCCCCTTTCAGTGGATCCAAAACAATATAGCTTGTTTTAAACCCTAAATAATGTAAAATCTTTTTTTCTAACTATCTTTTGTTTTGCTATGATCACATATCCTTCCTTTTTCTGAGATCCATTATTATCCATGATGATTCTAGTTTCCTAGGAAGTATAATTAGAAATTGAACTAAAACAAATGATACATTTTCCAATTGATCATGAAATACTTATTTAAGAATGTGGATTGTAGACAAACAATGTTTTATATTCGTTCATCAAACGAATCCACACTTAAACATTGATCATCCACAAGTAACACAAAATCTAAAATCGTCACAAAATTAATATTTCTAACCCATGTGATTGCCTCACCTTCACATAATGCTAATTTCCTATCACCTGATATGGCCAAGCTACTGATCTTTTTGGGACCGACAACCCTATCCATTGACTAAGTTAGAAAATTTTCTACCAAAACTAATTTTTTCACTAGAATCCTCAACATCAAGCATGTTTCACTACAGCAAAATTGCGCATCAGTGGCATTTATTCAAGTGGCTTTTATAAAAAAAAGCCACTATCTTTCTAATATACAGGCATTTTTAATTAAAATGCCTCTAAACCACCTATTATAGAGTTTCTAAAAAGGACATAACATTAAAGGAATTTTTATTGTTAATTAGTGGCAATCTTAAATTTCCATACCAAATTAGAAAGTAATTGTTAATGCAATATTTACTTCCTGCACGCTCCATCACTTTCTCTTCACGCTCCAACTGATCGTGAATAGATTGTGAGTATTGTGATGGAGATTGATCTCTCTGCTCTCTCCATGTCCCTGATTCCTCACTCACCAGCTAGACCAGCACGCGCATGGAGGAGATAAAGAGTCATGGCCAATCGTCGCCCTTGGTGTTGGTGGACTGGTGGCAGCGCGCGGAGTGTCAGTTGCCGGCGAAAGGAGTGACAAGTTGCCACGGTTGCTGGTGGAGAAGTGACAAGTAGCTGACTGTGGATTGCCAAGTTGCTGGCGCCAGAGTCAGACATTTCCGGTGAGTCCCAACCATATGTATCTATGATCCTCTTCCCCCACCATTTTCATAAAGAGAGTCATCCATTTGCCCCATTGTCGCCAGCTGAAAGCAAGAGTGCAGCGGCTGGGAGAGGAGCACCATCTGCTGGGAGAGGAGCGGAGTGGCTTTGTCCTCCACCACAATCCGCGCAAGGTATGTGGGTTGATCTTGGTTTGTTCAGTGATTGTAGTACTAGTGTGTTATATAAAAAACTATTCTAAAACACCATGTAAGCTTTAGTCAATTAGGCTTCTTAAGTATATATGGATCACCCATGTTCCTTATTAGTGTTAGAATCCCTCTTTAGAATAGCATCTACAAAAGTATTGTTCACTCTCTCAATAAGAACCTTTTGATAGCAAATAAACCTCTTCAAGGTTGTCCTTGTACATCTCAAGTCATTATCCATATAGAGATGCCAATTATAACATACAATTCGTTGAACTGCTTTGATTTGTGATATACTACACGTTCAAATATAGAAACAAAGAAAAACTTGCTACTGGTAGGTTCTAATAATAATATATTATCTGTATTTTGTCGATCTTACAAATGAATACATCCATTGAATATCCATGAACATACAAAGTCTTTTCACATTGCTTTCTTTCACTTTTTTGGGAACTATGAGGAACAATGATGGATCCTAGGGTAGAAGATCATAAAATTAACTAGATCAATGATGAACTAAATGAACTGATTTGAAGCAAGGATTAGTAATAAATTATGTAATGCATGAGTGAAACATATAGAGGTGAATTTAAAATGAATTTTCTTGACAGTTCCCAATGCAAATGTTGTAGAGTTTATCTTTAGTTTTAGTCTAATGACTTTTGAAAATTCCTTTTCCAAAAACTTATTAAGGAAGGGAAAGTTCGAAAACTCTAGGTAATTATTCTTGTCGATATCCCCTGCACTTTTTATGCAAGGAAGTCCTATGTTCTCATACACACCCTTTTTTACATCAATGGCTAGAGTATCTGCAACAAGATGTAACATTTTACAAAGTTATCATTCTGACATGCACTTCATGCCTATATGTTGGTTTCAACTCATACTAAGAAGATTGTAAGATTAGAGGAAAAGAAAAGGTTAAAGGAATAGCTCAAAACTGCATTGTAGATGCATAGTTATAGTTAAACATAGTAGCACGAAAATAGATGAAATTTCTTGATTAACCAAACTTTTAGGGCCAATAAGTAGTCATAATAGAATACATTTTCATCCTAGGATAGATCTAGTGCTTTAGAAAGGAGATAGTATCCTGCAAAAACTCCAATGTTGATTGTGCTCTTGGCATTTGTTGAGTTAAGTATGAGGACCGTGAATGACCCTTCAATATGAGTTAAGCACATCATGGCCCTGCATTTAGATTCTAGATAAAAGCATCATGTTAGATTCAAAAGACATTAAATTGACAAACTAAGCTACAAACTAGCACTAAGTTTTACTTCCAATGACATCATGAATGGTGGGTATCAATTAAGTACAATAACCATTACTCTAAAGTTAATTACATCTCACCCCTACAATTATAAATGCTAGAACATCATCAAAATCTTCTGAATAGGTTCTTATATTGAAAAACTACAGGCTCTTTATAAAAGAGAACTATCCTACTATTAATCTATTAATATGGACTACTTGGTTGAGACTCAAGCATTCATTTGTAACCAAATAGCTTTATAATTGGCCGCCTCATGCACATCATGGCCCTATAATGAAAAATAGGTGTCTTTGCATGGACATGGCCATTGAAGGCTTCCTAAATATAATCATGCCTTACCATTGTAGTGCCTCAAACGTGTACATGATCCTACAAAACAATCATGACCCTCCCCATTAATGAAGACCCATCATCAAGTATAATTTCAAGTAATAGAGAAACAATAAACACTAAAACATTTATATATATGCATGCCTACTGCATAAAGTTAGAAAAAATTAACAACATATATCTCAATCTCACATGAAACTCTATCTTTACCTCTAATATCTACAACTACGAATCCAACAACTCCATACCTTTTACATGTCCTTAGTCGCCACCATGAAAAACCATCAGAAGAAGCTCGTGTGATGGTAACTGCAGTGAGCTAAAAAAATTTATCATTCAAATATGCAGAGATTATATAATTTTACATAACAGAGATGTTTCATCAATCATCATTGTTTGATAGGAGGGGTACCTTCTCATCTGGTTGTTCCAACACAATGTGAATATGTTGTTCTTTTGTCTCTGCCAAACAATAGAAATAGAAGGGGAAAAACACGTAAAAACTTCACACTTGTAAATCTACATTGAATGATCCTAACTATATGCTTTCCCCAGTTGTAAATCTAAACTTACCTGACTGAGAGGAAGAGTCAGGGTGTCTCTCGCTCTAGGATTACGCTCCCATCCCTCTCTAGTTTCCCCGGCGGCCACCTCTAGGGGGGAGGGGCGCCTCTCTGCACTTTCCTCCCCCTAGCCTCAAAAGCCTCGGTGGCATCTTCTTGGAGTCGTTAGGTGAAAGGTTGGTGCAGCGTTTGGGCTCTCCACGGTAGAGGATGAGTAGTGGACGAGATGCTCCGCTAGAGTAATGGTTGGGTCTGTGGTTCGGCATAATCGACCTAGTCAACACCATCTCTCCCAGGAGTGGCAGAAGGAGAGGAGCGGTGCCCTTCCGGTCCTGAAGATCAAGCGTGCTGCTCCATCAATGTAGCGTTTAGGGGTCCTCGCCTCCGCCTCTGCTCCTACTCATCCGACTACTGTGCTGAACTCTGGCCTTAGGGCTACACCGCCCTTCATCTTCGACTGACTTTCTTCAACTGGATGGATGAGCCCTGGCGTTGGGTGGGTTTTGTGCGGTCTCGCCCATGGTGCTCCTCGGCAATGGTGGGTTCATGATCCCTTTTCGGCGGTTCCAGTGATGTTGGCCTTGTGTTTTGGGTGCCTAGGTTCCCCCTGGCCTACTCAGAGATGCAGCCTCATCTCTACGGTGATGGTGGCATCCCTTTCTGGAGTTCAGGTCCTCAACCCATTGGTTCCATTTCCTAGTCTCCTGATTCGTCTACGAGTCCCCTGGTTGGACACGGAGGCAGAGGGTATTTCATCTTGGCGGCTGGGTTCTTCCATGTTGTACCCTGTTGCTTCATGTGGGGATGCCCATAGGGTGTTCGACGCTTTGTCCGGCCGGCGATGTCCCTGGTTGGCAGTTTGATGTAATGTTGTTGTGCAAACAGCAATACATGGCAACATCTTTCAGATGTTTGTTGGGATGCTTCCATGATTCTGTCTCTATCTGCTCGTCCAATTCACCAAGACACTAATCAGTTCTGCTCGGTGCCTTCATTCAAGCTTTGTATTTCTTCTGACCACTAACCTTAGAGGATGATCATACTTCCATGTGTGAAGGAGTAATATGATGATTGAATGGAGCATTGTTCCAGTCTATTCAGTTGTCTTTGGAGTCTTCTTTGAGAAGATGGATTGACAGGAGGTTCACCCTTTGGGTGCTTGTGTGGTGCTGTTGTGAAAACAGCAGCATTCGATGCTTGGTGTCTGGTTCTTGCATAAAGAAATAACCAGGTCCTCTTGGCGGTTTCCTTTTCTTGCCAGAAACTTGAAGACCTGGATGATAGTAGTGGAGGTTTCTACTATATTGCTCCTGAGATTCCCAGGCTGCTGAAGTGATGTTTTCGGCTGCCCATGTTGCCACAATTTTAGAGGATGAGTCTATTTCCAGTGTTGGCATGTGTAGTTTGGATTGTCATTTCAGGTTCTCTGTTATCTCTTGAGTTATTATTGCGAGTATGTTTTCTTCTTTTATCTAGGTAGATGGCTAATGTGTAGCTTGTGTTTAGTTTGTTTCTCTGGTTGTTTGGATGTTTTCATCCAGGGCAGTAATGGCGGCGCAAACTCTTTTGTGCCCAAATTTTTGGTAATACAGTAACACGCTTTTTGGACCGAACAAAAAAAAATATAAACATATCTGGTAAATGGTCTTTTATCACGCAAGTACCAATAGTGCTTGACACCATACTAGATCTCTGATGCGGAAGTTGGCAATTGTTTCTTAATTATATGTGAAGGTGTTTAATCTACTTGTGATCCTTTCAAAATGCTTTCCTAAATCCATTGAAGTGTGTTTAAATTGCACCTTACTTTTCGTGAGTTGGAATAGGATGCAGATGGAAATGCTTCCAGTGTGAACCTATCTTCATTTCAATCTATTTGTGTGAACAGAGTGTCGCATCTGTATCATTGGTTTGATTACAAGTCTTATTTCAAAATATAATTTGCCAAATAAAAGCCACACAGTTCCTTTAATTTTACTAGAAACGTGTGATGAAGTTTAATCAACATGTGATCTTGCCAGGCATCTGCTAACACTAGAAAACCTCATAAAAATTTGTTCCTAAATTCATTGGAGTGTTTTGAAATTGCATCTTACTTATCTTGAGTTGGAATAGGATGCAAATGGAGATGTTCTCAGTGTAGAACCATCTTCATTTCAATGTATTTGTGTGAATAGAGTTTTGTATCAGTATCATTAGTTTGATTATGTGTCTTATTTCTAGACACAATTTGTCAAATAAAAGATAAACCATTCCTTCAATTTCACTATATCTCTAAAGATTATGCAAAGTTGTATGTTGTGCTTATCATTTTATTGAGTTGTAAATGTTTGACTAGAGTACATGTGATGGAGAAAACCTCATAAAATTGCTCATGAATTCATTGGCGTGTGCTGAAATTGCAGCATACTTATATTGAGTTGGAATAGGATGCAGTTGGAGATGCTTCCAGTATAGGACCATCTTCATTTCAATGTATTTGTGTGAACAGATTTCTACATCAGTATCATGGGTTCGGTGATGGGTATCCAATCACCACTTTTTTTAGTGGTCTAACTCTTACTAACAGGTTGTCCATCAATGTATATTTTGATGGCAACTTCTTTGGTTTAGATGTTGAAAACTTGGTTATGATAACTAACAATATGGAATTCCATCAATTTGGGTGGGACTAAATAAGAGGAGTGGTTGGAAAAAGATCTTCATTACCAACTTCTAATCACACAACAATGAAGGATTAGTGAACATTGGACCAATTGCAAAGATATAGGAAATGATTTCCTCTCTTATATTTCTTTTCAATCTATCATGTCTACCACAATAAAGTTGGTTATGACAAGCAAAAGAAGGTTAACTAATGTTATACTACTTTTTATGAAAGTATATAACGTCATTATATATACTTACAATTTTTAGTACTTATATTTTTCAATCTCAGTCCACCCACAATAGTGACTATGAACGAGGCCTCTATGCCAATGTTAATGCTCCCTGATGAACAACAATTGAACATCATCCTAGATGATCGTTCCTTAAACCAACTAACCATACATGAACATTGGTGTTTTCTAAATGGAAGACACTACAGGCCAGGTAAAGTGACCCTAAATTTTGGCAATTATTCACATGTTATCGAGGTTGAGTATGATTTGATGAGAACTCTGGTATCAAAATCCAGTTTGTGCGATTGGATTAGAAAGATGCTAGTGAGTCGTAGCGACAATGTTTTTCTCCATCCAGTTGGCCATAATACCATCAATGTTTGGATAACCAACATCAACAACGAGACCCCCGATCATCTATGGCGGTATCAGCACACGATGGAGCTAACTAGCTCGGACGAATCTGATTATGACATCCATGTCAGTTCAGATTTGTCTAAATATAGTGAGGAGTTTTGCAACACATCATCATCATCAAAAAGACCACGATAGATCCAATTAACAAATATAATTGTCATGTATTGTTTTGTGTTTACACTTTTTGTCTTAAAGTAATCAATCCTCATAGATACTTTCTTTTATGAACTTCAGGAGAAGATCACCACAATGAAAAGGCCTCAAAGTTACTGATGTGGGACCATGTTGGTGTAGTATTTAGTTGTCTATCTATCTAGACTTGTCTATATTAATAGTTATTTTAATTAGGTGCATGTTTAGGGGTACAGCAACCCCTTTGTTTAGTTACTATTTAGGGGTGTCTGTGGATGTAAAAAGAGATTAATGAATGTAATTGTCCCCAAGTAATAAATGAAGTGTGTGTTCCCATGAATGTTCCAAATTCACAAAACCATCCTATCTAATGACACATTCGAAACCCATCAACAAAATAGAAATATGCATATCCTATTATGTTACAAATTAGTGATAAATTTCATTATAAATGTTCTTTTATCCTTATTATAACTATGCTCATTTATCCTTATTATAAGTATTTCAAAAAATGCTTGGGCACCTGTCTAGTCGGATAGGCTCACGTGAACTTCATTTGCATGATTATACTAGTATTTTCTCATATTGTATAGTCTTTTTTGATATGACATACTTACTCATATATGTTATATGTTTTACTATTTTTATATAATGGATAAGTCTTGGATAGTAGAGGATGACCGGACGAGCAGTAAATACTTACGTGGAGTATCAAAATTTTCAGATTTTTCTTTTGAACATTCATCGATTGGAGACAAGATTGTATGCCTGTGTAGAAAGTGTGCTAATGTATACCAGGTCACCAGAAAGACTGCATTGAGCCATCTATTGTGGCATGGCTTCTTACCAAGCTATATTTCTTGGGCTTTTCATGGTGAAGATGTCGATGTTCAAATGGATGCTCCTACTGATCAGGGAGATTTCCTGAATGCTGAAAATTTACAAGATATGTTGCATGACACTATTCTGAGTTTCAGTGAAGATGAAAATATGGAAGGAGTGGAGCCATCTAGTGATCAATATTTCAATGCTGACAAATTTTATATCTTGTTAAAGGATTCTAAGACAAAATTATATTTAGGGTGTAAGAAATATAGCAAACTTGCTTGCATCCTAGAATTCTATCACCTAGTTTGTCTTAATGGATTGAGTAAGAAAGCATCATCTATGTTTCTCACGTTCTTTAAGAAGATGTTACCAGAAGGAGAACAGTTACCTAATTCATTTTATGAGCTAAAAAAGATGATTACGGGGTTGGGCTTAGATTATGTGAAGATTCATGTTTGTCCAAATGGTTGCATGTTGTTTTGGAAGGATTCTACTGATAAAGACCTCTATGATACATGTGGAGCATCAAGATGGAAAATGATTACAATCCCAAATGATGATGACGAGCTTGCAAAAAAAACCAAGAGAATACTTTTCAAAGTGCTCAGACACTTTCCACTTGTACCATGCCTAATGCAATTGTTCATGTCAACAAAAACCCCTTCCTTAATGAGGTGGCATGTAGAAGAATATGAAAAAGATGACAAGTTAAGACACCCCGTAGATTCACTTGCATGGAAAACATTTGATGTGATGCTTCCAGAATTTGTTGTAGAAGCTAGAAACATTCAATTGGGACTTGCAACTAACAGATTTAATCCTTTTGGGACAATGAGTACTTCTTACAGTACATGGGTTGTTGTGATTATTCCATATAATTTACCTCCTTGGTTGTGCATGAAGCAACAATATTTTATGTTGTCCCTACTCATTCCTATATCAACTTCACCCAAAAATATAGATGTGTACATGCATCCATTGTTTGATAAGTTGAAAGAACTATGGGATATTGGTGTACATACATATGACACTGGAACCAAGGAATTCTTTCTGATGTGTGCTTCTTTATTATGGACTATTAGTAATTTTCCAAGATATGCACATCTATCTAGTTGGAGTACTAAAGGATAAAAAGCATGTCCTTATTGTAATAAAGATATTGTCTCACATTGGTTTCCACATAGTTGTAAAGTTTTCTATAGAGGACATCGTAGGTTTTTGCCAACTAGCCACAGATTCTGAAAAGAAGCAAAGGCATTTGACGGTGAGCAAGAATTTAGGTGTGCACCTAAACCTCCTTTTGGAGCTCAAATCTTGTCACAATTGGAGGACAGAAGAACTATAATTGGTAACAAAAGGCCAATAGGTAAAGATTCAACACACAATTGGGAAAGGAAAAGCATATTTTTTGAGCTACCATATTGGAAATCTAACATTGTAAGGCACAATCTCGATGTCATGCACATTCATAAGAATTTATGTGAGAGTATTGTTGGAACATTGCTAGGTTTGAAGGATAAAAGTAAGGACAACTTGAATGCAAGGAAGGATTTGGAGGATATGGGAATCAGATTTCCGCTTCATCCAAAAATTGTTGGTAAATATACCATCCTAACTACAGCTTGCTATACAATGAGAAAAGATGAAAAACTATTATTTTGCAACCTCCTAAAATCTGTCAAAGTTCCATATGGGTATGTGTCTAATGTATCTTGATGTACACATCCAAAGGATCAGAAGATGCTACCAATGAAAAGTCATGATTATCACGTGTTGATGCAACAACTTCTGCCATTAGTTGTCACTGTGTCTTTTCCTAGTAAGAATGCTAAGTCATGTATTATTAATCTTTATCCCTATTTTCAAAGGTTGTTCACTAAAGTCATAGATCTAAATGATTTTGCTGCATTGGAAAATGCAATAGCTGTGACACTTTGTGAGATGGAGAAGATATTCCCTTCATGTTTTTTTGACATAATGGTGGATCTATTAGTCCATCTCTCTTATGAAGCTAAGATAGTCGTCCATGTTCAGTACCGTTGGATGTATCCAATTGAAAGGTAACTTTTCATACGTCGTGATGACTTTACCTATTGGAATGTAATTTGTCATAATATTTTCCTCAACTTTGTTATCAGGTATCTGATGATCCTAAAACAATATGTTCGTAATAAAAAATATCCAGAAGGATAAATAGAAGAAGGATATATAGTCGAATAGTGTCTAACTTTTTGTTCAAGATACTTGGATGGAGTTGAAGCAAAATTAAATTGGCCAAATAGAAACGATACTGACGAAGCAAATTTGGAAAACAAGCGAACACATGATAGTGATGATTGGTCTATTTTCCCAACAGTAGATCATGGTATTGGTAAAATGGTAACATGTGTCTTGGATGAACATACATTGCAAAAAATCCATAGGCATGTACTATTTAATTGTGAAGCAATTGAACCCTACATTAAGTAAGTTAGTGACAATTATCTTCTATTAATAAAATGTTATAGCATATTCCAATGACATATTGCACATATTTTGTATTTAGGAAGCACTATGACATCATTAGGCAAAAGCATCCTCAGCAGTCCTTAAAGGAGGTTCAAATAATACATAGTAACTCATTTTATGGATGGTTTAAGGAACATGTAAGTTTAGTTGTGCTAATTAAATTTTTTATGATTCATGCATAAAGTCTAACAAACGTTTCTTTTGTTAGATTGAGACACTCCTAAGAACAGAGATGGTGGATGAAAAAATCAACTTTCTTTCTCAAGATCCACATCAACTGGCCATTAAGTGCAAGGGCTATGTTGTCAATGGTCACTGATTTCATACCAAGGCAAAAGATGCAAATCGAAAAACACAAAATAGTGGAGTCTTTCTGGTAGCTAAGACTGATTGTTATTCTAAAACCATTGACTACAATCCAATTACTAGAGATGTTACCTACTATGGTGTTTTGAAGGATGTTATTGCGCTCAATTATAATGAACACTTTAAGGTGACATTATTTAAGTGTGATTGGGTGGATATCTACTCAAAGAGGGGAATTAAGCATGATGAATATGGGTTGACTCTTGTTAATTTGAGACAACTTCAAACTATAGGAGAATCATTTGTAGTGGCATCTCAAGCTGGACAAGTATTTTATGTAGAAGATGTCAGTGCAAAAGGGTGGCATATTGTTGTAAAGATTGCCCCACGAGATATGTTCAACATGGAAGAACAATCTTGTATTGAGAATGTCAAAGCTTATGTGCAAGGTGAAAATAGAGATGGGCCATCAATGACATCAGAGGATGAAGATACTGATTGTGACTTAGTAAGATTGGATATGGAAGGAATCACTGTTCATAGTTCAACAATTGAAAAAGACCAATCCCAAATTCAGTAGGATGATGAAAGTGTATCTCAAAGTGATGATGATGATAGTTTTGAATGAGAAGATTACAAAATAGCAACCCCCATTTATTTTAGTTTGTCGTTATTATTTGACTTACATAAGCCTTTTTTGGCTTGATGTATCTCTTTAATTTCCTGTCTCACATTGTGCTCTAGCTAGGTGTATGCATTTTGCATGTCTGACATTCTTCTTAATCAAATTTATCCTTATCTCTACTGTTTTTTATAATTATATTTGATTAAATATGTGTGTCTTTCATTTTTAAATATTAATTATAAAATTACTATTATGTTGTTCAATATTTTTTTAAATGTCTTCATTTATATGTGACTAGATATACTCAGGATGAGAGAACAGTACAGTGACAGTTGTCATAACAAGACAGCCACAAGGAATGATAAAAACAACAACAATGACTCTTGTATGTCGACTCATTTACCTAGAATTACTCGACATGGTTGACGGCAATCTTTGAACCTGTCATCCTCAAATCGCTCCAAAAAAATTTTAGCTTCCCTTCCAGCTGAAATTCAAAATAATAGAGCAAAGAAATTCAATAAAACTACTGCTAGCTATGCAAAAAATACCCAATCAGCCATGTCTCCCCAAGACTCTAATATGGTTGGTGGTTCGAAATCCTCTCAAACATGCACAACTTAAAAGGAGATGGGAGCAAGGTTCCAAAATCAGCACAACAAATAAAGTGGTGATAAAGTTACAAGATTAAGAAATTCACAGCTATCATGTGTGCCTAATGTCAATGCTTATGTGTCTATTCATTCAAGAAGTGTAGAGAATAGAGCTACCAGTAACCAAAATAGCAATGCATTTCCTGATAACATGGACTAAAATGACATCTCTGATCACCATGTTGAGTCATTGAATGTTACAACAACACCTTTTGATGGTCTAGGTAATCATTTTATTCAAATCATTGCATTTATAGTGTTCCATTTAATGATATATAATTTTCCATATATATTTTATCCTTTATGAATGAATGCTTAGGTCAAAAACATCGAGCATGTGGTCGAACACAATGTTTGAAAGTCTAGAAAAGAAAGCCCGGCGATCCAATTACCATTGAGAAAAATCAATTTCGACAACCAATAGGTGAAAACCAATGTCACTTATCAAGTTTCCTAACAACCATTGCAAGAGATCCCAATCTTTGTCCACTAAACTACGAGGACTGGAGACAAATTCCAGAAAATAAAAAAGATTCTATATGGAATTTTGTGAAGGTATATTATTAAATTTTATTTTTAAATGGTTAAATGAAGTTTCTAATTGATATCCTTTATGTCGGTAGAATAAATTCACAATGGATTTGGAACTAAAGGAGTGGTCCATGAAGAGACTAGGAAAGAAATTGAAGGACCAAAAGTGGGAGTTAAGGAGACTATACTTCCTAGAAGATAGTCCATATGAACAACAACTTGAACAAGTTGTTCCCCGTGTGGACAAGTCTCATTGGAAATTTCTTATGGATTATTCGAGGAGTAATAAAGGAAAGGTAATATTTTTTTCTATGCGTAGATACTTAAACTACCTCATGGCTAATTACTATGCACAATACTATAATATTTTTCATAGAGGAAGTCTATAACTGACAAGACAAGCAGAAAATTTCAAAAGGTTAGCCACACAACAGGAACCAAGTCATTTGCATGTCTAAAATATGATATAAGTTAGTAATTTTTGTGATACATTTAGACAATTTGATGACATCCATTTATTTGATGTTTATAATAACTTTGTTTGAATGATAAAGAGGGATAAGGAAATAGGCGGAGAAGTGGATCCCATAATGTTTTTTTGAGAAAACTCATCATAAAAAAGATGGGAGCATAGTTGATGTTGAATCTGCCAAAATTTTGGTACAAAAAATTCCTATCCTATAGTGCTATGTTACATATACTAATTGGAAAGAGGTATATATTTGGTATAAAATTCATCTCCAATGATTTGTTGTATGTAGGAAAAAATTTCTGAGGCAGGAGAAGTGTTGCAAAGAAAACAACCTGATGTTACTTCACATGAAATTTATAGACATGTTATGGGAGAAGAGAGACCAGGATATGTTTGTGGTTATGGTCTTGGACCATCACCTTCTAATATTTGGGGCAAGAATCATATATCCCAAGAAGCTAAAGAAGCACAAAGGAAACATTTCCAGGATAAGCTTGAAGAGCAACGGTTGGAATTTTATGCAAAACTTCAAGAATAAAAGGATGAATTCAACCATAAGTTAGAGGAGTTACTTGCCTTAACTAGAGCAGGAAATAATCAAGCACAACATGTTGGCATTGGCCAAGTATGAATACATTTTTACATGATGTGTAATATTAGTTATTTTCCATGCTGACTGTTTTGGTCTTATGTCAAAAATAAAATAATTATGCAGACAAACTTTTCAAGGCAAACTCTACTCCAAATAAGAGATTCATCATTTAAGAAGGGATAAGTATGTTTGTATTTGTGTAAATTTCTCTTCATTTTACATTTATATAAATTTGTTATGTAAATTATATTTTGTTTCTAGGATGTGTATATGCTGAGTTTCACAGATCTAGATGCTAGAATTGCATTTGGTCGAGTATCTGAGGTTGACCCCATGAAAAGTGTGGGAGGTGCAATATTAGTCACATCATTTGTTGGTGTTTTTCTAGAGGTTGCTTTTTTGGGCAATGATCCTCTAGTGAGACCTTATGATCAATATCAATCTATTGATGATGTTGTTGGCAACGTCATAGCATGGCCGAAAACACATATATTGCCAAGGTGAGCATAAAGTATTGCTTATAATATTACATAATTGAAAACAAAAGTAGTATCTAAATTCGTTTCCATTTGTTGGGGGACATGAAGTTTAAAGATAACTGCATTCTTGGATATTGTCTAGAGAGATGACATATATAGTTGTTTTTCTTTAATCCAAATTTTTATTAGTATATGACGATCCAAATAATGTTGTTTCATGTCCATTGTCATAGACAATGTTGACAAATGACAATCCTATTTTGTTTTGACCTGCTTTTAATTTTGTTATAGAGAATCTTAATATTATGGACAATACATTCACTATGAATGGTTTGTGGTTTTTAGATATGAGCAATGTTTGAGCATCTTGTTTTTTAGATTTACATCTGAGCAATGTTTGCATTTGTGATGGATCATCTATTCATTTTTGGGTTTTTTTAAATAGAGTTACAAGAGGCATGCCTTGAGGGACAGGTACATGGAGTCTGCTTCAATACATTCAGACTGCTGAATGTGAATGTCTTTTTTGCTTCCTATTCTACACAACATATCCATGCATACTTGTGATCCTTAATCAGGTGGCACTGGTAAATGACTCATTCATGACCATGGTAGATGATTATGCACATACCTTAATCTTTTGGTTTGACTCATTTAGTATTTGGAGACCTCAATTGTTTTGATATTGTTACATGATATCTATGTTAAGAAAATCATTTCTCTAATTCTATCTTTATGCTGTTGTTGATTCTATCTTTTTTCCTGGTTGTTCTCATATTTACTTATCTATTGTTGGCTAGCTGCATGTACTAACTACTGTGCATAGTTACTTTCATTTTTGACAGTCCCTCCACCTATTCTATGTCCTTATCTGTCATTAAATATCATATATCAAGTTTGACATGAGGACACCTACAATCTTGATAAAGTGTTTCATCATTGACTGTATATTGAAATATTATATGTCTAACATCTCCTGACAATAAAGTTCATAGGATGTCAGGAGTATGCATTTGTATATTGTATAGTTGAATTGATGCAAGAGACCAAAGTTTTTTATTTCTATTATTTTCTTTGAAAAAAGAAACATATTATATTCATCTAGTTCTAATTTGGTAATTCTAGGGTCTCTCTAAATCTTGGGACCATATGCTAGGTTTCTGATAATGAAGAGCCTTTGTCATTGATATTAATATAATCATACTATCACAGACAAAATATTTTGGATTTCAATATGCTTTTGAGAAATGTACATTGTCAAATCAAAAGCCATAAATAAATGGTTTTCATAAATAACAGGTCACATATAGTTGACTGAAATACAATAGCTGGATCAACATTGAGAGATTGGGTTACATTTTTCAAATTAGCAGCAACATCTGGATCATGGCCAAATTTATTACCTTCCCTTTTGACATGCTAGAACATAATATTGAAGAATAGTGAATTCAAGACATCGATCTCCTTATCCATGGTAACCGACCTTAGCTCAGTTGGTAGAGTGGAGGACTGTAGTAGTTGTAGATGATCCTTAGGTCGCTGGTTCAAATCCGATAGGTCAGATGTTTTGACTTTTGAAATGATTTTTCTTCCGACTGATCTCCTTATCCATGGCATGGATTCTTCCTCTACACTGACTGTTGATTTTGGTTATCACACTTGGTGAATAAGACTTGCGATATAGCTTGTGTATCTCTTTCCCATAATCGGTTTGGCCCATCCTATTGAGGTAGATGCTATTTCCATAATAGCTACATCTCCTAAATTGTTTGAGGAGGTTAGTAGGCTTCCCTATAGCTATCTTTATATTTAAGTCATGTTCAAACATGATAAGCAGGTTCTTCTCTATGGATGAGGTCTTGTATGTGTTACAAGTGAGGTTTGTATTTCCATCCGGACTCCTACACTTGTTTCAGAGGCTAATATGTTGTGTGAAAGGTTTTCTCACTGTTATCACCATGATACCCTATTTGATGTATTCAAGGTGCAAACATGGTGAATCATCCAGGAGGGGTGATGTTACGGGTTCTTAGTTGGATATATTAGGAATAGCTCCCAGAATATCTCTGGAAAATAAATTAGTAGAAGAATTTTTATGTGGATGCATTAAGAGCCATGGTTCTACTTCTTCATGCTTAGGTATATCCTAGCTATTTGTTGTTATGATATACATAATGGGCTATCATATTATCCATGAGGTTTAATGGTGTGTTGCAGCTTCTGTACAAGGGTCAATTGCATAAACTTCTCTTGTATCTATGTGCCTATTGGTCTTCTCTGTTCTAGATATATATTGCATATTCCTTAGTGCCACCTCCATTATCTATCTCGATTTTGTCTTTTACATGTGCATATTGAATATTTCATTGCACTAGCTTCATAAAAAATCTCCATTTTCTCTCTCACATGTGCCAACATATGTATGTCTCACATTATGAATAGGAATCCTTCTAAACAAAGACAACTGGAATATCATCCTTCATAGCAGGATAGCAATCAAACTTTGTATCGTAAATTTTACATCATGAGAATGTATATTCCTGATAACTAGAAATATGATTTTAGTTACAAAAAATGATATTGATATCCTAAAAACTAATATACATGTGTGCAGGCAATGATTTGAAAATGGTAGGTTACATCATTCTATGAATATGTTGATAGTATGTGATTAGTCTCATATTTGAGTTTAATATGTCTTAGATATTCAAATCACTTGTTATTCTGGTGAAAAAACTCTTGCTTCTTGAGTGTTTTTAATTGCAGATCCAACTGATATTAATCTCCTAAGAACCAACCAGAATATACATATTGGATTTTGACATAAATTTTCAATTTGATTGTAAATTAGTATTTTATGTGCTTCAAGCTAAATATGTGCTTGCTGATGATCTGACAGATCCTGCTCCCACCACAACATTTGCTCACTTGGATGCTACCACAACTCTGTTGTCACGTTAGGTCTGTGTATAACTTTAAATGTACATTAATTATATTTTTATTTGACCCTTGTGCTCTCTCCTTGTTAGATATCCAATCTTGTTAACCGAGCTTGGTATTTACCCTGTTGTTGATCCTCTTAATTCAACAATGAAGGGATCATTACATCAACAGAGGTTAAAGCATTTGAAGAGTTAACATGGGTAAGTTTTCAGGTTTTCAGCTAACTATTCCCTATTGGTTCAACAAGGTCAAATAACTCTCATGATTCTTTATTTTCTGATTCTTTATGTTTGATATTTTAGATTGCTGAGAAATTTAGAGGGGACATTACTGTTGCACCTCCAGCTCATTCAGTAGGAGCTGCTAATGATTTGTTTCATCCCATGCCCCCTATTCCAAAGGTGTGTACATATTGAAACTCTATTGCTTGAAATGGCTTTAGAATCCTATTGCTGCTGATCTTCTTGGTCCAACTCGACTACCTGATGTATGCAGGTTAATTTGAAGCTAGAATTGGTTAATTGCTTAAGATTTATCTCAGTTTATAGATCTTTTATAGACTCCCTAAAGTTTCATATCATAGTCTTAGTATGATATTATAGTCTCTTGGCTATATCCTGAAAACATTCAGTGCTTCACTTGTCATATTATATATAGAGTTTGTTTAAGAAATTCTAGATATGTTTACTGATATTGTATCTCTTGATTGTAGAAATCAATAGATAATTCAAAATTTTGACACATGTGTCTATATGGTCATCCAATGAAAACTTCAAACTCAAGCTTCCCTCACCACCATCTTATACTGCACTCTGTAGTGACTACTATAATCAATTGAGCACTATTGAGTGACTATTATAATAATCTGTAAGACTATTACCTTACATGTTATGTAGTTCTATTAGGTGGATAAATGTACACATACATCGTTATCCTACCTAAATCATATTTACAGACAAATACCTAGTCCCTTTAAGGTGCTTGGTACATGATGAATCGTGCATGAGGGCAATATGCACAACTGGTAGAAATTATATAAATCTAATCAATGGTATGTGCAATGTTGATTGTCAAGTGCATAAGTGTTATTGAAAGAAACAAAGAAATGAATATGTGAAGAGTTCATAAGGAGAATTCAACAATCAATAAATACATATTATTCCAGTATAAATGGGGTTTAATCTTATTCGTGATCTACATCTGACTAGCAGTTGAATAGCATAATAGATCATATAGTATTCAATTTAGTTGTAAAAAAACACTTTCTATAAACTGAAATTGCAATTTGTGTTTAGTTCAATTTCATCATGAATTCATTGAACCCAAACATTTAATGTAGAACCAAGTTGTATCCTTAAAAGAACCTACACGAATAGAAATTGTTTCCTCTTCTAGTCTTATTTGTGTGATCTATAGGCAAAGCTAATACAAAATCAGATCATCCTACCTGGTTTGAGTTGGATCGCCAACGTTGTTGAACTTCAACTAGTATTCCTATCCTGCTTCAAAATCATGTTTTGGGGGGATCACTAGCGGCATGAATATACAATTCTAGTGAACATTTGAAGTATTGGAATATATTTACATATTGCTACTTTGTTCTAAAGAACCATATTTCATCATTGTCGTTCAATAGTAGCACCATTTATATCTTTTTCACTTTTTTCTCTGACAAGATATTACTTTTTAATCATATTCAATCCATTTTTGTCACATTTTCCACTTTGTCCCCAAAATACAACCTTTTCAAACTGGTTGAATGAATCTGTATATGTGACTATGCTTACTATCATTTGTGTTGTGTATAAAATTATTATAAACTCTTCTTAATTCTACTTTTTGTTGCATTGTAAATGATTATGTTACATACACAAAAGACTTTCTTGCATGTCTTTTTTCTTGTGGAAAATAAAAATATGCTAATTTTATACAATTATCTTGTAGGTGTGTGATGACATTGTTTTCTTGCATGGATCCATCATATCATATCTATGGACACATCAGAAGCCTAGTTATTCGATTCCATCTACTGATCATATAATAGATAGCAACAATGGGGAACTGTATTTTGATAGCAGTGAAAGGAGTGTATGTTCCCATTTGTCCATAGCTCCCAATGTAGTATGTCTTGTCCATTTCAAGTAGAAATCCATGGAATCTAGGCTATATTTCAATATATCCATGCAACACTCATGGTGGAATCTTGTTACAATTTTTATAAGATGAAAACAAAGGTACTTGGTTGTCCAAGTTTCTAAAAACATTCTTAACCATGCTGAATGCAAGAACCACTAAATTCAACAAGGGGCTTGGTGACCAACTTGTTGTTTGCACTTATCAGCTACTACTGTGCTAGTGTGTTTTCCACCACAATAATGAAAAATTCTAAATGAGACGTCTTTATTTCAAGCTGGCTGTGGAGTGGTCGAAGATCATGAGGTGATTTGCTTCCCAACATTTCTCTCTCTCTCTTTAATATAGACACGCTAAAAAAGTTGGGCAATAACCCAACTTAGTAGAAGTAGTTAATCTATCGACAATACCTTGAATACAAGTAAAATATCTATTTCAGGTTGCATCTAAATTTTTTCTAATGATAGGCTATAGAGAAGAAGGCACCTTCGAGTTTTTTTTGTTGCACTGCTGATGTAAACTAGGTGTAGGTACTTAGTAGGCTGATGATGTGGATGACAAGCACACTATTATGACCCCACCTTTCGGTAATCCCCAATTAAGGGAGACTGAGAGGTCGAAGCCGCACACATAATTTTTGGATCAAAGGTTCGACAATTAACCAAGAACAATTATTAAATTTTAACATACTAAACTGGAAAGCTGTAAGAAAATAAACTTTGCATACCTTTTGAAATTTTGGATTTCTAAACTTCTATCCATGTATGAATTCTACTCTAACTAATCCTCCTTGCATTTCACTTCATGTATTTCATAATATGACGATTTACTGTTTGTCCTTTTGGATTTGTACCTAAAATGCCGACAAACAAAATGTCAGTCAACCGAAGCTGGTATGTGGGGCAAACAATAATCGTGCAATTATTCATAACAATGTATTGTAGCCAATTACCATTTAACAAACAAAGTAACATTTTAAATATAACTGTGCGATCCAGGCATTCCCTATCCTCTATGCTATCCCTACAATGGACCTGGATACCACTTTCCTTATAGTAGCTCCCCATTAAACCCCTCATGGTGCCACCTATAGGTGAACCAGTTTCTAGGGTTGAGTCACATGGCACTACCCGTAAGTAGCCCACTCCTTAACTCATGGCATGCTAAAGGGTCTCATGGCACTACACTTGGTAGCCCAGTTTCTAACCCATGATAACCTAGACCTTACTCTAGGTTACCCCTTTTTAGCCTTTACAAGCCACATAGGTGGATTCGGATCTAAGCCAGTTATATATATATATATATTTATTTATTTATTTATTTATATATATATATATATATTCATAGTGATAATCATAGTCACATTATAGTTGCATGAAATAAAAGGCATCCAACAGTTATTTTCAAGCAACCGATAAAACATTCAGAAATCGTCGTGAAACTAAAGCAATTATTCATAAGCATAACCGCATACCTATTTAGTAGATTTCTCAAGCTAATATCAATTCCAACCAAGAAATCCATCCAAGAAAATTGTTCAACCACACAATCAAGAATCCTGAGAAACACATGTACTCTATTTACTACACACTTTATCAAGATTCTTTCTATTCAACTTGAAATTGCTTCCTAAGGTTTCCATATCCATTTTAGGATTTTGTTTTTCAATTAGGGTTTCCCTTCATCTTTTACAATATTAAACCCTAATTTTTTGCCATTACTCATAAACCCTACTTATCTCATCTATTCTTCAATATTAAGGTTATCTTAACAAATATAACCCTATCTTTGGATTAAAGGCACCATTAACCATTAATTAAGTTCATTAGGCCTCTTTTACATTACAACTACTATTTTCATCCTTTTAATCCATGACAAGATCATTATACACATTATCATCAATTCAAAGTTCATTATAGTATAATCACATATGAACTCGATTTACCATCAATCTACATTTTATTCATGAGAAAACCTTAATTACTACATATAGGGTATTTATCCAGAATTAAAGACTTTTATGTACAAATAACTTAGAACCATCATTTAACAACATATTTTCACATTTTTCAAATTAAATATGATCTTATCCTCTTTTACCCTATATTAGGGTTTCTAAATTATTTAATCATTCTCATATGAGGTAAAAACCCTAAATCATGCAATTTTACATCTAGATCTGGTTTGAATCTAAAATTATCATTCAATAGGTTATTCATACTACAATTAACCCATTAAGCATACTAGATTCAACCTTTAATCACAAATATGGTTTTTAACTTAACTTTAATGCACTTTTCATCAACTTATAGTACTTTTGCAATTAGGAACGGAATCAATCTTTAATATCATTTTTATTGGATTCCTCTCGTTCTCTTGATCAAAATTCATATATTACTTGTCCTAATTGGAGTTAATTACGAATTAATAAAGGAATTACCATTTCGGTCAATCAGGGAGCGCCACGTCATCAACTCCCATGCAATGTAGCTCCTTGCTTTGAAACATTTCGATTTTACTTCTTTACCCTCGGTTAAGTGATTTTCTTCTACAGCCTGCATAGGGCATTTTTGTCCACGCGCCTCTACCCCCTTCTTCAACCTTGGGCAGCACGACGGCTGCTGCCCTAGCCACCGATCTACAACAAATGGGACTGCACCCCCTCCTCTCCAGAGTCTGGCGACCACCGGGGACACCTCCCATGCCTCTGACATGCTCATGCGCACGCGGGGCACCTCAGTTTTGCTGCCAAAACGGCCTGTCTGAGTTTCCAAGCCTTCGGACTTGTGGCTGATCGTTGACTTGCTGCAGGCGTCGCGTCGGGGTCTGGGGTAGCTAGACTCCACTCCTATCGGTGTGGGTGCGTCGTGCCTCCCTCACATGCTAGCTCCTTTTCGTTCCAAGGATCATGCCGCTCTCCTAACCTAGGGATTGAGCAAAGAAGATGGAGAAGAAGAGGGAGAAGAGAGAGAGGGATGCAAGGATCTCCTTGTGCTCGACCCAGGGGTTCTAACCTTTTATAGAGGAGGGTATGAAGCCCTAGGTGGGTTATCCACGAGTTACCAAGCCATTTTCCCAAAAGAAACTATTTTCCTTCAATGTGAAGCAAGTGTCTCTCTCTCTCCTAATTATCTTCTTTGATAATCATTATTCCATGGATAATTAGAAATATGAAAAACCTCTCCCTTAATCTCTTTAGACTTGCCCTTTAATTCATTGGCCATGAAATTATATTTTCTTTTAGTAGAAAATACTCCATTTTTATCAATATCACCAAAATTCATTAATAATGTATCACATTATCCTCTTATTTAGCAATTATGGTATTTTCTCTATCTTTCTTCTTTATTGGGACTCCTTGGATCCCAATATACTCTATTATTTCGAAATTCCTTTTTGAGGATACTTATTATCCTTCTAGATGCATCTATATGCACTATTTCTAATTATCATGTTTATTTCTTATTAAAATGTTTTCTTTTGAGGATTTCTCTTTATTTCTCTTTTATTTTGCTCATTGGAATTCCTTTTTAACATTAGGAATCCTTGGGATTCGAAATCCCACTAAGGATAACTCAATTCCACCTTTTTCCACTTATTTTCCACATTTGATCATTATTTTCAATTTCTTTTTTAATAAAGAAATACTTAATTGATCTTTTCTTTTCTTATTGCACTCTCAATGCAACTTTGGACTCCTTGGAACCCAAGAGGCACGAAATACCTCTTTGGATTTTGCCTTCTAGAGGTTTCCACATTTTTCCTTTCTCGAATATTCAATTATTCATTTTCTAATTGAATTTTCTTGTTATTTGGGCCCAATAGCCAATAAAGCCCACAACATAATCATTAAGGCTACTGTAAACGAAATCTATTTATTTAAAACAAATTGTATCATTATTTGTTCAAATATCGTTAATATGAGAAATTACATTTCTCACCAATTGAACCCAAAAATTGGGGTTGTAATACCCACCAATGAGGTGATGGATGGCTACCCACATTTTATGTGGAGGCAATGCTATTAGAATTAAGAAGTTTTTCTTCTATCACTGGTTGTTATGGATATGTTAGAGCTAAATGTCTTGTCAACTTGGGAAATTTGTAGTGGACTTAGGACTAGCCTGAGAGGGTTAAAAGAAATCCACTCTAGACTTTTACCACACATTCTATTTTTACTAGAATCCTAGATCCATAATCCAAATGACAGTTACTATGTTAAGAAATATTGTTATTCCATATAGTTTGAATCTTCTTTTTTGTTGTATGAGTTTCCTGGGTAAGTTCATCTTCCTTTTTTAGGCCTCGAGTACTGATTGTTTATATTCTTATTGGAATTAGAGGTTGATCTTTACCCCTTTGTGTTACAGTTCTATCTTGATGTTGGAAAGGGACATGTATACATGTACATATTTGTGAAGATTGAGTTGCATTGAATTTCAAAAATTGTTTGTTGTTGAGGCCGAATGAGCTGCAGAAAATGATTCAGCTGTCTTCATCTTTGAATGCCAAAAATCCAAGATTCTCAACAGTTGTGGCAGACAATCAAGTCAAGAAATCAAGTCAAGAAGCGCCATCTAATAAGGTGCCTGCTGAATGGGCTGTTGAAGCTATTTCTTGAAGGAGCTCTGAAGTCGACATGCTTAAAAGTAGATAGTCATAACAGGGAAGAGACAGATCCAATGATGTAGAAGTTATTATATTGAATAGAAAAATGTAATATATATAAAAGTATATCATTGGTGTTGTATTCAATCTAAGGGGCAAGGTAGAATGTCCTCCCCATGTAATTGTCATTTCATTATAAATAAAAAAATATTCATGCTTTTGGAAATCTGAGTTCGGCTGCAATTGGCATTCAATTAGAAAACCTATTAATGAACTGAAAATTTAGTGACTAAAAACCATGAAAATGTAGTAATACAGAACTAGTATGTCATTAGTGGCTTTTTTTATACGCCATTACACTCAATTACAACCATTTCATACATAGCATTATACAAAATAATGGCATTTATATAAAAGCCAATTGATGGATAGTGGCTTTTTTATAAATGCCAAATAATGTTTTAGTGGCCTTTATTTGGCATTTATTGGAAGCCACTAAAGCCAAACATTTAGTGGTGTTTACAACTTACGCCACTATATTTCTAGTGGCATTGGTACTAGAGGCATTTTTTTAAGTGTCAACAAATTCCACTAAACATGTTTACTGGCGTTTATTTTTTTTCAGTGGCATTTCTAAAAGGCCACTAATGGGCATTTTTGTTGTAGTGTTTAACAGTTTTGTTGGAGTCCATAGAAACCTATAGACCACCGGGGGTGTTCTACAAGGATGTTGAATTGAGACATTTAGTTGTATCCTTAGCTAGAAAATGGAGAGAAGGTTGTGTAAGTAAGATGATAATATCGCCTCTATTAGACTTGAGATTGTAGTTTTATTATTGTTTTGTGCCATGGATGATGTCCAATATTTGATTGATGTGAACAATAATATATTACTTTTACTTTGAGTGGTACATCCCTATTGCTTAGAGAGAGGTATGGAAGAAGAAAATAGATTATGAAGGGGGGTGCCACCTTTAATTTGGCCTTTGGCATAATTTCATGACTTTTTCTATCCTTATTATGGATAAAAGGTAAGAAGATGGAAGATGCAACAATCTCAAAATTTGGGAATTTCGGATCTAATTCAAGAAAATAAAGAGAGAATGGAAATAATACGATCCTACTTTTATGAAATTGAAATTTGTTGAATTGTATGGACTTGTTTTACAATATGATCTTTGAGTGTAAATTGGCCAAAGTAAAGAAATTTCTAATCTTATATAATGCAAAATATATTTGTTGCGTAATATGAAGAGAAAGGAAAAAATTTCAAGAATATTTCAAGTTAATTTATAAATTGAACAATCAATTGATGTAACATATTTTCATTACTTGCACATCAAGTTTAGAGTAACCAATCCTAGTTGGACTCAAACTTAAGTCCCAATGTAATATCATAATAAAGGAATATATATATACATACATATATATATCCAACGTTGTTAATTAAATTATAAGATTTCATGATGTAAAATAAAGAGGTATTAATCTATTTTCTTTTTGCATCAAATTTTTCCACATCTAATTTTTAATGATAAGGGATAAGTGTTTAAAGCTTTAGTCCAACAGTAGATATAGAATCCCCATGTTTCTTTTGGTATTTATGCTTTGATGAAGTCCCAATCTCATTCATCTGACTTTAGAACCATTGATTTCACCATAAGGGATTGTAGAGAGGGTGGGATGTGAATGAGAAGAAATTTTTTTCACGAAAAGACCATTGATCCATTTGTCATCCCAAAGTTTGTGGGCTTACCATTTTTGACAATTTTCTCACTATCATTTTTAAAGTCGTTCTTGTTTCTTTTCATTAAAAACCATGTGGTTGAGCATAGTTTGTTCATCAACCTATTGTTAGATATGTATCTTTCCTTAATGATCTTTACTTTTAATTTGTTTGGTTTATTAAGGTAGGACCAAAAATTCTTAATCGTAAGAGACTTATTCTGATCCTGTATATTTTTAATGCCCCTATCTTTTTAAGTAGTAGTTTTTCTCCAAGCGACTAACAATATCCATCAGTAACTCAAGCTTGACCATACAAAGTTGTTAAGTTATTTGTTAATGGCATCACAAAGTTGGGGAGAAAACATCACCAACTACATTGTATAGGTTGGTAAGATCTATAGAGTACTCTTGGTAAGCATGATACACTATCCAGAGAGAATGTCGCATAGACCATCAATTAAGGTGGTTATTTATAAGAGATGTAATGTTACCATGAGTTTGCTTGTTTACTTGATGGTGTAAGATATGTCCAATGATATATTTTCCTAGATCATCAGTTAGGGGGAAGCCAAGCTTCCTTCTCACAACACATTTCTCAGTCACAGTAACATTGTTGGAGAAGAAACATTTTGATTTCTTCTTGGAGACAATTAGCCCCAAAACTTTAGAGAAGTATTGTAGGACGTTATTTATGGTATCCTGTTGAGAAATTGATGCTTTGGAGAATAAGAGAATATCATTTGCAAAATAGATGTGATTTTAAGGGGTCCTTCCTCATATAAGAATCATAGGCTTCTAGGCACCAGTTCCCATGGACTCAGTGATTGCTTGAGAGAGTCATTCCAAGCAGAGCACGAACACATAAGGGCTGACAAGATCTCCTTATTAGACTCCTTGTGTTTCTCTGAAAGGATATAAAGGAGTACACTCCCATGGAATAAATGATAACCTGATAATGATGATTTGCATAATGATTGAGATGAGTGTATCTGGTAAACAAGTCTCTTGCAAAGTGTCAAGGATGAATCCCAATTCATCCTATCAAATGCCTTGGACAAATCAAGTTTGAAGCATACCCATTTCTTCTTTAAATTTTTAGCTTTCATAGAATGAACCACTTCTTGGACCAAGAGAATTTTCTCACCATGAGTTTAAGTGCGGCTTGATGTCCTCCACTTGAATTTTTGACAGATGATTGAAGAATCCATTATTTAGAGAAATGGGATGTAGATCACTACAATGTACCATTGCTATGGTCTTAGGAATTAGGACCACACAAGAGTTTGTTGATGATCTGTTGATGTTTGTGATAATGATGGTTTTAGTAATACTTTTTATTAAAGGTGGCCCAATCAGGCCATAGTTTCTTTGAATGAATTTGTTGTACACACCATCAAGGGAATGGGATTTAGAAGGGGGCATCATGAACATGGATTCCATAATTTTTTTGTGGGATGGACATGAGCAGATACGGATGGTATACAAATGCATAAAACTTAGAAATGATGCAGGGTAGTTCACTACATCTGTGTGGTTAGGTGTAAATAAACTTGTTATGAGGTGAAAGAAATAGTAACTGACATGTGTGCTTAGGACATGAGCATCAGTAAGCCATACACCTGACTCATCTTTTAGCCAAGAGATTTTATTACGGTGAATCCTTGTTTTAACAAAGGATTGGTAAAATTTGATGATCCCATCCACATAGTGGAGCCAGTCAATATGTGCTTTTTGTCTCCAATCAGCTTCCTCATGGGTAAAAAGGTGATTATCTTGTTCCTACAGTTCTATTGCCAACTTATCATCAGAGATAGATGGATTTTGTTCAGATCATACATGTATGCACTCAATGTGTACCATTAAGGTTTCTTTTTCCTTATGTTGTTTTTGAAGGTGGGCATTGTCCCACTTTAGGGAAGCATGCTTGAAGGAGCTGAGATCATCATTGAAAGAAATGGTTTTGTCTCATTTCTTTAGAAGGTTGTCCAGGAAGTCCAGGATCATCTTCCAACTAGCCCTTGATTTGAAAACATGGCAACAAGGTGGAGGGTTGGCAATGGTGTACAAGAGTAGTGGGTTGTGATCAGAGTACAAAAGAGGCATATCCATAATGGTGGCCTCACAAAATTTATTTAGCCATTCATCGTTGGCATTGACGCGGTACAACTTTTCAAGGAGCCTACCACGCTTGAAGGTGAAGAGTTTCCCTTGTGTTTTCATCTCAGTAAGCCCAGTGTTGAGAATAGCAATTGAAATGAGCACATGAAGATATGTCAACGTATCCCCCCTTCTCCTCAAGAAGGTGGAGCATGACATTAAATTCATCGATTACCACCCTTAAATATTGGTTGATAATTCTTCAAGACGATCCTACAGAAAGCACAAATGAGTAGGGTTGGGATGCCATACACTATGGTCAAGAGCTAACTCTTTATCATGTAAAGGTGAAGGAATTGATGATGATTTAGAACTATGTCGATGTTGCATTTATGTTTATCCCAGAGAAGTTAAATGCCACCTGATAAGCGAATGGATTTGATTATATGTAAAGAAGAAAGCTAAATCTATGAATAATATCAAATGCAATGGAACCACTACATCATAGTCCAAGAATTTCTAACATTTATATCTTGTAAGAGAAATTCATTTTTTGGAGGAATTAGATCTTCCTGTCTTAACAGGAACCATGTGTGTTCCAACATCAGATCTTCATAGAGGTTAACTTTTGGAGTGTGTGTTGTGTAAATGACTAAAAAGTAGCAAGCAGTCTGATGGACTTCTCTTTGACATTATATTACATGTGCGAATCAAAGTTGCTTGATTCCAATTGTTCACTAAATTCAAGGAAATTTTTGGCACTTTGCACTGTCGATTCAGTATCATCATCATCCTCAGGATGTTCTTCCTTAATATGGTCTGTTTTACCATTCTTCCTAACCCTATTCTGACTGAGAACAATTTGGTAAACTATTTTCCTATTTTGTAGTACAATGGAACTACTCCCATTATCCTTGCCCAATTTACTGAAGAGCTTGTGGGAGTGATTATGCATAGGTCAAGGTTCTAATTGGAACTATTAAGTGGGGCCACCACTACCGGGTTGGGGCATCCTTTGCTAGCCTCATTTCTATTTAGGATCATGACAATATCATACATGGATGTGGGGATGTTTGTCTACTTGGAATTTGATGGAATTTGAGAAATAGTCAAAGATCTCTCATATTGCCTTTTGTTGTTCTTCTTTTATTTATTTCTAATAACCTTGGTGAAGCCTTCTTCATCAACATCAGTTTCCTCCATGTCTGAGACTTACATTGGCTTCTTCGCATCAATTTTGGTTTTCTGCTTGGGCTCATTTGGTTTCTTCTGCAAGGTCTTGCATGGTTTTTATTGATTTGCATGGATCACCATGGTATGTGAGATTCCAGGAAAAGGGATAACTGAAGAGGATGACATTACATTGTGGGTTAGTGAATATGTTGATTTCTTGCAGTCAACTTCAGCATGGCCTAGATGACCAAACTTCATGCAGATTGTTGGAAGGTTTTCATACTCTAATCAGAAGTTTTATCAATTGATGAAGATGATGGGCAATAGGGGTTTTGAAGTCTCTACTTCTACTATCATAGGGAAAACATTCCCATGTGCCCTTACAAAGTATGCACATGAACCTAATGTTTTTAGCCACTATGTTTCCAGTGCTACTCAATAGTTGGGTTTCAAAGAGGAACATGGCGAGATCAGGGACTCTCACCCAGACTACAAGTTTCCTTGGGATGGGATCAAAAGGAAGGAAGGATTGTGACCATGATTAAACAAACAAGTACTTCCCAAAAATCATCTAGGTACCACCTGTTATCATAGTAAGGTAGTCATTTTGACCAAAAAATTGGATTATATAGTAATTATTTTCCATATCAATGACCTGAAACTCATCATTGGGTTCCCATATAGAGATGATTTTATTGATCATTGGTTTGAATCCTAGGTTGATCCCTACATGTCTTGACAATGGAAGTATGTATCCATGGTTCAAGAAGAGGTTGTAGGGCTTCATTACAAACTGAGAATGTCAGGAGGATATCACTTAGATTAATGGTTATGTAGAGTCTTTCAAAATGTCCAAGATAATAGGGTTTTAATAGGTAAGTGATCCAATTGGATTCACGCTAACAATCTTTGTGTAGGATTTTCTTGGAGTTGTCATTAATGTCATTTGAAGTCATCTCAACATCGCCTCCAATGAGGACTCTAGAATCACCACCCCCCTCGTCATGTGGTTCATTGATGTTTCCTGGATGCCCTTGGGTTGATGATGGATCAAATTGGGTGCCTTGGTGATGACCAGGAGGAAGGTCATGGTGCACGACCTTGACTTCCCCTAATCTCCTGTAATGCCCGGGCTCACTGCCCATGGCTCTAGTAAGGTTTCAGGAATGACGACTATCCCCACAGACCACCACTAGCCTTAACTGCGCGCTTTTTCCTCACTCACGTGCATGCCAGGATCAACTTCCTGACATGTCACCCATCCCAGTAATACTCCAAGTTGAGCATGCTTAACTATGGAGTTCTTAGTGATGGGCTCCCGGAAAAGGAGGTGCACCTTGGTGATATGGGTAGTCCAATCATTCCTTTTAAGATCAACTTATTTGAGGCCTCAAATCCTGGGATGTTACAATCTCCCCCACTTAGACTCTTGACATCCTCGTCAAGTCACAACTTTATGGCCTCATAATCTGACCCCATTTCACTGCAGACCCACAATGGCCCATGGACACCCAACTCCTGATCACGGAATACCAGCGCAAGGGTGGCTACGTCAACCATGGACAACCCTTTCCTACATGCCTGGACCGCATGGTTCAAGACTAGCATGCCATGTCCATGTGGGCCCCACTTACTGGAGGGGTTATGGCTCCGATACCATTTGTAATGCCTGGGCTCACTGCCCATGGCTCTATCAAGGTTTCAAGAATGACGACTATCCCCACAGACCACCACTAGCCTTAACTGTGCACTTTGTCCTCACTCACACGCATGCCAGGATCAACTTCTCGACATGTCACCCATCCCAATACTACTCCAAGCTGAGCATCCTTAACTATGGAGTTCTTAGTGATGGGCTCTCGGAAAAAGAGGTGCACCTTGGTGATATGGGTAGTCTAATCATTCCTTTTAAGATCAACTTATCTGAGGCCTCAAATCCTGGGATGTTACATGGCCCCTCTACGTTTGTCGCCTCATGAAAACCCTAACACCATCCCACTTTTGATAATTTCCTTAACATACCTCCACTCGATCTAGATGTTGGGAACGACCAATGGGCTTGGCCCTTTGAAACGCAAATTTTGAAACGTATTCAATAATGAATGTATGTATGGGTATTGTGATGCTACTACGGCCATGACACATCTGATTTTTAATTGGCAAATTCAAGATTAAATAGAACATGGTTTTGCAATACACGTTGTCTTCCATAAGGGTCCATTTGGCTAGAATTTAATATATATTCGATGATAATTATAAAGAAAACATCTAAAAGTCAAAAAAAATGTTGTATACAAATTTGATGCAGATGGTTTACAACCTACATGAAGGAAATATTCTACGAAAATTTTCATACTATCGTAGGCGCTCCATGTTTCAATCCCTCATTATTGATCAACATTTAATCAACCACTCATTATATCTCTACGTTTTCCCCTTAGTTTTCCATTGTATCTGAGTATTCCTCCTACTTATTGACCTATTTAACCATTACTCATTTATAAATTCCACGTACATTGGCTTATAAGTTAGAAGATGTTTTATTTTGGGTTTTGCATAAACTAGAATTTGAATTTGGCTTTTAGTCATTGTTTTGAAAGCTTTAGGAGAATAGGACATGTAAAAGCATTTCTAATTGGACATTCATTGTTTAAACTATTTCAATCAAAATTCAAAATTTGAAAATACTTTATATTTTCTCAACCAATTTGTTGTCTTGTAATAATGGAAAATTTTAAACTTCTTAAGCAGTGCCTAATTTACGTTTTTTTCTCTCATAAAGATATAAATTTCAAAAAAGTTTTGAAAAAACACAATTACCTCTATTAATAATATAGATGATGTTGGGTGAGAGAAACTACCAAACTTGAGTCTTTCTCTCTCTATTCATGACTTCCCTCTCCACAAAATAATAGAGAAAAAATTCAAGAGAATTCTCCAAGTTGTGTGTTGAAATAGTTATTAAAACAATTTTTTTTATTTATATGATGCCATGTCCTATCATCGGAATAGATTTGAAGATCTCAATAAATGTATTTAACGGGGAAGAAGAATATCCCTCATAAAAAAATGATTCATGAAGCAACAACCTTTGAAAAATTATGCTATTCCCTCATAAAAAGTAATTCATGAGACAACAATTTTCAAAAAATTATAGCATACGACGAGTCCTATAATTTTTCTATAGGAGAACAGATCCGAATGCAATGTTTCATCTCCAAAATCCACCCCTAAAAACATAAGGAGAGAAAAATAATCATTATACACTATAACACAAGTTGATTGTATACTATACTATTTTTATAAGAACGCCCGGTAGTAAAGGCATCATCACAAACGAGAATTGGCCTTACCACACGAAAAACTAGTCATAAATTTTTATAATCAGAAGAGAAAACTCCCACAACATTTCCAAACTCATTTGAAGGTGCCCTTCGGGTATAGATGTCATTAGTGAGTTCTGGTCTATCCCAAAAGTTATGAGTGACCCACCGAATCCTAATATGCATTCTTTTTCTTTTTCCACCTTGTCGTGCCCTGCCACCCCATGAATACCGTTGGCAATCTTTTAATATCAATTCAACCAAACATGCCCTTGACAATCTTTTAAACTGACAAATTAAGAAGAAAGCTCGTGGAACTGATCTCTGCGATGATTTAATATAAGGCAATGCATAGGTTGACGGTTCATTGGATTGAGCCCGTCTCCTCTAATTGACACACCTAATCACAAGAATTCCTAATCCAGCTGGTGATGTAATTCTGTTCAGAACATTCTTGCACGGGTGAAGTTGATCTCGACTACCAATTTGTTATTGAGGTTCTATCGCTTCAAGGATCAAGGTGGTGGGGCTTACCGGTCACTCATATGAGATTCTTACACCATTAAAATTTGGCCATAAAACCAAAATAGCATATTTTGCTATTTTTAATATCAAAATAGCATGATTCAGTTCTTAATTCCTAATGTAGTACATCACATCATGGGACATATTGCCCCCTACGAGGACAATACCGCGTGGGGGATGCATTGCTCTCTGAGGAGGCAATGCATCTCCAAGCAGGACATATTGCCCTCTGTAAGACCAATACCTCCAGGTGTAGGACGTATTGCCTCCGGAGAGAGCAATGCGTCTGCGGCCTGGACGTATTAGTTCCACCACGGAGCAATGTATCTGGGTTGGCGAACTATTTCTCTCGTTTAGCGCAAAGCGTCAACACCCAAGAAGTGTGGCCTCATGGTGGGACCACTATGTCTGAGCCAACAACACATTGCCTCAGCAATGCGTCCCCACGCGAGACATATTGCCTCAACGCAGCATCCGACCATTGTAGTTGTTGAGGGCAATGATCAGGTATCATGTGGATGCAATGTGTCTCGGATGGAGATGTATTATCCCCTATATATGGTAGCTAAAATCAGCCCACCAAAGCCACACAAATCATTCAATCCCTCTTTTCTTCTTCACATCCAAGATATCCAGTTGCTTTGGATGGCTTTGGAGTCTGGGCTACTATGTGAGGACTATGTACTTGATTGCAGGATGGATTTTCTTCCATTCTATGGTCAGGGTTTTACTTCTCTTCTTTCTTTTTGATGAGGTTATTATCTTCTTTATTTGGATTTTTGATTGACAAGGGATGTCTTTCCGCTTCAGGAATTTTCTTTACTAACTTTCTCCTTAATTATTAGTATAGAGCATATAAAATTACATTTTACTATTATATATGCTTAGTGATTTGAACCTAAAATTACCATTCAATGTTAAAATAAAATAATTTTGTTCTTAGAATTATTAGTTTCAAATTATAGAACAACAATACTACTCTTCTGGAATTTGAATTGTAGGACATTAAGAAAATATTATGAACATAAATATAAGATTTATATAAATAAGTTTTCTTGAAATATGATTAATAAAAAAATATTTTTTTACAATGATAGGAATATGTCATCTAGTTCACATTCACAAATTGTAAGGGTTTGATATGCTGGCCAATTTATCTCTGATGGGTCGTATTCTATTCAATCTGTTAGACCCATAAATATTACATTATGAATACTTGACCGAATTCGAGTTAGATATACATACAACACTTGACATCAACCCCAATCACTCCTCTATCAATATATCATCTTTTTCCTAGAGAGCATCATATGCTCATACAAGTCTACAATGATGATGCATTTAGAACTTTGTTCTCCATTTCAGCTGATGCATTTATTGATGTCTTTCTTGGAAAAATATGTATCCACCTACATTCTATTTATTGTTAAGTGAGTCTGTTGAATCAATTTCAATCAAGCAACAAAAATGTAACTTCCACATCAAATCAACCACACAGACTTTCTGAAATCCTATTATTGAGAATAAAAATAGTGGTCATGAGGTCAAGGAGGAGGAAGAAATTAGGGAATAGTAGGTGGCTCAAAAACTGAAACCGATGATGATCACAACATTAATGATCATGTCGACATCTAATCTCTGACACTATAGCAGATTTGAGTTCCACCCCCAGAGACATTTGATACAGAATGGCTTAAACATGATAAAATTGATAATAGCTATGAAGCTTTTCAATATGTTGAATGAGAGGGATATTTGTGTTAGTTCATCTCAATTACAACCCTTCTGGAAAATAAAATTTGTAAGGGTGCTTTAGTTGCATCTAAAGCTATTACGAGTGAGGTGATTCATAAATAGTTGATACAAAACAATGTCCAATATCGGTCTCAATGCTCAAATATATCTATTTATCAAACTTATTTGTGTCCAAGACCAACAATGTCCTTGGAGTTTAGATGCTTGTAGTGAAAATCATACTTGTCAACTAACTATTCTGAATTAGGACCATATCCAATTCACATCATCTTATATTGCTCATATGATAGTGCTAATCTTAGTGTCACGAATGGATATGTTCACATGAGAAATTCATGACAAGGTGAATGTTGCAGTAAACCTACATATCTCATACAAGAAGGCATTTCTAACGAGGAGGAAGGTTGTCTACAAAATATTTGGAGATTGAGAATCATCATATAAGAATTTATTTTCATTCTTGATATCTCTATCGCAATATAGTCTAGAAACTATATTTACCCACCTTCTAGATGACTATACCCTAAAAACTCAAGACACTCATAGATTCAAGTGGGTGTTTTGGGCATTTGGCTCAGCTGTTGTAGGTTGGGTCCATTGTAGGCCTATTATTACTATTGACGACACATTTCTTACCAAAAAATATACCAGCACACTTCTTGTTGCATGTGGAATAGATGTTGATAATGGTCTATTTCACTTGCTTTTGTTATTGTGGAGTCAGAAAACAAGGACTCCTGGGAATGGTTCTTTGGTTCTCTACAAACATTAATTCCAGCCATTCGACGTCGCATAGATCTATATATTATTTCTGATCAGATGAGTGGAATATTATTAGTGATTGACACACACTTTGAATGGGCCTAACATTGTTATTGTCTTTGACATCTTTGTGAGAACTTTCATCAAAGTTCAAACTACATGGGTTTAAGGAAATTATATGGAAGTTGAACTCTACAACTGATACACTTAAATTTGATCATCTAATGGCTAATATACAAATCATAGATCAAGTTGTTATGAATTATTTGATAGCCAAAAATCCAATACTTTGGTCTCTCACATATGACATAGGTTAAATGTATGAGTCATTGACTACCAATCATGTTAAAGCAATGAATGGAGTCTTAAAAGGTTCTAGATAGTTACCAATACAAGAACTAATTATTTCCACATATTATCTTCTATTATAATGTGGTTGATGAGGCATAATGAAGCATATGATTGTGCATGTTGGGGAGACAAATCGCCCACAAATCTTCATGATACACTTTTCAGGGTCACTCAGGATGCTAGCAGATTGAGAATAATACTTTGTGTGAACAATGATGAGTGGCTCGTTGATGACATGGAAGGACATAAATATCAACTCAAAGTCAGATCAAATGCTGGAAATGAATGCAATTGTGGTTTTCCTCAACAATAGAATATACCATGTTGTCATGTTTGGGTAGCCACAAAGTTTGTCAATTATGACTGCAACGAACTTGTGAGCCGATATTTGGCAAATGCTTCTTATTATAAGGCATACAGAGCCGAATTTTATGGTATTTTCGTCAAGATGTATTGTCCTCCTTTTGATGAAATTAGAGGAATTTATTCCTTATTAACCCCAAGGAAATTAAGGCACACTAGGAGACCAAAGAAAAAAAATGCATTCATCCATGGATGTTGATCTAAATTAATATACATATAATTATCATAAGTGCGGCAAAAAGGGCCATAACAGACACACTTGTACTAATATAATGTGATGTCAAGTCAAGTAATGTACTTTTCAATTTCATGTAATGTTTGGATTTTAGTTTAGTCAAATCATATAATGTTTGGATTTTAGCTTGTTCAAGTCATGTAATGTTTGAATTTTAGTTTTGTCAAGTCATGTAATGTTTGAATTTTAGTTTAGTCAAGTCATGTAAATGTGAATTTTAGTTTAGTCAGGTCATGTAATCTTTGAATTTGAATTTAATCAAGTCATGTAATGTTTCAACTTTTTTATTAATGTAATGTTTTAACTTTATAATTAATATAATGTTTTATTTCTTACTGAAATAGATATGGCTCCTAGAGAAGAATCATCCTACTCTCCGAGCACCACCTTGGGTTGTTAGATTGACCTGTTATTGACTAGGGTGTGTTGTATAACATTTCCTTAGCTGGTTTTAGACTTGTTCATAAGCTACAACTTATCTACCTAGATCCCAATTTGATCACTGCACAAGTTAACCGTTGGGACAAGACTAGCAAAACTTTTAAGTTCCCATATTTTGTGATGTTTGTCACGCTTTAGGATGTCACATTTCTTCTAGGTGTTAGGATTGATGGACAACCATTTATAGTCGCATATCGTATAGGCACAGATAAGGGGCAATTTTCTTCATTGGCTCACCTTTATGAGCGTTACTTGGGAGGTGCACTGGATGGGATGTGCAAGGGGTAGACTCGTCTTACTGGATT
Source organism: Alisma plantago-aquatica (assembly GCA_963693085.1). Classification (NCBI taxonomy): domain Eukaryota; kingdom Viridiplantae; phylum Streptophyta; class Magnoliopsida; order Alismatales; family Alismataceae; genus Alisma; species Alisma plantago-aquatica. The sequence goes on from OY856409.1 coordinate 245,769,370, forward strand.
GCATGGCAACTTTATTGGAATGGATTTCACCTTAGGGTATGAAGAACATCAGAGAGAAATAAAGATAATGTATACTAGAGCATATCTTCTATACTTTTTAGGTAGTTACCTTATTCCAGATAATACTAGAGACATAGTTCATGTATGGTACATTTCCCTTGTGGCTAACTTTGCTAGTTATAACACTCTATTTTAGGGTGTCGCAACTCTAGCATACTTGTATAAGGAGTTGTACAAGGCTACTACCTATTCTAAGAAAATTGTCCACTTGTCTAGTTGTGTATGTCTACTATAGATGTGATGTTGGAGGAAGTTAGGAATTAGACACCCAGGGTCACTGGTAATGAATTGGGAGAAGTGTCCAGAAGATGTTACATTGGGTGACAAGTAGAGATCTATATCTATTTTCAAAATTGAATACAATGTAGTACAATTTTAAATAATTTCATGGTCTCAATTTAATAGATGGCCTAATTGTGTTCAAGAAACTAGGACTATGAGAGGAAGTGTCGGGTTTTATAATTCAACCTTTGACCAAATTTTACCCTCTCATATGAGACTTAATTATAATGATTTATTTTATGATTATTATGCTATTTTTATATGATGTATGTAATATTTTATTTCTGATTAATAAATATAGTTAACTCCTTGCACCAAGGTCATTCTACAGAGGCTTCCAACACTATGTCATGAGGGTCATGATATTTGGTTGTTCTGAGTGTGTCTAGTCTGCTTGATGGTTGTAGTGTGACACCTCCCAAATAGAGTACTTGGTCAATTCAAATTTATTTAAGTACAACTTATTATTGCCTTGCCACATCTTAGTAGGATAGATGGGAGGGGCCATGCTGTTGAGGATTAGTTGTATTACTATAGGGAGGAGGTGCTACTGTGGAACCACATACATGAGAGTCTAGTTACCCCTCCACCAGCAGGGACAATGTGCAGTCCACATGTGCCTTATACAAGGTATCATCCACATTATACAGTGGGCCCTCCGCCTCAGCCTCTGACCACATACTACACAACCAGTTATCTGCAAAACAATACATGAGTATAATTACAAATTTTTTACATTTTTCATCATTTATAATATATTTGTTTGGTCTTTATTATTTAAACTTGCCTTTTGTGAATAACTTTAATCACATGTTCGGATCCAAGAAGCTTTGTAACATTCCCCTACACATATCAAAGATGATATTTACAACTTCTAGAGGAGCTATTTTGAGAGTCTTCCTTACTATCTTCACCCATATCAGGTTGAGTCGTTCACTGCCCCTTATCTCAATCCTACCACCATCATACCTCTACCACTCAACCTAATCCCATTCTCACTCCTACACATATCTCTACCACTACTCATGATCTCATTCCCACTCCTAGTCATACCTCTACCCTTATGAGTACTCAATTCATGGGATGAGGAAGGACAAGATAATATTTAACAACATGTCCATCTATTTCATACACCTCACCACTGCCTACATAGTTTGTCTATTATGGAGCATGCTCTTTGTCTTCTGTTCCATACACTCATATCCCATCACTAGTTATTCATAAGAGTCGACGTCCACCTTATGTTACATACTCACCGACTCTGTTTGATATCCAGTTTTACACCCTGTTTGAGGGCTCACATTCTAATTTTCAGAGACCTCTCACCCTATCTCTAACTTTACATTACTACCTCAGACCTCGTCAGCCTTTTCCTACATAGTTGATTTAACTTTTAAAATTCTTATCTTGAAATGAACATATCTATGTACACAACTCTTAGTTTAATCTCAAAATTTCCTTGGGAGAATATTTGACGCGATTGATCAGCTATATTCAATTTTTCGCTGGGGTGAAATAATAGTCATTTTCGTTAGGCCTTGAAGTTAGTTAGATGACAGCAGTCTTGTCGTTTGTGGCTTGAGTACAACTACTTGAATGCCGTATAACATGCTTGTTTAATAAAAACAATGAAATGTGTGGTAAAGAAAAGAAAAGAGCTTACAAAAGAAGGGATCAAGACGGGTCGTTGAGCAAAGGAAAAAAGAAAGAAAAGGCGTTCATAAAGCAAACAAGGCTCCACCACAGCATTCACTGCCTATGCTAGGTGGACACCATTTTGGAACCCAAAATGAAACTACATTCATTTTTCACCACATGTTTGAGAATACAAGCAACACACACGTGCATATGCATGTGCCCCATTGAACATGTTTATTTTACATTAAATAAAAAAAATAAAACTTTTCAAAAAGATAATGATAATCTCATAACTGCTAAAAAGGATAATGGTCTTTTTATCATAAAAGAACAAAATATAAAATTAAGCAAATATAAAAGACAAAATGGTTTGTTATGAATGTAGACAGTTGAGATTTAGGAGGAATACGTGGTGAGAGAGGAAGGGAAGCGTGGAGTTAGGGTGGATTTGTTTGACTCGGAGAGAGGGAAGGAGTTTGTTAAGAAATAGAGTAAATTTTGGCGTGGGATGAGAGTATGTGGTTTGAAGGTGAGCAGTGGGGAGAGCGTGTGTATAGAGTGGGGGTGGGGTAGTTGAGGAAGGAAGAGAGATGGGCTTGGAGAACGTGAAGTTGTTGGGTGGAGGGGTTTGGAGGACGTGGTTTTAATGCTAGGTGGTTTTGGAAGGAGAGAGAAATTAGGATAAAAACGGAACAAAATAGAGAAAAAACGTCAGAAAAGAGAGAGTCAAGGAGAATGCAGAGATTTTGAATCATTGCTTCTGATTGGTTGGAATAATTTTTTAGAAAAAAAAATGGCATCGGATGTAATTTAAACAACAAACTCGCTCTTTTTATAATAGTATAGATAACAAATAAAATAATAAAATAAATATTTTATTCGTTATGCTCTCAAATATGTGGTAGAGAACGAGTAGGGTCCGTTATGATTTCCAAAATAAGTCTAGATAGTAGGCCTCAGCAATACCTTTCACAGTCCATCTACACCTTCATGTACCATGTACTCCATCTATACCTTTCACAGTCCAAGAAAATCCTTGCAAGTTATATCTTTGTTCCTGTTGGTGCCGTTCGACGATGCTGCAAGTTGCTCTGGTACTATATATTTTTCCTTGCCACCACTACATCCCAGATTCTTAGTCAAATTATTTGAAAGAGGATTTGGAACTCTTGGAATTAGGTTATGCGGTCAAGGTTCCTCGGTTTTACCAGGAAAACGGAGTACACATCTGTCAATGCTTCTGCAGCCATTTCTTCATCACAACCTCAGGAATCTCATCATCATCGTCTGTCAGGGGCGAGGGAGCAGTCAAACACTGATTGAGAAGTAAAGACATCCAGCGCATGATGGCGTATTGCTTATGCCAGCTCATGCTTAGTTCCTAAGGACAAGGAGGGGGAGGGGTTCAATGTTCGGCGTCAGAATTGTCGGTTGAGAAAACTGGGCAGAGTTGACCAATACATTCATAAATGCTGAAAATTAATAAGCGGCTGGCTGGTGCTTGCATTGCTAGTGGTAACCACACGGAATGACGGAAACAGAAGTTTGAAGTTAGCTTAGATGACGAGTCAGAGCAGTAATTGGACGACGTTCAAAGACTTCTCAAAGTGTGGTTTTATATAGATCGGTGGTATGCTCATTAGACTAGAATTGTCAACTCTTGTCTTTTACTGTAAAAGAAAGTCAACTTGGCTCAGTATTAAACTTTCCTTCAACCTGAGGTTTGTGTTGTTTTGTCAGAATCATATGTTTCGGCTTGCATTCTGATTTCTATTGATGCAAGTTACATTTTTGGTTTTTGAGATTGAAAAACAGAGCTAATTGTGGTGGACGCCAAACTCTAACACGCACTGATCGATAGGCCAACAATAAACAGAATCCATATTATAAAATCTGGTAAACCAAACACAAAGTTTACCTTTGCAGGATTTAGAAATACACCATTTGATTATTGTTAAATGCAAAGTTTTCTGAAAAACCTGCTCTGCTAACAATATATGCCCCTACTCGTCTGACGTGCAGGACTTGGATACCAATTTTCTTGTAAAGCTCGTCATGAAAAATGTTTAATGTCTTACATGCTTGTCATAAAAAGCCACCCAATGGGTTTGGCTTAGAAAACATAAATAGAGATGTACAGGTCATGGATTCACAAAGTACATCCATAATTGCATACATTTATGAATCTCAATATAGAGATATATAATCAGTTGACCTAAGTAAATAAAAGGCCTGCTCATCACACAGCTAATTGCCTGATGGGTTGGATAACTCACTGCTGGATCCCCATATGTGTTCAAAGCTCTATTCATGATTCCAAACAAGAGAGAGAGTTCCTAGGCAAAACCCACCTAAATCCCAATAAAGTAAAAAGTCAAACCCGTAGCGGAGTTCCACCTATATGAGGCACATGAGTGATGAAATATAATTCACCATTACTTGCCAATTCCTCTTACCTTTGAAATAAACACAACTTATGAATTTTCAATCCTCCAGAGAAAACCCACCAATTTATCTATAAACCTATCCACCGCCTCAATCTTATTCCAATAAAAAAAAATCCCCAACACTCACAAGTATGTCCATTTTGTAGAATCTCACCACTAGACTTGTGACCATGAGTATTGAACTCATGTCTCTCTCGAAACTCATTCATCTTGTCACCGATCATCCAAGGAATCAGAGAAAACCTTGTTCGTTCTCTACTCATTAACAACATTATCATGATCATAAGAACTCAAGCAGACACTTTTAAGGCCTTATGTAAGGTTGTTGCAATATCTATGTTCCCAATCTTCATTTTCTAATATATCTATACTATTATCTTACTATCTCTTTTCGAGAGATGCAAATGGCAGGTGCACGTACATAAACTCGATCATTCTATAGTTGTAGTAACGATTCTAGTTACTGTTATATGCATCCATTTTCATTGTGTTTTGAGTCGTATGTAGGGGCAATTAATTCCTTTCTTGACGGCCTAGTTAGGGTGTTTAGAATGTTCTTAAATGTTATATTGATGATATACCCATGTTTAATAGACTTGATAAGTTTTATGTAGTTTGGCATTCCAAACTTTCTACTCATGCAAAGTGGAGACATGAATCCTATCATTTTTAGCATTCCTTACTATCAGGTGTTGGGTTTTAGAGGAGACAGAGAAGACAGCGAAAAAAAATTCTCCCAAATCCAGAATAAAGGAGTCACGTCAACGTCTATACAATAGGAAGTATAGTTTGTGGAGGCGTACCTTGTCCCAAAGCTTGCTCGGCGACGTTACCTCGCGGCTTGCGCGGTCTTCACCTCCAGTCTTAGACGATGTCTGTGATGCTCCTGGTCTCACCGAGACTGTCGGGATTGACAATTGTCCTCCGAGTGGCAGAAGTCTCCCACCTATGTAGTCGTCCACACGGACTGTCTGGAACTCCGATCTCCTTATCCCACAAGGAATCAGAAGGAGTCACACCCTTCTGTCGGCGTACTAGTCACTGACACACTCTCCTGCCACCAGTCGCTTTTCTACAGTTGTCTTTCCTTCGCTTTTCTACAGTTGTCTTTCCTTTGTTGTGCCTCCCTTATCGGGTAGCACTTGCTCGGGCTCTCTCGGTTACCAAAACCAAAGAAAACGATAACTTTACAGACCAACTGATGTTCTGAGTTGTTCTTTGAGAAGCCCTCAATACCCCTATATATATAGGAGGGTCATGGGACAGGGTTCTCTACCCCAGGCAATGCGGGATTAAAGCAGGAGTAGAAGGGTTCGAGATTTTCTACCAAACAACCAACTGTGACAGCTGAACCGATCGTTTCATCCCTGAAACGGTCGTTTGGTGACCTCAACCGATCAGTTCACACCTGAACTGATCGTTTGGGACACCTGAGCCTATCGGTTCACTTCTGAGCCGATCGGTTCGTGGTCCTGGTCAAACTCAAATTGACTTCATATTTGTTTCCAACTAATCAAATATTAATCCTTGTCCAAATCAAATTTGTACAAGTGAAACAAATTGTATTTGCAAAATAGTCTTCTGACTTTCAAAACATTCTTGGTTGGTCACACGAATCAACCAGTTCAACAATTGAGCTGATCGTTTCATTGACACATGAGTCGATCGACTCACCACTTGAGCCGATCAGTTCACCAACCTGAGACGATCAATTCATCGCATGAGCCGATCGGTTGGAAGTGCAGACTGTGCAAAATCAGTAAATTGCAGTTTCAATCAATCTGATACTCTAATCAATTGGTCCAACACCTTGAACACTATGATTTTGAGCTATCAATCAACTGAGTGTTTAATTGAACTACTAAACTCCTTTAGTAATCAATCTAAACATCATTTGTGGATAAACTCCTCTTCCAGGTTAAATCCTATGTGTGTGACCCTGCCGGTCCATTTCACGTTGGCAGTGAAAGTCCATAATACTTATGACTTCACAATCAAAGAACGGTGCCTAATCACACATCAGTGCTACCCAAGTGAAATAGAAAGTTGGAGAACAACTGTCAATCCTACAATCCGTGAATGGTGTTACAACGAATGTATAATTCCTTTGTCACTAATGTCATGAATGAACTCAAGACATGGTACAGTCATCCTTTCAACGTTCATCCATTTCCTTGATCTCATAGCAAACTGGATGAGATGTGTGTGACATCAATATCACATATTGATTCACACATGCATGCACATGCCTTTCTCAATCCTACTCATCAAGTAGCCATGGACATCAAACTCCCTTAGGAGGGACAAATCCCATATCTATCACTCACCCCTCAAAAGCCCCATGTGTCAAAGTCACCCAATCATCACCTTTATAACAACCAATGTCTCAAGACTGTGTTTGATGATGTTAAAGTGTACCCAATGACATGTGTTGAGTGTAGTGATTTCAGGTCAAAGAATCACACTCACCACCATCACTGTGAGAGCTGATTGTGACTACCAAATCATGGTTCTATGTGTCACTCTCATGGTGGGTCTGTCTGGTACACTTGTTCTCTAACAAGTACCTATGTGCTTGGTTTGATATCACTATATCATGACTAATGAGATTCTATCATCAATTAAAACACAATCTATTCTTTAGTGTTATTGATGTCTATGGTTATTTCCACATTAACAACCGAATAGGGACTAAACAAAAATGTATACTCTTAACATCTGTATGATCTCATCGTTTAGGTCCTCAACCCAAAAGCATACGTCATCGAGTAAAACAATTCTTTAGACATCTATCATGTTACACTATCATCTCAGAAATAGTTAAAACATATAGATCGGAAATTGTCTTTATTATTATTCAAATCATTTACAAAGCATCCCATTACAATCATCACATGACTTGCTCTATGGGCATACATACTAGCAGACTCCCACTTGCACTTAGAGCCAGTCACCTAGAAACCTCAGTCCTTGTGACCTAGCATGACCATCATGCTTATGCTGAGAAAGGGCCTTAGTCAGTGGATCATCTATGTTGTCTTCAGTTGGTACTTTGCAAATCTTCACATCTCCTTGTTGTACGATCTCTCGTATGAGATAGAAGCGCCACAGTATGTGCTTGGACCGCTGATGTGATCTGAGCTCCTTAGCTTGAGCAATAGCTCCATTATTATCACAATAAAGTTCAATTGCATCACAACTATTGGGAACTACACCAAGTTCAGTGATGAACTTCCTGATCCACACAACCTCCTTTGCTTCATGTGAAACAGCAATATACTCGGCCTCTGTAGTAGAATCGGCAACTGTTTCTTTCTTGGAACTCTTCCAGCTCACAGCTCCATTGTTTAGGCAAAATACAAATCCTGATTGTGATCTGTAATCATCTTTGTCGGTTTGGAAGCTTGCTTCGGTGTAACCTCTTACAACCAGTTCTTCCTCACCGTTGTATATAAAAAATTGATCCTTAGTCCTTCGCAAGTACTTGAGGATGTTCTTTATGGCTATCCAGTGAGCATCCCCGGGATCTGACTGGTACCTGCTCATCATGCTGAGGGCATACGAGCCATCTAGGCGTGTGCACAACATAGCGTACATGATGGATGCGATGGCCGATGCATATGAGATCCCATTGATACGCTCTGTCTCTTCACAAGATTGGGGACATTGAGCTCTAGAGATGGTGACTCCATGTAGCATGGGGATGTTGCCTCTCTTTGAGTTCTCCATGCTGAACCACTTCAGCACTTTGTCAATGTATGTACTTTGACTTAGTCTGAGAATCCATTTAGATCTATCTCTATAGATCTTAATACCTAGAATGTAGGATGCTTCTCCTAAGTCCTTCATTGAGAAAGTATTCCCAAGCCAAGTTTTTACCTTCTCTAAGGCTGTGACATCATTCCCCATCAATAGTATGTCATCCACATACAATATGAGGAATGCGGTCGTGCTCCCACTAACCTTCTTGTACACACAAGGTTCATCTTCATTTCGAATAAAGCCAAACACTTTGACTTCCTCATCAAATCGAAGATTCCAACTCTGAGATTCTTGTTTCAATCCATAGATTGACCTTTGTAGCTTACAGACTTTATTGGCATTCTTTGGATCTACAAAACCTTCAGGTTGTGTCATATACACATCCTCATTTATATTTCCATTAAGGAATGTAGTTTTTATATTCATTTGCCAAATATCATAGTCATAGTAAGCTGTAATAGCAAGCATGATCCTGATGGACTTAATCATGGAAACTGGAGAAAAACTTTCGTCATAGTCAACACCTTGAACTTGTCGAAAACCCTTTGCAACCAATCTGCTTTTATAAGTTTGTACATTGCCATCCATGTCAGTCTTCTTCTTGAAGACCCACTTGCACCCTATGGGTTTTACCCCTTCAGGTGGTTCCACCAAAGTCCATACTTTGTTGGAGTATATGGATTCCATCTCGGATTTCATGGCCTCAAGCCATTTTTCAGAATCTGGTCCCTCCATAGCCTCTAGGTAGGTAGTTGGATCATCATCTATGATCAACTCACTGCCTTCCTGAGTCACAAGGTATCCAAACCTCTCAGGTTCAAGGCATGTACTACTAGATCTACGAGGTCCTTGTATTACTTGAGGAGACTGAGATCCCACAACACCTTGTGAATCTCTATGTTCCTCTTCTACATCTACGAGTTCAATGTTTTCTTGTTGAGATTGAACCTCTTCAAGCTATATTTTCCTCCCACTGCTTCCTTTGGAAATAAATTCCTTTTCAAGGAACACAACATCCCTGGCAACAAACACTTTATTGTCAGTTGGGTGGTATAAGTAATATCCCTTGGTTTCCTTAGGATATCCAACCAAATAACATTTATCAGATCTAGGGCCTAGCTTGTCAGGAAACATTTTCTTGACATATGCCCCACACCCTCAAATCCTCATAAAAGACATGTTGGGATGCTTCCCAGTCCATATCTCATATGGTGTCTTTTGAACCGATTTAGATGGTACTCGATTAAGTGTAAACGCGGCAGTTTCAAGAGCATGACCCCATAAGGAAATCGTAAGATTAGAAAAACTCATCATTGATCGCACCATATCCAGTAAAGTGTGATTCCTTCTTTCAGACACACCATTATGCTATGGTGTTCCAGGCGGAGTCCATTGTGATACAATACCACAGGCTCGAAGAAGGTCCTCAAACTCCTGGCTTAAATATTCTCCACCTCAATCAGATCAAAGTGCTTTAATATGTTTACCAAGTTGGTTTTGTACTTCATTCATAAAATCCTTGAACCTTTCAAGGGTTTATGACTTATGTTTCATTAGGTACACATAGCCATACCTACTGAAGTCGTTAGTGAAGGTAATGAAGTATTGATACCCATTTCTGGAATTAGTTCTAAAAGGCCCACATACATCAGTATGTATGAGTCCTAATAGATCACTAGCTCTCTCACCTTTACCTAAAAAGGGAGTCTTGGTCATCTTTCCCAACAAACAAGATTCACATGTCTCTATTGATTCATAATCAAAAGAGTCTAGATAACCATCTTTATGGAGTCTAGAGATGTGCTTCTCATTTATGTGCCCTAGACAACAATGCCAAAGATATGTTTTGGTTGAGTTGTTGAGTTTTTGCCTTTTGGTGTTTATGTTATATACACTTGTCTCTAGATCTATCAAGTATAGAACATAAGACATTGGGGCACTGCCATAAAAGATCCCATCTTTTGAAATAGAACACTTTCCATTTTTTAATAAGAAATTTAAAACCATCCTTATCCAAACAAGAGACAGAAATGATATTCCTATTTATGGCAGGTACATAATAGAAGTTCTTCAACTCTATTATTATCCCACTAGGTAGAGTTAACTCATAGGTTCCTACGGCACTGGTACCAACTCTTGCCCCATTGGCAACACGTAGTTCAACCTCACCTTTCCCCAAAGGCCTACTTCTCTTAAGATCCTTCACATTCAAACAAATGTGAGATCCACATCCGGTATCAAGTACCCATGACAAAGAAGTAGTAAAGTTAATCTCTATCATGTATACACCATAAGTAGAGATCTCTATCTCTTACTTCTTCTTCCATCGTTCCTTCCATCCTCTCCATGTTTAGAGTGCTAAAGATTCTTACATTGGTTTGGCAAGAGAACCCTTCTCTCCCTCACCTTTGTCCTTCGACTTTGTTCCATTGATCTCCATCAATGAACTATCCTTATTCTTAAGCACACATAGAGCGGATTCAAAGGCTACTGATATATCTGGATTGTGCAGAACACTTCTCACAATCCCTAACCAGTTATGGAATTTATTCTCAATTAATTTTCCCATTTTAAAAGATGATTCTTTTGCCATTCTACAAGAGAAAATTGCATTTGTCAAACTCCTTTTGATTTGATTTGATTTGAATAAAATTTGAAAGTAGTTAATTAGCCCTTTAATTAATTACCTCTCCCACTATTTTGATTCAAATTGATAGCCCTCACTATCAATTCAAAAAATTGCAGTGTGCAATCTTCTAGTGGGTCAAGATCCGTATTTCATCAAGTCATGAGTCAGCTTTGGCTGATCGCCCACAACTTGACTATTTAGGTTGGCCATCATGCCAATTGCATCATATGCAACCGTTGATGAATGAACATGCGCAACACCTTTCCATGAACATTCCGTGCATTTGGGCTTAGACGCTCTAAGAATCACCAGTTAAGTCTAACCCAAAATTTGACACGGTGAACATGCACCCTTCTTTGGCAAAACCTACATGTTTACCCTTCATACTTCCGCGAGATAGACGGCACACCATGCTTTGGTGTAACCTACGCTTGGTCGATCAAGTTTTTCATGTGTGTCGCTAATGGAAGGTGTGAAAGACTTAATATTTAGATGAGGGATTTGGTTTTTATAGGTACATATACATATCCAATCACCACAATATAGTAAGTATCATATACATGCTATATCCCACAAAAACATGTGAAATGATAAAATCAATGATTATGGCTATCCTAATGTGATTCCTCAAGCCAAGAGGAATCCTGATCATCTAGGTCCACATCACATGCAAATTGTACAAGATGAACTTTGTGCTTTTCCGTTCTGGGTTTGATCAACTCATCTCTATGATTGATCGGCTCACCATCAGGCCGGTTGATTGGGTGCCACCAGCCGATCGAATGGTGCCTCCAGCCGATCGGTTCACTGGTCATCGTGCATCTCCACAGGTCGCCACCCACTCGTCCTACTCCTCGAACCAGTCGTCCAGATGTCTGTCATTCTTTGACATAATAAGAACTAAAAGATCTATCCTGTTTTACATTTGAAAAAGGAAACCCCGAGTTACATTCGGGGGGAGCAAAGGTAGGAAAGAAATCTCGAGTTATCTTGAGTTACATCAGGAATAGGAGATAGGGAATCGGTGCGCAGATCGAGATGCAAGCAACCACATTCAACCAAGCACACATACATAGGGATTATTGGCCATAACCATGCTATAAATCTACCACAAAACTTGTTTAAGGGTGACGTGGATCGAGTGCATTCATATAACATATCATATATGTATATAGTGATTTGTGGATTTAGGATTGGACATGCATAAAGACAATTTTATTCGCATCGTATGTAATAAATAAAGGTGAAAAACCAAAATCAATCACATCGATAATCCTAAAGTATAGAGCAGTTGACGTGGCTCTGATACCACTGTTGGGTTTTAGGGGAGACAGAAAAGGCAGGGGAAACAAAAAAAAATTCTTCTCCCAAACCCAGAATAAAGGAATCACATCAACGTCTATACAATAGGAAGGATGGTTTGTGGAGGTGTACCTTGTCCGAAGGCTTGTTAGGTAATGTTATCTCGCGGCTTGCGTGGTCTTCACCTCCGGTCTTGTACAGTGTCTGTGCAGCTCCTGGCCTCACCGGGACTGTCGGGATTGACAGTTGTCCTCCGAACGGCAGAAGTCTCCCGCCTCTACAGTCGTCCACACGGACTGCTTGGAACTCTGATCTCCATGTCCCATAAGGAATTGGAAGGAGTCGCACCCTCTTATCGGCGTACTAGTCATCGACACACTCTCCTTCCACCAGTCACTTTTCTACAGTTGTCTTTCCCTTCCTGTGCCTCCCTTATCGGGTAACACTTGCTCGGGCTCTCTCGGTTACCAAAATCAGAGAGAACGATAACTTTGCAGAGCAACTGGTATTCTGAGCTATTCTTTGAGAAGCCCCCAATACCCCTATATATATAGGAGGGTCATGGGATAGGGTTCTCTACCCCGGGCAATGCGGGATCAAAGCAGGAGTAGAAGGGTTCAAGATTTTCCACAAAACAACCAACTACGCCAGCTGAACTGATTGTTTCATCCCTAAAACGGTCGTTTGGTGATCTCAATCGATCAGTTTCACACCTGAACCGATCATTTGGGACACCTGAGCCGATCGGTTCACTTCTGAGCCGATCGGTTTGTGGTCCTAGTCCAACTCAAATTGACTTTCATATTTGTTTCCAACTAATCAAATATTAATCCTTATCCAAATCGAATTTGTACAAGTGAAACAAATTGTATTTGCAAAATAGTCTTCTGACTTTCCAAACGATCTCGGTTGGTCACATGAATCGACCGGTTCAACAATTGAGCCAATCATTTCATTGACACATGATCCGATCGACTCACCACTTGATCCGATCGGTTCACCAACCTGAGCCGATCGGTTCATCACATGAGACGATCGGTTGGAAGTGCAGACTGTGCAAAATCAGTCAATTACAGTTTCAATCAATTTGATACTCTAATCAATTGGTCCAACACCTTGAACACTATGATTTTGAGCTATCAATCAACTAAGTGTTTAATTGAACTACTAAACTCCTTTAGTAATCAATCTAAACATCATTTGTGGATAAACTCCTCTTCCAGGTTAAATCCTATGTGTGTGACCCTACAGGTCCATTTCACATTGCCAGTGAAAGTCCATAACACTTATGACTTCACAAGAAAAGAGCGGTGCCTAGTCGCACATCAGTGCTACCCAAGTGAAATAGAAAGTTAGAGAACAACTTTCAATCCTACAATCCGTAAATGGTGTTACAGAAAATGTATAATTCCTTTGTTACTAATGTCCTGAATGAACTCAAGGCATGGTACAGTCATCCTTTCAACATTCATCCATTTCCTTGATCTCAGAGAAGACTGGATGAGATGTGTGTGACATCAATATCACATATTGATTCACACATGCATGCGCATGCCTTTCTCAATCCTATGCATGTGCATGCCTTTCTCAATCCTACTCATCAAGTGGCCATGGACATCAAACTCCCTTAGGAGGGGCAAATCCCATATCTATCACTCACCCCTCAAAAGCCCCATGTGTCAAAGTCACCCAATCATCACCTTTATAACAACCCATGTTTCAGGACTGCATTTGATGATGTCAAAGTGTACCCAACGACATGTGTTGAGTGTAGTGATTTTGGGTCAAAGAATCACACTCACCACCATCACTGTGAGAGCTGACTGTGACTACCAAATCATGGTTCCTTGTGTCACTATCACGGTGGGTCTGTCCGGTACACTAGTTCTCTAATAAGTACATATGTACTTGGTTTGATATCACTATATCATGACTAATGAGATTCTGTCATCAACCAAAATAGAATCTAGTCTTTAGTGTTATTGATGTCTATGGTTAATAACAACTGACTAGGGACTAAACAAGAATGTATACTCTTAACATCAGTATGATCTCATCATTTAGGTCCTCAACCCAAAAGCATACGTCATCGAGTAAAACAATTCTTTAGACATCTATCATGTTACACTATCATCTCAGAAATAGTTAAAACATATAGATCAGAAATTGCCTTTATTATTATTCAAATCATTTACAAAGTATCCCATTACAATCATCACATGACTTTCTCTATGGGCATACATACCATCACCAGGACCCCTTCTACATTACTCTACAGGAGAGGGGCACGACTTCTATTAACTCAAATTAGATGGGAGTCATTAAGGTTGCTTATGAGGTCTATTTTCTTAATCCAGATAACAATTTTAGACCTCCCTACGATATTCTTCTCTTCTTTTTTTACGATCTCAAAAATATTCTAATATACATGATTTTTTTATATATGTTCTTTTGGATGGGATCCTTTGATTCTTTTGTCTCTAATTCATAAAATATTATAACTTATTTTCTTGGAGGTGTTTGTATTATGTGATTTTTTTAGTGAAATAGTGGTATGATAAAAGTAATAGTTACAATGATCAGAAGACCTTCCTTCTTATCACTCAACATAGTATCAATATTATAGATGCTAAGACACCAAGTGCAATTACTTGAGACCATAATATGAATATGATTCATCTACTCAAGTGACATATTTGGAATTTGGTGTAAAGAGTGTAGTACCTCAATCTATATATGATCACCCATAAAGAAGACTATTGGAGTTATTCATTATATAAAACATGAAGATCACGCCACTCTATATGATAAAAATGAAAGCAAATAAGGGAGAAACAAACATATTGAATAATGTGTTTATAGAGAATTTCTTACCCTAGTACCAATCCAAAGAGAGAATATTTTGGGAGATTAAATTCAAAAGAAACATAAACATACCATAATGTGCACTCTAGATGTTGTATTTGAATACACAATATGTGCTTTTGGTAATTATTGATGAGGGAAAATCCAACTGGAGCCACTATATTAACCTAATTTAAAAAAAAACTTTTTGTTATTCAAGATAATCCCATTGTTTACTTTTTAGGGATCTATCATCTTATACAGCTAGGTGTTTATGTTATTTTCTTTCTTTGAGTTTTGAGATAACTTGCCTTCCAATCTAGATGATTTAAAGTATTTGTTTGGTATTCTTTAGATTTCTTAACTAATTGCAGTCTGACAAATAATAATGCACATTTAACATTATAGAAAAACAAATAAATCATACTACCCTCCTCAATCATCCTTTTGTTCAGTACATCACAATTTTATTATTTATGTACATTGTCCATGAGCACTTGGTCATTTTTTTCTTTGGCACAATATTACAAAAAGGGTTATGTCATCATTTGTTTCGCCATACACAAATTTGTTACTCATCAGTTCTGTCTCCCTTTATGTGCCAGTTTATAATCAACATGTATTTTTGTGCCACACAAACTATGTCTTTTGTGTCAACTGTGTAAAAGATGCAAAAGCAAACTTCTTATTGATTATTAAATAGTCAATTGATGCACCAAAAGACATGATAATGTATTTGGCATTGATTTTTATATTTAAAACCAACACAAAAAAATCTCCATGGGATTCAATGTTTCTTAATAATGAGTGCAAGAAATTGTTGGTATGTATAAATAGTCGTTAAATGTCAAAGTATGTGGCATGTTAACCTAGCCCACATAGCATCGTCTACTTTTTGCACTATCATACATACAAACTAAAACATGCATAAAGAATTAGATGGGGCAATTACAATATTGACTTGACAAACAAAATTAAACATCCTTCAAAAATTTAAGATTATTCAAGGTGACCAATGCCAAAAGTCAAAAATTCAGGCATATAACATACAAGTATAATGATACTCTTAAATATTGTTTTAATCAAACATTATGTTTGCCAAAATGCATTACCTGATCCTATTTTTAGGAAGGGCATATTTCCTATTATAGTTGCTTCTAAATATGTTATTGATGGAACATATGAGTTAGAGAAATGCCAAATGGACTCATATCATACAAGGAATAAATAAACAAATCTTTATCCTCCAATGCATTGTAAACCTAGTTTCCATCCATTGAACTTTTATCTTGAAAAAGGATAAATGGTGTGTTAGTAAACCACATGCCACTTTAGGATTTATTTAGGACCCTAGTGAGCCATGAAAATAGTTATCTTTTGTGAATTTATGTCTAGACCCAAAATTTCTTTTTCTGTGACATTTAGGTTCAAATAGTTTGTAGTTGAACTTATGGTTTGACCAAGATGGCGATGGCATAACTCTTAGTTCTCATTCGAGATGTTCTAAGGAGTAGTTATGCATGTGGATATCTCTAGGTCAAACTTCCAACTCAATCAAATGATGTCTTGGCCATGAGTAGATAAAATGAACAAAATATTTAAATTATATCCTTTGAATACATGACATAAAGCGTGCTTTAGTTGTTGAGAATTCCATACATACAAACCAAAACATGAATAAAAATTTGATGGGGCGATTCCAAGTTTGACTTGAAAGATGAACTTGAACATCCTTCAATAATGGAAGAATGTTCAAGGTAACAAGCTATTCCAAATTCAAAAATCCAAGAATAAAATATAATACTATCCATGTTAACAACTCTTAAATATTGTTTTATAAAAACATTTTACTTCCATAGAGGCATTCCCCAAACCTATTTTGATGAATATCATATTTCCTATTATTTTTCACTGCCTACCCTATATTCCGGAGAAGGCAGGAAAGGGAAGAGAAAGAGCGAAGCGAAACGAAACAAAACTCAGGGAGTTTTGTGAGTGTAGCGTAGCGTCCCTCCTTACATGCACATATATAGTATCATGTATGTGTGTGTATGTACACACACACACATGCATAATGTGTACATGCACGCACATGCATAATGCTTATTATAAATATGTTATTAAGTGTTATAGTAACATATGAGTTACTGCTATGCCAAATGCACTCATATCACATAAAGAATAATTATTTACACAACTATTATCTTCCAATAAATTGTAAACCTGGCATTTATCCATTTAACTTTTATCTTGTAAAAGTTAATGTTGATGGACCACAAGCTATTTAGCTCTTAGTTTGGACGTGATAACATCAAATTTTGTCAATGTTATATTCCTATTTCCCCTTTATTTTTTATCATCCTAGGCTATGATACGAGAAATCTTTCATTTACTTTTAGTATATATTTCCTCTTCTCAGTAATAACTTTGCATATTTTTTGTAGGAAACCACCAAGTTTCGAAACACCCAGTTATTTCATCAGTTGTCAGCATCCAACAACTGACGAACACTTAATTGATAAAAGGGTGTTGATCAATAATGCCAGGAAAACAATTGGTTCATCAACCAATGGAAACATTCAACCCAATCTCATCACCTACAATTGATGGAAATGGGACAAACACATCAATCGATAGATGGGTAGACCATCAAACTAGAAGACCAAAACCTTCACCGGTATCCATAAACCAATAGTCCACCTTCTCCAAAAAACTAACGAAACTAGTGACTTTGTATTTTTTAGTGTCCATTGACCGATGAAAAGTATGGGCTTCCAACTAATAAAATGATTGTCAAATTATACTGTTGATAGTCTAGAAAAATGGCATCCTGTGGGATTGCATAATTAGTTATCAATTGATGGCTTTCCTTCCATTACCTCTGATGAAAAGACTACACCCATTTTCAACTGACAGACAAGCTGCGAGGGCCAATTGATGAACTTACAAATGTGCATTCAATGATGGATTTTCTACCATCATCTGTCAATGGGAATCCTACTATTCCCCACTGATGGAGGTACCATAAGTCATCACCCACTAATGGAGTCACTGCTAATCCCTCATTTGACCTTATCAATTGAGAATGTGCCCTAAGTCATGTCTCTAATACTTTAAGTGCAAACAAAGGACTTGCACTTAGGTTCATAAAGAATAAACCAGTCCCTATATATATAGACCCCAATCCTTGAATGAAGGCATGTCTTCTTATTAAAACATGCTTCAAATTTTCAATATGGTCATCGATCTTCATCACTTGTCAAGGATGAGAGTCTGAATTCAACAATGTGTGACATAGAGGTGTCTACACTCTATCTTTGAGAGAAGAAGGATTGGATAAGCCTTCACCACCATCGAAACCATAATCTATACTAAAGAGGAGGTCTACATCGATATTAAGTACCCTAACAAACATTTTTTTATTTTGTTGCTTCATTTTTCCCGACTTTGTTCATCTCCATTCTTTGTTTTCATTTGTCTAAGCCCTTCGTTCCCCTAATCAATTTTGTCACTTGTAAATATGAGTGTCTAGACTCATTAACTTGGGTTTGGAGTAGCCACTTAGGTCCTCCAACATGTAAATATTTATACTCCTTTGAATGTAAATACTCTTAGAAATTTTTATCTCATTTCCCTTATTCATGAATATATCACTTGCACGATTAGCTATGATCTTGTGTTGTTTGATTTCTAATGCCTCAAAGAGTAGTATTATATCAAATCAGGAGTTAAGGTGTTGTGTGAATGCATAAAATGAAAAGATCTAGAGGGGGTGAATAGAGCTTTTGGTTAATTTTAAGAAAATTAAAATACTTAGATCACAGAAATTTGAGAGAAGCAAGTAACCACAGGAGGATACAAAGATTTAGAGTGGTTCCATCAAAAGATGTCAGTCCACTACCAAATTGTTTCCATCCAAGATTTCTAAATAATGTATTTTATTCCATTTATATATCGATACACGATATAAAAAATTTACCAATGACTTTTGTGGTGCAAGACTAACCCCCCTTTTCATCTCAAGAAGAAACTACACCTTCTTTGACAAGCCACAGAAGGTCACCCTCTTCACCTCTTCTTTGATTGACGTAGAAGAGCACCATTGCTTCACCTCTTATTTAATGGCCATAGGAAGAGAACCAAGTTGAGAAGACTCCTTCTCACAGGTTCATGGACAACCTTCACTCTAAGAAGTAGCCCAAGAATAATAGAACAAAGAAGAAATATAATGGATAAAGAAAGAAATAAAGTAACCTCACAAGATATAAAATTAGTTTCTAATGGACAAGTGATGGTGGTCCACTCTAAAAGGTTTGTGCAATGTAGTGAGAGGACACTACAACTAAGGTAAGAGATTAGGCTTAAAATGATAGAAACTTCAAGTACTGGACCTTAGCACTTTTTGAAAGATGACAAGTATGCTTTAGTATGTATCAAATGTTGTTGCAATGTAATGTGAAAAGTTGTGTACAAGGTTGATGTCAAGGTACCCTAAGAATACTCCTATTTATAAGAAATGTTTAGAAGTGGTTAGGGTACCAGTGGGTAGTTTCTAGAGTGTTCGTAATGGTCAATTAGCCGTTTGGTCAAAAATAATTGGGTTGCAATGGCAAACTTGATTGTAAATCATAAGAGATTCCAGAACCTTTCTCGGTCAACAATATTGTTGACCAGATAAGGTCCTAGAGTCAAATTTCTCTAACGTCTATGTGTTGTTCCATTTTCTTCAATCTAACGGATCTATTATAGTTGAACTTTTATTCGATTGAAATTCTCGGTCAACAATATTGTTGATCGAGATTGACTTAGAACTCTAGATATGCAAGGCTATTTCTCAGTTTTCTAAGTCTTCAATTGAGATTGTCTCGGTCCACAAAATTGTCGACTAAAAAGAACTCTATGCCAAGCTTTGCAATGATGTGAGATCCTATTAATGGCTCATATGAAACCTATCAACCCTAAAGTCTTCATGTGAGTGTAGGATAGGGTTTTGGTAGGTTTTGGAGGATCATCACTTGTCCTTACATCATGTCTATCAAGTTGTACAAAAACACATGTCTACAAACAAATACATAAATACATAGTAAAACTTGATTTGCAAGTATCCAAACATATAATTGCAAGGTCTTTGTAGTTGGATCTTTACTTAGTTCCTTGATCAACTGAAATACTTAAAGCACATTTTACTAAAGTAATTTGGAAAAAAATTGCATCATTGAAATATAAGTATGGCATATCAAAAATCCAACAATATCCCCCTTTTTTATGATGACAAATATTTCCATAAGATAAAATGAAAGCATCCAATTGAGAACCTCATGCCTTTGAATTGCTCTACTGATAGCCAATTTACCTCATGGGTATTCTCTGCCATTTGTCAAAGTAAAAAAGGGTCAATACTTACCAGTGCTCCCCCTCCCCCTCAAGGAGACACCCCCCCAATAAGATAGTCATTTAGGAGAGGAAAAACTTTAGTCATTTAGGAGAGGAAAAACTTATACCCAATGTACCAATTGAAAAAGAAAAGATAAAAACAAGGATACCATTAACCACATTCAGGCTTAGTCAAAAAGCCATATTTTATCAAGGAACATGAAACGTATTATCTAGTTACAGTGAAAGGAATGTTTAGTCCTTCATGATAAAAAGATATCATAAAGAACAAATGTTAAAAAGATACTCCAAAACAACGGTAAGGAATGTTAAGTCCACCATGATATAGAGATGCTATGAAAACCAAAAGTCAAAAACTGAAATTCATTTTTCAAGAGATGTTAAGCCCAAAAATGATTTGAGAATCCATTAAGAATAAAAATGAGGTCAAAAAAAGTATCTCTAGACCAAATATAATGGATGTTAAGCCCATATTGATATAGAGAACCAATTAAGCATACAATGAGATCAACAAAGTACCTCAAGACCAAATATAATGGATTTTAAGCCCATATTGGTATAGAGAAGGCATTACGTACCATAATAATATCTATAAAAGAATCTCTAAACCAAATGTCAAAGGTTGTTAAGCCTACATTGATATAGAGAATCAATTAAGAGCAAAAAGATATGCAAATTATATACAAAGACACTTTGAGCTCACCCTTAATCTTATACCAAGTAAATAGAGCTCAAACAAAAAAAAGATTCACCAAAAAATAGGGCCATTTAAGATCCCAAACATCATGGTAAATCATTCATGGAATATGTAGAAATAGAAGAATCACGCATGTGTTTTTGCAACAACTAAGCCTACACCACGATCATCGCCAACATGACACCTCAACCGCAATCGTGATACCCGTGTTCACCTCAACTGCGATCACGGTGTCTTTCTCCATGGAGACTGTGGTCTAGGGAGAGACCGCGACCGCGATCCAAGCCATCACCACAACTTCTGACTAAACGTGACAGTGGGAGGAACCTCGACCGTGACCGCAGTCCTCACTGCGACCGTGGCAATTGGAGCCGTGATCTAGACTAGAATTGCAACCTCTGCCTCAACCTCAACTGAGGTACATCTTTCGTGACTGCGATCGCAGGGTGCACCTTGACCACGACCGAGCAAGACTGCGGTCTGGATCAGTACCTCGACCATTTTGCCTATAAATACCCACCCTTCACCACCTGGAGGGGGGTTCCGCACCTTGGGGAGTTCCATCTATTGGTTCTGCATTTTGGGAGGTTCTAACTATTGGTTCCGACCTGATGTGGTTCCCAGAGCCCCGTAGGAGAGTCTGGAGTCCGAGAAGGTTGAACTGCTTGTTCTACACCCACCTCTTCAGTGTGCTTCCATCCTCCACCATATTCCACCGTCATTCACTCACCAAGCAGTTGTTCAGGGGTAGGATCTAGAAGGAAAGGAGGCGAAAGAGTCCAGAAGATCAAGGAGGATGACCCAAAAGATGAGATTCAGTTTATATAGAGGCTAGGGAGCGAGCGCCACCTCAATCTAAAGACCAAGTTTTAAATTATCCAAATAAACTATGTTAAAGACAAATGAAAGATTTTTTTACTTTTTATAAATTATCCTTCTTTTTCATCTCAAAAGATAGGAAGTATAATGACAACATGACTCAACCTTAGTGTGATACTCCCCCTAAATATGATGCCTACATTGAAAGTAGATAAATGTGATGGCACATATTAAGACCCAAAAATTTTTCAGATAAAAGCTCATGATCTTTTTACTTCTTATCATGCTTAGAAATAAGTCAATGATTACCATAATGATTATGAGAATACAATCCATTTTATACTATCAGAAATTTTATCCAAAGATAAGTTTAGTTTTTTTGTTTTTGTTTTTACTTTCTTTAGTAGGAGTAGTAAAAATTAAGCATTGTCTAGTAAGTTCTTCTTTAAGCATAGAAGTTTCATCCTCAAATTTTCTTTAAGAAACCTTTTTCTTTTAATGTAAGATTTTAATTTTGATAAGAAACATAAAATCATTTAATTTCTTTAAGTCGAGTATACTAGACAATTTGTTTTCTTACTTTATTACATCAAGTTATATATGAATAGTTTGATAGAGGAGAAATGTATACCTCATCATGATCATTACCTTTGAAATTTATTTTTATTATGTTCACTTACATGTACTCATTTTCTTTATTATCACTTACTCTCACGATGGTCCCTTTGGCATTGTTTCAATATGACTAATCCTCCATTCTTCAAATGTATTGGAGGCATTTTAATCTCCGGCCATATGATTGGAGCATCCACCATCAACCACTCAATCTTGCAAGGTTGAGAGTATTTTGGTACTCAAGTAGAGTCCATGATGGTTAGAGTGGATATTGTGAAAGGAACTAATATTATCAATCTAGAAAAAATTTTACATATATTAATTTAAATACATTTTCTTGTAAATATTAAGTATTCAAGTTAAATTTCTGATAGACTTGATTCTTACTTGAGAAGATTTGTTGACCGAGAGACATCACAGTCAAAAAATTTGTTGATCGATAACATGTTCTGAAGACTACAATTTCCATTTAGTAAGATATGCAAATGAAATTTATTTAAATAACTAAAAGTCATCCAAATGAGTTTTTGTAATTCAAAAATTTTAGCAAGCTTTTTAGTTTAATTCAAATCTAATTGAGAAAGATTCAAAAGTAAAGTATCTCTTCCTTTATCAAAACATCATAATTTGAGTGTGTATAAGTTGGTTGAGTTGGATAATAATTTATTTTAGTGAGCATATCAACTTTTTCTTGAGAAAGTATATTATTATTATTTTCAAGAATAAGTAATTGTGCCTTATAGCTCTCGATCCTTCGAAATCATTATTTGAATATTATAGAGTATCATTTTCAGAACTAAGATTATATAGATTAGTATGAAGTTCATCAATAATTTTAGCAAGTTTCTTCATTTGTTTTCTGCAATCAATATATTTGTCATGAATTTCTTCAAGACTATCAACTAATTCTTCTTTAGAGTATCATTTTCAAAACTAAGATTTAATAGATTAGTGTGAAGTTCATCAATAATTTGAGCAAGTTTTTTTTTTTTTTGCAATCAATATATTTGTCATGAATTTCTTTAAGACTATCAACTAATTGTTCTTTGGATAATTAAAAAATACTTACATCATTTGTTTCTTCTTCATCTGTTATAGACATAAGACATTCTACCTCTTCTTATTTGTTTCTTTCACCATCATCACTTGCTTGGTCCCATCGAGCAAAGTAGGCTTTGTCTTTCTTCTTGAATGAAGACTTTTTTTCCTTTCTTGATTTTTGGGCATTCAAAAACCAAGTGGCCATTCTTTATACTTTCAAATCACCTAGCAGAAGAAGAAGGTACACTATAAGTTTTGTTATATCGAGATTTTTTATATGGCTTACCATCTACAATCATGATGTCTTCATCATCTTCATCACTTGTGTCACTGCTTTCTTGGATCATATTTCTCGGTGATGCGTTGGTGGTGGATTTGAAAGCAAGACCCTTCCTTCTCTCTTTTTGTTGTTCAACTTCCACCTTTTCTTCCTCCTCAATGGTGCGTTCATGCATCTCTAGATTCCCGATGAGCTACTCCATCTTTAGTGTTGTAAGATCATTGGTTTCCTTGATAGCGGTGACTTTTGACTTGTATCAGGGAGGTAGTTATCTAAGTATCTTAGATACTTGATCATCCTCACCTACGTTCTTACCCAATGCACTCAGGCTATTAATAATGTTAGAAAATCTAGCATACATGTCTACAATTCCCTCATTAGGTTGCATAAAAAATAATTTAAATTTATGTTTTAGCATATTAATTTTATTATTTTAAAATTGATTAGTTCCTTCATGTGTTACAACTAATTTGTACCAAATTTCATAATCTATTTCACATGAGGATATGTAATTGAATTCATTGTAAGATAAATAAGAATAAAGAATGCTAACTTCTATTGCATTGAGTGAGGCTTGTTTTACCATATAAGATTCCACATTTCTAACTTCGTTGTTGGAAGAGCTTATGGATGAGATATCTTCTCCCATAGTTCAAAGATGATTCCTTGATAGTAGAACTACATCCTTCTTTTCCAGTAAGTGTAGTCCATCTAACACTAGTGGCCTACTCACATAAGCTCCTTCCAGTTTGAGGTGGCTAGTCATGTTCTCCCCCATGCTTCAAGACCTATTAGGGCTCCTTGAAGACCTGCTCTGATACCAAATGAAAAGATCTAGTAGAGTGTCGAATAGAGCTTTTGATTAATATTAAGGAAAATAAAATACTTAGCTCACTAAATTTTAAGCAAGCAACCACAAGAGGACAAAGAGATTTAGAGTGGCTTAGTTAAAAGACGTCAGTCCACTACCTAGTTGTTTTCAACTAGGATTTCTAAATCATGTATTTTATCCTTTTATATATCGATACACAATACACAAAATTTATCGGTGTCTTTTGTGGCGCAAGACTAATCCTCATTTTTTTCTCAATGAGAAGCTAAACCTTTTGATGGGCCGTGAAAGGTCACCCTCTTCACATCTTCTGTGATGGATGTGGAAGAGCACTATTGCTTCACCTCTTTTTTAATCGACATGAAAGAGAACTGTTTATTCACCTCTTCCTTGATGGCCAATAGAAGAGAACCAAGTTGAGAAGACTCCTTATCGCAGGTTCCTAGATAGCCTTCAGTCAAAGAAGTAGCCCAAAAATAATTTAATAAAAAAATAGAATGTAGAAAGAAAGAAACAAAATTAACTCACAATATATACAATTAATCTCTAATGGACAAGTAGTGATGATACACTCCAAATTTTTTTTTGCAATGTAGTATTAGGTGGAGAGGATACTATAGCTGAGCTAATGTCTTAGTCTTATAAGTATATTAACTTAAAGTATTAGATCTAAGATCTTTGAGAAAGATGGCAAGTATGCTCTAGTATGTTACAAATGTTGTTGCAATATAATGTGCAAAGTTTTGTACAAAAATGATGTCTAGGTGCCCTAAGATGACTCCTATTTATAAAAAATGTTTACAAGTGGTTACGGTACCTGTGGGTAGTGTCTAGAGTGTTCTTAGTGGTCAGTTATCCGTTTGATCAAAATTAATTGGGTTGTAATGGCTAATTTGATTGTTAACCAAAAGAGATTTTAGAACCTTTCTCAATCCACAATATTGTCAACCGGAAGCGTCTTGGTCCACGATATTATCAACCAGATAAGGTCTTGGGGTCAAATTGCTCTAATGGCAATGTGTCAGTCTATCTTCTTGGTGCAACAACTCTATTTCTATTGAACTTTTCATCAACTGAATTTCTCGATCGACAATATTGTCGATCGAGATTGACTCACAACTCTACATATGGAAGGCTATTTCTCAATTTTTTTATTCTTCAACTGAGTGTTTCTCGGTCCACAAAATTGTCGACTGAGAAGGACTGTGTGCCAAGATTTGTAATGTATATGAGGTCTTATTAATGACACATATGAAACCTAACAATCCTAAATTCTTCATGTGAGTGTAGTTTAAGGTTTTGGTAGGTTTTAGAGGATCATCACTTGTCCTTACATCATGTCTATCAAGTTGTAGGAAAACAAAAAAAAGAGTCATCAAGGAGACTTCGTCTCCCCGACCCCTCATTAACATGTGGAAGCACGAGACAGGAGGAGTATGGTAAACCAAGTGTGCAACCCATTAGTTCCGACACAAACCATGTCAGACATAAATCCCAGTTTATTCATCCCCATGAGGATTCAAACCTAATACCTATGCATGCATTCATGGTTTGATCACCATTGAGCCACACCTTTATGGGAAGTTGTACGAAATCACATGTGTACAAATAAATACATAAATACATAGTAAAACTTGATCTTCAAGTATCCAAACATATAATTGCAAGGTATTTGTAGTTGGATCTTAACTTAGTTCCTTGATCACCTAAAATACTTAAAGCATATGCTCTAATTATCATATGTTTGCATGTTTCAATTGTTTATTTTTCAACTTGGAAGAAATTCATGCTTATAATCTAAATCTAACTTGATCTTGAGAGAGGAGGGAATTGACATGAATGATGATTTCTCACAAGTTATGGCAATAATACTCAATGGGATAGATCATTTGCATGTTTGTGAGTGTTCTTGGTTGGTGAAACCTGAGCCAAGTTCTATTAAAAATATCAAAATCTACAAAAAAAATATATTGCATGTTTATCTTTTTAATTTAGTTTTCATTTACCTTTCTCTCTTTGTTCTTATTTATCACCCTATTATGTAAAGAACACTAAACGTATTTTTTATTGAACTTCACTAAGCTAAAATTTTAATTCCTAAATATATTGTCACCCTTGTCCATGTGTTCAACCCTGCTTAGTAGTTATGACCCCATATTATCATTGTGGGCATTCACGGTCTGATCACCATAGAGGGATGGACATAATGTCTAAAAAGGATTAATATAGGAGACAACATTGTGCCTTCTTATTAATAGATCCATTTGTTCACAAGTAGAGATTCTCCAATAGCATAAGATTTCCTATTATCTTGAAAATCACATTCAACAAATACTTCATACTTTCAATGGTAAATTCTGTAACAAACCAAATCTATGGATCTTACCATATTTTACGATAAGAAATCTATTAAGATTTGGTTTCTTAGATTTGATCAAACAAGGATAAAAATTAAAACTCATTTACATAATAATATGTCAAAATGTAAAATAATCATGAAATGTGTTACATGTATTTTCTTTACTAACTTAATGGCTAAATAAAAAATCCATAATATATTTTGGAGTAACTATTTGTAATTCTATGTCCATAAATATTAATAATGTTGTATTATTAAAATAAATAGGAAATTAATGGATTAAATATTTAAAATAAGTAAAATGTAGATTTTCCTATAAAATAATAATATATACCTCTTTTAAAAATTTATAATAAGACTCAATTGAGTGGATGTTTATAATAAAGGTAAAATGTTTCGATATACATAATGGTAATAAGACAAACATTCTAATGGTTCCATAACTAATAAAAGGGAATTTCTAAAGTAAAATATAATGGCAAAAATGTGTTTTTTGGGTCCCAATTGCCTTGGATGCCATGTTTCATGTTGTTTGCATAACAATAATATTCTAATTGTACTTAGAGAAAAAATAAGACAAATATCCAAAAGTGTTAAATAGAATCATAAGTCTTCAAAATTGACTATAAACCTCTATTCCAAAATCTACACGCCAAAATCAGTTTATATGTGAATTTCCATGCTATTTGGACATCCTAGTGTAGTTTAGGAGAGAGAATGTATATTAAAGCCCAAAATATTAGATAAAATGCTAAACAACCACGACAAGAAGAATTAATTGTAAAATCATTTTCATCATGTTCAAGTTTTCTTGTAGGCTAAGTTTCACAACTTTTAGGAGTTTCTAGATTCCTCAAATTCCTTAAGAAAAGAAAATGAAAGATAAGGCCAAAAATATTAAACTTA
This sequence comes from Alisma plantago-aquatica, assembly GCA_963693085.1. NCBI lineage: Eukaryota > Viridiplantae > Streptophyta > Magnoliopsida > Alismatales > Alismataceae > Alisma > Alisma plantago-aquatica. The sequence continues at coordinate 245,797,277 of OY856409.1, forward strand.
TTATTAAAAAGTAATGTAAACCAACTTGTATGGATGTGGTGTAACATTATGGGAAACAATATTGTACACACATGAAAAATATTATCATAGAAGAAATAAAATCCTAAATTTATTCTAAAAGCACATTGACTAATATATATGGAAATAATAATATCACACTTGTATGTACTAAATAATTAGATGTAAAATGTTAGTATTAAAAAGTAGTAAGAGAATACAACTTCCCCTTATAAGTATCTTTATAAGATGTTTTTAATATTATTGAAGTAATTAACATGTATTGGGAAAATAAGTTTCTATTATCTGAAAGAAATTGAAAGTTAACATAGTTGAGGTTAATGAAGAGAGATTGAGGAAATATAAGATAATATTTATTTATCTCAAGAGTGAAAAATTTCAGAAGGATGAAAAATACCCAATATTGTAAGTAAAATGTTCATGTATATCAAATAATCCACTATACATATTTTAAACAAGAAAGTAATATGAAATTTATTTCTCATGTATTAATTGGTCCCATTTCCAAATCGAATTTTAGTTGGATAATACTAGTGTCAATATACAAATTATAAAATAATATAACAAGATAAATCTAAATGGATTCAAATGAACACTACAAAAAATTTGGCCTTTATTGAAGAACATTTGTGAGGAACCGAAAATCGTGAATAATGATGTCTATTTGTGAGGGATCATCCTTCAAACATGGGACCAAATCCCTCAACCGTGTTTTTTACATCCTTAGACCTTTTAATCCCTCACAAATACATTACTCACTAATCAACCCGTGAAAAATACCATGCCAAATATTTCCCTCCATCTCATAACCCTTCCCTCTATTCTAAAACACAACATTTACAAATAAAAAATAAAAAAAAGATAAACCCTCCCCTCTCACGGCCGTGCTCCCTCCCGCACCGTGCTCCCTCCCCTCTCACGCCGTGCTCCCTCCCACGCCATTCCTCTGCCTAGACGATCGTGGGGTGCTTCCGTTCCTTCCTCATCCCAGCCTCCGACGCCCCCAACACCTCTACGGTCGCCGCCGACAGGTGCCCTCGCTGACTCCTCACGCCTTACGACTCCTCAGTTCCAAATAGGAAATAGCCGCTGCCCTAGCAGTCTTTCCCGACGCGATAGCACTGCGGCAACCAACTGCCAGCACAACATTGGCAACCAACATTGAGCGGCGGAGACCCCTGCGCTAAGGTTTGACTACTGGTCTTCAAGTCTTCTTCTCCACCTGTTCCCGATTGGTGCCAAGGTTGGAGGCAACACATCAATTTCAAGTAAGTCTTATTATCTTGTTCATCAAGTCTTCTTCTCCACCAGCTTCCCGATTCCTTTCTCCTTTTCCTCTTTGATCGACGTCAATATGGCATATTCTTTGCAACAGATCAATATGACGGAGAAGGGGAGGTCACTATCGGGGAGGACTCGACTGCTTTTGTTCTAGGGGAGCAGAGGATATTGTCGTGGGTGTACTTCGCCGTGATCCTAGGCATTATTTATTTTTATTTATCTACATTAAAATTAACAGTTTGTCATAGATATGAACATTTGTATACCATATAAAATTTTCCAGCATGACTTCCTATCAAAGTGAAACTGATGTATTCAACTATTTGCATACTTGCTCTGAGCGTAAGACTTTATAATGTCCTGCAGCTATTAATTAGGAAGAAATCTGACTATAGATCTTTTTTTTGTTGATATATTTACTTAGGCGAAGGGTTCTGATATGCGGAACATGTTATCTGTCACTAGCATAGCAGCTTATGCAGAGGATGAACTAATTGATGCAATTGATGCTAATAAGTCTGAACCAGCCAATGTTCTCAATGCTTCTCAAAATGGTCCCAGTGAAACTAAGGAAGGATTGTCTTATCTCTTGTCGTTACCTCCTAAAGTTACAACAAATGTATACAACAAGGTAAATACCATATGTTAACAGTTTCATAAAACTCTATGCTTTTCTGTGTAGTAATTATTGCCATATTTAAATATAGACGAATAGCAACTTTCATGAATGCTTGGATTCATTTGATTGCACACATCATCTATGATGATACTACTATACATGGATTTGATTTGATCAGTCTTGGTTAAACTGCAACATAATCAGACATAAATATGTCATTGCCTTCTTTTCTTATGAGGATAGACGTAAGATGGTGACCTTTACTGCACTTGTCAATTGGTTCAAGTGGTAAGCCCGGTCGGTTTGTTAGCCGCATGTCGTGGGTTTAATAACCAGTTGGAGCACCCGGAGGAAAGGTTTATAGCAACAACTAATGGTCTCTTTTGCGGTTGTGATAGGACTAGACTCTCCCTCTTACAATGAAAATTATTAAAAACAGATGGCAGTCTTTACTTGTGAAGTAATGTAGAAATGTGGCAGATGGAATCTGAAAACATGAAAACCAAGTCTAGACATTCCTCCTTCACTATCTATCAGATATCCTTTGTCATATGTGCTTAAAAGTCCAAAGAGTTTCCACTAACACAGTGACATTTGGATGCCCCATTTTATAATGTAAGTGGATTTAATGATTAACATAGAAAATCTTGCTGTTAGGATGTTAAATCTAATAGTAATGATTACAACAATGCATTCAATTTAGTGGAGTAAAACGAGCTGGTTTTTTAACCTTGCCATCCCAACCTAGTTTTCTTATCGGTATTTTAAACAACATGGCCCAAATGAGGCCTGAAGAACCAAAATTTTGTGGCCTCTGTTTTATTCCTTAGGTGCCCAAACTGTGTATCTTTGAGAAATCACTGTTGAGATTGAGACACATGGTTCTAGACATGAATGTGGACACGGGACACATATGTTGCTCATGAGAAATTATAGATCAAATTCTAGTATATATTAATTTGCACCCCCTTATAATTTTAATAAACTATGGTAATGAAAATGGTCTACCTTTAAAATCAAAATGCTCGACTCTTCTAATGTTATTGTTTGTCTTATATGCTCAACATTTTACTCTAATTATGGCATAAATAATTAATAGATACAATAATTATAAAATGGTAGGTTTGTCATGTCTAATGTGCCTTCGATTGTTTGCCTATGAAAGTAGGTGAAGCTATTCTATTACATGTTTGACAGTAGTCTCTTAAATCTGGTAAGTGATCAAGAGAAAATATTAAATATTAGACTTGCTACAAAAAACTAACACCTTACTCACCTGTTGTTATTCTCCATTGGAGAGTGACATGCCTAGACACACTTAGGGCAAGGCTTGATATGTGCAATATGTTATCAATGTGTATTGTGGGTATGCCAGTGTCAAGTGTCCCCTACACAGGCATGGGAATTTCAGACAAGTATCTGAGCTTCATAATTGTGCTTATAAATCTGACAGAAACTCAAACCTGAAACTGTCCAGTAGTGTAAAATATTGAATTTTTATATCTACATATGGAGAAGTTTCAGACTCAGTACATGTATTAACGTACAATTTCTTTGCACATGTTGCCGACATATCCATGTTGCCAATATGAGAACTAGTCTATGATTTTGACTACGTATAGTCAAAACACATTATATGAACCAACTGCTGAAACCTACTTCCTTGTTAGCAGTCTGGTAAACAACAATTTTTTCTTGCACAGTTCCATCCCTGGTTTCCTTGTTCAACTGCAGCATTCAAAAGTAATTAGAGTATGTACACCTGCATAAGTAGACACAAACTAGCATAGCCATAATTAGGAGCTTAAAGTCTCAATGCTTGATGAAAAATGAATGTATAGTCATAGAACATGCTGCGAGGTTCTGTTAATTGCAAGATCTCAGAATAATAATATAAATACCAATAGGTAAATAGTGAGTCTAGAATAGTGACCATAGCTTGACCAATCTGGAAATACCTAACATTTTTCTGCCTTGCACGCCAAACTAGGATTCCACCCTATTTGAGGTACCATGATAACATAGAATCACTATCACAATTCTTGACTGGGTTAAACTTAATTGAATTAAAGTTTATAACGATTACTTTCAGGGAAAGGAGCCCCAAAGTTCCTGCAATCATATTCGTTCATTTTTTTGTGTAAGCAAACTTGGTAGTTGGTACCATCAATCTCCATGGGTATTCTTATATTTTTCAAGTTGTAGCTGATTCATCCTTGCTACAAACTCGGGATTTAGTAGTCATCGTTTAGGGTTTAAGATCAGGTGTTCCCCGCATTCAAACCAACTAAGACAGTCATCTTGAGGTTTGTACTGTCAGTTCCAGTTTAATTCTTGAAAGTCATTTCTAATGGTATCTTTCTTTGTATTCCCACGCCAATTATTAGAATAAACATCAGGTAATAACTATAGAAGTCATGATTAGAAAAAGGTTTTATAGGGTGTGAGGCGCATCAACATTGATTAGACTGGATGTCAATATAATTTACTTGATTCTATAGTCTTCATGTAGTTTTCAGATTAGGACTTCCACATAAAATAGATAGGATTGTGCCTATAATCTTTATATTAGGACCTCATAGAACATATAAGAGCCTGCTTGCATTAACACAGTAGTGTATAAACTATTTTTGGATTTGCAAAAAAAATCCAACTTATTTTCATTCTCATTCCACATAAGGCATGTTATACTCATGAAGGCATGTTATACTCATGAATAATCTTCTGCAAAAGATTGAAGTTCTGCATCGGACATGAATTGGTTCCACACTCCCTCAGATACTTAACAGAAACCTGCCAAGAAGTTAATGATTTCATCTGGAACTCCTCTGTATTTCTGAATCTTCAAAACATTTGCAGACTAAGGAAGTAGGGCATAACGGTCATCGTTGAGGTGAGTGACCTTTTTGAAGTGTTGACTCAGAGACTTATCCCCCTGTTGAAGACGGTACATCTCTTTTGTTATATTGTACAAATGGGAGATATTATCTGAATACATCAGACTAAGATGGCCCTAGACATCCTTACATGTTTCCAAGTGATTCACCATACCAGTCACCATTCCAAGTGATTCACCTAGATATTATCTGAATACATCAGACTAAGGCGACCCCGACAGCCTCTCGTTATGTATGTTGACTGTGGTTACTTTTATATATGCTTTCTCAATGGTTCTAATAAATATCAAAATAGAGAATTAATCACATTACAGAATACTTACTTGTGATAAATCTACTAGAGAACAAAACATATCATTACAAAATGACGTCAACAGTGATTACTTTCATAATGATATCTACCATTATTTGTTTTATTCGTAGATTTGAATTTGATTCACTTGCCGTTTAGTTTAGTATGAAACCCAACTTGAAACAAAATGGCACTCCTAGTCAGTTGCTACTTCTTGAAATATAGATACTACTAAATCCAAAAACAATTTATTCTTTTTGCGACAAAACTAGAGACTAATTGTTATTCACTCTGCTCTCTCGTGCGGATAGAATCCGTTCGATTTGAATGTTTAGACTAAAGTTAAGCCAGCTAGGGCTTGGAACAGAACTTAAACTAGAGCTTGGAACAGAAATTAAACTAGTTCTATTTGTACAAAGATTTCCTTTAGCTATAATATCGGCCACTTCATTCAGCTTTCATGGAATGTGGCAGATCTTCAGGTTTATTCCTCCATTAGCTAGCTTTTGAGCTCTGCAAACATTCTTCTATTTGGCATTGTCTCTGTCTTAACATTCTTCTCAGTGGATGTATTTCTCCCTCAATGATTGCAGTCTTCTTTTCTTCTTGGTAACTTCATATTACTTGTAATCAGACATATGATTTGCATTACTGGTATATGTAAAGAAGGTGAAATTTCTTGGTTTCTTTGTGCACATAATGGGGAACTTTATTTTTTATATGTTCAGGTGCTTGATCCTACTGAAAAAAGCTTCTTGGTGATTTTGTCATGTATGATCTTTCTTGTGAAATGGGTTCATATACCTTGGGTCATGAGTTTTAGACCCTATTTTGAGGTATGTTTTTTTGTCTTTCATTAATAACATACAATGTTACAAATGTTCTATTGGATTGATAATTTTTTTTTAATGTTATCTTTTGTTTCACATGTGATTGAGTTACAGATGCAATTGTGATTTTGGTTGTGATTAATTTGAGGTGTTATCAGTTATGTTTCTGTGAGTTGATGAGTATTATCTTAATGTTATGATGATCAGGAAAAGTAAAAGAAGATGGGCAATGCTAGGGATATTGTTACATGGAAGATGTTACACCAGTTTGGAATCATAGAAGATGTTACAGACTAGGTGGGAAAGAATGATGACATGGAATAAGCATCCATAATCTTATATTAATTCTATCAATGCCATGTCTTTAGGTTTCGTGTGTGGTGGTCAACTCTGCTCCTGCCATGCATTCTACTGTGAAGGTGAACAAGGAGAATTTTGTTGGCTGAACTGCCGCTATGATGGTGAACATGGAAAACACCACACATCCATATATGGTAAATCTGATATTGTTTTCTCTACTACCTCTATGTTACAATTTAATGTCCTCACTAATTTATAACTACATGGCATTGAAAATTCTAGAGCTCGAGCATATAGTTCCCAGTTAGTTCCTATACATGCTTCTGAATTTTTGCTCAGTTATTGCACATATAGAACACTTTGTTCATATATTTTCTTGAACTATTCCAAATCTTTGTGTGCCCTGCTAGAAATAGTGATGGTCCAATCACTTTTCTGCTATGCTGGATGTCTTTTTCATGCCTTCTGCTGTGTGCTGAAGATGCCTATTTATGGCCTTTGCTGTTGGCGAGTCCTGGTGGTGTTGTTTTTCTGCTACATCTATTGAGGATAGATTCACCATGGTGGTTTTCTGTTGCTACAGATTGCAAAGATGTACTACGATGTTGCTATCTATACCAAAATTGATTCTATGCTAGCCATGCATGTGTTGGATATTTTGTTAACCAATTGTCTCTGTTTTTCAATGTCATGAAGTCCACTTCTTTTCCAATTAACATCAAAGGAGATGTTTTGTCTCTTCTAGGATCAAATGAGATACAAAATGATGTTATTGTTGCTACCAAATTTGCTGCATATCCATGGCGTTTGACATCTGGGCAGTTTGTGAATGCTTGCAAGTAAGTTTTTTGTTTTACTTGACTTTTTCATATGTAACTTGCAAGCTCTTACTCTTATGTGATATTTTTTCATTTCTCTCTTAGCTTCCATTTCTTGAAATGCTATGCACATATCTTCTCATGCTAAAATTGTTTGACATTTATGACTGTAATCATTTGCTGGTTTTTTATCACATGTGAACCTTGTCCTTGTTTAGGCCTCAAGTTATATTTTAATTTTGTTGTATTATTTGAACAGACTTTGTTTTATGTTTCTTTTATTTGGGCTTTTGTAAAATGATGTGCTCTATTCTACATTAGCTACCACCTGACTTTTATTTACTCTACTAGCCCTAAATAAAGGTTGTGTTATGTCATTAGAGACTCACCTTGATAATTATAAATACAGCTCATTTCTGTTTTATCGTTTAATTTGTTTTTGTTAGGGTCTTCATTACCATCTCTCCATGCCCAGTGATCTTACTCCAAACACCAAGGTCTCCAGATCACTCTCCAACCTCAAAGCTCTTGATAATTGATGGACATATATGAGACCAGTAGGTAAGGTGGGTATTTGATATTGTCCCTGATAGACATTACATTTTCTGCTAGTGTTATGAGACTAGTATGAGACCAGTAGGTTCCTATTTTGATCATTGAGTATATGAGGGATACAAAGATTCCTTAAACATTGTTCACTTAATCCTCTATGTTTCGTCTTTAAGTTGAAATACTAGCTTCAACGTGATTAAAACATGAGTGAAATGAAAACAATTGTAAAGCAGATAGAAGATATTAGAGAAGGTAGATGCTTGATTTAGATAGATTATTCACTTCAGGATTAATCATCCTAAGATCTGCTCTCTCTTCACCTAATCCTGAATTCCCCACTCAGAACAGAAACAGACTTACAGCCACCAAAAACAGATAAGTAACTTCAGCCTTAAATCCTCTAACCCTCACTAACTTGGAAAGAGAGTCGAATTTTGTAAAAAAGAAAAGAAGTTACACAATCTTTAGTATATATGATATCAAGAAACATGATAACTCATCAATTCAAGCCTAAACTGTAGGAACTTTAAGTGAAGTTCAATATTGCTGACAAAACAATGCACAATGTTATTCAAAATAAAGGAAAAATATAGCTCGAATTTTCAAACGATGGCTGCTGGATCAGCGTTTACTGGATGATGGTTGCTGGATCAGCGTTGAAGTGCTGATCTCAATAGCTATCCTCACGAATTTACTGTGAGTTCTCACTTCCATGTGGGCATCCACTTTTATCAGTCTTCGTAGAGCTATTCCAACTGTCTCAATGAATGCTGGTTCGTATAGATGAAGGGGGAGGTTCAAGATTCAGACCCAAGTTACAATGTGAATTATTGCATTTTTTCTTTTTCCGAATTAGCCCAACACATCTGAATTAGCTGAATTAGCAACGCAGCTGAATTAGCTGAACAAGCTACACGTGCAATAATATATCTGCCATTTAGTTGTAATAGGAGATGATTGGTTGAATATATAGTGTTCAATACCTTTTTGAGTCCGTAAAAAAGGTGCATATAACCCATTGAGTTTTTTTTAATTATGTACAATTTACTAAGTTCAATCATAATTTTAGTTTACGGGTGCATGTTGCTGCTATATATGTTGGTTCACTTACATTTATCTCTACTTTGCACTCACTCGGATTCCTTTTTGTATTTATATTGATAGGGTGGAATTACTTTTAATGATGCATTTCGACGGACAATGTACCTTGGAGTAGAGCAAAACCGAAATATAAGGGTAAGTTGTTTGTTGTACTATGATTTATGTATAAACTTTAAATTCTATTAATATAATGATTTGTCATTTTTAGGAGAAGAATATTCAAGTACCTAGTCGTATGAGGCCTGACATTGATGAAGAGCACCACACCATTTGAAGGAATATAGATACATTATAGATCTTAAGAGTTTCTAGCATGATATGTTGATTGTCGTCAATCTCAAATTTTAGAACCATATGTATTCTTTATTTATATCAACGTTGAGCACGCAATGTTTTGCTTCAATAATAGAAATTGGTTTGAGGTGATTTCACATTTTTATGTGTCATTTTGGTGTTGAATCTTCTTATGATGTCATGTCAATTAATTTAAAAATATTGCTTGAGGTTATGTACAAAAAGTTTTCATTTAAATTTTGATATTCACTATAGTAACAATTAATTAATATTTAATAAATCATTCAATAATCAATAACCAAATCATTTACAGTAGTCCCTCATAAATATATTGATGAAGGTCCAGATTGACCATCAAAATTGCATTGATGACGACCACATAGCCCCTCAAAAATAATATTAATGAAGGCATTATCCCTTCAAAAATATATTCTCCAGGACCATCAAGTCCCTCAAAAATGTATTTACGAGAACTAAATAGTCCCTCAAAAATGTATTTATGAAGGCTAAATAGTCCCTCAAAAATGTATTTATGAAGGCTAAATAGTCCCTCAATATAACATTCTTGAGGGTCAGTTGGTCCGTGACAATTGTATTCGTGAGGGCCACTGGTATTTGTCACGTGAGTTCTCTTCACGGACCATTTGTGAGGGCCAGACCCACAACCGTCCCTATTTCTGAGGGCCTGTAGAGAGGGGTTTGTGACATGACTCTCCCGTGAATAATGGCCCAGTTTTTTGTAGTGGAAGTAAATGACATATTGAATATTCCAAAGAATGAAAACAAATGTAAATTTCAAATTCTACATGTCTTAGCTAACATATGTTTGACAATTTACTTTATTTTTGGACCATCAAATAAATTTATAAACAGAATATACAATGAGAACATTAATCATTAATTGTTTAATATAATTCATTCTATTTGATATGGTTTCTAGTTTTCTTCCTATCACATTTTATTTTCCTTTTCCTTTTATGCGTAATACCCCCTTTGTCTTCTGATTACTTCTCTTGCTCTTAATTCCTCTTTTTCCTTTATTAACTTTTCAATATTTTCTCTGGCATCTAATAAGGATCTACTCGAAGCCTATCATGGCGTATTCTAGAATCTTCTAAATCTTGGGACACAAGCATGTCCGAGTCCCATCATTGAAACCCTATGACCTAACCATATAGGTATGGGACCTTGTCTATGATTCCTTCGCACCTCTTTTAGACTTTTCCCTCTACCAATTTCTCCTATAGTCCTGTGCTCTTCCATCGCAAACTTTAAACTTCACGGACCTGTTCTGGGATTGTAGCCCATCATTCTACTATCTGAATCCAATTCCACTAATGGTTGAGTTGACTTTAGACTTGCAGGATTCAAATCCAATCTGATTTAATACTCAATTCAAGGTATGTACATCTACCCGATTGAAATTGGGCATAATATTATGACTAAATAACCTTTTTTCCATATGGGGCATTGATGAAATTGTGAACATTCATGTCATCTTATGATGGTTCTCTTCCTTATGAATATCTCCCTGATTTGTTACCTTTGATATGTGAATGCCACATTGGTGGTCATCTGGACAAATTATTTGGGTTCTCTGACCCCACTTGTTGACCACTTTCATTTCTTATCCTTTACATGAAAGAAATTTTATCTTGTTCTTGCCTTCCCTATTAGCATTAGTATTTTTTTTATAACGAGGAACCCCTCACAGGATTGGCCACTATTGGACCCCACCCAGCCAAGGGTAAACCCCACAACCAGCCATGTACTTGGGGGCACCCCGGCATGCTCAGTAACGTGGGGCCTTTATTGCACCCCGATGGTTTTCGCCTAGAGTCGAACCTGGGTCTACAAGTAGTGACATAATGTTTGAGGCACTGAGGTTTTAGTCCTTTTATGATGCACTAAGGTTTTAGTCCTCCTACAATTCACTATTTTAGGCACTAAGGTAATATTCCTCCTACCAATGCACTTAAGTTTTAGTCTGTTTACTATTTAAGGCATTGAGGTTTTAGTCCTTCTACCAATTCTCTAAGATTTTAATCCTCCTGTACTATTATATTTTGTTTTCCACTGAGGCTTTAGTCCTCCTGCCCTTGGTATGATATTCATGGATTCTCATCCGACTTTGTAGTATATGCTAGTCAATGGTTATTTATCACCGTGCAACTATTTATCTTTGTGATTATGTTGAAGTGAGCATGGCAAGAAGAAACATTTTTTACCATATACTTATTAATAATTGTTTCATCTTTTGATCATGTTAAATATTTTTTACAAACCCTTCCATGTTGGACATGCCATTATTGAAATCTCTTTCTTTCAAATCTTCTTTAACTTTAATTAATGCCCAATTATTTTACTCTATGCATACTTAGCATTGGCTGACGTACTTTCTTTTATTTTCCTTTTTCCAGGGTGTTGTTTTTCAACCCACCCAAGTTAGCTCAACCTATGGTTCAAGGAGGAGAGGACTTTTCTCAAGACTAAGTGCAAGGATGAGTCCCAAGAAGGGAAGGATGCTCACCACAATATGATCCAGATAATTCAATTCATAGTTTAGACTTTTCATATAAGGCCTAATGTTAAGATGATTAATGAATTTGTGTAATAGTTAGATTTTATATTTTTTGTTGCCACAAAATATGTTTTTGTATTCATCTATTTGATAAAAAACATTGCACCCCCTTTATTTGGTCATAATTGTATTATGGGGATTTATGCATATTTATTTTCTCAAATTAAGGAGTGGTCCCCTATTAGGTCCCACTCTTTACAAATTCCTTCTTCTAATCTCATCATTCATTCAAGAAGTCTTCTAGAGGTTTTGCAATGTGACTGAATAAACAAGTGGTCAAGAAGCAACTTGGAAGTAGGTGGTGACCTATCTTCATCCACATTTGAAAAAAAAGGTTTTGAGGTGGTTTTGTGACATCAAAGAAAAGGAAGTGTTGGTCTGCTCTTCCCAAGTGACTTCATAGTGATGGACATCAAGGAGGACCACTATTATCCTCTAAATTTTAGCAACTCGTTCCATGGCATAACCAGAGTTCTAACTTATGTGGAAGAAGGGACACTGACATTAAGATAGAGAAGACAACCCATATACTTTATGGTTCTAGGTGGTATGAATAACCCTAACAAAGAAGAAGTTTTTCATCGACACCATTCATCTAGACGCAATAGTAGCTTAGTGACGATCATTGTCTAAAGAAGATAGAAAGTGAATCAATATACTTAGAAATGAGAGGAATTGGTGAATCTGTAGTTCAAGCCCAGATCACCACTGCCCTCACAATCCACTCCTAATCAATCATCACAGCTAATGTCTATGTGAACGCACTGATATTGCAAATTATAGATATGTTTCCTTCCTTCTCAGCTTCACAACAAGATCTGGTTTATGGGGGATATCATACTCCCTATAGTTTTGCAATTTCCTATTCCACTCAAGGAGAACTATTTTGGGAATGCAACTTGTAAATTTTGTCATGACCCCCTCATATCCATATCTTCTTGTCACTAGTGAAAGTTGTGGCTACAATGCCATGACTAGGCACTAAAAATGAACTTCACCTCCACACCTTCATAGTATTACCCCTCCCATGATGCATTCTAGACGACTTATGACTATTCACCATATCATATCAAGCAATGAAGATTGATACTACACAACTCACACTGCATGGATTTGAATTTTGACATTTTTTATACCATATGAATAAAATACACAAAAAAGACTCCAATTAATTCCAAACCCTCCATGGTGTTGAAATTTAGGCGTCAAGCCAAAAAAATTGATAATTGCCGTGCTTTTTAAGAGGCAACCCTATCATTATTCTCTTTAAATTTTCATAGGTTAGTAATTTACCATTTTTTCAATATCATTCCAATTATTCAGGTAGCACACGTATTATAATATCTTAAGATCTAAAGTTTTTATCATAGGTGAATGACCTTTTTCTGACCTTTGGTAGAAACAAAAACGTGTGGTCTGACTAGCATAGTTTTTCTCTTGATTTCAAGGTTAGTGTTTTCTCTGGAATAATAAAATTTCCAAATTTGGGTGAATACTTTCTTTGAACATCTATCTCTTATTACATAAGATATTATCTATCATAATTACATTCCATTTATCTAGTAGTTTTCAATTTTTTCTTTTCAAGAATAATCAAATCCATTATCTAGCCTGCTCATATACAAATTCTTCCATTAGATTTATGCATGTTTTTATTATTCAAATTCCCATATTTAAATCAACATCTAACTAATTTTGGAAACTTGCCAATTGCTAGAAATTATCATACGATTCATAGGAACCAAAACATCATGTTTCCTTGGAAAAGACAGCTAGTATTAGAGTTAGAGAAAGGGGATCAAACATGTCATTCTTCCTATTGAATAAAAAATCAGGTGCATGGAATCACCAGTTGTTCCATTATCATGTCATTATTTGAGAATAACCTGAATGATTAAATTGTATATTAAGTTGCATTTTGATCTAAAACTTCTTCTACACCTCTTCTTTTGTGACAACCCCCTCCACCGATTTTCCACCATTAAAGGTAGACCATAGGGAAAAGTATCTTCATCTCAATTTTGTAGGATTCATCGTAGAAATAACAACCAATATTTAATAACTCCAAAACATAACTTTGTTTAATTTAAAAATAACATAAATGCTCCTGAAAGGAGTTACTAATATTTTCAATGGGAAAAAGTACATTATATGATACATTATCTCTATACATATATCTAATCCCCCTTATTACATCGGCATAATGATCTTCAATATGTATTCATCTATATCCCCATTATCTTTGATGATTGGTGTATGACATCTACCTAAAATGGGAAAAAGTAAAACATGGAGTAGTATATTGCTATATTGTATATGTGGGTTTATATGAGATTTTTTACAAATGTGTAACAACAAATCAAGCATATTCAGCAAAATTGAATAGTATCTAAACATTTCATTTTTTTTTGCATATTTTTTAACCTAATTTTCTCAATCTCATAGTGTGCATAAATTTCCATTTTTTCCAACATTGGACTCGCATAGTATTCCAATGTTCCCTTTTGTTGCAAAATTTGACTCATAGAGCTGGTCCTTCATGCAGACTATTACAACGTTGGATTTGTCTCATCATTTTTGTTGAATTTCCAAAGTTATTTGGATTATTAATCCCATAAAATTTCCCATAAGAGAGAGTGTTGTGTTCAAAGAATTATCTTAATATATGTGATACACATAGGCCATTATTTTGAACTAGAAGTAAACATCCAAGCAATTTATCATGATAACAAACATCATGAAACCAACAACAATCATTGTAAGTCAATATGAACGAGTAGTCATAAGATAACCATGTAGCTTTATTGAAAACATCATGTAGTATTAACCATGTACTTCAAGTGTATCATCCAACTAATCAAATGTAGATCCAAACAATCAATATGAAACATGCATCGTAATAAAGAGTCACAATTGTATTTATATACGATACCTCAATGTCTATCTTGGTTTAGATCTTGTAGCCTTGGTTAAGGGTTGTTTTTAGGCTTATATCACAAAATCCTAATTCACTTGATTATGACTTAGACATCCTAAAAGTTAATTAATGTAACTCTAGACATATAGTTATCATTATCCTCTATTATCAATTAGCATGATCATGAAAAAATACATATTGAACATGTAATTCATTTAATGTCAAGTTTACTTGTATCCATCACATTATTTTCATTTATTAATATTTACTTTTGAATTAGAATAGTAATTACAGATTACATATATATTTAATTTGCATTCTACTTACTTTTATGATCAATCAGGCATATAAGTTTAGTATGATCTAGAATTCATAGCATTTATGGTGTATGAAAGATATACCTTGTCAGAATAACATGAGTCTTGGAAGCAACCTCATGGGACAAATTATGATGTGATGTGCACTTGGGGTGGCATACAACTACTTTGACTTAATCCATGAATAAGGGTCCATCATATATGTCATAGGACCCACATTTTACACAACATTGACAAACCATGACTCTCTCCCTACATGGATGCTCTGTCTCCCTTTCAAAGTCTTGCTCGCTCACCTATGAGATGTGGTTCCATTTCCTACCCTTTGTATGTGCATGTTTCTCTATGCATCACATCTGCAGTGAGGTGTCTACCACATGAACCGTATCTCTCCTTGCACGAATGCAACATGGGATTTGTTGGCCACCTCCATACCCTATTGGCCCCTAGGGTTTCTCATCACATTACATAGATCCCTCAGATGTTGGCTAGCACCAGGCTACAACGTCGTTGTCCCAACCTTTTCTTGTGGATTTCTCTTCTAAAGGAGGGTCGATGGGGAAGGAATAAGGTAGACCTGAGGTTCTTGGACTCCCATACATATAATGGTGCCTCGTTATCACTTGACTAATGGGTCAATGAGAATCGACCACTACCGAATAGAGGAGCATCATCATGTTAGGGACATGGAGCTTATCATTGGATATCCTCCTCTAATTTTGAGGCTCCATCAACTTTATGTTATGTCTTTTTACTCTGGTTCCTTATTGTTTGTATTTGTAGGGAAGGAAAGTGGTGATAGTCTCAAATCATAGGCATTAGTTATTCCCATGTAGGGTCTGTGAAACTTCTCTAATACTTTATATTCTTGAAAAGGAAACATGATTAGGAAACACGTAGGTCAAGACTAAATATGTTCCTCCCTCCTTTCCTTATAATAAAACTAATATCTTATACTCTTCAAAACTAAATGTCACTAAAATTAACCACAACGTTTTTTATTACTAAAACTAAACTTTGACCAAGTCTCATTCCAATAGGTAATTATTTGATTGAAAAAAAAAACATTGAGGCAAGTATAAAATATGTGGCCCATAGTACATATTTATGCATTAGACCACTAGAAAAGTCAAAATAACTTGAAATTCTAGGGTCTTCTTTATTTATCACTCTCCTGAAGTCTTCTTGGCCTAAAGCATTTTTTTTTGGAAAATGAGATGTTAGTTTTATTGATCCCAGTCTCTAGTATGGGCTACAAAGATAGAATTTGTCCCTTGGACATTACACTTAAGTTGTAAGGGTTGAACATGAGATGAAATATCATGTATAGATTGAAGTACATGATTTGCTATAGAAATATCTACTTCATTCAAATTCCTTGGTATATGGTAGAGCTTTCTAGTGATGTTAGGGGCTCACATAGTGTAACGTCCCAAGATAAGATTAGTATTGTCTTGTTCAAGGCACCTCAAAAACCTCGAAGGTGTTCTCCATGGACACTAACCAGGCATCAACCTTATCTAGGACATCATGCTTAGCCTCCTGATAGAAGGCTTCTGGGATAAGCTTTAGGAAATCTTGTATGGTTATGGGTTTTGTGTTATGGTTGGGAACTAGGGATGTTGTCTGGATTTGTGACATAGTTTGTGGGTATATCTGGAGCTATTTTATTCACTATGTATCACGTATTTCAGGGTATGACAAAGGAATTACATGATTAGGGCTTCACTTGATTAGTTAAGACAATTGGGTTTCTTTTAGCATAAATCAAGTTCAAACGTGTAAACCCTAAACAAATTCTACAAAGATAACGGTAGAATACAACTTTAGAAGATGTAAAATGTACAAGGTGTATATACTTGTCGCATCTTCACTTGATATCACTTCCATACAAGGCCCTCAACAATATCACATCATTAGGGGATAATAATCCCTCATCTCATCACTAGAGGATATAACCTCACATTAGGCATAAAGTCTCTACTAGGTCATAAGACCCAAATCACATCATCACAAAGTTCTTGCACATCATCACTATCTCATGATGCCTCATAAAGGCTCACATTCATTACCATGTATCATGTCAAATGCACCATAGAAATCACCAGCTATGATATTCATTCCACCTACAAGGTTAGAGTTACACAAATAGGAGAAGAAAATATCAACTCATGGTATTCATTCAAGCAAGCTCAACAAGTACATCATACACTTGAGAATTAGGGTTAGGGTTTCTCAAATAAATGATTAGGGTTTCCATTTAAATACTTGGCATTAAACCCTAGGTAAGTCATCTCCCACATTCAAGGAGCACATTAGGGTTAAGCATCATAGTTGTGATTATTTAATCATTTCAACAACACTATGTATCAACCATCACTCTTACATGTGTAGCAACCAAACAACCAAGGCATGTGTTGTGACCAACATGAGTTACATACTATAGCGACCACTTTTGCGACCAAACCAAGAACCAACTTAAGGTATCTACAAACCAACTAGATTAGGGTATTTCGACCGTAAGAAGGGCATGTGTAAAGACCATCCTCATTAGGGTTAACTCACCCTTGTGACCGCAACAAGGATCCATGTGTGATGATTGCAAGAAACTAGGGTTAGGGTTGTTGCTCCTGAAACACATCAACAACATGTAGTGACCTCAAGCACCAAAGTAAGTGTAGAGACCACAAGGTCAGCCCACTCCAAACAACACATAATAGCTCCAAAATAGAACTAAACCATGATCAAAATAGATGCTAAGCATCATCAAAGGAAAAACTCCATGTAAAGACGATAATCAAAAACCCTAAAACAAATGTCACTAGGGTGCACATGAAAAACCATGCTGATAGAAGGAAAACCATGAATCAAACTCTTGCAACCAAAGATCAAGACACCCAACATCATGTAATGGCTGATATAAAACATGGTGATAGAACCATGATCAGCTGCTTGTAGAAACAACAACCCCTTCATCACTTAGAATTTAGGTGTATGAAAAGTAGGGTTTAGGAGAAAGAATAATCTATGGAAGATCACTTCATAATCTTAAACCCTAAGTCATGATTACATCATATAGCATATTAGGATCATGTCTTAGATATTAAAATATCAACATGCAAGAAATATATTGGTGAAATGATAGAATAGGGGAAAGTTATATAACCCGCCTTATGAAGAAGGTCAAACTCCAAAGCCATGAGCTCCAAGAGAGAAAAAGAAGCTCCAACTTAGAATAACTCCACTTCCACAAGGTCACCTCAATAAGAATAAAACATACCAAAGTCAAAGGAAAACTCAAACCCTAGGCTGAACAAGAGAGAAGAAGTTAGAAAGAAGAAGAAAGCTTCATCTCATAAAGGTACTACCATGGTCAAACCATAGTATCCGACCTCTATAGAGAGAAGTTTCTCAAGATAGCCACCAAGATGATCCATAGTCTCATGGCCAATAAAGGAGAAGTAGGTAGGGTTCAAAGAAAATGTAATCAAAGTTGTAGAACCACTTACCAAGGATATAGATCCCCAAGTATCATCATAAAGAAGATGATCAAGCTCAAGATCACCACATGCAAGAGAAGATCATCCACTTTCTACAAGTTCAACACCTTCTTCTTTCTCCACCAAGATCAAGTTCAAACACAAGGAAGAAGAGGATAAAAAGAGATAAAGGAGATACTTGCATGTGAAAGAGAGAGCATAAATACTCAAGGGGTAGGAGGGAGGTAAAGACATGAGGTGTCAAGGTACGAGAGCACCAAACAGACACTTGTCCCATAAAGGATAGGCCATGCAAATACTCTAGACATGTATGGAAGAGAGAGTGATAAAAACAAGGTAGTGTAGCAACCAATTAGGTCCACTACACCCCTAGGTTGCAACAAAAACAAGGAACACTATGTAGCGACCATTACACTCGATCACCAAAGCTAAAAACGGTCACAACACTCCTCCAAAGTCAAACCCTAGAGATCCAAAACACTTGTCCAAGACACTAGGTCACAAAAAACTTCAACCAAGGGAGTGTTTTGGTCGCAACACCTCAAAAACTAACTCACAAGGTCGATACTTCCATCAAACTCAAGCATCCATGCAAAGCCATGCAAACCCTATATCACCTCATAATGCCACCTCACCAAACAAGGTCCAACAAGGAGCTCCAAAGAATTATTTTGTCTCTCATGATGCTAAGGAACAAAAGGCACAACCCACATGTAACAAATTGCAAGATAAACCCTCAACATGTGTAAATTACAATTTGGTCCAAAACGTACATAACTAGCTCACATATCAACCAAATAGGACCAAACTGAAAACATAAGCATGTCACATGTTACTAAGGTATCTGAAGATATTAGCTTAAGGTTTAAGCATATTATTAAGAAAATCAAACACAATCAATCATAAATCTAGGTCAGGGGTATTACATGGGTATGGTGAGTTGAGATAAAAGGGAGGCATCTAGCATATTGCCCTATCTGAGCTCTACTGACCCATACAACCATCTTCTTCACATATGCAGAGTCGGCACTAGGTGGGGTAGGGGATTTCTTATCTCCTCTAGTATCTAAAGGACTGGAGGTTCATAGAATAGGCAGTGATGAGGATTTGTAGAGGCCCGAGTATTACAATCTTGTTGGGGCGATGGAGCAACATAAATATATAAGCATGTTTCTTGATATCAGCATAATGGGAAACTTGTAATAAAATCTTGTCAGATAAACATTTGTTTGGAAAATCATTCGTTGATTATTTTACATATAAGTCCTGCTACATACTATATTTTACTATAAATGTTTTCAATTATTCAATATCTATTCTTTTGAAACCGTATTGATGCATTTGCATTGATTGCGTCTTGATTTACCTGATTTTAGGCAAACCAGATGGATCATTATGAAGAATTGACTAGATCAGTTACACTCTTGACAAACTGTGATTTGGGTTGGTTATTTCTTTACATCTCTTATTTTATGAGTTATTATTTCTTATTATATATGTCAGTGTGTGAAATGTCTTTTAGGCCACTCAGAGATGGGCTCTTCAACCCTTTTACCACTGTCTAGGTAGTGGGATTGGGATTGAGGTAGGAATAGTTCCGTGACAATTTCAACTTCACTTATAGTTGTGTCATACGAATTTGTGAAAATTAACTTCACTTGAGTTACTTTTTCCATTTAGATAAGGACAACGATACTAAGGTTGGCTCTAAACTACTTGAATAAGTTCTAGGTATACTAGTTTTCAACCCCAACTTCCACAAGATGTGCATAGGGGTTGACTATTTATGGCTCTGATATTATGTTATAAAGACTCGATCTTTACGATAAAATATTTAAAAAATGTATCAAAAGAATAAACAATCTTTATTACAATCATGCACTTACATCAGAGTAGAAGAAGCTTTAAACAAAATATTACATGATTAACAAAAAGGCATTGACTCCTATCTAGTCTTAAACAGGGGACACCTCTAGCACGTCTCTTCTAGTCCGTCTTTGTATCACTTGTCCATGAGCCCCTAGAGGAACAAAACCATACATGGACCCCATGAAGGGAAATAAAGTTAAGCTAGGTTGGTACTAAATCCAATTATTGAGCTATTATAAAAATAAAGAGTTCTGAGTTCAAATATAGGTAAGATTGTTTAGTGGACTATGGGGACAACAAAAAAATATCTAGTTACCATGATAGTTTCAAAAAGGTATAATAATTCAAAGTGGTAACTAGAAAACAATAATAAGATTCTCAAAACTAATGTCAAGATTTCATAATGAAATGATTTTTTAATCAAAACTAATATCAAGATGTTCAATTATTCAAAATGATAAGATTTATCCATTGGCATAATCAATCTAATATTTTGTCTTTGCTAGTGGCTAGGTGCCTAGCATTCTCCCCTCTTCAAGAGAAAAACAATTTTTCCTATGGGGGTAACCAATACTATGTGACCACTAATTGTCCATTATCCACTATGTAGGGTTGGAGTTCATGACCCACTGAATCTAGTGAGATAAAGATCTTATCCAATACTTCAAATTTTTGTGCCAATATCATAATCTAACAATATTTCAATTTTCTCAACAATATTCAACATTCAATTTAGTCGTGGTGAACTTCAACAAGAGGGAAAGGTTAAAAAATTTTGGTTCACTGCATTTTCCATATTATGTAAATGAAATTCGAGAGGGAAGTAAATAGTTCAATAAAGAATTGAGAATTTAGTACCTTTTGTAAGGCCCCTGGACTTGCTTAATGAGTTGAATGAGCTTAATTACCATAATTTAGTTCTTATAACCCTAATATAAACTTTTTATATGTTTTTAAATCATAATACAAGCTTAATTTTCAAATTTGGTCCAATTTGGACACTGTTTGAGCATGTTATGCAATTTTTTGTACATTTTGGACTTTTCTACAATTTACCCAATTGGGGGGTTTTATTTGCAATTTGTCACATTAATTATGTTCATTAGATGTTATATTATCATTCTTGAGATTTTTGAGCCATGGGGCTCCTAGTTGAGCCATGGTTTGAAGGTGTTTTCATCAAAGGTATTTTAGGGTTTACCCCTTCATGGATGAGCTACTTTTAGTAGCTATCAACTAATGAATTATGTGATTGTCTGGGAATTTAGACAAAGGAAATCTAATCATGTCAATAGGGATGGCGTGGGAGCTTCTTGTGTGTGTTCTTGTATATTCTTAATAATTTAAGGCCATAGACACATGGGGAGCTACTTTTACACCTCATTGTTGCTTCTATCCATATCCATGGACTATATTTACCCCTTCCTTGCCCAAATATGAAAATATGCTTGATTTCTCTTTCCTATAACCTGGAGAAATGAATCCACTCTGTTTTGATTCGGAACCAACTGCTCTAAGGTAGAAGACAACCCCTTTTTGGAAAAGAAGGTCTCCTAGAGCTCCATATCTAGCCCTACCTAGGGTTTCCAAGGTCATCTTCTAGGGAATTCGACCAAGGCAAGTTGTTTTCTTCCATCCTTCTCCATTTCTCTTGCTCTTATCCTTCCTTAGACCTTCCTCCAGGTCGGAACCCTGCTTCTCCATGGTGAAAGTGGCTCTGGAACTCAAAAATCTATCCTTCTTGTTTCTTTTTCTAGGGTTTTGCTTCCTTGTGGAGAGAAGTGCTTATTTGGTCAAGTTCAGATCTGAATCCAAGGTTTTCTTTCCCTATTTTCTCAAGATTCTTTCTGTTTGGGATCTGACATACTCTATTGAGGTGAGTTATATAATATTCTTCACTTATATTGCTTACTAGAAGCTTGTTAGTTCATGTTTATGCCTTAATGTGTTGATTTAAGAATAGAGAAACCATGCTTGTTTAGAATTGTGAATTTTTGTGGTGTTCCCTATTTTTTTCCAGTTCTATATGAACTTGTAAACATGTGTACAACCTTTCTAAGGTGTAACATGATCTGTGATAGGTTGATAGAATCAACCTATGGTGCTAAGAACAAAATAATTGATGGTTCAAATTAGGGTTTTCAAGCTATTTCCTTCTCTATCACACAACCGATGGACATACCATTCAACAACCAATGGTGTTCTATCTTGGCAACTGATGTTTATAATCAAGGGTGTCAAATATATGGTGAAAACCTATGGTCACCCCCTTATGTCAAGTTCTTACTCAATTATACGTTTAATTATATCCACTAAGTATTCTAATGATGTTATCAACCGATGATGCTATTGGCTTAATATTTGATGGTGTTAACTAAATGTATTACTGATGTAGCAAACAATGGTGACCTAATGATCACAATTAATGGTGGATCAGGTCATCACCATATATGATGAATTAGGAATGTAATTGTAGATTTGACTAAACCTTAAACCAATGGTTCATTGGTTCAATTGATTTAATGGTTAGACTTATACTTTAATTGATAACCTTGAACAATGAACCTGATCCAATGAATAATATTGAATGCTTCAACATCCAATGGATTAGAATAAATCACATGGTATTATATGTGGTTCCTAGTGAATATAATTCAATGGTTCAATACCTTTAATTTGTAGTCTTACCTTTGCCATTATATAGTTATATTTGATAAATCACTATAATAAGTGGATGTGTAACTCCCATGTGATCTAGCTTGTTATACCTAAGCTTAATATATTTATATGACATTGATTGGTTATAATCAGACCTTTTGAATGATTAATGTGATAATGAATTACACTCTTATTGTGTTGAAACCACATTGTTGTACTATTTCAATATCAAAGTGCCTTGCCATGTTAATATCTATGGACACATATGCGCTAATGATCTTTGGAGCCTTGTTTAAGGAAAGTAATGATGATGATAACCTTACTATGAATAATGTGATGGTCTTAATGACCTTTGGGCATGTTTGAAGCCATGATTAAGGTGAAATCCTCTTCATGTTCCAATAAGGGTTAAAACCCTAGAACTTGTGATAAGATGTTGACATCTTGTAAAAGTATGATGATAAGTGTGGTCCATTAATTTGCAATGAATGATAGCATGTGGTAATGTGATTAAGATTTATATCTCAAATGTTTTATATATTTTGAAGTTGTTATACCTATACTCTTGTTAGAACAAAATTAGGGTTTGAATATCCATTTGTATGATTTTGCCTTAATTCACCCAATAGGCATAACTAATTATGTGAAACTCTAATCATGTACTGCCCTGTGCCATAGATCTATCTTAGTGTTAGAAATTGCCAGATACTGAAATGAGTATTCCTAAGGGATACTTGGAGCGCATACTGATGAGTATGTGGGTTGCTTGTCATCCTAAATTCAAGTGTTAGGGAGGATGACAGTGGTCATACCTATCCCTCAGTTTGAGAATGGTTGTGGTCATGTCTTGGTGATTATATATATGATGATGAGATTGGAGGACAACTGTGGTTGTACCTCAGATCGTAGGGTATGCGTGCCTACCTCCTTTCACTAGTGTCGTGACCTATACTAAGGACAGATTAGGATGTTAGCAACTTGACCTTAGGTATCGTTGTGGCTGACCCGTACTGACTGGGGGTGGAGAATATCTTAGGATTCTGACTCTTCCTAGATCTTGTATGGCACTGATTTTGACTTAGTAGTGGTTAGTTGGGACTTGAGTGGTATTTCTCAAATTTCTTAGGGAAATGTAATAAAAGAAGTGATATTAGAAGTGTAGTATACTGACTATGGTTAAATACATCTCACATTGTTTGATTAGTCTTTAACTTGTCTTCATACTATTCAGTGTTTACAAGATGATATCATATGACCTTTGGGTAATTATACTTCTTGTCAAGTTAATTTGCTTAATGGCTTAGTATGCTTAACCTATTCAATCTGCTTAAATTGCTTATTCATTACTGTATCTGCTCAATTCATTTACTGTCAATCAATATGTTATAATCAATATATGTTGGAGAGAGTTATATCTCTCGCTGGGACTGGGTCTCACCCGTGGGTCACCACACAAAATTTTTAGGTGGTTGTGGGAAAAGAGGTCGAGGTCACACTATGGAAGAGAACCAACCTGGTGATCAATAGTTTCAGAAGGTTGATTTGTTTTAGATGTTAGTAGTAGAGTCCTAGTGTCATCCTTGTACTCTCAGGTCTGGGTATGGGATGTGTTTTCTAGATGATATACTTGTATCAAAATGAGATTTTGATAGTATGCCAATGTTTGTAAATATATGGCATGTACATGTGAAATATCTTTTGTATACAGGATGTGACTAAGGTCTTTGGAACCATATGTAAATACTCGTTACAGTATATGAGAATGGAATGATGGACCTTTCGTAAATGTTCTAGAGTTTATTTACATTGTTGGAATCGATTTTAATTATTCTGCATTTTTGACTATGTGATAAATTAGAAGTTGATCATGTTTTGTGTTTTTAGTAATCTCGTTTAGCATGATGAGGTGTCACAGTTAAGTTGGTATCAGATCTCTAGGTTTACTGAGTCTACATGGACATAGCACTTAGGTTTGAGTCTGTTCTTATGTATCCAACATATCTGATCATTGTTTCTGCTTATGTAGATATGTCTGGATGACATGAAGAACATGTTGAGAGTAGCTATGTAGCACCTGGAGGAGGTGTTGGGAGGCAGGCACGTGATGAGAGAGTGCCAGAAGTAGGGCTAGAGCAGCCCACAATGCCTCATCTAGACCCGACAATGATGTCCAATCATGAGTTTCAACATATGTTTAAATAGATGATGGCCACAATTACACATATTGCTGACAGAGTGCCAACACCTCAAGCTAGGGCAACCACCTTCAATGTGGAGTCCCAAGGTGTCGGGAAGACATTTGAATGTATTAGACGTGTTGGGGCGATTGAATATGCAGGTACTTCTGATCCAGCAGACGTTGACATGTGGTTGACTGAGCTGGAAAAGGCATTCAAAATCCTAAACATCATTGAAGAAGACAAAGTTAATCATGCAATATACTTGTTGAAGGCTAGTGCTGGCCACTGGTGGGCCATAGAAGAGGTGAAAAGGCCAGCAGTTGTGATAGGATGGGAGGAGTTTCAGAGGGAATTTATTAGCCGATATTTTCCAGAGACCTACCTAGATGAGAAAATTTCTCAGTTCGAGAAGATTCGTCAGGGAGCTATGACAATCATTGAGTATGAATCAAATTTTATGGAATTTCTGAGGTTTTGCCCGCACATGGCAGCAACAGACAAGGAAAGGATCCAGAGATTTGAGAAGGGCCTGAGTACGGAGTTGACTACTACAACATCATCCTTGGAGAATAGGGAAAGGTTTTCCACCTTTGTGGAATCTGTCAGGAGGATTGAGAGGTCTACCATAGAGAAGCGTGAAGCTAATGCTAAGAAGCGATCTATGCAGTTTCAAGGGAAATCATCTAAAGGCTTTAAGAAGCCAAGGTTTTTCCCACCTCCGTTGCAACCAAGGTCAACCTTCACTGAACCAAGATCACATGAACTATCACAATGGTCCCCGAGTAGGGGTAGAGGTCCCATGTTTCCACCAACAGGAGGCCGCAGTTCATCATCAATCTCAGTTATAGAGCCCTTTAGACCACATAGTGATAACTAAGTCTTTCATCAATGTGGACAGACAGGGCATATTAGATGGAATTACCCTATAAAGTGGAGGAGGTGACTCAGTAGCCAAGGCAGAATCAACAGGGATCACAACAATGACAATTTGATACTGGTAATGGCAGAGTATGTGGTCAGGCATCCCATGTAGGATCCTCAGGACAGGCGAGCAGAGGACGTGGATGGTAGCAGGCGACAACTAGGTTCTATGTCATGACCCAACTAGAAGTAGTGGTCAATCTATGAATTGTGACAGGTCAGATGGAGTTATTTCATTCTAATATGTCTGCTTCTTGTTTCGTATCCGTGTTAGTAGACTCCGGTGCGACACACTCTTTTAATACTAGAGAGGTGATATATAGTCATTATCTACCTATTAGTATTAGATCTGATAGCCTATGGCTAGAGACTCCTTTGGTTGATTCCGTCAAGTTGCGGGAAGTGTGCCCTTCTTGTGATCTTTCTTTCTCTAGACACAACATTCAAATGGAACTTTTGCCACTTGACATGTATGGTTTTGATGTAATCCTAGGAATGGATACCTTGGAAAAATACAAGGTAGTCTTGGACTATAGTACTAAGGTGGCGACGTTCCATGATGGAGATATTCAGTGGTTTTTGTAGGGTGATAGGAAGATTCTTCCTACATGTTTGATGTCAGCTATGACATCTGAGCGGTTGATGATACAAGGATGTGAGGCTTTCTTAAATCATGTTCTGGATACCAAGGTGGTAGGTCATATTAACTAGGAGGTACTAGTGGTGCAAATATTTGAGGATGTCTTTCCTGAGGAATTTCCTAGCATACCCCCTCCTAGAGAGATTGAGTTTGAGATCAATCTTGTTCCTGGAACACAACCCATAACCCAGTCAGCATACAAAATGGCACCGGTAGAGATGCATGAGTCAAAGAAATAGTTACAAGAACTGTTAGAGAAGGGTTTTATCAGACCAAGCACTTCTCCTTGGGGTGCTCCCGTGTTGTTTGTTAAAAAGAAGGATGGTTCAATGAGGTTGTGTATAGACTATAGACAGTTGAACAAGATGACAATAAAGAATAAGTATCCTTTATCGAGGATTGATGATCTTTTTGATCAGTTGAGAGGTGCCACTATGTTTTCAAATATAGACCTAAGGTTAGGTTACCATCAGTTGAGAATTAAGGCTGATGTCATACCCAAGTCAGCTTTTAGGACTAGGTATGGTCATTATGAGTTTGTGGTTATAACGTTTGGGCTCACCAATGCACCTGCAGCTTTTATGGATCTAATAAATAGGGTTTTTAGACCTTATCTTGATCAATGTGTGGTCATGTTCATAAATGATATCCTGAAATACTCCAAGGACAGTCAACATCATGAGAAACACCTTCGCCAGACATTGACTTTGTTGAGACAACATCAACTATATGCAAAGTTCAACAAGTGTGAATTCTGGTTATCTGAAGTGTCTTTTCTGGGCCATGTTATATCTGAAAAAGGTGTTTGTGTTGATCCCAAGTAAGTGGAATATGTACTAGAATGGGAACAACCAAAGACACTGATAGAGATCCATAGTTTCCTAGGTCTGGTAGGTTATTACAGAAGGTTCATCAAAGATTTCAGTTCTATAGTGTTACCCCTCACTAGGATAACCAGGAAGGATGTTCCTTTTTCTTGGAATGACAAGTGTCAACATTCTTTCCAGCTTTTGAAAGAAAAGTTGACTAGTGCACCGATGTTAGTACTGCTAGAGCAAGGAAAAGGTTATATTGTCTTTTGTGATGCTTGAAAGAATGGGTTGGGATGTGTGTTGATGCAGGATAAAAATGTGATTTCTTTTGCTTCATGATGGCTTAAGAAACATGTGGATAATTACCCAACACATGATCTGGAGCTTGCAGTGGTGGTTCATGCTTTAAAGTTCTGGAGACATTATCTTTATGGAGAAAAGTGTTAGGTCTTCACTGACCACAAGAATCTATAGAATATCTTCTCAAAATAGGAGTTGAATATGAGGCAGAGGAGATGGATGGAGCTGATTAAGGATTATGATTGCATAATAGACTACCATCCAGGAAAAGAAAATGTGGTAGTTGATGCATTGAGTAGAAAGTCATCTTCATTATCAATGGTAGATAATGCACAATTAAATTCCTTGATGTGCCATAAGTGAGATATGCTAGTGTCTCTTCACCAGATGAATGTATAGCTAGAAGTTTCCTTGCTGGTATGATTATTGGCACAATTACAAGTGAAACCTACCTTGAGACAGTAGATTCATGATGCACAACAGAATGATATTGTGATACAAAATATCCAATCATGGATTGGCAGTGAAAAGTATGATGACTTTTATGAGGAAAATGATGGTACAGTTTGTTACCACAATAGGATAGTAGTTCCTGATGTTGATGGGTTGAGGAAGATGGTACCTGAGGAGGCTCACTCCTCCATGTATGCAATGAATCCAGGAAGTACTAAGATGTACCGAAACTTGAAAGACATGTATTGGTGGCCAGGTCTAAAGCGTGATGTGGCCGAGTTCATTGCCAAATGTCTAGTTTGTCAGCAGGTGAAGGCTCAACAACAGAAGCCTACAGGGACATTACAACCCTTGGCAATACCACAGTGGAAATGTGATGATATTACTATGGACTTTGTGGTTGGTCTTCCTAGGACAGCCAAATGTCATGATTCTATATGGGTGATAGTAGATTGATTGACTAAGTAAGCTCATTTTTTGCCAGTTAAGATGACATTTATAGTAGAGAAATTGGCACAAATATATGTTGATGAGATAGTCTGTCTACATGGCATTCAAGTGACTATAGTTTCTGATAGAGGTTCATAGTTTACAAGTCATTTTTGGGAGCGTTTGCATTTATCAATGGGAACACAACTGAGATTCATCACAACTTTTCATTTGCAGACTGATGGCCAGTCTAAAAGGACTATTTAGACTTTAGAGGATCTCTTAAGGGCATGTGTGTTGTAATTTCTTCATAGTTGGGATGTACATCTGACTTTGATAGAGTTTGCATACAACAATATCTATCAAAGAAGCATAGATATGGCTCCTTATGAGGCTCTATATGGGAGACGATGCCATTCTCCTCTTTGCTGGTATGAGATAGGTGAATATCAACTTTTGGGTCCTGAGCTAGTACAACAGACTATAGAAAAGATTAAAGTGATACAACAATAGTTGAAAGTAGCCCATGACTGGTAGAAATCTTATGCAGATAACCGACACAGACCACTTGAGTTCCAAGTAGGATATAGAGTATATCTTGAGGTTTCTCCTTGGAAAGGTGTGCTGAGGTTTGGAAAGAAGGGTAAGTTGGCTCCCAGATTTATGGGACCATACCTTATCCTAGATTGTGTTGGAAAGGTAGCATATAAGTTGGAGCTACCACCAGATCTACATAGATTTCATAATGTCTTTCACATCTCTATGTTGAGGAAATGCCATCCAGATACTGACCAGACAATCCAACCAGTAGAGGTTGAGTTAGATGAGGATATCTCCTATGTTGAGGGTTCTGTGTTGATCCTGGATAGAAGGGTGAAAAAGCTGAAGAGAAAAAATATAATACTAGTGAATGTTTTATGGAATCACCATGGCATAGAGGAATCCACATGGGAACTAGAGAATGAGATGCGTAGAAAATACCCATTGCTTTTTGCAAAGGATTTCGTAGTGAAATCCTTGTTAGGGGTTTACAGTTGTAAGGCCCCTGAACTTGTTTAATGAGCTGAATGAGCTTAATTACCATAATTGAATGCTTATAACCCTAATATAACAATTTTATATGTTTTAAATCATAATACAAGCTTAAGTTTCAAATTTGGTCCAATTTGGACATTGTTTGATCAAGTTATGCAATTTTCTGTACATTTTGGACTTTTGTACAATGTACCCAATTGAGGGGATTTCTTTGCAATTTTTTCACATAAATTATGTTACTTATATGTTATATTATCATTCTTGAGATTTTTGAGCCATGTGGCTCCTAGTTGATCCATGGTTTGAAGGTGTTTTCATCAAAGGTATTTTTGGGTTTACCCCTCCATGGATGAGCTACTTTTAGTAGCTATCAACTAATGAATTATGTGATTGGCTGAAAGTTTCAACAAAGGAAAGCTAAGAAGGTCAATAGGGACGGTGGGGGAGCTTTTTGTGTGTGTGATTGTATATTCTTAATAATTTAAGTCCATAGACACATAGGGAAGCTACTTTTACACCTCATGCTTGCTTCTATCCTTATCCATGGGCAATATTTACCCCTTCCTTGCGCAAGTATGAAACTATGCTTGATTTCTATTTCCTCTAACCTAGAGAAACGAATCCACTCTGGTTTTCTGCAGAACCAACTTCTCTAAGGTAGAGGACAACCCCTTTTTGGAGAAGAAGGTCTCCTAGAGTTCCATCTAGCCCTGCCTAGGGTTTCCAAGGTCACCTTCTAGGGAATTTGACCAAGGAAAGTTGTTTTATTCCTTCCTTCTCCATTTTTATTGCTCTTCGTCTTCCTTAAACCTTCCTCCAGGTCGGAACCCTACTTCTCCATGGTGAAAGTGGCTCTAGAACTCAAAAATCTATCCTTCATGTTTCTTTTTCTAGGGTTTTTCTTCCTTGTGGAGAGAAGTGCTTATTTGGTCAAGTTCAGATCTGAATCCAAGGTTTTCTTGCCCTATTTTCTCAAGATTATTTCTATTTGGGATCTGAACTACTCTAAAGAGGCGAGTTATATAACATTATTCCTTATATTACTTACTAGAAGCTTGTTAGTTCATGTTTATGCCTTAATGTGTTGATTTAAGCATAGAGAAACCATGCTTGTTTAGAATTACAAATTTTTGTGGTGTTCCCTTTTTTGTTCCAGTTCTATATGAACTTGTAAACATGTGTACAACATTTATAAGGTGTAAC
Source organism: Alisma plantago-aquatica (assembly GCA_963693085.1). Taxonomy (NCBI): domain Eukaryota; kingdom Viridiplantae; phylum Streptophyta; class Magnoliopsida; order Alismatales; family Alismataceae; genus Alisma; species Alisma plantago-aquatica. Next base: position 245,828,094 of record OY856409.1, read on the forward strand.
ATGATCTAGTACAGGTTGATAGCATCAACCTATGGTGCTAAGCACAAAATAATTGATGGTTCAAATTAGGGTTTTCAAGCTATTTCCTTCTCTATCACACAACCAATGGACATACCATTCAACAACCAATGGTGTTGCTATCCTGGCAACTGATGTTCATGATCAAGGGTGTCCAATTTATGGTGACAACCTATGGTCACCCCTTAGGTTAGGTTTTGACTCAATTAGACTTTTAATTATCATCCACTAAGTATTCTAATGATGTTATCAATCGATGATGATATTGGCTTAATATTTGATGGTGTTAACTGAATGTATTACTGATCTAGAAACCAATGGTGACCTAATGATCACAATTAATGGTGGATCAGGTCATCACCATATATGATGAATTAGGAATTTAATTGTAGATTTGACTAAACCTTAAACTAATGGTTCCTTGGTTCAATTGATTTAATGGTTAGACTTATACTTCAATTGATAACCTTGAACAATGAACCAAATCCAATGAATAATATTGGATGCTTCTACATCCAATGGATTAGAATAAATCACACGGTATTATATGTGGTTCCTAGTAAATATAATTCAATGGTTCAATACCATTAATTTTTAGTCTTACCTTTGCCATTATATAGATATATTTGATAAATCACTATAACAAGTGGATGCTTAACTCCCATGTGATCTATCTTGTTATACCCAACCTTAATGTAATTATATGATGTTGATTGGTTATAATAAGACCTCTTGAATGATTAATGTGACAATAAATTACACTCTTCTAGTGTTGAATCCACATTGTAGTACTATTTCAATATCATAGTGCCTTGCCATGTTAATATCTATGGACACATATGTGCTAATCATTTTTTAGCCTTGTTTAAGGCATGGAATGATGATGATAATCTTACTATGAATAATGTGATGGTCTTAATGACCTTTGGGCATGTTTGAAGCCATGATTGAGGTGGAATCCTCTTCATTTTCCAATAAGGGTTAAAACCGTGGAACTTGTGATAAGATGTTGGTATCTTGTAAACGTATGATGATGAGTGTGGTCCACTAATTTGCAATGAATGATAGCATGTGGTAATGTGATTACTATTTATATCTCAAATGTTTTATATATTTTGAAATTGTTATACTAATACTCTTGTTAGAAAAGAATTAGGGTTGGAATGTCCATTTGTATGATTTAGCCTTAATTCACCTGATTGGCATAACTAATTAAGTTAAACTCTAATCATGTAGTGCCATGTTCCATAGATCTATCCGAGTGTCAGAAATTGCCAAATAGTGAAATGAGTATTCCTAAGGGATACTTGGAGTGCATACTGATGATTAAGTGGGGTGTTTGTCATCATGAATTCAAGTGTTAGGAAGGATGATAGTGGTCATACCTAGCCCTTAGTTTATGAACGGTTGCGGTCATGTCTCAGTGATTATATATATATATATATATGATGAGATTGGAGGATAACTGTGGTTGTACCTCGGATGGTAGGGTATGCATACCTTCCTCCTTTTACTAGTTTCGTGACTTGTACCAAGGACGGACTAGACTGTTAGCAACTTGACCTTATGTGTCACCATGGTGGACCCATACTAACCGGGGGCAGAGAAGATCTTAGGAGTCCGGCTCTTCCTAAATCTTGTATGGCACTAATTTTGACTTAGTAGTGGTCGGTTGGGACTTGAGTGGTATTTCTCAAATCCCTCAAGGCAATGTAATAAAAGAAGTGATATAAGTTGTGTAGTATACTGATTGTGGTTAAATACGTCTCGCATTGTTTGATTAGTCTTTAACTTGTCTTTATACTATTCAGTGTTTACAAGATGATATCATATGACCTTTGAGTAATTATACTTCTTGTCAAGTTAATTTTCTTAATGGCTTAGTATGCTTAACCTATGCAATCTTGTTAAATTGCTTATTCATTATTGTATCTTCTCAGTTCATTTACTATCAATCAATATGTTATAATCAATATATGTTGGAGAGAATTATATCTCTCGCTGGGACTGGGTCTCACTTGTGGGTCGCCACACAAATTTTTTTTAGGTGGTCGCAGGCAACGAGGTCGATGTCACACTATGGAAGAGAACCAACCTAGTGATTAATAGATTCAGAAGGTTGGTTACTTGTAAATGTTAGTAGTAGAGTCCTAGTGTCGTCCCTGTACTCTCTGGTCTGGGTATGGGATGTGTTTTCTAAATGATATACTTGTATCAACACGAGATTTTGGTAGTATGCCATTGTTTGTAAATATATGGCATGTACATGTGAAATATCTTTTGTATACAGGATGTGACTAAGGTCTTTGGACCCATATGTAAATACTCATTACAGTATATGAGAATGGAATGATGGACCTTTTGTAAATGTTCTAGAGTTTATTTACATTATTGGAATCAGTTTTAATTATTCTGCATTTTTGACTATGTGATAAATTAGTAGTTGATCGTGTTTTGTGCTTTGAGTAATCTCGTTTAGCATGATGATGTGTCACACCTTTCATCAAATTTAAGAAAGAATCAGTATTGCAAATATGGGGTTCCAACAATCAATCACAAGGAATCTATAGAGTCATCAGTCTGTGCTTGGATTTTGATGGTTGGATCCAAATTCAATATTCCACGATTGAGGCCAATCTACTTGATTCTTAGTATCCATGAGAATTGAATTGGAGATAGGCTCCTTGGCACTGAGGATTTTTAGGTTGGCGATGGAGCTCCCATAGATATACTTGTCGGAGTTGCAGGTCATGCCAGATTGAGAGAAACCACGAGTAATTGTGATGGTAGCAAGGGAATTCATGGCAAAGGAGTGGGGAGCAGTGGCATTTCTTATCAGCTTAATCCCGGTCCCTTCTATCTTCCATGGTCAAAGTCTAAAGTATCCATAGTTTTAGTCGACTGGAGCAGGAGTTTATATCTGGGAGGTATCTTTGTACCCAGAGGCAAGGTAGCGGTCATGGTCTTACAAATCGTCATTGTCCATAGATGGGAGGGGGCGGCGACATCTGTGTTTTAGGTTGCCACTTCAATTGTAGTTTGAAGGTGAAGAAATTCGAGCAGAATGTCCTCATTTGTAGATTAATGTTCAATATGCAGTTGGTATCAGATCATACCCAGTGCATATACAAATTCAATGGGACAAATTTTCTGCAACACGGTCAAGAATTGATCGAGATCTGAATGGCCGGTCTCCCCTACCCAGTGGCTATTCTATCCTTCCGATCCAAGGTAGATGATGACCCTACTGCCATTGGATCCTCCTCTAATGGTGTGTGGGACACTCTTGCTTTCTATGTGGGTAGGGGATACTGGCTACCTTGATATCGGTAAATTCTTAACCGTTTTGCATGAAATTTGTCCCATTGAATTCATATATGCAAACCACTATTGATCCATGAGTTTTTCACACCAAATCAAGAGTTTTCCCAAATCTTCTAGCCCCTTCTTGGGTGGTGGTCGCCATGGCCAAGTTGGGCCTAAATAAACCCTAACCCTAGATCCAACCACTTAAACCCTATTAAAACATACCTCTCGACACCAAATCAATGACGCAAAGTCTTTGCCCTACTTTATGTGCCACAGAAACAACATTTACCCTCCTTTGGATCATCAAACTCCACCTCCTAACCCTTGGGCCCCGCTGATTCCATCCATCTCCCTCTCATGCTCATTTCCTATTCTAAGACCCTAGGTGACTCTGTCGGATCATGCAGCCAATTCACATGCTTCTTCACACTCCATTCCTTGCTTCTCATGTTCTCCGATGAGGAGTTCCAGAGCACGTATAAGAGACGAATGGACTCCTGTGCCCCATTCACGAAATGGGCACTCAGAGTGGAAAGCTTACTTCTGACCAAGCCAGAGTGGTGGGCAACTACGGGCCAAACAATGCCACTGACCCCTGACCCAGCCAATCACCAAACATGCCCAAGCTGAATATGAAGTTATTTGCCCACTTAAATGGAATGTACTATTGTTTTGATCATAGATCATGCTAGGATGATCCAAATTACATAAGTAAGTAGTTAATTTTTATCAGATTATCGAGATGAATCTAATGGGAATATTTTCAAAATCGAATTCCAATTATAACTCTATGAACATAGTAAATCTGATTTGCTCCACTTTCTACAATGTTTATTTGATCTAACATCAAGATTATGATTCTATATTTATGGACCCATCATGTTCTATAATATTGGATATATTACAACCTAGATCTAGTCAAAATAATATCAGACTCCCTCTTATATCTATATTAAACTTTTGCTCATGAAATCCGAAAATTACACTCTAATCTACTGTCATGAAACCATTCTTACCCCAATTCCAATCCAACTGCATAGACAGTGGTAAAAGGATTGAAGTTTTTGTTTTTGAGTGGCCCAAAAAAGATCTCACACACTAGCATATACAATAAGAAATAATAACTCACATAACAAGCTATTTAAAAAACTAACCAACTCAAATTATGATTTTGGAAAATTTTTCCTTGTCATCAAAGTTCGTCAAGAGTAGAAGAGACCTAGTCAATTCCTCATAATGATCCAGTTAGATTGCCTAAAATTAGGTAAATCGAGGCACAATCAATGCAAATGCATCAATATGCTTTGAAAAGAATAGATATTGAAGAATTGAAAACATTTATAGCAAAATATAGTACTTGGAAGGACTTATAAGAAAAATAATCATCAAATTTTCCAAACAAACATTTATCTTACAAGATTTTATTACAAGTTTCCCATTATTCTAATATCGAGAAGAATGCTTATATATTTATGTGGCTCCATTATCCCAACAAGATGGGGGAGGCCACATGGCTCCTTCTCTCCATATGATGTAGGAATTCAATTGACACGTACGAGTTTCAGATCAATCAACATGCATAAATTCTACCCTCTGAGTGAGGAGGTCGCTTGTACTCAATATCAACAAGTATTACTAGCAGTCATAATAGGCAATATAATTTACGTTTTCAAGTTTTTTTGTAAACTATAATATAGAAAATCAGAAGACTAATCAGTAGGGAACAGTAGCTCAAACAATTACATAGCTATGATTTTCAAGAGGTACATACAAATATCTATTCAAGAAGGAATTAATATAAAAACGTACATTCCTAGTTGATATTAGAGTATGGAGTCCAAGAAATTATAGATCAACCCCTTGAGTTAGATCCTAGATCAACAAGATTGGATAAATGGTCAAGATCATGATGTTTAGATGATCATGTTTCAATATTCAAGATTTGGGGTTACTCATTCCTATTTAACCTTGGGGTTAGGTCATTCATTTATGATCAACAATTCAGAATCCATTCAGTTCCTTGAAATGTATGAAAACCATTATTCATAGTAATGACAGCCATATTAGTGTCCAACTAAGGACCATACGGATTATATATCAACTGATCCATATTATCCCTAACCATATTTGGAATAAAGGGAAAAGAAAGAATATGTACATCAGCCAAGAAAGTAATGGAGCCATGAAGTCAGTCAACTAAACACTTGAATTCAATGAGGATGGAGCTGATGTTATGTATGCACGGCTAGAAGATGACAATTTGGATGATGGTGCGTTGAATGTTGTCATCTAACTGAGTACTCAACCATCAAACAATAGTCAATGAAGTTGATTTGTTGGAATATATAGGGAGATTGCTCCGATGATAAAATCACTTACTTGAAATTTGACAAAGCAACTCACCAACTACATGTCATGAATATACTACATCCTAGATGCAGTGGGAACAAATCAAAATCTATCATCAAATACCTAGGATTCTCTGCATCTCACCAAGTGGAAGTTGTAGGATTCTTAGGTGGCATCTAGCTACTTTGGGAGGACCATCGATGCACAATATTCATCATCCTCTCTCACCAAAAATTCATTCACTATATTTTCGACCGTAGCTAGACTCTCACGTCCCTTTATTCCAGTCCTACTCTGACCAAAAGAAACTTATTATGGAAATGTGCAATGAGGATTTCCACTAACATCCATGGTCCATGGGCTGTAATGGGAGATTTCAACACCACACATAGAACATCACAAAAATGTGGAGGCAAGTCCTTTGATCATCGCTCTAGTGCCAAGTTCAATGACCTACTAACTATTTTTGGGCTTGATGACATTAAAGCATATAGACATTTCTACACCTTCAAGTCAGAAAACTTTCATGGGTAGCAAGATCGTGTAATCATTAATGAAGAATGGTTGGACAAAACAGTGAGACTGGTGTCTCGAACCTGCTAGATAAATACTTTGAGCATGACCCTATCTTTATTGCAAACAAGACAAAGGAGATACAACAATATAAAGTGACCTTTAAACAGATAGCCATCCAGAATCTTCACACTGACTTTCAACAACACTTCTAACAAAGTTGGGACAACAAGAAGACTTCTATTGAAGCCCTTGAAGCATTCCAACAAACTAATACTAAGTGAGATGCCAACACATTAACCAAAATAGAAAGAAAAAAGAATCAGATACTTCATGAACTCAATAAGACACAGGTATCTGCCCCTTCTTGTGAATGTCTTGTTGATATCTTCATGTTATTGTACTTTAGGAACAATTTCAACAAATTATTATCAGTGAAGAGGCTTCTTTGCAACAAAAAGCTCATATAAAGTGGCTCCACCTAGGGTGCAACAATTCAAGGTTCTTTAACACCTACATTAAGGCATGTCAAGATAGGAACAAAGTCACTCCTATCCAAAATGAGGAAAATGGGTGGACGCCTTTCTGTGAGGACATTAAATACCTCACTAGGAAAAATTGTCTTGAATTTGTTAACTACACAACAAGTAAGAGAGCCCCATTGTATACAAGAATACATAGGTGACTTCAACACAACCAATTTGACTAATTTACAACATATGGATGCAATTCCTACCACTGAAGATATTTGAGAAATGGTCTTCTCAATGGCACCTACTAAAGCACCAGGTCCTGACGATGTTTATTATGAGTTCCTACACAATAATTGACATAAAAATTTCCCATATATGACTACTATTATTAGGGGAATCTTCCAATCTAGGTATAATGACAGTTAGATTGCAACTATATGGTACTTGTTCTAAAAGTATAAGTTTCACAATTCTGCAATGATCTCATATTGATTTCACTCAAAAACTTTTAGTTCTAAATCATCTTAAAATCCTAGTCAAATGGATCAATGCATCTCTTAAAAACTGGTTTGCACCTATGTAGTCAATCATTATTCTAGGATGCAAGATCTACAACAACATCTTACTGGTCCAAGAATTAATACATTCTATGAGACATAAGAAGGAGAAAAGTCAGTGCATGGTGATTAAAATTGGCCTATCCAAGGCATTTGACCATATGGAATGGGATTTCATCCATGACACATTGTTAAAACTTAGACTACCTAAAAAAGTAACCACTCTCATTAAAAATATTATATCACAAGGAGATACCTATATACTTTGGGAAGAAAATCCATTGTCTACCGACAAAGCAACTCAAAGATTGCACCAAGGAGACTACATATTCATCCAACTTTTTGTATATTCTTATTATTTATTTTCATTAGACTTTATCTCTCTTTTAGTAATTTTTGGATTAAATTGGAATTTACCCATTTCTTTATTTACTTCTGCAATGACTTACCCACTTTCCCAATCTTTGTAGGGTTTTTTCTCCAAAGTTAATTCTCATCTTCTGATCCAGTGAGACAGCCGTCTCACTGAACCCAAATGGTCGATTCACTCCCTGAAAAACCCTCAATTTAGAGCCAAACAACCACCTTAGCCTCAGCTCAATCAGCTAACTTTGCACGCCAAACTGTCATATTGCTTTAGCGAGTCGATCATTTCATGGAGCCAGGTGACCATCCGAGCAAGCCTAGACAGCGAGGTCGACTTGACCTAGAATCACATCAAAATGCAAGCACGTCACCACTTTATTAGGGTTCCAACCCTTTGATTTCAAGCACAACAGTGAAAAATGGGGTTCTCAATTTACCTAAATGACCATTTTGTGGTTTTACTTCGAGACCAAGAAATAAAAGCAAGGGTACCACTAGTCACTCGACTAGAGTTCTGTCATTACTCCAAAGCCATGCCATGTTTCTACTGAAAGGGGTGTCTCATAGATCCCAGACGACCATCTGGGACTTTGCTTTGAGCACAAGTCTTCTCTCAAACGGCGCCGCCGCAACCCTCTTTATGGCTTCATCCGAATGTTCTAGAACCATGCCAAGTCATCACCAAATGAATGTTTCACCTAGCGAGATAGTTGATTCGTGGTGCAAGAATAGTGCATTTTAGTAGTTACCACTCCTTTCTTTCTCAACCCTCTTTTAGGGTTTTCCACCCCTCCTTCCCCTATAAAAGGAGGGGGGACTCCACTAAAAAATGGTCCCAAATTTTGTACTTGTTTTGTAGTGAGACTCTATCAATTTCCATTCTAGTTTAATTTTTAAATTCAAGCAATAAAGTTAGTTCCTTTCTTCTTCATCTCGATCTCTTTTATTGTCATTCTTTCTTCTCACTTTTCTTCTTCAAGTGAGAGATAATGAAATTAAGCCATTTAATTTTCACCACCTTGGTCTCTTCAGATATTCCAGAATTGTGGTCTATGGCTTTCTATCTTTCTCTCCTTATTTCTCCCTTCCTCGCTATGACTATTGAGTAGTCTCTTTGTCAAGGCAACAGGAATAGCCCCTTGGCCACTATGTTGATTGAATTTAGTTTATATGATTTTTCTCTATATGGATGGCTTTTGGTTTAAAGAATCGCCAATTTAAACAAAGTGATCTCTCATTTTCATCATGAGTTAATTTTGGAGGATGCAACTGTGGAACCCAGAATTTAGAATGACTAAACTAGTTGGATGGGGATTTGGATGCGGCTGTGAAAAAATCCCCATCAAGATGACAAACTATGAAGCATGAATGCTAGGACCAATGGGTTCACGTGGAGTTTTCCCTTTGTGTTTTGTTTACGAATGATTCACATACCCGCTTCTAGTCTTTAATAATCGTGTATTTTTTATTTGATCTTCACTTTGGCTAAGGTGGTGAAAACCCCTAAGCCTTGATGTTTTACCCATCTAATAAAAATTGTTTCCTTCAATGTTCATTTTAATCACTTCCTTTTTAATTATTGAAATATTGTTCTATTCTTACATAATTTTTTATTTTGTACTAACCATCTTCTTCCTTTAGTTTCTTGCTTAGTTTAATCTTTCCATTCCCTTGCTTAATGAAATTTATTCTTCTTAGACTTTAGTTTCTTGTATGAGTTTAATAAACCCCCCATAAAATCATATTTTACTTTCTTTCAATCATTCAAAAATACCAATAAGAAATAATTTCAAAACTATCAAGATTAAAAGAAAATGAATATTAAAAACATTGTCCTATGGGATTGACCCTTCTATACTAGCCTTAACTGGAAAGTAAAACATGATTAAACTCTAGGATAATTATTCTAGTGAGTTGGTGTACAAACGATCATATTAATTTTTTCATCATTTCCAGGGACAATGGATCGTTTTCTCGAACCCCAAAACTTTTTTGAAAAAAAAACTTTTTTTATTTTTGATGTCTTTCGAGTAATATTCTAGAAGTACTATCTCCTCTTTCTGTTGAGTTTCTAATCCAGCTATACATTTTCTCTGCATTGGAATATATCTGGATAACTGTGCATGTGCCTCCCATTGAGCGATTCTAAGTAATATTTTGTAAGTGTTATATCCTCTTTCTTCTAAGTTTCCATTCTAGCAGTACATTTTTCTACACTCGAATATATCTGTATGATTGTGCATGCGCTGCCAATTTTTTATCTTAAGCCAGAGAAAACCTTCCATCACTTAAATCGAAAAAACAAACTTAGGATGGACAAAGAGAAAGTGGTCTGTAGGATTAAGAAGGCACTTGCCTCTCAAAGAGAACCTATGATGGTTGAACGTGCGACCCAAGAAGCCAATTTTCATGTAGCCTATATCGCTGAGCAAGAGGTTGTAGAAGCCACTCAGAGGGATGTCGAGAGACAAAACAATTAAACTATTTTTTACACTCTAAAAACGGGATATGCACAACACCTAGTTGTGCCACTCGTGATTACTACCCCCAATTTGAGTTCCACACTTAGTGGATCACCATGCTCCAAGCCAACCCTTTTTCTAAGAACAAGGGTGAAAGTTATCAAGATCACCTCCAACATTTCATGGACTTTAGTTCCTTGACCAAGATCCCAGGCGTCTCTAAAGATGACATTAGACTTAGGCTTTTCAAATACTCTCCCTCAAGACCAGCCAACAGTTGTTATATTGCCATGGAGAGTGAAACCCCCATTTCCACTTGGGATGCACTTCAAACAAAGTTCTTGGATAAGTACTTCCCTCCTTCCCTTACTTACAAGATCAGGGGACAAATCCTTCTCTTTTCAATGGACCTCGGAGAAACTTCAGGAGAAGCTTGGGAGAGATTTAGGGAACTCCTCCACTATTGCCCCCATTATGAAATATAACAATCTCAACTCATTGAGATATTTTACCGTGGTGTTGATCATGACACCAAGAAGTTCCTTGATTCCTCATATGGAGGAAATTTCATGTTTCAAAACCTAGGCAATGCATGGGAGGTGGTTAAAAGAGCCTCTAAGACCCAACCTAGATGAGAAGTTGGTGGGGTCCTCAATGTTTCTGAGGCTGAGGTAAACCCAGACATCCATATCACTGTTGAAGACCTTAAATTGATGTCCTTGAAAGAGGACCACTTGGAATCTTCTTTCAATGCATAAGAAAGGCAACCTCAACAAGTGAGGGTTGTTGAATCTCTATGTGGGATATGCCAAGGGTATGATCGTGCTATCCTCACATATCAATATCTCTACAACACTTCTATGCATCCTGATGTTGGTCAACAAGTGGAGGATCTTAACTCAATCCATAGTATCCTGGGCCAGGCTTATTATAACCCAAACCAAGCCAGAAACCATCTCGAATTTCAATATGGAAATCCTTTAGGATCTGAAAAATCATCTCAACTTCCCCTCCACAAAGACCTCCACAACCCCAAACTAACTATCGCCCACCACCTGGCTTTTCCTACTATAACAATCAAAGTAATTTTGGGAAACAAAGGATCTATAGGGGTAATACCCCAAATCATGGACCTTACCAAGGACAACAACATCAAAACCTTCGTCAACCACCACCACAATAGAATGTTCCCATTCATGTACCTGATGATAGGATATTTTCCTTAGATCAAATCATAACTTCACATTAGAAGTCCATAGATGCATAGTTTTCCTATCTTTTCTCCCAACAAAAACCCCATGCAAGTACCTTTGTTGGACAACCTGAGAACAACCCAAAACATCCTGAAAAACTTATGGTTGTCTCCACCCATTCAGGGAAGACTCATACTCCCCCTCTAGAGAAACCCACCATTATACCTTTGGACTTTGAGAATGATGAAATTATGGCCATCGCACCTCATCCTTCACCCACTCCTGTCATTCCCACTCCTTCCATCCCTGATCCTGTGGTACCACCTGTGGAAATGGATGATCCAAAAATTCCTATTTACAAACCTCGTCCACCTTTCTATGTCTACCTTAAGAAAACTACTCTTGATACTTGTTTTATGAAATTTAGGGAATCCATGAAAAAATTGCATGCAGATATCCCTTTTCTTGATGCCTTAGCTGCTATGTCGGCTTGGTCCAAGTACATCAAATCTCTCTTGACTAGGAAATACCACATCGATGAGCATGAGACAGTCAAGCTTGCTAGGACCACCTCCAATATCATTCAAAGTGAGATGCCTGAAAAGAAGAAAGACATTGGTTCCTTTGGGATCGGGTGCTACCTAGGTGATAATGATTGCAAGAAAGGTTATGCAGATTTGGGCATTAGTATTTCTATCATGCCCTATAGTCTTTGTAGGAGGTTAGGCTTTGTTGACATGCTTCCTACCACCATTACCATCCAATTGGTTGACTCATCCATGACAAACCCATGGGTATCATTCAACACATACATGTAATGGTTGGGAAAGATGCTTATGTCCCATGTGACTTTGTCATCATGGACATAAAGGAAGACTTAAGGTACCCCATCATATTTGGCCACCCCTTTTTGGTCACCACTCGTTGAATGATTGATGTTGAGGCCAGAACTATTTTCTTGCGCCTGGGAATAACAAATCCTAAAGTTTAGGGTCTTTGAAAGCATGCACAGACCAAGCCTCCATAAAGATCTCTATATCCTCAATTGTATTGAGAAGATGCAACAATTGAGACAAGAATGAGAACTAGTTGAGGATCCCCTCTAAAATGCCCTTGTGACCCCTATTGACTGTGGATTTGAAGATGAGCTATTGGAGCAATTTAGACATCATCTCAACACCTTTGAGGAGATCCAATAGGAAGATTTTGAAGATCTAAAAATGGTCTCTATTGTAGATGAAAAACCTAAAACTCCCAAGGCACCCAACATGAAACCCCTCCATGAAGGTCTTAAGTATGTCTTCTTTGATGAGCAAAAACTTTATCTTGTTATCATTAACTCCGATCTCACCCATGGGCAGGAAACCAAGTTGATGATTGAGCTTAGAAAGAGGAATTCTTCCTTAAGATACAAAATGGATGATTTGACAAGAATAGATAAAGCCATTTGCATGCATAAAATTCCTATGGTAGAAGAGTACAAACCTTCTAGAGACCCACAAAGGAAACCGAATCCTAATATGAAGGAGTTTGTCCGTCTAGAGGTTATCAAGATTTTGATTTTAGGAATCATCTACCCCATCTCTAACTCTCCCTGGGTTAGTCATGTTTAGGTTGTTCCCAAGAAATGGGGTACCACTATCGTGAAAAGTGATAATGATGAGCTAATTCCCACCCGTATTGTTATAGGGTGGGGGATTTGTATTGACTATAGAAAACTGAATAAGGCCACTAGGAAAGATCATTTCCCCCTTCCCTTTCTAGATCAAGTACTAAGTGCCTCATCCATCAATGATATTTTGTTATCTTGATGGCTATTCAGGTTTCTATCAAATTCCCATGCATCTGAACGACCAAGAGAAAATGACCATTATATGCCCATTTGACACTTATACATTCAGGAGAATGCTATTTGGGTTGTGCAATGCTTCAGCCACTTTTCAGCAGTGTATGTCCGCTATCTTTGTTGATTTGGTCGAGACCATTATGGAGGTGTTTATAGATGATTTCTCCATCTATGGAGATAGTTTTGACTCTTTCCTCCATCATTTATATCTTCTTTGGAAAAATGTAAGGAAGCACACTTGATCCTCAATTGGGAAAAGTGTCACTTTATGCTGACTGAAGGAATTGTCTCAGGCCATAGGGTGAGAAACCGTGGCATTGAATTGGATAGATCCAACATTTAGGTCATATCAAAACTTACATCCCCTACCTCTGTCAAGGATGTTCATTCCTTCCATGGGAACACATGTTTTTACATGCATTTCATCTGTGACTTTTCTAAAATTGCCAAACCCTTTCGTGTTTGATAAAGATTGCATGGATAGTTTTCTTTATTTGAAGGATGCCCTCATTACTACTCCCATTATTAGGGCCCCTGACTGGTCTTTATGTTTTGAGTAAATGTGTGATGTGAGTGATTATGCTGTTGGTGCTATTCCTAGACAACATGTTGATAAAAAGCACCATGTAATCTACTATACATCCAAAACTCTTGATGATGCCCCACAGAACTACACCATGACTAAAAAGGAAATTCTAGCCATAGTATATTCCTTTAACAAATTCCACTCATATTTTGTAGGGTCCAAAGTCATTGTTTACACAGACCATGCTATCGTTAGATATTTTATGACTATAAAGTATGCTAAGCCTCTCCTTCTTCATTGGGTTCTTTTACTTCAAGAATTTGACCTAGAAACTCTAAACAAAAAGGGTAGCGAGAATGTTGTTGTCGACCATCTCAGTCACCTTGATTTTTTCAATGATGATGGCATCCCCATAATTGACTCCCTTCCTGATGATAAATTGTAGAAAATGGAATACCAATTTCCTTGGTTTGTCGATTATGTGAATTTTATAGCCGCATGTGTGTTGCACCCTGAATACAAGGGACATTCTAATGCTAAATTTTTGCATGATGTGAAACAATATTATTGGGATGACCCATATCTTTTTAGATTGTGTTTAGATAGACTTTGCCACAGGTGTGTCACTAAAGAAGAGGCTCATGATACACTTGAACAATGCCATTATAGCCCCATGGGAGGGCACATGAGCTCTTAGAAAACTCCTAGAAAAGTTTTACAATCTAGTTTCTTCTAGATTACTCTTTTCAAAGACGCATATCATTTTGTCCTTGCATGTGATGAATGTCAAAGGACCAACAATATATCTAAGAGAGACCAAATGCCCATGGCTTCTTGCCAAGAGATTGAAATCTTCGACATAAGCAGACTAGAGTATATGGGCTCCTTTACTTCTTCTTGCGGGTACATATATATCTTGGTGGTTGTTAACTACATTTCCAAATGGGTCAAAGACATCCCCACCAAAACATGTGGTTCCAAACCCATGAATAAACTCTTGAAAGATATTATTTTTCCTCTATTGGGGGTGCCTAAAACAATAGTTTCTAATGGAGGTTCCCATTTTCTAGAGAAGAGTTTCAAGTCCTTGTTGAAACGATATGGATTGCATCACAAGGTTTCCACCCTTTACCACCCTCAGACTAATGGTCAAGTTGAGGTGTCTTATAGGCAAATCAAGTCCATCTTAGAGAAAATGGTAAATCGCACTAGGATTGATTGGGCTTTGAAGCTCAATGATGCCTTGTGGGCATATAGGACTACCTACAAAACCCCAACAGGCACCTCCCCATTCAAATTGATTAATGGAAAATCATGCCATCTTCCCATAGAATTAGAGTATAAGGCCAATTGGGCCATGAAAACTCTTAATTTTGACTTAACTACTCTAGGTGAAAACTGATTTTTGCAAATGCAAGAGTAAGACGAGATCCAAATGATAGTGTATGAAAATTCTAGAATTTACAAAGACAAAACCAAACTATGGCATGATGGTCTTATTAGGCAAAAAGACATTAGGGAGGGTGAGCAGGTTTTGTACAATTCTAGGTTGAGACTTTTTCCTGGAAAAATTAAATCTAGATGGTATGGGCCCTACCTTGTCAAGCGTGCCTACCCTCATGTCACTTTTCTTCTTTAGGATAAGGTTTTAGGGGAGTTTAAGCCTACATTTGGCACAGGACTGGGATTCTAGAATCTGGACTGGGTTAATCAGGGTTAGTCTAGATTCTGGTGCTGGGTAGTGAGGATGTAGTCTGATTTAGTTTGGCAACACAGTCTGATTCTGGTCAGCTGGTCTGATTTCAGTCTGACTGCGGTCTGAATCTGTTTGGCTGGAAGTCTGATTCTGTTTGGCAGCGTAGTCAGAATCTGCTTATTCTGTCATGTTCTTGCATAACTATTTGAACAAGTATGTAGAATGTGTATTTGTGATGTCACTTCAACCTAAGTTTAGAATATATTAAAAAAATATTTTATTTGTGTTGTGTGGGTGTTATTTTGTATATTTATAATAGTGCAAATAAGATATGATAATTCTAATCTTTACGTAGTGATTAAAAATTAATGAAACATTACTATCATTTGGAATGACATTTGCATGTGGTAGTGCCAAAAATTACATTATCGTCAGTAACAGTCAAGCTACAAGAAATATGAAATTGGCCTAATATATTTTGTTCATAACATAAACAAATTACATTATCGTCAATAAAAGCAACTGATAATAATCATATTGTCATCATTAGTTAAACATAAACGATCACTGATAATAACATAATTGTTTACGGGTGATCTTCGTCAGGGGAGAAGGACAAAAAATGGGAGCAATAAACAGCCAAACAAAAGCTAAGATTTTGACAAGGCACTTTGTGGGGACATGGTTGGATGTGGATCTTGATTAAAATAGGCTAACGTTATGGCCTCATCGTACTCGTCCCATGACACTGGGCATGGTTCGTGCACTGGCTGCTTGTTTTGTTGTTTGATGTCGTCTTTTGGCCAATCAAACAACAATGGCAAATGAGGAACTTGCTGACTGACTTTGCCCTTGACTTGATCATCGGTCCCAATTTTTCCCTCCTCCTCCTTTGTGTGATTGCAACATGGTTTTGTGCATAAAAGGTTATCTTCAACATATTTTTGAATTTTTTTCGGTGACATCAAAAGTTTTTCAAATTTTTCCCTTTCCCTTGCCTTTGCACGTGATGTCGACATCTAAAATTAATAAAAACAAAGGTATGAACAAATAACATAATTCATAAAGTAATTGTGGCAATAACATAATAATGAAGTAGGAAATTTGATCGCATTATGGTAGTAACATATAATAATGTAACACATAAGTAGATAATGTAAATTGTTGCGACGCAAAAACACAACTACATTTAGCACATATGTTACAAGTTCATTTGTGTATTTCAATCCCCAGTGCTAAAAAAAATCCCTGGTGGGTAAGTGCGACGCGTCGTCAAGAAGTTGCGTTCAATGCCTTGTTGCGCGACCAATGTGGGCGGAGGCAATAAATCTACCAATATGAACATATTGTCTCTTACAAACTCTCTCTTGATGTATTGCCATCACATTTGCAACTCAGGCAATGAAATGTAAGGGCCTCCTGTTATGTATAAGAACTGGTGCCATGCCTCCATCCAAGCCTGTGTAGAGTATATTCCATTTACACATCTACCCACGTGATATTGGGTTCCCATCAAACCCCTAAGAACCATATCAAGCTCGGTAGACCAGATAAAAGACGGTGTCAGCGGTTGGCCAGCCATATAATAGATTTTGTAAGTAATATATTTTTCAAAAGTAAGGGTGTATATCATAATTAATTGTATTATTTGGTTTGAGCTAATGTTAAGCAAAATTTCGATTAATAACATACATCATTAATAAAACACTCATCCACATGAAGAAAATTTTCATACCGCTTAAAATGTAATATGACGTTTATAAAAGTGCCTAAATTAAACAAGTGTATGATGTTCATAACATCCATTAATAGTCATTCTAAACAGAGAAGACAATGTAAATGCATTTTCCATTCAATGTTATGAAGTCATTTGAGGTGAAGGGATGTCCAGAAGCAGACGACAATCTTCCTCCAGACTGGCAATGTTGCGTTCTAAAATTCATGCTCATACTTTTTGTTAGAGTATAATTCATCGTAGTTGTAATGAATTTCAACGAAGTCCTTCATGTTCATCGCCTGACCCCACACTGACTTTCACTCAACAGTTAGTAACATAATCTCCACTTTCAATGAATCAATTGTTGGGGGGAGATCGACTTCTCAATGGAAGTATCTGCATCGGTCTTTTCCATAAAATGTAGTACGAAGTACAAGTTAATGGCAAAGAATGTGGAGCCTCAACAAGGACAATCTATTATTTATTGATGTACTATCACACCTCACGAGTAGGGCATATGTAATACATTTCGCCCGACCTTTGACTCAGAATGGCAAAGTCATTTAACCCTGCATCCTCTGTGTTAAGCCGTAAGGCTGCATTTAGCCCACAATCACACCTCGGAACCTCAGATGGAATCATCGACATCTAATAAAACAAAATTGACGATTAATAGAAAAATATCGGGTTCATGACATAGTTTTCAAAGATAATATGAAGACCATTTGTTCAGGAGTAGCTAATTATTGCAACAGACAAGTGCAGTTAATTTGGACATATCATAATATAGTATATCTATGATGTATTGTATCCATCTTCTTCTGTTGAAGAGTCATTATCGCTTGTTATTTGAAGTCATTGGCGAAGATATCGACACCTCTTCCGCATACTTGAAATTTCTTCTTGTAACCTATCCGTGTCTGCTCTTGTTGAACAGACAAAGGCACAACGTTCTGACCAGAACTTGCGTTCGCTACGTGCATATGCGAGCTATGATACTATTGCATCCCTAATTGCAGTCAGTGTAGCCACTTTAGGTGGTACTTGCTGCGCGGGCAACCTCATATGGCATCTGGTTGGTACAAGACCCCTACCACATGTAAAATATGGCCTGTGGGGATTGTTGTCTTCAAACCGTCCATTTTCCGCATCTGTGGCATCCATGTACACTCGTACGGTGCAGTACAGACCACATGGGCACGACGACATGTCATTGTCCATTTCTAGACAGAAAACCTAATGAGACATAATTTCACATTGTTTATAAGTAGGCAAAATTGTAGTGAACAATACAGTTTGAGAACAAAAGTTGGCCGTTAAGTTACAAAAAAGGGAGTATAAATCACTGATTTTCCTACATAGAATTGGCAACAGTTTCGCGCAAAACATCTCCCTCTCTAGCATCGTCCTGGCTTGTTTGTTGGAGAGAACTCAATTCGTTCAAGATGTCAGTGGTAGTATGAGGCTCATCCAAGTTTTCGTCCATCATAGGATCGCCATCATTTTGGCGTCGGATAAAATTGTGAACGATACAACAAGCCATTACAATCCGAGACTGAGACTGCACGGGAAAAGTCGCTCCTTTACGAAAGTAGGAAAACCTCTTCTTCAACACACCAAAGGCTTGCTCGACAACGTTACATAGTTGAGAATGTCGGTGGTTGAACATTTCCTTTTTGCTTGTGTATGAGCCTTTGTTACCTGATACTCTGCTATATGGTAAGCGACGTTTTGATATGGTGCCAGAAATTGGCTGGTGTTGGCGTACCCTACATCAACAAGATAGTACTTCCCAACGGGTACTTTGAACCCGCTTGTGGTTGTAGCTGCGTGAAGTACCCATTGGTCAGCAGCAGATCCCTCCCAACCAGTCATGATATATGTAAAATCCATTGAGAAGTCTACTACAGCCATGCCATTCATGGAAACATTCCCTTTTCTATTCCTATATCAGTTTTGCTTTTCGCGCTTCACCAAAATGGGGATGTGTGTCCCGTCAATGGCCCCAATGGCATCCTAAGACAAGTATATATAAGAAATATGCAAGTAAATACCACACTCAACGATGACGATAGTGGTTATATTAACAATGGAATGGATAATGGTCAACTAAGTGATGGTCATACCTTGAAGTAAGGGTAAAATCTTGAACTCTCGGCGATGCGGCGGTGCAGAGTTGTGGATGCAGTTGGCATGACAATATATTTGTTGCACAAAGCACACACTGCATCCAACACCTCGTTAAACTTTCTACTTATGGTCTCACCACTGTGAATGTAGTCCTCAGCAAGAACATGGTTGGTATGGCCATGGCTAACCATTTGAAGGAAGTAGCAAACTGCCTCCACTGATGACAAACTTCTGGTACTTTTCAACAAACGTCGGTCCTCAAGTTTGTCAACAAAGGATAAAACCGTGTTGGGTAGCATACGATACAGATCGTACTCCCTCCTTTCATGGCCGGTTATTATTTCTAAAACCTTTTGATGGCCGCTCCTAATACTAACCGATCTCAGTATTGGTTGGTGTGTGGTTGCGGCGTCTGAAGTTTGCATGATATTGTGGGAAATTTGGTCAGCTATTTGGTAGGATACTGCGTTAGCAATGTCATTAGTCGGACCAGACATAAGATCCAGTAGTTGTAGAATGTCATCAGTTGTTTCATATGGATGAATACCAACCATGACGTCTATAATTAAAAGCGATTATCCACATCAGGGAAAAATCGAGATATTGTAGAAATGAAATTAGGGCTATAGCGACAAATTAGCAAATACTGACCAAATAGCAAATAACAAGATAAACCATTACATAGTACCATAGTTTAGAGATTGTTCCCAACGGAATAAAATTGTACAACAATTTTCGATAAAGTTCATCAAATAAAAGGTAGGATACTGATATAGTCCTTAATAAATTACACAACCTCAAAAGTACGGTGGAGATTGTGGCGTGAAGGGTGATTGTGATGCAGAAGCTGTGTTCTTCATTTCCCACAAGTCTTGCAACCAAATGGTAATTTTTTGTGGGGTGTCCATAAGGCCTAGGTAAATGTTACGGTTAGCTGGATCTTTTATGGCATGCACAAGAGTGGTAAAATTGGGACAGGGGCATCAGGGTAGCTTGCATAAAAGTGGTGCAAAATGGTTTGGTATTCATCTTTATCATTAGACCTAGAAATAATTCTGCTGCCCATCTCATGTACCTTGGCAAACACCTTTGTGAATTCGGAAAAAACATCATTAGACAGGACACAACTGTCCTGTGAGCTTGATGCTCGCTTCCTACGTCTGATCGTGGTGGGAGTCCTTGCACCAACACCTTGTTTGTGTGATCCACCATTGGTGTCCTCACTTTGCATCCCAAAATTAACTATGTCTTCAGTGAAACTGGTTGGATCGGTCGGTTCTGGGCTGACAAATGAATCAGACGCATCTAGGTCAACAACAACATCATCTTCAGATGCAACATCAGAAGGAGGCTGTCTATCGGTTGAGGACATTGCATGATGGCCCCTAGCTATGTTCCTCCCCCCCATCAGCTCGACGTCGTGGTAGTGGTAGAATGGTTTGTTGATCAATCTCGCTAGTTCCTTGTTTGCCTAAAATAGGGGACAAATACTGATTAGGTCAATATTAACAAGTTTAATTTAATATGTAATAGTCAGGGGAGTGTATATTATTAGACATACCGCAAGGGCCTCCCTCCACTCCGGGGTGTCAGGCAATATTGGCTTGTGCCTGCTGTCATCCCATCCAACACCACTTTTGTTGGTCACCAATTTTATCTTTGCATAGTCTCTCCTAAGGTTCTTCCACCGAGTTTTTAACTGATCCAATGTACCCTCGTTCCTCCCCATCCTGATATGCCAATCACGTAGTGTCTCCCTCCATGCGTCCCTAGTAAATATTCCATCGACGCACCTACCCATGTCATATTGTCTCCTCAATGCCGCAACCAGAGCCTCATCCAACTCTTTCGACCATACAATACAGAACCTCAGGTCGGGTGTAGCCATAGTACCAGTGACATTGTGATATATCACTTTAGTATGACTGTTTAAACAAAATCGTTATACGAACCTAGTATGAGACTACACAGTTGAAAGAAATAACTTCTATTGAAAGCAATAACTTGTTTAAAGCAATAACCCATGTCATATTGTCTCATAAATGCCGCAACCAGACATAAGATCCACAATTTGTACAAAAAATTTGAAATTGTTGTTAAATTTGAAATGGTTTTAGCAAACGCATCATCCAATATGTTCATTACAAGAAAACTACATAAATAGCAAGCATTCATCATGACATTCACATTAAACGTGTTCGTTTTGCTCATGAGATATACCGGGTAAGCTGAATTGAAGGTTGAACAGAGTTGCACGGCCAGCGACAGGGTCAGGGATGGTACATACAAGAAATTCAGAGGAAATACAGATTAGCAGAAATAGTTAGATTACTTGCAATATAATAAACAGAATACTAATGGGTGTACATTTTGGTCGTACATGAAAATTAAAATCATTAATTCAAGCTAACATTAAAATCATTCATTCAAGCTAACATGAATGATCAAAATTAGGGTGTCCCAGTTCTAGTTTTGAAAAGTTTACATAAAAAAACCTACATGAATGATTCAGACCTCAATGTAGGGCTTATAGCACATACTTGTTCCAACTTAAACAAATATATTACATTAGATTTTTGTACCTGAACATATAATGACCTATCAAACATAATACATTATACATATTAACATGAAAACACAACTGAAAACACACTGACAGATATAACATAAATCTACTTCTCGGGTTCCTTCCATGACCAAACAATATGCTAAGACAATCATGCCTAAAATATAAACATGTCCTTGTAAATGAGGTTACTAACAGGGAGAACTCATTAATTAAATTGTCAATATAAATATATAACAATTATTTTGTTCCTATCCTATATGGTCGACCTATTTCATTCAATGGAGAATGTTGTGCTCTACATTGCTGGTGTATTGATGTTTATAACATGATTAACAGCACCATAATTTAGGTGATCTATAGTCGGCATTCAGATATATGTTTCAACTTAAACAAAAATATTACATCATATTATTTTAAATGGAAGAAATAGTGACCAATCAAATTAGGGCTTATACAATGAGCACATAATAGTGACTATTTTAAATGGATAGCAAAAAATTAGGGCTTATACAAAAGAAACCTACATTAATGATTCAGACCTCAATGTAGGGCTTGTAACACATACTTGTTCCAACTTAAACAAATATATTATATAAGATATTTGTACCTGAACAACTAATGACATGAAACATAATACATGATACATATTAACCTGAAAACACACTGACAGATGACCAAACAATATGCTACAACAATCATGTCTAAAATTCTAAATATAACTCGGGATTCTCTTTCTTAAATGAGGTAACTAGCAGGGAGAACTCATATATCTGGTTCATTACACAGAAAGAGATGAGCAAGTGACAGTGTCCGGGACAAGAGCAGCAAAATATTGTGCTCCACATCTAATGTTGGTGTATTTGATGTTTATAACATGATTAACAACACCATAATTTAGGTGATCTAAAACACATTAGTCGGCATTCAGATATATGTTTCCAACTTAAACAAAAATATTACTTCATATTATTTTAAACGGAACAAATACTGACCAAACAAATTAGGGCTTATAGCACATAATTGTTCCAACTACAAACTAGTATTTTATGAGCATATAAAATGTACACTACACACTAGTATGTTCCAAATAAAAATAATTAATACATAATAGGTGGATTCCAATTTTGTACCATCATAGTAGACCTAATTGGGGGGGGGGGGGAGACCTCAGTCAAGGGATGTGTACAAGGTGCCAAAATATATTAACACAAAGAAAAGTTGGTACTAAAGTTTACAAAATAAATGAAATGACTATGAAAAAGATCTACCTGTACTAATGGGTGTACAATTTGCAAGTATACAAAGCATAAGCAGTCTAGGCGCACAATCATAACACAAATAAGAATAAGTTGAATAATCAAAATTAGGGTGTCCCAGTTCTAGTTTTGAAAAGTTGACACAAAAAAAACCTACATTAATGATTCAAACCTCAATGTAGGGCTTGTAACACATACTTGTTCCAACTTAAACAAATATATTACATAAGATATTTGTACCTGAACAACTAATGACCTATCAAACATAATACATGATACATATTAACATGAAAACACACCTGAAAACACAGTGACAGATATTACATAAATGTACTTCTCGGGTTCCTTGCATAACCAAACAATATGCTACAACAATCATGTGTAAATATCACCATGTCCTCGTAAATGAGGTTACTAGCAGGGAGAACTCATTAATTAAATTGTCAATATAAATATATAACTATTATTTTGTTCTTATCCCATATGGTCCACCTATTTCATTTCAATGCAGAATATTGTGCTCTACATCTAATGCTTGTGTATTCATGTTTATAACATGATTAACAACACCATAATTTAGGTGATCTACAACACAATAGTCGACATTCCGATATATGTTCACACTAGTATGTTCTAATTTTATACCATCATAGTAGACCTAGTTGGGGGGGCAGACCTCAGTCAAGGGTTGTGTACAAGGTGCCAAAATATATTAACACAAAGCAAAGTTGTTACTAAAGTTTACAAAATAAATGAAATGACTATCAAAAAGATCTAATGGGTGTACAATTTACACGTATACAAAGCATAAGCAGTCAATGCGCATAGTCATAACACAAATAAGAAAAAGTTGAATAATCAAAATTAGGATGT
Organism: Alisma plantago-aquatica; assembly: GCA_963693085.1. NCBI lineage: Eukaryota > Viridiplantae > Streptophyta > Magnoliopsida > Alismatales > Alismataceae > Alisma > Alisma plantago-aquatica. The sequence continues at coordinate 245,851,947 of OY856409.1, forward strand.
CCCAGTTCTAGTTTTGAAAAGTTGAAACATAAAAAAAATCAACATGAATGATTCAGACCTCAATGTAGGGCTTATAGCACATACTTGTTCAAATTTAAACAAATATATTACATAAGATATTTGCAGGGAGAACAATCATGTCTAGATATAACCCTATCCTCGTAAATGAGGTTACTAGTAGGGAGAACTCATTAAATAAATTGTCAATATAAATATATAACAATAACAATTATTTTGTTAGTATCCCATATGGTCGACTTATTTCATTTCAATGCATCCATTTTTTCTTGGAATATCCCAAAAGACGAGATACTTTTTTGCTCTTATCTGGTTCATTACACATAAAACGTGTTTGTATTGATCAGGAGAAATACATGGTCAACCAGCAGAAATCAAGGTTGAAGATAGGAGCACGGGTCAGGGATGGTACATACAACAAATGTAGAGGGACGGTACACATAAGCTGCTAGCCTACTGAAACAAAGAAGAGGGTCGGCGAAGACATACCTCTCAAGAAGCTGAGCGACTTCTGAGTACAGGGGCTCGGCAGTGGCTTCTTCAAAGAAGATTTTGTGGAGGATGTGAATGTGAACAGGGAGGAGTTCAGATATGAATCACAGCACTATATAGCAGCAGCGGCACCACTTGCCCTTGCTAGGGTTTACTGGGTTTGCACACAGTGAAAAGGGGGGCTTTGATGGGAGATGGAAACTACAGATGATGCTTGATTCTCAGCGTCTAGATTGTCGTTGTAGGTCGGCGATTGCAGACGACCCACTGTACCCCTCCGTCGGCTTGATTAATCAGCTGTTGTGCCTATGCCACTGTCCAGGCTTATCCATACGGCACTGCCCTGCCATACGAAAGGATGGGCTGCTGCATGTCTTAGGAGAGGTGGGAGAGGGCGTCATAACTACTGGGAGGGCGTCGACTTCTCGGGAGAGGGAGAATAAGAGAGAGCAGAAGAGGGAGCGGGGAAAGGCGAAGGGGCGGGGAGGCGTCGGGGGGCGATGACACCATCGCAGAAAGGGCGAGACGAAAATGGACTCAGATCGTGGAAACCAGGTTATGAACCGGAATCCCGCCCCTCGTGAGACTGGGAGAACTCGGGTTAGGGGGTTCTGTTATCCCAAAATAGAGGTTTATTAGGATTGCAAACCAAACAAAAAATCAACCTCAAACCGGCACTTGTTTGGCGGGGTTGGCACATAAAGACAAGGCCAAACCGGGTTTCGCTCCCGTGCCAAATGCAGCCTAAGGTTAATGGGCATAGGCTTAATCGGTACATCACCATTGAGGACTTTCTATCTTTGAAGGCACATCAACTCTCCTTACTTGAAGACCTCAACCTGCACAAACCTCCCCCTCCCCCTCCCGAGCCTAAAATAGCTACATGATCCAACTTTGTCAGGCCTTCAACATCAAACTAGTAGCTTATTGGGAGGAAACCCCATCATTTATTTTTGCAAATTTTCATCTATATTTGTTTTACCTAACCCTTGTTGTTTCAATTTCATATTAGTTCTTTTTCTTTCTACAAAAAAGGGGCTACACATCATGTCTTCCCAATAAATGGAAGAAGGGCTTGCCAACTCACCAAACAACCGTCTACTAAATGCAAGACACCCATGTTGGTCTCTAAGGCGACCCCTCCATCAACAACAACTGTTTGAAGTTTGAACTTGCGATGGTGCCTTGATCAGACGAGGCAACCATTTGGGATACACAAGATGGACGTCTCGTACATCAGACGATGCATTTATGTGGAATTCAATTTTTGCGACCATTGCGCCCGATTTGAAATTTGAATCATCACTTGACCACTCAAAATGCCAAATAATAATTTGGCTTTCTCCAGACACCTGTCTCACTCTTTTATCTTTCATATAAAACAAGAAACTTGGCGGAGGTATATCCACACCTCCAAACCTACTTCTCCTCTATCGTGAGTGCAAAATCACCTACGCACCACCGTGAAATGCCCAACTCACCATCTCAGTTAGGTGCTTCTTATTCTCAAACGATCGCCTTGCGCCCTCCGTCAATATGGTTCAGCTGCCACATCGACAACAATGAGCATCTCACCACCAACTCTTGTCCTTGCCCCGCATCTCCAGATGGTCACCTCAGCGGCGATGACTGCCGCCTCACATCCAATGCTACCTAAAGTTACTGTGAGTTGGACCACCAGACGACTGTCTTGCTGTAATTAGATGCTCGTCTCACTTCTAAGACAATCATCTAGCTAGCCCTAATCTCTACCCATCGACCTTCTCGTCGCACCACCGATTCATTATCAGACGGGCATCCCACCCCTTCTGGGAAACCATCTCACTGACATCCAAATGCTCGTATTTCCACTAAGATAGCCATCTCACACTGCCACATCACCATCAGCCAAGTACCCTACACCGCTAGCATTGTCTATTTTCATTCATGAAAGCAAACAAGTGGTTGATCAACCCCAAATGACCGCCTAGTCGACACTGAAATGCCCATCTTAGACTAGTCAGGCAGTCATTTTGTTGGCACCAGACGACCGTCTAGGTAGCACCAGCCACCCATTTTGCATACACTCCATTAGCAAATCAACATGTATGATGGAGGGTTAAGACATAGCTTCCTTGACCGTTTATGTTAGAACCCCAATTTTGATTGTATTTTATGCAAATATTTCATAAGAAAAAGACTTGCTAGACAATTTGTGTGCATTATTTTATAACTTGGGTTTCATAGAAAAATTGTCTTGAATAATGAATTTAGTTATTTTCCCTATTTTAATAAGCTAATGGAAGCGTAAAAGGATAAAGGACAAAAGAAAAACCCATAATAAGGTAAAAGGCATGAAGAAAATAAATAACATATGTTTTGTTTTAGAAAATATGGAATTTTCTAGAAGGTAGAATAAGTAGCGAAAAAGGTTGGTTTTAGTTCTACTTGCCTTATAATATCTAGAAAAGTTGAAATTAAGAGAATGGAAATGAAAGAAAGAGAAAATATGAGTTTTAACACATAATATATGCCTTTTTAGTGTATGACTTGCATACGAAAAAAAGAGTTATTATTTTTGAGTTTTGGTCTCAAATTGTGTCCATGGAAAGATTAAGTCATCAAGAACTTTCCCTCAAAATTTGGGATTAAGAGGATTGATTGTTTGAGACATGGATATTTGAAAAATCCTTAAAGTGAGAGGATAATGGGAGATATACATTAAATATCACAATATTTTGATTTCTGCTTGGATTAACCTTTAATCCATGTGTGCGATGGAGATCGTCGGATCAAGAATCGAATGGCTCACACATAATCCCATATCCATGTCAAATTGGGGAGGTAACTTGTACACACGTGAGATTGGAAGGTGGCATCTCCCTCTCTGATCCAACTATGTGCAAAATATTTGAACGATTGTCTTTGTCCTGTGAAACCAAACAAGAAACATGTTGGTTTCTAGTCTTTACTTGACCTATAGAAGGGTCTAGAACCCTCTTCGTCCTTCTCCTCTCCATAGGGTTTGGGAACCCTAGAATTCATACACCCTTCCTATATAAAGGCCTCCATCAAACTCACCTTGACCCCTATAGCACCGACGACACCCTCTCATACCCTGACTCCACTCATTTCCTCAATTGCTTTTCCTCTGGCGACCTCACCATTGTGATTCCACTGCATTAACTTACTGAGGAACAAGAAAATGGGTAGAAATAGCAGCCATTGGATTAAGGTCCAACTTTGACCAGTGAGAAGGATCAGCGGTTGGGTTTCATTGTTTCTCAACTGAAGCTGAGTGGGCACATTTGACCTCAGCCACATAATCACTGCCCCGACCAATGAAGACCCGCGGATGTGACGACATACATATTTATGAAAAAAAGGAAAATTCTCGCCCTCTAATTGGAAAATCAAGGAAATTGGTAAAACTTGTAAAATCAATTAAAAAGCATTCCTTTATCCCAAAGTAGCAAGTAATATATGTATCTTGATCAAAAAATGCAAGCAACACAATAAGAATATGATCTTGGCATATAAATGCTTCCAACTAGAAAAGTGATCAAAGTTACTATCTTTAAAGTGATTAAATGGATCAAAACCCTATTTTGAGTGTGTTGATGAATCTAATAGACTTTGTTGATGTTTTTAATCAAATATTTATCTGTTATGAATAAAAAGAATACGTTGGAGTCATACGGTATGGACAACATAAACCAAGATTTTAAGGATTAGGATTTCTTTATGCATAAAGGTGTACTAAATGATGGAAATTAGGGGTTGTCATCCCAATAAACATAATAGTGCCAAATATCTATCTTTCTATCTCTCTAACCCTAATTTGACTTAAAAAAGATAAAGATTGGGATTTTTGTATAAAAGACACCTTTTGTAGCACAATCTTATATGTGAAACCTTAAAGTAGGGTTTGTGGATTAAGAAAGAGGAAAAGAGCAATAAATGAACTGATAGGGTGTTATGGTTAGTTGAATAAGAAAATGGACATAAATACCTAACTTGAAAACCAAGTCAGTTCTTGTTGGGTTTTAGGGGAGACAGAGAAGGCAGCGGAAACAAAAAAAATTCTCCCCCAACCCATACCTAGGAAACGCGTCAACGTCTATATAATAGGAAATGATGGTTTGTGGAATCATACCTTGTCCTGAGGCTTGCTCGGCGACAATACCTCGCGCAATGCGCAGTCTTCAACTCCGGTCTTGGACGGTGTCTGTACAGCTCCTGGTCGCACCGAGACTGACGACTCCTCCTCCTACCGGACTGTCGGATGACAGTTGTCCTCCTAAGCGGCAGTGTCCTCCCGCCTCTGTAGTAGTCCACACGGACCACCTGGAACTCCACTCTCTTTGTCCCACAAGGAAGTGGAAAGAGTCACACCCTCCTGTTGACGTACTAGTTGCCAACACACTCTCCTGCTACCAGTTGCAATTGCAGTTGTCCTTCCCTTGTTGCACCTCCCTTTTGCGGGAAGCACTTGCTCGGGATCTCTCACGGTTACTAAAACCAGAGAGAATGACAACTTCGCAAAGCAACCGGCTTGCATTGAGTTGTACTTTGAGAAGCCCCCAATACCCCTATATATATAGGCGGGTCATGGGACAGGGTTCTCTGTGTCCGGAAATATGGGACTAAAGCAGGAGTAGAAGGGTTTGAGAATTTTCCACAAAAAGCAACCTGTTCGCAACTTGAAATGATCGGTTCACAACTGAACTAATCGGTTCGGCCATTGAGCCGATCGGTTGGACCTGAGCCGATCGTTTGGGGCACTCCAACCGATCGGTTGGTGCCCTGAACCGATCGGTTCATGGTCCTAATCCGGCTCAAAAAGACTTTCCTTGTTTCGTTCTCAATTGGTATCATATACCAATGTTATTGCCAATCGAATTGGGCAATTTGAAACCAAAGGAAAATTCTTGCCGACATGACTTTCCCAACTGGTCAGTTGCACCAGTTGAGCCGATCGGTTCAACTCTTGAACCGGACGTTTCAACTTGGGCATGAGCCGATCGGCCTGGACACTCCAGCCGACCGGTTCAGCACCTCAGCCGACCGGTTCATCACATGAGCCGATCGGTTGGGAGCACAGGTTGGGCAAAATCAGTCAATTGCGATTTCAATCAATCTGCTACTCCAATCAATGCGTCCAACACCTTGAACCATATGATATTGAGCTATCGACTGATTGAGTGTTTAATTGAACTACTAAACTCCTTTAGTAATCAATCTAAACATTGCTTTGTGGACAAAACTCCTCTTCCAGGTTAAATCCTATGTGTGTGACCCTGCAGGTCCATTTCACATTGGCAGTGAAATTCCATAACACTTATGACTTCACAAGCAAAGAGCGGTGCCTAGTCACACATCAGTGCTACCCAAGTGAAAGTAGAAAGTTGGAGAACAACTTTCATCCTACAATCCGTGAATGGTGTTACAGTGAATGTATAATTCCTTTGTCACTGATATCCCGAATAAACTCAAGGCATGGAACAGTCATCCTGTCAACGTTCATTCACTTTCTTGATCTCAGAGCAGATTGAACGAGATATGTATGACATCAATATCACATACTGATTCACACATGCGTGCGCACGCCTATCTCAATCCTACTCATCAAGTGGCCTTGGATATCAAACTCCCTCAGGAGGGACAAATCCCATATCTATCACTCACCCCTCAAAAGCCCCATGTGTCAAAGCCACCCAATCATCACCTTTATAACAACCCATGTTTCAGGACTGCGTTTGATGATGTCAAAGTGTGCCCAACGACATGTGTTGAGTGTAGTGATTTCAGGTCAAAGAATCACACTCACCACCATCACTGTGAGTACTGACTGTGACTACCATCTCATGGTTCCATGTGTCAAACTCACGGTGGGTCTGTCCGGTACACTTGTTCTCTAACAAGTACCTATGTGTTTGGTTTAATATCTCTATATCATGACTAATGAGATTCTATCATCAACCAACTGCACAATCTAGTCTTGTGTGTCATTGTTGTCTATCTACCTTCCACAATGACATCCGACTAGGGACATAACAAGAATGTACAAACTCTTAACATCTGTATGATCTCATCGTTCAGGTCATGAACCTGAAGGCATACGTCATTGAGTACTGTCATTCTCTAGACATTCAATCTGTTCTATCACTATCTCATATGACTGAACCAGAAAGAATTGGAAGCTTGCCTTTGATGTTTATCAAATCAATCTTAATGTATCCCACCAATCATCCCATGATTGGCTCTGAGGGCATACATACCAACAGACTCCCACTTGCACTGTGAGCCAATCACCCTTGAATCATATTCATAGTGATCTTCAAACATGTCCCACATGTTACTATGCTCTAGTGCGAACATAGTGAGTAATGGAAACACCTTGCCAAAGTCTGTATAAATTGCATGTCTCTCATCTCTTCATTGTACGTCACACGTATGAGATGGAGTTGCCGTAATATGCGATCTAGTATTCCTTTGCTAACCTTTAGCCACATTGCATGATCAAGGATTCCAGACTTGTCATCAATGACCGAAATATCTATAAGTTCATCTCATGAACTTCTAGATCCATATAGTATCCACTGATGTTCTCTAACACACGGATACTCGTCATTTCCTTTTAAATGGTTTTATTGGAACACTTCCAATTATCAACAAACTTTCACTTTTATACATCTTATGTATATCTTGTGATTAATTCTCTGTCTTTTCGGAAGTTCGCATCAATGTAACTCTTTACATCAAACTCTTCCTTATCTCCATAGAACTAGCACTTCACAAGCACTTGTCAAGTTCTCATGGTATTCCAGTAACCCTTACTAGAAGCAGACAGACATCTACTCGTCATGTCTCACATACGAGTTATTAGGATGAGCATATCATATTGCCATGTCCTACATACAAGATGATAAATGCATTTTATTCTTGTCATGTCATACATGCAAGACAATGGGATGATTACATACATGATAGATCCATATCTATTCTTAGTGTTCCCATTCTTCATAAGAATTGGACACTTGGTCTTGGGATACTAACTCCATGTAGCATGGACAAGTTTTCTCCCACTGAATCTGTGCATACTGAACACTTCAACACAGATTTCCAATGTATGCTCTCTCTTTTCAGGTCAAGAGGTTTTCGAGAACTATCTCTATAGATCTCTATTCCTATCACATAGGAAACATCTCTATCTTCCTTAAAGATAATTTCCACTTTTGGATTTCCATTCTAGAACAATTCCATTTCACATCAATATGTGGAATGTGAATATGCTCCCACTAAATCACATATCCAATATTTATCTTTGACATATCAGTCAAACACTTTGACTATATCATCAAAGTAAAGATCCAATTTTGAGTTGCTTGTACTCAATCAATCACATTGATTAGTCCATTGTAACTTATAGACTTCATTTGCATTAATGGATTCATAAACCTTATAGGATGTGTCACGTACACATCCTGATTTTATTCCTCAAAGGAATGCGGTTTTAGTATCCATATGCCAAATGTCTTAGTCATTAAGTTGCAATCAACAAGCATCATCCTTCTCAAAATGTTATCCATAAGACTTATTTGCACTTATGGATATGATCCAATGAGTGCTACCATCAAGGTCATACCTTATGGTTCACATGGATGTCATTTAGGATGTAATGGTTTTATACCATAACTCAAAATCTGATTCCTCATATTCATCTAGATAGTTGACTCATCATATGAACAACTCATCACATAGATAATTGAGGTGTATCTGTCAAGAATATAAGAATTCACAACTCCTTGTGATTCTTAATGTCCTTTATTAGTGTGGGGTATCCTTTTATTAAGAAGAATTCAGTTATTTGATAATCATTCTCTAACTCCTTAGAGTATGATTCCTTCTTGATTTAGACATCACCATGCCTTAATCATGAGTTCACTATGATACACTATCATAATCACTCATAAGGATCTCAAACATTTGGTCCAAGTATTTTATTCATTGATCTCATCAAGAATTAATACTTTACCAAATCTGTACTTCATTTATGATAATCTTGAACACTTCAAGATATTCATATTGGTATTTCTCTAAACACCATTTGAAGTATTAGCATTCGCTCCAATAGGTATGTAAATACATCACATGTATTATACCTAATTGGACAATCATTCTCCCACTACCATTAGTGAAGATTGATTAATCATGTACAAGAGATTCATGTCTCTTACTGGTTCTCTAACCAAAAGAGTCTAGATTTATCCATCATATGGAAACTAGAAATGAATTTCTCATGATTGATGCTAATTTGATTGTTTGAGTTATCAATAACTTTAGGTATCATTTTATCTTATGCATATCATGTATCACAAGATAAACAAGGCATTGCCACAAAGATCATATCTTTAAGATCGAAACATCAACTTTATTAATTTCCATCATTGTCATACAATATGCAATAATAAAGTGTTTCTATCTATTGGCAATATATGAAATAGCAGTTCTCAACTCTATTTCGTGCCCTTTAGGCTGAAGTAAACTGAAAGATACTCCTATCTATGGCAGCAACACTTGCTCCAATGATGGGTACTTCTTTCTTGGTCCTTTCACAAAGGCCATCACTTCTTTGTGGATATTGCATATCATATATGACATATCCATATCTTGGTATCATATACCTCGGATAAAGAAGTGGTTCATTTCATGATACCTTAGGTGGAGATCTCCATCCCCTCCTTCATCTTCTTTTGTTCTTCCAGATATAGAGGGCAGTTCCCTCATACACCCTTTCCCCATGTGCCTTGAGGCTGAAGACGGCTTGGATTGCTGGCTAGCATCAGAACACTTCTTAGCTTTGCCCTTGCCCTTGCCCTTAAGACTTACCTTTTCTTTGATCACATCAAAGACTATGGTTTGTCTTTCTTCATCTTTGCCTCTACTATCCTCAACATGTCCAACAACTCTGTCAACGCTTGTCAAAGTTGTTCATGTTGTAGCTTATCATGAATTGTATGATTCTCACAACATTTGCAGTATCATACCAATAGCCAACTCTTGGCTCAGAGGGAATCCTTCTTAATCAGGTTTTCCACATACCCAATCACATTGAGTGTGTGAATACCTTACTGGATCTCCTTCTGTCATGACATACTAGGACAGTATCTTGGAGACATCATATGTCTCATGTTGTCTCTGCAACTCATAGTTCAGAGAACACAACATCAAGCACTCCTCATCAATGTCATCCTCAGTATGCTTCCATAAGCATACTTTCAGCCATTGATGTGGTGGGATTGAGTTCATCAGGTTCTGGTATAACTAGGACTTAGAGCTTTCGCTCTTTGATTGAGAACACTTCTCATCATCATCCTAACCATTCGTGGAATTATTCCCATTTAATTTGTTGGTCTCAAAGACCGATCGCAAATAAAGTGATTTGTTGATTAACCATTTATTTAACAAAAGGAAATATATGCAATTTTAGTCCAAAACTCTTTTGACTTGTTTGATTGATTTGAAAAGTTGACGATAAAATTAGGCCTTTAATTAATTATCGCTCCCACTATTTTAGTTCAAATTGATAGCCCTCACCATCAATTCGGAAGATTGCAGCATACAACCTTCTAGTGGGCAAGATCCTGAAATCCTCTAAGCCATGGACCAGCTAGGGCTGTCACCCACAACATAGATCTCTCAGGTAGGCAACTTTTGCCAATTGCATCATATGCATCTCTTGATAAGATGTCATCTACAACTCCTTGCAATGATCATCTCCATGCCTCAAGGCGCTAGATCCTATCTAGGTCACCTTGTTAAGTCTGACCCAAACCAAACACGATGAACATGCACCCTGCTTGGGCAGACCCACACATTCATCCTTCACGCTTCCATGAGATAGACGGTGCACCACGCTTGGGCGTGCCCACACTTGGTCGATCAAGCTTTTCACGTGTGTCGCATTTGGAAGGCATCTAAAACTTAATATTTTAATGAGGGATTTGGTTTGATATATATACATATCCAATCACCACAATACATAGTACGTATCATATACATGCTATATCCCACAGAAAACATGCACAAACGATAAAAAGCGATGATTATGGCCATCCTAATGTGATTCCTCGAGCCAAGAGGAATCACGATCATCTAGGTCTACATCACATGCAACCTGTACAAGATGAACTATGTGCCTTGCCATATGAGTTGATCAACTCATCACATGAATGATCTGTACTCTCCAGCCGGTCGTCTGGGTGCCACCAGCCGATCGGTTGGCTCCTCCAACCGATCGGTTCGCCTGGTCGTCGTGCATCTCGTCATGTCCGCCACCCGCTCGTCTCGCTCCTCGAACCGGACATCAACCGATCGGTTCACTCCTTGAACCGACCGTTTGGAAGGTCAACCGATCGGTTCACGCCATGAGTCGATCGTCTGAACAGTCGTCTTGATGTCGCCGGTCTTTAACATAACAAGAAATAAAAATCTATCCTATTTATTACATTGCTTTAAAAGGGAAACCCCGAGTTACATTCGGGGGGAGCAAAGGTAGGAAAGAATCTCAAATTATTTCGAGTTACATCGGGAATAAGAGAGGGAAGATCGGAGCGCAGACCGAGATGTAAGCAACCACAAACAACCACACACAGATAGGGGTTTATAGGCCATAATCACGCTACACACATCCACCACAAAACTCATTTAAGGGCGACGCGTATCGATTGCATTAATAATACATATCATATATGTAATTCGGGATTTGTGGATTTAGGATTGGACATGCATAAAGCCGATATTATTCGCATCGCATGCAATAAATAAAGGCGACAAACCAAAATTGATCATATCGATATTCCTAAAATATAGAGCAATTGACGTGGCTCTGATACCACTGTTGGGTTTTAGGGGAGACAGAGAAGGCAGCAGAAACAAAAAAAATTCTCCCCCAACCCATACCGAGGAAACGCGTCAACATCTATATAATAGGAAAGGATGGTTTGTGGAATCATACCTTGTCCCGAGGCTTGCTCGGCGACAATACCTCGCGCAATGCGCGGTCTTCAACTCCGGTCTTGGACGGTGCCTGTGCAGCTCCAGGTCGCACCGAGACTGACGACTCCTCCTCCTACCGGACTGTCGGATGACAGTTGTCCTCCTAAGCGGCAGTGTCCTCCCGCATCTGTAGTAGTCCACACGGACCACCTGGAACTCCACTCTCCTTGTCCCACAAGGAAGTGGAAGGAGTCGCACCCTCCTGTTGACGTACTAGTCGCCAACACACTCTCCTGCTACCAGTTGCAACTGCAGTTGTCCTTCCCTTGCTGCACCTCCCTTTTGCGGGAAGCACTTGCTCGGGATCTCTCACGGTTACCAAAACCAGAGAGAACGACAACTTCACAAAGCAACCGGCTTGCATTGAGTTGTACTTTGAGAAGCCCCCAATACCCCTATATATATAGGCGGGTCATGGGACAGGGTTCTCTGTGTCCGGCAATATGGGACAAAAGCAGGAGTAGAAGGGTTCGAGAATTTTCCACAAAACGAAACCGGTTCGCAACTTGAAATGATCGGTTCACAACTGAACCGATCGGTTCGGCCATTGAGCCGATCGGTTGGACCTGAGCCGATCATTTGGGGCACTCCAACCGATCGGTTGGTTCCCTGAACCGATCGGTTCATGGTCCTAATCCGGCTCAAAAAGACTTTCCTTGTTTCGTTCTCAATTGGTATCGTATACCAATGTTATTCCCAATCGAATTGGGCAATTTGAAACTAAAGGAAAATTCTTGCCGACATGACTTTCCCAACTGGTCGGTTGCACCAGTTGAGCCGATCGGTTCAACTCTTGAACCGATCGTTTCAACCTGGGCATGAGCTGATCGGCCTGGACACTCCAGCCGACCGGTTCAGCACCTCAGCCGACCGGTTCATCACATGATCCGATCGGTTGGGAGCACAGGTTGGGCAAAATCAGTCAATTGCGATTTCAATCATTCCGATACTCCAATCAATGCGTCCAACACCTTGAACCATATGATATTGAGCTATCGACTGATTGAGTGTTTAATTGAACTACTAAACTCCTTTAGTAATCAATCTAAACATTGCTTTGTGGACAAAACTCCTCTTCCAGGTTAAATCCTATGTGTGTGACCCTGCAGGTCCATTTCACGTTGGCAGTGAAAGTCCATAACACTTATGACTTCACAAGCAAAGAGCGGTGCCTAGTCACACATCAGTGCTACCGAAGTGAAAGTAGAAAGTTGGAGAACAACTTTCATCCTACAATCCGTGAATGGTGTTACAGTGAATGTATAATTCCTTTGTCACTGATATCCCGAATGAACTCAAGGCATGGAACAGTCATCCTGTCAACGTTCATTCACTTCCTTGATCTCAGAGCAGATTGAACGAGATATGTATGACATCAATATCACATACTGATTCACACATGCGTGCACACGCCTATCTCAATCCTACTCATCAAGTGGCCTTGGATATCAAACTCCCTCAGGAGGGACAAATCCCATATCTATCACTCACCCCTCAAAAGCCCCATGTGTCAAAGCCACCCAATCATCACCTTTATAACAACCCATGTTTCAGGACTGCATTTGATGATGTCAAAGTGTGCCCAACGACATGTGTTGAGTGTAGTGATTTCAGGTCAAAGAATCACACTCACCACCATCACTGTGAGTACTGACTGTGACTACCATCTCATGGTTCCATGTGTCAAACTCACGGTGGGTCTGTCCGGTACACTTGTTCTCTAACAAGTACCTATGTGTTTGGTTTGATATCTCTATATCATGACTAATGAGATTCTGTCATCAACCAACACCACAATCTAGTCTTGTGTGTCATTGCTGTCTATCTACCTTCCACAATGACATCCGACTAGGGACATAACAAGAATGCACAAACTCTTAACATCCGTATGATCTCATCGTTCAGGTCATGAACCTGAAGGCATACGTCATTGAGTACTGTCATTCTCTAGACATTCAATCTGTTCTATCACTATCTCATATGACTGAACCAGAAAGAATTGGAAGCTTTCCTTTGATGTTTATCAAATCAATCTTAATGTATCCCACCAATCATCCCATGATTGGCTCTCATGGCATACATACCAACAGTTCTTTGATAGATTTAGAATCATGTCATGATGCATGGATGTATACCTACAATTTCATGTTGGCTTGCTTGGTTGATTGTGTGGTTAATTCTACTTGTTCTTATTTGGACTACAAATACTCCTGAGATAGGTATGTGGCTACACCTAAGAATAATCATTGTAATTTAACATGGTTTCTCAGAGATTTATTCACATGGTTTGAAGATATATGCTTGCCTTTTTATTTCATTCCATTCAAACTTTAAAGTGACTATGGCTATCACATTATATATGGACATGACTACCCCATTTCGAGGCCACCTCTAGATCTGTGGAAAGGCCATCCACTTGGATAGGGGAAGGCACATTTTGGTAACATCCTGAAAAGGGGGTACATGAGAAGTCACCCTCTTGAATAGGGGGAGACATGATGAAGTCGGAATAGAGGAATAGAGGAATAGAGGAAGACAGTATGAGGCCCTGATGGGTTATGAGAGAGGGTGGGGACACCTAGATTGGGTAGTCATGTTGAAAATGTTAAATTTGTTTTGTTAAATAGTAATTGTTGAGTTATGTTGCTACCACAACTTGTGAAGTTTTGTTCCCCCTACATACGATATAACTCGTTATACTGACTGGCATTTTGATTGTGGGAATTTTTAGGATAATCATGTTAGAAATTGGACATTCAAGAAAAGAAGACATTGAAAACAAACAAATGAAGAAAGGCCCAGGGGTTATAGATAGTTGGTTTATTTATTGGTAAAATTGTAGAACCTATATTTTAATAACCTTTGCAAAAGAATTATTTATCATGTACCAAGTTTAGTTAGTTTAGTAGAATTTATTAATTATTTTTTATTATGTGCAAAACCATTTGATCTCATTTTTGGGATAACGGCTCTAGTTTCTTGGCCTTCCTTAAATGGGGGTTGTCAGGGAATGGGGTAATTACATTTGGTATCAGAGCTTGGTTTCCACATAATCTTTAATGATTATTAAATTTTTCAAAGTCTTTAGAACCCAAAGGGAGTTGTTAGAGGATTTTACAAAGATGGAGGTATCTAGAAAAGGATCATGATCTGAGGGCTGGCAAGATTATCCTCTACCCCGCTTGTTAGTTTATGGGGACTATCGAAATCTGTGTGACTACCTAGCTGAAATCTAAGGATTTGATTCGAAATAAGATACCTCTAGGATTTCTCATCTACTCTCATCACTTATTTATTCCCTTTTTGTTAACAAACTTTAAGTTCCTAAGGTTTTCTCTCTCTCCACCTCCTGCTGAATATAGGGGTTATGGATGATAAGGATTAGGGTATCCTCCACCAAACAATAAAATGCATGTAAACAAGATTTGATGGATATAACATAATCCTATGTTATGAAACTATGGTTAATAGAGTGGTCTATGTGTTAAAACATGACCCATGTCAAGACTGATACCATCCCTAACGACACCCCCAATGAATATCCTGTATTGAGGCCCTTGCACAAGAGGAGGCTCTCCTCTGAGAAGAGGAGGCACATGGAAGATGAATCCTCTAAGAAAAGGAAGAGAGAAGGTGAATCCTATGGAGAAAAAGGCCCTGAGCTAAAACCCATCCCCTTCCACATCGCAAACCCAAAAGGAAGCCATAGACCCGAAGATGAGCCTATGCTTGAAGATGAAGCAAGGGATGATCCTGACCATGTTGTTGACTTTGGACCGGAAGTCGGACCAATAGTGACACAAAATCTTGAGATGCTCTTATTAGAACACCAAAGGAAGTTGACTGAAGCCATCAGCACCCTCACCCTTAAAGATGTTCCCCGTGATGAGAATGGTGAACCTATACCCGTCTGTCCCCACCTTGGTCCCACCATGTTAAATTTTGTGAAGCTGAATATTGAGAAGTTTTGGGGGAGGACAAGATAGAGGTAGTAGATAAAACTGATGTTTGTCTCTTGGTAGTAGAAAACAAGTTCTTCATATTGGAGGTACAACCAAGCAAGAAAGTTCTCTTCACCACCTATCTCCTGGGGGGAGAAAAAAAGATATGGTGGGAGAAGCATATCATGGGATGAGATGTGAGTGAAGAGACCATGTATTGGGCAGATTTCCAAGCACTTTTCACCACAAGATTCATACCTCCCACTGCCAAGAAGGAAAAGGAAAAGAAATTCACTTTCCTAGTTCAAGGAAACTTGTTTGTGACTGAATACGCCTACAAGTTTCACCTATTAGAGTGTATGCTACATGGTGACTGAAGAAAGGAGGGTGGAACATTTTGTGGACAGGCTTCACCTTCTATTAAGACCCATTACATGGTAAGCAAGCCCACAAATCTCTCTAAAGCTCTCAACTTCACCATGGACATGGAGAAGATGGTCATGCCACGGCAGAACCAACCCAAAGGATTTCTTGGCTTCACCGAAGGAAGTTCCGACCCAAGAAATGATAACAGGAAGAACTAGGGTCGTCACCATGGTAAGGGAGGACAGGGAAAGCCCCACAATGAGCATTAACAACAAGGGCCATCATCAAGATGCTGCAAATGTGGGAGATACCATCCAGTAGATGCCAGTAAGAGGGACACTTCCAAGCTAACTGCCCCCTTCCTAACCCAAGCGGACAAGCCCCGGTGGTAGCTCAATTAGTGGTAGCAACACTGCCAGTGGCAGCCAGTAGTAGCATCCTCACCAGTCCCACCTGCAGGAGAGCTTCGACAAGCTCAAGTTTTTGCCATCGACAATGAAGAGGCCCAGGCTAATGCCAACCGTCTGATAGAGGGTAATAACCCTTAGAGTAGCTTTCCATCTTTGTTTATGCAACGTGATGGAATTTTGATATCATGAAAACTATGTAGGCATGCCTGAAATGATGGGACAAAGTGTGAAATCTCTTTATGATTGTTGATGTACAAATACTTTCATTTCAAGAAATCTTACAACTATGCTCTATCTGGATTTCAAGGATTTAGGATGTGTTGGATGTCACTACTTGGAGTGGTCGGATTTTCACAACTCTTTTGAAAACCCCAGTTTTACCTGTTAAATATATGAGTCATGAATTCCCTATTTATTTTATTTTGTTGAAAATGAATGGCTTCGATGTGATAATTGGCATGGATTGGCTTTATACCTATAGAGCCCATATTGACTATAGGGAGAAAAAGATTGTGATAAAGAGACTCGATCACCCTCCTTTAACCATTAGAGGTAGGAAGGATGAAACCACTGGTATGTGTATGTGTTGGCCTTAAAAGCAGAACAAATGGTAGCCAAAGGTTTTTAGGCATTCCTAGTAGTTGTTATAGAACCTAAACCTAAGGTTAAACCCTTAAGAGAGATAGAGGTAATTTGAGACTATGCGAATGTGTTCCCAAATGATTTACCTGGCCTGCCTCCACATAGAGAGGTGGATTTAACCATAGAGCTAGCTCCCAGAATGAATCTTATCTCCAGGGAACCGTATAGGATGGCCCATGCCGAGATGTTAGAGCTAAAAAAGCAACTAGAGGAATTTCTATACAAAGGATTCATTAGGCCTAGTACCTCAGCCTGGGGAGCTCCAGTCCTCTTCGTAAAGAAGAAGGATGGATTGCTCTGCATGTGCATTGACTATCGCTTGATAAACCAAGCTACCATAAAAAACAAGTATCATCTACCCAAAATTAATGGCATATTTGACCAGATTAAGTCATCTCGAATCTTTTCCAAGATTGACCTAAGGTCCATGTACCACCAGTTATGAGTTAAGAATGAAGATATACCACAAAATGCTTTCTGTACCTGTTAAGGCCATTATGAGTTCCTAGTCATGCTGTTTGGACTATCCAATGCCCTAAGCATTTTTATGAACCTCATGAACACTGTGTTCCAACCCTTCCTTGACTCTTTCCTTATAGTGTTCATATATGACATCTTAGTCTACTCGGACGACCTAGACCAACACCAAGACCACCTAGTTAGAGTCCTTGAAATCCTGAGGAAGTAGAAGTTTTAAGGGAAGTTCTCAAAATGCAAGTTTTGGATTGATCTTGTCATGTTTCTTGGATACATCATCTTAGGAGGGATGATCTTAGTAGATCATGTCAAGGTATATGTTGTACGTGATTTGCCAACACCAAAGAATCTTTCTAAAATTCACAACTTCCTGGCATTGGTTGGATATTACCGATGGTTCATCCAAGACATCTCAAAGACTGACATGCCTCTTACTAAGCTCACTCATAAGGATGAAAAGTATGTATGGTTTGAGTTGTATGAAGCCCGCTTCTAAGAATTGAAGGAGAAAGTGACCATGGCACATGTGTTGACTCTATCATTTGGCAATGAAGGTTTCATGATCTTCACTGATGCATCCAAAATGGGTCTTTGATGTGTGTTAGAATGGAATAAGCATGTTTTCACTTATTCTCTCGATAGCTCAAGACAAATGAAGTAAACTATCTGACACATGACTAAGAATTGGCTGCGATTATACATGCCCTGAAAATCTGGCGGCACTACTTGTATGGTGCTACCTTTGAAACCCTCGCTGATCAAAAGAGCTTGAAGTATCTCCTGACTCAGAAGGACCTCAACCTAAGATAGAGACAATGGATGGAATGTATGAAGGACTATGATATCACCATCGCAAACCACCCAAGAAAGGACAATGTAGTGGTTAATGCCCTTAGTCGGAAACAACTTAGATGTGCAGCTGTCTTATCTACCCAGTGGAGGGAACTGGAAGAGTATGGTAGATGGGCCCCACAACCATTAGAAGACCGAATAAGTTTGGCTAACATTTAGATAAAACGTGACCTACTGACGAGTTAGTAGCTGCCCAGCTGGCGAGCCCAAAGCTTGAAAAGATGAAAGGCTTGCTGGAGAAGCCTCATACACACATGTCCTTGGGTGTGGATGGAGGTATATAATACAAGAATCATATTTGGGTTCCTGAGGAGTCACCTTTGAAGATTCATATCCTACAAGATACCCATGGCTATAAGTATATCGTACACCCTGGAACTACCAATATGTTTAAAGACTTGTAGAGGTATTTCTAGTGGCCTAGAATGAAGAAAGACATAGCAGCATATGTGGCCAGTTGTCTCACATGCAAAACAGTGATGGGTGAACACTAGAAACCCAGAGGAATACTACAATCATTTGATATTCCAAGTGGAAATGGGACCAGATCACCATGGACTTTGTGGTGGGTCTTCCCAAGACCAAGAAAGGTCATGATACTATATGGGTTGTGGTGAACTACTTAATCAAGTCAACACACTTCCTTGCCTTTACTACCAAAGTGTCTGACTTATCTGAGTTGTAAATCTAGGAGATAGTCTATTTGCATGGTATTCTGAGCTCAATTATTTCTAATCGTGACCCCAAGTTCAACTCGAAGTTATGGAAGAAGGTGCATGAATAACTTGGGACCAGGCTAAAATTTAGTACTGCCTACCACCCCTAGACTGATGGGTAGTCTGAGATAACTATCCAAACTTTAGAAGACCTATTGCGAGCATGTGTGCTTAGTTGGGGTGGAACATGGGAGCAATACTTTCCTTTAGCTGAGTTTTCCTATAATAATAGCTACCAAGCCGGTATTGGGATGCCTCCATATGAAGCTCTATATGGGAGGCAGTGTCGGTCACCACTTCACTGGGATGAGGTTGGTGAGAGGACCTTGTTGAGGTTAAAGGAACGTTAGATTTATGCTGATAAAGTCACTTTGATAAGGAAGAGGCTGAAGAGAGACCATGATTTACAAAAGCCATGTGTAGATGCAAAGCAGACTGATTTACATTTCACTATGGGTGAACATGTGTTTTTCAAGATCTGAACCCTCTGAGCTATAGCTAATAACAGAAGAAAGTTGAGTCCCCAGTACATAGGACCGTTTGAAGTTCTAAAATAGATTGGTGAAAGATCCACAATATAGAATTATGCATGACGTGTTCCATGTATCCAATCTGAAGCGATATGTGAAAGATCTAAACCATGTGTTGAGCATTGAACCTATTGTGCTCCCAGGGAGCCTAACATATCTTGATTCATTTGTGAGAGTACTGGATACCAAGGTGAAAGAACTCAGAAACAAAAAGATAGAGACGGTAAAGATTATTTGGAAGAACCATGGAGAGGATGAAGCCACTTGGGAGATGAAGACAGACATGGATAAAACCTATAATGAATTGTTTGTGTGATTAGTTGAATTTTGAGGAAAAAAATCTTATAAGTGGGGAAGGACGTTATAACCCCAACTTTGATTGTATTTTATGCAAATATTTCATAAGAAAAAAACTTACTTGACAATTTATGTGGATTATTTAATAACTTGGATTTCTTTGCATAATTGTCTTGAGTAATGAATTTAGTGATTTTCCCTTTTTAATAAGACAATGGAAGTATAAAAGGATAAAGTACAAAAGAAAAATCCATAATAAGGGAAAAGGCATGAAGAAAATAAATAACATATGTTTTGTTTAAAAAAAACATGGAATTCCCTAGAAGGTGGCATACATGGCCACAATAGGGTGGTTTTAGTTCCACTTGCCTTCTAATATATAGAAAAGTCCAAATTAAGAGAATGGAAAAGAAAGAAAGAGAAAATATGAGTATTAATACATAATATATGCCTTTTTAGTGTATGACTTGCATATGAAGAAATAGAGTTATTATTTTTGAGTTTTGGTCTCAAATTGTGTCGATGGGAAGATTAAGTCATCAAGAACTTTCCTTCAAAATTTGGGATTAACATGATTAATAGTTTAAGAGATATGGATTTTGAAAAATCCTTAAAGTGAAAGGATAATGGGAGACATACATTAAATGTCGCAATATTTTGATTTTTGATATGATTAACCTTTAATCCACGAGAATGATGGAAAATGTCAGATTAGGGATCCAACGACTCATGCATCATCCCCTACCCACATCATTTCTAGGAGGTAACATTTACACAGACAAGATTGGAAGGTGGCATCTCCCTCTTTGATCCATGTCGGTGCAAAATATTTGGATGATTGTCTTTGTCCTGTGAAATTGAACTAAAAAATGTTGGTTTCTAGTCTTTTTGTGACCTATAGAAGGGGTTAGAACCCTCTCCAACCTTCTCCTCTCCATAGGTTTTGGGAACCCTAGAATTCATACACCCCGCCTATATAAAGGACCCCATCCAACTCACCTTGACCCCTAGAGCACTGATGGATCCCTCACGTATCCTGACTCCCTCTTGTTCCCCTGATTACTTTTCCTCTAACAACCTCATCGTCATGGCACTGCTGCATCAACTGACTCATGATCAAGATATGGGGGAGAAAGTGTGATTGTTGGATCAAGGTTCAACTTTGACCAGTGAGAAGGATCAGCGGTTGGGTTTCAATGTGTCTCAACCAAAGTTGAGTGGGTGCATTTTACCTTAGTCACACAATCACTTCCCTAGTAAACAGAGACTCGTGGATCTGACGGTAGACATATTTCCAAAAAAAGTTAATTTCTCGCCCTCTAATAGGAAAAATCATGGAATTGGTAAAACTTGTCAAATCAATTAAAATCATCCCTTTATCCAAAAGTAGCAAATAATATATGTATCTTGATTAAAAAATGCAATATACGCAACAAAAATATGATATTGGTCTATATCTTCTTCCAATTCGAAAAGTGGTCAAAGTTTCTATCTTTAAAGTGATTAAATGTATCAAAACTCTAATTTGTGAGTGTTGATGAATCTAATAGACTTAGTTCATGTTTTTTTTATCAAAGATTGATTTGTTATGAATAAAGGGAATACCTTGGACTCATATGGACATCATAAACCAAGATTTTAAGGATTAGGGTTTCTTTATGCATAAAGTTGTACTAAATGATGGAAATTAGGGTTTGTCAACCTAATAAACATAATATTGTAAAATATCCATCTTTCTATCTCTCTAACCCTAATTTGAATTTAAAAGGATAAAGATTGGGATTTTTGAATAAAAGACACTTTTTGTAGCACAATCTTATATATGAAAACTAAAAGTAGGGTTTATGAATTAAGAAAGTGGAAAATAACAATAAATTGACTAATAGGGTGTCATGGGTAATTGAATAAGAAAGTGCACATAAAACCTAAATTGAAAACTAAGTCAAATATTTGCTAGGTTTGGAATCATGTAGTGACACATGGATGTATACGTTGAATTTTAGGTTGCCATGCTTGGTTTATTGTGTGGTTATTTCAACATGTTCTTATTTGGACTGCAAATACTCTTGAGACAGGTATGTGGCTATGTCGAAGAATAATCTTTGTATTTTCATGTGGTCTCCCAGAGATTTCTTCACATGTTTTGAAGATATATGCTTGCTTGTTTATTTCATTCCATGCAAACTTTAAATTGCCTATGACTATCACATTATATATGGACATGCACATCCCATTTCTAGGCCACCTCTGGATCTATGGAAAAGCCATATGCCTGGATAGGGGATGGCACATTTTAGTACCAGCCTAAATAGGGGGTACATGAGAAGTCACCCGCCTGAGTAGGGGGAGACATGATGAAGTCATCCCCCTAAATAGGGCAAGACTATGAATAATGTAGTATTTGGCCTTAAGGGGTTATGACAGAGGGTGGAGACACCGAGATTGGGTATTCATGTTGAAAATGTTAAATTTGTTTTGTTAAATAGTAATTGTTGAATTCAGGTGTTACCACTACTTGTGAAGTTTTGTTTCCACCACATACCAGTATAACTCGTTATACTGACTGAAGTTTTGATTGTCAGTGTTTTTAGGAAATTGGATATTCATGAAAAGAAGACATTGAAAACAAACAAATGAAGTAAGGCCTAGGAGGTATAGGTAGCTAGTTTATTTCTTGGTAAAATTCTAGAACCCATACTTTTGTAAACTTTGGAAAAAGAATTTTTTATTTTTTACCAAATTTAGTTAGTTTAGTATAATTTATTAATTATTTTTTGCTATGTGCAAAACCATTTGATCCTGTTTTTTGGATAATGGCTCTAGTTTCTTGGCCTTTCTTAAATGGTGTTTGTCGAGGAATGCGGTAGGCATATCTTGTACAAGGGCAAGCATCCCGCCAAACATATAATTTCTCATGAGCCACCTCGTCATTCCACTACGAGGATGGGGATTCACATTGAGGAGCCAACTGGAGAGTCATCCCTTGAAGTGGCCTCAGAAATGCGATGTGATATTGAAAAGCTCAATTTCATCATGGCAGACGGGAAAGGACAATTTTCATCTCACTGCGTCTCAGACTCCACCATGCCACATCCACCGCACATAGATCCTACCCTAGAGAACTATTCTCAGTTTGTCAGCATTGCGCACTACAAAAGGTTCAAGGAGACCACTATGATTGGCGTATATCTTCCTCATTGGGCCTGCGACATCACCCTTGATGAGCTTGGTATTCGGGAGGTGGTAGACAACATCTTGAGGAAGAATCATATACTCATCTTTCCATATCATGTCACTCCAGTGTATAGTGATCAGACATTTGAGTTCATCACCAATTATCGATGGTACCATAGTTCTTGTGGAAAATCTAGTTGCAAGGCCCAAGTCTTTGGCAAAGATTTTGAGATCTCCTCCAGGCAGCTGGCCTCCATGATACATGATGGAGGTGAGGATTACTGGCTCACCCAATGCATGGAGCGTCACCATGATGTCCATCTCGACAGCTACAACTAAGGGCTCACCCATGTGACTATATATTAGTCAAAACACATGTGCACATGCACGTGCATTTTATAATAAAAGAAATAAAAACTAATAAAATAATAAAGTAATTTTTACTCGATAATAAATAATAAATTTAGTATTTTCCAAAAATCATAAAAAATAAATTAAATTTATAGTAGTAATGAAAATGTGAGAAAAACATGTGATAAGATTGTTCATCCACTTTTGGTGAAGCTTTTGTGAGAATATCCTTAAATAAGTTCATTGAATATTTCATGAGTTTAATTTGACTATAAACAAAAACATCAGAATTATATATAACATTACAATGTTAAAATCGTAAGAAAATTTCTTTGGTATTAGAATTTCATAGGGAAGTAAAAATGATTTAAGAAATTTTTCTTGAAGGAAAATTGATTGATTATGTAATGAAATTTTTGGAGGAAATGGAACATTTAGAGGAAATTTTATGTAATAAAACTTTCTTTAATTGGATGGAAACATTTTTTAGTAGGAAAATTAATGGTTTGGATGGGAAAAAAGTCTGGGTAGAAACCTAAATTTTGATTAGAAACTTTTTATTCAAAATAGAATTTATTCAAAAACTTATTGGAAGGGAAATTCTTTAGTTCAACAGAACTATATAAATGGGTGAAAAATTAACCATTGATAGAAAATAACAGAAGTAAGAGATATTTTTAGAGAAATTTTTTATCAAGGGAAGTAATAAAGAGAAATTATTCTAGCATGAAGCAAATAATTACTAAAAAGTAATATTTATTAATAAAACATTTTGGATAAATATTTATTTATATGCAAAATGTTGAGGAATTTTATTTTCTGGTACATCAAAATAATTAGTGAAAATATTTGCTTCTTCATCGCCATGCATAATAACACCATTCATTTCCCTACCTTTTTCCTAATGATTCACCATGTGTGAAACATAGCAAAAAATGAAGACATAAAGATAGATATAATTTATTTTATAAAATCATTTCCTAGTTAGAAATAAAGTAAATAATCAGTGTTAAATATTTATATATATGTAAGCAAATAGGAAACAAATAAAACAGTTGCTTTTATGGAGAAATATTTCAAACCTTGCATTATAAAAGTTTATTTTCTGAAGAATGAGAATTCATTGGCCATTGTGTTAATCAGATTTAGTTTATATGATTTTTCTCTATATGGATGGCTTTTGGTTTAGTGAATCACCGATTTAAATGAAGTGGTCTCTCATTTTCATCATGAGTTAATTCTGGCAGAACTAACCATGGAACCCAAAATTTAGAACGAATAACCCAGTTGCATAGGGATTTGGATGCGACCATAGAAAAATCCCCATTGGGATGATGAAGTATCAAGTGTGAACGCCATGACAATGGGTTCACATGGAGTTTTCCTTTTGTGTTTTGTTTACGAATTATTCACATACCCGCTTCTAGTCTTTAATTGTCATGTATTCTTAGATTTGATGTTCACTTTGGCTAAGGAGGTGAAAACCCCTAAGCCAAAATGTTTTCCCCATATGATTTCAACCGTTTCTTTCAATGTTCATTTTAATCGCTTCCTTTTCAATTCTTGTAATATTGTTATCATTCTTAGATAATCTTTTATTTTGTGCTAACCATCTTCTTCCTTTATTTTCTTTCTTAGTTTAATCTTTCCATTCCTCTACTTCGTGTAATTTTTTATTCGTCTTGCACTTTAGTTTCTTGTATTAGTTTAATCAACCCCCCTCAAAATCAAATTTTACTTTCTATCAATCTTTCAAAAATACCAAAAAGAAATAATTTCAAAACAATCAAGATTAATAGAAAAAAAATCTTAAAAACATTGTCCTCTGGGATCGACCATTCTATACTAGCCTTAATTGGAAAGTAAAAAAGGATGAAACTCTAGGATAATTATTCTAGTGATTGGTGTACAAATGATGCACACCAAAAGGCTAAGCCAGGAAATTAACTAGGAGACACAACAGGGAAGATGGAAACCAATTGTGCTATCTCGAGGAGTCTTACCACTCACCCATGTATCTTTCATGGGTGATATAATTCTTATGGTTAAGGCCTCTACTTCATAGTATACCACCATTAAAAATGTTATGACCTGGTTTTTAGTAGTCTCTGGGCAACAAATTGCATATGAACAATGTAAATGTTTTTTCTCAACTAATGTCACAACAAGGAAAAGATGAGAAATATTTCAAAAAGTTGGGCATCCTGCAAACCTCAGATATGGGTCATCCTTGGGAGTTCCCATCCTACACCAATTTATAAAAAACTCCACCCATGCTAGCATCCTATACATGATTAAGGCCATGATGAATAGCTAGACAATTCATCATCTTTATCTGGTAGGAAGCATCAGTCTTGCCAAGGCCATGCTGGAAGAAATTCCTACTTATGCCATGCAAATCATCTCCTTATACCCTTCTCTGTGTGATGCTATCAATGGATAGGTTAAAAAAATTATTTGGTTTAGCAACCACAATAAGAATAAGCTCTCATTGCTTTCCTAAAAAAAGATCACCACCGGTAAAGATAGAAGAGACATGGGTATCAAGGATGCTGGGAATTTCAATCATGATCTGATGTTGAATAATGTTTGGACCTTCAAGTTGTGGGTTTGGATAATGTGGAACATAGTCTACAAGTATAATAGGTTTACAATCTCTCCTAACTCCTTAGCCTGGGGTTTTATTAAAATGAACATTCCAAGTGTGCTTTCTGAATGCACCAAACTCATGAATAGTGGACTCTCCACAAATGTATGGATAGATAAATGGGTTGTAGTACATGCCCTGAATGCTCTTAACCAGGGTGTTCCACCTTTATAGTTGGTTTAATGGACAATTCTGAAAACTGATCGGGACTTCATTCACAATTATCTTCCTATTGCACCTATGTAGTGGATTGAATCAATTCCACCACCAAATTCTAGGGACAGTAATTATAGTTGTGCATGGCCCTTTGAGGAGCATGGTTGCATCTAGATAATCTATCATTGGAATCACACATCCAAATAATTTCCAACACTCAGGGATTGGGGGAAAATCTGGAAATAGAAGATAATTGGAAGAATCAAGGTTTTCTTATGGCTATTTTGGCATGGATCCCTACTTACAAATATGTAAAAATATCATTGCGACGTTGACTCTAATGGTATCTTTCAACAATGTGGGAATGTTGAGGAGACATTGTTACATTGTCTAATGAACTATAGTCGTCCTAAAGAGGTATGGCCAGTGATGACCACCCCTAGAAATTCCTATGATCTCAATGAAGCTGATTGGAAAATTTTAATCATCAAAGGTGAGACTAAGTCTCAAGATACACTCTATGCAATGAACTATTGGTAACTTTGGATAGTGAGAAATGAATTTATTCATTTCATTGTAGATTGCCTTTTCTATTCATCACCCAAATATCACAAATTATTCTCAACCTCCTCCTATAACCAACAAGTGACTGCTACATCACCTAGTGCCCCGGTGCTGGAGGAAAGATGTATTATTTTCTATTGTGATGTTGCTTTCAAGAAAGATGTCCAAGTAGCTGCTATTCACATACATGCCACTACATCGAACGACACCTGCATACTGGGAAAAGGCTCTTGCATTTGAAAATCTAGAATCTTGGAGGATGAGATGATCTTATCCACCAGATACTAGTATGTTGTAAACAAACTCACTGAGGCAACATTTGTATTCTTTTGGATTCAGTAACTTTGGTGGAGATGATGAAAAAACAATAAAAAGTACATGTTTGACTGAAACAATTATTCATATACTACTCAACAATAATGAACACTTCTAGTATGTATCCCAAAGTTTTAATTCTATTGTGGGTTGTATTGCCAAGCATGTGTTAAGCACAAATATCCCTGAGAGCTTCACCAGTCAACCAAATTGGAGGAGCATGTTAGTCAACACCTGGACAAAACTTTGTTTCAACCTGAATGAGAGAGTGAATGAATAAATAGTCTTTTGTTTTGCAAAAAAGTATAATACATCAAGAAATATGATTATTTAGAAGAGGAAACTTGAATTATTACATTGCCACAATTTTACATTGTAGCTTACTATAATATTGGAATTATATAAGGAAGAGGTCACAAAATAAATTATACATTATGACCATTTGCAGAGGTGAACCCTCCATCCCAATCTATCCTTAAAGTCCAAATTCTTGATGTAGATTCCTCCTAAGGAATCTTTGTTAGATAATCTAAACCTAGGTGGTTTTGGGAACAACATCCAAAAAAAAAAGAATGAGGCAATAAAGTACACACTAATATGGTGTATGTGCAGTAGTAGAAATTTTGAGCATTTTTGGATCAAATGTAGGAAATGTGTTCTCATTCAAAAAGGAATGTATAATTTGAAATTTGGTGACAAAATAAAAAGTAGTCAAGATAAATATCAACCAAATAATAATCAATCATCTTTTTAATGAGGATAATCAACAAAGAGGAAATGTGTGACCTTATGATGTTTCATATTAATAAACAAATAAATCAATGCATGTAGGCAGACTAAAACTATCTAAAGTAGTGTCAAATAAAAATAGGATTTTGATATATGGTAAACGGACTAACACTACATGGCCAAATATATCTATAATGGGAGGAAATATGTACCATAGGTGAAAATGTGCACCCAATGTGTATTTCTGGGAGTATTATGCGCATTGGGTGTATGGAACTCCTAATATGTATGGTTGTGCTACCAAAAATAAGGATGGCATAACAATCATACATGCAAACATAACAATCAAGAAGTAAGTTTCTATTCATTTCCACATTCTAAAGTGACAAAAAGGATGAACAATCATCATATGGAAAGTGGAGTCACATGACCATTAAAATATGAAGTCTAATAAATTAATTAATTGTAATCCAATGAAAATCAAGGAAACTTCTATAACAAATTTCAAATAATTCTGAAGAGTGTCTCAAATAAGATCAATGCATCATTATGAATAGTCAACATATTGACAAATAAATTTTTAGGGTACATGTATTTGTTATCTGATCATAAAAGGTCCAAGGTCAAACCCTAGGTGCATAACGAGGTATAAAAAAACCTAATAATAGTTCTACATAAAATATGGGCTAATATTTCATTGATCATTCAACCCAACTAATCACCTTTGATTATTATTATTATTTAGATAGATTGTACATACCACACCATCTTATATAGAATACATTTAGGAGTTAGAACATATTTGTTTTGAATATATTTAGATGTCAATGTTTTTATGAATTATACAAGATAAAAATCATTATTAAATTTTTTCATCAAAATCCATTGAATGATTTTTGAGATGCCTTCACACATATTTTTACAACCATGTCACATGACATGGTTTTTTTCATTTATAAACTTTGTACAACCTATAAAAACAAACATATTAAAAAGAAGTGTGTGTTATGATATTAAATTAGCTGAGTGGTAAGACAAACATCATTAGAGAAGTTTTTACATCATTATCTTCAAACTAAAATAGTGATTGAAACTCTGAGGGATGAAATCCTAACTTCCCATAATAACATGATTTCCCAAAACAAATGAAGGACATTGGCAACGAAATTTGATAGAATAGGAAAAGGAACGTAAATCAACATATGGAAATAGCAATCAATGCAAAAGATTGGCTAGAATTCAAGATGGAAAAAAATTGAAATTAAACTAGAGAGATGATAATCAAATCTAGATTCAAAATAGGAAACAAAAGGGGAAAGGGGTAAAAAAATAATTATTATCCAAGAAAAAAAATAAGGGGGTACAAAACCTTAAGGATGATGATAATGGGAGTTTTAGGCTAAGTATTAAAGAGGATAGATTAAGGATAATACTTTTAGACTTGAGCGTTACAACAATTTCTAGGTTGAGCTAAGTATACTAAATTTCCATCTACTATTAGTGATAAATCTGGGATCCATCCAAGTGCCTTAATTCACTATGGTAGCCTCTGTCTAATCCTTATGTATGTGACTCGTGAAATTGATTATAGGATAATTATATTAGTTGTGAGCTGAGTTGTTGTTTCTATTCTCCAATTTTGTTTTTAATCATTTATATGTCTTTGGAGTTGCTTCTTGTGAGAAGTTCTATTGAAAGTCTTGAAGGAGAAGAAGGATTATTCTCATTGGTACTCTTCTACATCCATCAAAGAAGAGGTGAAGTTTAGTTTATCTTCTATAACTATAAAACAAGATGAGTAAACGATTGTACTTTTTATTTGTCCTTGCTAGGTAAATAAAGGTAAATTGTTGCAAATGCTAATAAGAAACTACAAGGGAAGACATACAACTTTTATGTTGGAACCACCTTAGATATTTTACATCTTGTTGTGACGTATTGTCTATATTTTAAATATTATTTCACTTGCATTTGAAAATCTATTTGCTTGAGAAATTGATTTACTCTATTCAACCCCTCTAGAGCTTATGGCATACATACGATTCAACATTGGGGTGAATGAAAAGGATATCTAAATGAGTCATTCATTGTGTCCCTAGGTGGAAAATAGAGAGAAGGGTTTGTGGAAGGAAGATACAATTATGTCCTCTATTTGACTTGATATTGTGTTTGTATATCTTTCCTCATTTTTATTTTGCCTTGAATGATATGTTTTAAAAATTGGCATCTTTACTTTATTTTTTGGTATTCCCCTATTACATAGAGAGGTGTATGGAAGAAGAAGATATAGTAGGGAGGGGTGTGCAACCCAGAACTTGGGCTTAGCACCTATTGTGTTTTTCTCTTTCTTTTGGTGGATGGAGAGTAAAAAGTTGGAATAATAAGTATAGAAGAGGAGTCAGATCAAAATGTAAAATAATTTATAACTCAGTACACTGCGTGGTTCTCATAGTCCTCCAATTCTTAAATGTTTGTGTAATTAGGGAGAAGCATATGACTACATGAATTTGCAATAGTTAGTTTGAAGAACAATGTGTTTGATCCCTCTCAATTCCCCACATACTTACCATCTTTTCTAAGTAAACACAATGTTGAGGTCCCTAGGCCACATACGATGATTTATAGTCATTGTTTTGTTTCAAATAGTGGTCACTGTAGGAAAACCCTAGCATGACCGGAGGAGGTAGCGCCATCCCTGGAGAAGACTACCAAGAAAATGATGACGGCCATCGCCCAAACCCCACCTTCCAAGTCTCATTCAGCAACACAGGCATCAACCTGAACTTCTCCTCCTCGAGACGACAATCCACCATGCCCGCTCAATGTAGTAACGCCATGGAAGTCGACTCAGGAACCCTAGCGTCTACTCAGTTTCCCGACCTTCCAAGAAGGAATCAAGGCACGACACCCATGCCCATCCCTATTTAGCAACAACCTTCGTATAGCGACTCCATCGGCAAAATCATGACTGAAGATCATGGCTATATTTGTATAGACTCAGAGGATAACAATACTATCTTAAGACTTGACGATATCATCTTCAGCTCTAAGAACGGTATGTCGTCCTTCGTCCTGAAGGAAGATGCCTGCGAAAACCTCCTAAAGCCATGACAATTCACTTTGTCGTGAAACTCTTATCCAAAGATATCGGCTTCCTAACCCTACAAGATAGAATAAAATTGATGTCGAAACTGAAGGGTTGCTTCAACCTTATTGATCTCATGAACGACTTCTTTGTATTCCAATTGCAGAGAGAAGAATACTACATTCGTGTGTTGATGGGAGGTACTTGGTCATTGTTCAGGTGCTACCTCTCAGTCTAGCGCTGGCAACCTGACTTCTCACCGGAGTCCTCTTCACCCCCAAAGCTCGTGGCTTGGCTATGCATCCCCAACCTACCCATCCACCTTTATAAATACGTTCTACTTTCAGAAATTGGTGATCACATTGACAAGACCATCAAGGTCGACCTCAATACACTATCTCAACACCGAGGCCGCTTTTCTAGGATTGCAGTCGAACTGGACACCTCCAAACCTCTAACCCTATAGGTTATGATCGAGGGAAACCATTATAGGATAGAGTACGAGAACATACCGATCATATACATGTACTGTGGCTGAGTGGGACACCTAGAAAAGGATTGCTCCAAGTGGATCACTGCAGAAAATGAGGTGAGAAGAATAGAAATGACATGTGATGCCCCCATCCAGCCACCCCCATCACTAGTCCAGGGATTCATGGATTACATCCATGCCCGACCCATCCAGCGCAAGCAATGAGGCAACAAGGCAGTAAACCAGAAGCCACCAGCTAATCCCAACAATTGTTTCCAAACCCTAGATACCCATGATGAAGAAGACGACACTACTTAGGTCATTGACGTTGATAATTTGGCCGAGCAGATAACCAATGGGATCGACTGGAAGACAAGGAAGAGGAACACCAAACAGAACAAGGAGCAATCTGGCAATCACCAAGGCGTGAACAAGCAGCACCCAGGTCCCCCGTCGAACACCAATCAAGTACCTCATACCCGCACCATGAACATGCAAGCGAATACTAACCACACTGCTATGAAACCCACCAGAGATGCCCTCCTTACTGGCCGAACACAGGAATCACATCCATTCGTCACCACACCCTTCTCGTTGGGCGACATGTCCTTCTTGGACAAACCCTTCAACCCCTACCACAGTCCAAGGCGCAACTCGGTTGGAATACACCTGAGAAATAGGAAGGTGATCCAATCGGGGGGTACCTCTAATCCATCTAACCGGAAGAGGACTAAAACCTCTCTCCTTCCTGACCTTGAAGATGAAGCCAAGACGATGGGCACATCAACCTTGGTTGAATCTTATAAATCAAAGTTATCACCTATAATGTATAGGGTGCCTGTGACAAAGACACCCAACTCGCGGCTAAGGACCTGGCTATGAAATATGACATCTCAGTCCTCTGTCTCCTAGAGACTAGATGTAGCGGCAATAAGGCTATGGGGATCATAAAGAAGCTGGGTTTCACGCACTCGCACAGAGTCGAAGCCACTGGTAACTCGAGAGGCATTTGGGTGCTCTGGAGGCACAATGTCAACCTGGTAATCCTTTTCTCACACAAGCAATTCATCCATTGCAACATCCATGACTCCTTATTCACCTTCATCTATGCTAGCACAATAAGGGGATGCCACAAGATCCTGTGGAATCACCTCTGTGCTATGGCCCTCTCCGTCACCGACCCCTGGGTGGTGATGGGGGACTTCAATGTAGTCATGCATCCGTTTGAGAAATTTGGCAGTAACACCTTTGACACCGCCAACAACAGAACTTTTATCGAAGATATGGAATCCTGCTCTCTCTATGACCTAGGGGCCTCTGGGGCCCAAACCACCTTCAGGTGGGGACTCCTCCATGAGCATCTTGATAGGGCATTAGCAAACATGACATAGATCGACTCATCTGAAAGCAAAGACGTTTGAGTGCTCGAGAAGAACCATTCGTACCACGCTCTAGTCTCCTACATCCAACAACCCTCCATTCACAAGCTCCTACCGATGCGCACCTCTGGAAGATGGTACTCAACCCTGGGATACGTGGACTTCTTCAAAGAATCTTGGCCCTAGGAACAAGACCTCATGACTGTAAACGCCAATTTCCTCGCTAAAGACAAACGATGGGATTCTACTAAAAGGAAAAATGATAGGAAGGAGAAGGATATGCTTTCGAATAAGATCCAATGGAATCAGATGAACCTAGTCCTCTGGTTCAACCATACCACTACACAGGAAACAATCGACCTATAGAGTCAGCTCGACTCGATTCTCAGACGTGAGGAGGTTGGGAGCCAACACAGAGCCAGATGTGACTGGATTAAACTGGGTGACAATAACACACATTTCTTCCATTGTCTCACTTAAGCAAGAAAATGGAAAAACAAGATAACCTATCTCAACGATTGGATATCCAATGATTCGGAGATTAATCTGTTCATCCTCTCCTTCTTTTCAAATGTGTATCAGGAAGCGAACCATGTACTGATAAGACAAGTGTGTCCCTCCTTCTCAGGCTTAATCACACCCCTCTCACTGGACCAGCAAGTCAAGTTGGCGGACACTCCCTAAGAATCTGAAATCCACACGGTCCTGCACTCTATGTCCCCGATCAAGGCCCCAGGCCCGGATGGGGTAGATATCGCCTTCTACCAAAAGAATTGGAATTCTTTGGAACAACAACTCTGCAATTTTGTTCAGCTGCCTTTCCAGAGTAATGCCTTGCCCCCCAATTGGATGAACTCCCTCATTATTCTCATCCCGAAACTTGCCTCCCCTGAGACCTGCTCTCAATTCCATCCAATATCTTTGAACAATGTGTGTTCTAAGTTGTTATCTAAGGTACTCGCCTCCAGAATCAAACCTCTTCTGAGTGATTGGATCTCCCCCCATCAATCGGCTTTCATACCAGGGTGAAAGATATGTGACAACACTACACTAGTCCAGGAAGTTGTCCATTCCATGGAGTCGAAGACAAGTAGGAAGAAGTTTCTAGCCCTGAAGCTTGACCTTGTGAAGGCCTTTGACAAATTGAGATGGCACTTCATTCATGACATGCTCACAAGAACCTCCCTACCAGAGGTTATCATCAACACCATCATGCAGATTATCACCTCTAGGGAATCGTCAATTCTTTGGAATGGAGACATTTCTAGTTCCTTCAAACCTTCTTACAGAGGAAACAAGGTGATCCACTATCACCTTACATCTTTGTTCTATGCCTCGAAAGACTCAGCCAACTCATTGCTCTGGAAGTCACCAATAACACTTGGAAGCCCATCATCATCTTGAAATCTAAGATCCCTATCACCCATGTGAGCTTTTCTGACGACATTATTCTATTCAACAAATCTTCTCTACACCAAGCAAATGTGATAAAATCCTGCTTCAAAAGGTTCAGTGATGCTTATGGCTTATTTCTTTCGCACGAAAAGTTCACACTGTTATTTTCCTTCAACATGCCTAGAGGCTTGAGGAACACAATCTATAGGAAGCTTGGGATCAAGGAAATGAGGAATCTACATCGCCATCTTAGGGTCCCAATCATCCACATAATGAAGAGTAAGGAGTTATTCCTCTCACTCACCGAGAAGGTCCACAATCAAATAAATCAATGGCAGAACAACCTCCTTTCTCTAGCATGAAGGACCATGCTGGCAAGATCTGTGTTGCAATCACAAGCTTGCTACATTATGCAATCCATCCAACTCCATTTCTTCATCTGTGAGAGAATTGACAAATCTATACGAAACTTCATTTGGAATGGGAATTCCAACAAACACCTTAATCTTGTGGCCTGGAAGCATGTCATGAAGTCTAAGGATTGTGGATGTCTGGCCATCAAGAGAACCAAGGACTTCAACATTTCCCTCCTGATGAAGATGGCATGGACTTTCATTCAACATCATCGCATCACATGGGTGGACCTCATGGTAGGCAAGTACCTCAGCAGGGGACATCCCAACACCAACGACTCTCATCTCTAGCACAACATCAGGAGCCTAACACCTTTTCTTCTCAACAACTCAAGATGGATTGCCATCTCTAGCCATGACACTCTTGTCTGGTCATATGAGTGGGTTGGTAATGGCCATACACCCTCCATCAAGATGGGCCTATTCATCTCAGAAGACCTCATCGACCTCAAGGTCTCTAGCAGGTCAAGGAGGATGGCAACTAGGATGTTGACTTCATCTGCTATTGGTTCAATAATGAAACTACACAGTCCATCTTGAACATGCCTACATTCAATGACTCCTATGGAGAAGACATACACATATGGAAGTTAACACCATATGGAATGTTCTCAGCTAGCTCAGCCTACACCTCCATAACTCAAGCACATGAGGAAGATTTGCTACTGTTCAAGGCCATGTGGGCCATTCAAGCTCCACGTCAAATCAAAATCCACCTCTGCTCTTGCTCCATAATAGACTTCTCACGAACACCCTGAGAACCCACAAGAAGATGACTGAGGACCCAAAACGTCATGTATGTAGTGACACAGACAAGGACTACATCCATGCCATAAGGGACTGCAATGCAGCTAGAATGACCTATACCATGCTCCTGCCTCCTGAAATACATCTCTTCTTCACAAACCAAGATGTCCACTCATGGCTCGAGTATAACATCAATGACCTCCACCAAGTTCCTGACTGGGACATGAAATTCACAGTGGCCTGTTGGAAAATTTAGAAGAATCATAATTCTCACATCTTTGAGAACAGAACTATCCCTCCTTCGGTACTTGCTATCCAATGCTTGGCTAAGGCCTCTTCAATTTCCTAGGTTATATCTCACTCTCCTTCTTCCTCCAACTACAACTCAATAGACACCAGACCCGCTCCTTCTCTGACAATCTAATCGTCTGCAACCATCATCCATGTTGATGTTACCCTCTCAAGAAATACACATTCTATGTGCACCTGCGTCATCGCCAAAAACCACCTAGACATATGGATAAAGGGATCTGCCTGTATCTCCCCTGGCTCAAACACCATGGAGGGGGAGCTGAAATCTATCTTACATGGCACGGGGATTGTCTTCCTTAACAACCTCTCTGAGGGACTAATTGTCTCTGACTCCTGGAATGCAGTGCAATGGGTTACCCAACTGAAGAAGCCCCCAGACAAATACCTTACTCTTACCCTAAAGATCATTGATTCTCTAAGGCAGGCCAGAATCGTGAGAGTGGTACACCAGAAAAGAAACCTAAACAAACTCACTGATGCTTTGGCAAAGTTATGTTTAAAGCAACATGTGTCACCTCTGAACTGGAACGAATGTCCTTCTCATATCCAACATTTCTATCATTCAAATCTCCAACTTTTCCCCATCCTCTTCAATGTAGCTCCTTGATGTAACTGGTTTACCAGTATTGAAAAAAATAATGGTCAATGTGAGTTGATTCTTTGAGTAAGGGGTGTCAATAGATGAAACATGTATGGATGCATGAATCTAATCCATTTAGATAATAGCTTTGATTACTCTAGAAAAATACAAGTTTTGAAATATTTTTGAAAAATGTAATGTGGAGATGTAATGATGAGATTGTAATTCAAAAACATTTATGTTGGGTGGAAAGTGGAATATATATCTCCCACCCTCCAACCGGGACATAGATATTATCTCATCCTTTAGCAACCAATACATCTAAGATGTAGGTGAAGAACTATGTTAGTTGGATCATGACCCATGATTTCTATCCACTCAAAAAAAGTCATCAACCTACAATCAAAATTGCTATGAATTGCAATATTATCATGATATGCACAATAAAATTAATAAAAACATGATGTAAAACATAAAAGCATCTAGAAAATAAAAATAATTCTCAAGTTACCTTTTAGAAGTGCCTTTGTTTGGTTTTGATGACCTGACATATGAAACTCAATCATTAGATAACAGTGGAAATGAGTGTGTGCGGTTCTTTAGCCTACATGTTGTTCTTTGTGAAGTAGAATTTGAGACGTTAGAGATTGACTTTGAATTCATTGGTCTTCATGATCCCAATTGTAGAAACTTTATGAGGGATGATGTGCTTGGTGATGGATGGACCCAACAATCTAGTCTTAAGCTTCCTTGGGAAGAGTTATAGATGAGAGATATGTAGTAAATCTTAACCTCTGAGTTGCAAATCTTTCTTTTTCAAGTGTCTATCATTCCATGTTTTTGTGCACTTGATGTAACATAAGCTATCATTCACAACATTTTTAGCTCTTGAAGTTGGAGTTATCAATTTTCTTGCTCTACATGAAGATCAAAGTTTAGTTTTTTGATGGCCCACTAAGCATTGTGATCAAGATCTACTGGTAGGTTATAATATTTACCATCAATTAGATGGAAAGATGTAGTTCTAGAAGAAGTTTTATAAGAATTTTTGTAAGCCTAGAGTGCACCATCCAATCTAATGAGCCCAGTCCTATATCATTATACCAATTGGCTTCTTAAGGATGGTTTTGATTTGGAAATTGGAACCTCCACTTACATATTTATATAAGGGTAATGTGGAGTAGCCATATGCTGGGGAATATTGTACTTGCAAAGAAGTGCTTCAAAGATATTCTTGAGGTAGTGGGATCCTCCATCAGAAATGATAGTGCAGTGAAAAACAAAGCATGGAAAGATGATGTATTTGAATATCATGATGACTGGATTGGACTCGCAAGAAACTATGTAAAATCTTTGACCCATTTGGAAACGTATCAACAACAAAAAGAATGTATGAGAAACCATAAGAGTAGGAAAATGGTCTCATTTAGTCGACACTCAAAACCTCAAAGATCTCAACTTCTTTCTAGGTATAGAGAGGCATCCTTTCCACTTAGAAATATTGCATGATCATTAGCATTAATCAAGTGAATTGACATCATTTTGAGCATCCTTGACGATAAAGGGCCAAAAGAACCCACATTATACGACCTTGGCAGGAATCTTTTTTTGGAGTTCATAGATCTTGGTGACATTGTTTAAGAATGAGAGGAGTGTCCTCTTCAAAAATGCATTGGTGGTTATTCATCTGAACAAAAACAATATATATAAGGCTCATACCAGTTGTGATGGTGGATGTCATACATGAATCTTTTACTTTTTGTTCCCTATGCAACATGGATGAAGCATTTTGTACCACGCCAATTTTCTAAGTCACATGAGTGAAAGCTCAAAAAATCCATTTGGGAGTGTCACAAACATGATATGAATAACAAAAATAATACAAATAACCCATTATCCAGTGTATGAAAGAAAATCTTCATTTATATTCTTAGAAAAATAATTCTATTACATCATTATATACAAAAAGAACTCAATATCCATGATACAATTGTGTCAAATACTACTCTTCAACCTTGGATCGTGTAGATGGTGCTCCACCAAGAAATCCTTTTAAATCTATACTTTCAAACTCTGACTTCAACATTCTTTCGGAAGGTTGAAATCTGAGAACATGTTCTTGGGTTTTAGGGGAGGCACAGAGGGCAGTGGAAACAAAAATTTTCCTCCCCAAACCCAGAACAAGGAAATGCATCAACGTCTATACAATAGGAAGGGATGGTTTGTGGAATTATACCTTGTCCCAAGGCTTGCTCGGCGACAATACCTCTCGGCATGCGCGGTCTTCACCTTCGGTCTTAGACGGTGTCTGTGCAGCTCCTGGTCACACCGAGACTGACGACTCCTGGTCTCACCGGGACTGTCGGGATTGACAGCTGTCCTCCGAGAGGCAGAAATCTCCCGCCTCTAAAGTCATCCACACGGACCACCTAGAACTCCAATCTCCTTGTCTCACAAGGAATTGGAAGGAGTCAAAACCCCTGGTCAGCGTACTAGTCACTGACACACTCTCCTGCCACCAGTCGCTTTCGACAGTTTTCTTTCCCTTGTTGTGCCTCCCTTATCGGATAGCACTTGCTCGGGATCTCTCTCGGTTACTAAAACCAGAGAGAACGACAACTTTACAGAGCAACTAGTTGCACTAAGTTGTTCTTTGAGAAGCCCCCAATACCCCTATATATAGGAGGGTCATGGGACAGGGTTCTTTATCCCGGGCAATGCGAGACTAAAGCATGAGTAGAAGGGTTCGAGATTTTTCACAAAAACAACCAACTGCACAACCTGAACCGATCGTTTCATTTCTGAAACGGTCAGTTGGGGACCTGAGCCGGTCGGTTGACACCTCACCCATGAAACGGTCGGTTCACTTCTGAATCAGTCGGTTCGTGGTCATGGTCAGCTCCCGATTGACTTTTCCTCTTTTGTTTCGAATTGGTACCAAATATCAATCCTTGTTCCAATCAAATTGGGCAAGTGAAACAAAAAGAAATTTCTCACCAATCCTACTTTCCCAACTTGCTCGGTTGGACCAGTTGAACCGATCATTTCAACACTTGAAGCGATTGTTTCACCCTATCCATCAGCCGATCGACTCACCATCTGAGTCGATCGGTTCACCAAGCTCAGTCGATCGGTTCATCACATGAGCCGATCGGTTGGGAGTGTAGATTGTGTAGAAACAGTCAATTGCAGCTTCAATCAATCAGATACTCTAATCAATCAGTCCAACACCTTGAACATTATGATATTGAGCTATCAATTGATTGAGTGTTTAATTGAACTATTGAACTCCTTTAGTAATCAATCTAAACATTATTTGTGGAAAAAACTCCTCTTCCAGGTTAAATCCTATGTGTGTGACCCTACAGGTCCATTTCACGTTGGCAGTGAAAGTCCATAACACTTATGACTTCACGAGCAAAGAGCGGTGCCTAGTCACACATCAATGCTACCCAAGTGAAATATAAAGTTGGAGAACAACTTTCAATCCTACAATCCGTGAATGGTGTTACAGTGAATGTATAATTCCTTTGTCACTGATATCTCGAATGAACTTGAGGCATGGAACAGTCATCCTGTCAACGTTCATTCATTTTCTTGATCTCAGAGTAGATTGGAAGAGATATGTATGACATCAATATCACATACTGATTCACACATGTGTGCACACCTTTATCAATCCTACTCATCAAGTGGCCAAGGATATCAAACTCCCTCAGGAGGGACAAATCCCATATATATCACTCACCCCTCAAAAGCCCCATGTGTCAAAGCCACCCAATCATCACATTTATAACAACCCATGTTTCAGGATTGCGTTTGATGATGTCAAAGTGTGCCCAACGACATGTGTTGAGTGTAGTGATTTCAGGTCAAAGAATCTCACTCACCACCATCACTGTGAGTAATGACTGTGACTACCATGTCATGGTTCCATGTGTCAAACTCAAGGTGGGTTTGTCCGGTACACTTGTTCTCTAACAAGTACCTATGTGTTTGGTTTGATATCTCTATATCATGACTAATGATATTTTTTCATCAACCAACACCACAATCTAGTCTTGTGTGTCATTGATGTCTATCTACCTTCCACAATGACATCTGACTAGGGACATAAAAAGAATGTACAAACTCTTAGCATCCGTATGATCTCATCGTTCAAGTCATCAACCTGAAAGCATATGGCATTGAGTAATATCATTCTCTAGACATTCAATATGTTCTATCACTATCTCATATGACTGAACCAGAAAGAATTGGAAGCTTGTCTTTGATGTTTATCAAATCAATCTTAATGTATCCCACCAATCATCCCATGATTGGCTCTCAAGGCATCCATACCAACACATGTCGTCCCCAGCCATGCACAAAGGAAACCTTAGAGTTAGTTTGTGGCATTGAGTTACAATAGTTGGAAGGAAATATGTGCATTATAGAGATTTTAAACTCTACAACTAAAGTAAACCTCTTTTATTTACATCTTTTATCTATATGTTGCCACCATCATACAATAAGTCCTCTTATGTGGTGTGATGCACCATCTATGGCATGTTGTGCCTTCTATGGAAAACAATGCCTTCTAGTGATAATAAGGTGGCTTTTGTGGAATGAAGTTCCTTATATGGTGTAATGCACCTTCAATGGAATTAAATCACTTTTGTTTTGTGGACAAAAATACTTCTATTGTATGAGGATTTATTATATAATATAAATTATGTTTTGATGTTTTTTTCTATATCTACTACTATTTTTGATTCTGATCTGAGTCGAATTATGTTTCTTTTACTAAATTTGTAACTTGAGAGATTGAGAAAATGTTATGTGTGTTCCATTCTAACTTTATACCAAACATCTAAATTTATAAATTCTATTCTGACATCTTATGAGAAATTTGATTTTTGGTATAAACAT
Source organism: Alisma plantago-aquatica (assembly GCA_963693085.1). NCBI lineage: Eukaryota > Viridiplantae > Streptophyta > Magnoliopsida > Alismatales > Alismataceae > Alisma > Alisma plantago-aquatica. Next base: position 245,892,958 of record OY856409.1, read on the forward strand.
AAGGAACTGAAATACTAGACATCAATTCTAAAAATTCTATTCTAGATTGTTAATATCAATTAGTCAATAATTATGAGGAATATAAAATTCTAGATTATGTATTTGATTCTAATATTCTAAGAAGATTCTAGATTGTAAATGATAATGAGAAACTAATAAGATGAAGAAAAAATTATGATATTTCTATTATAAGTACAAATGGTTCTTTTATAAATTTTAATCATAATTGATATAAAATCTTGAGATCTGACTATTTGATTCTTGTATTCTACAACAATTCAAATTGTTTATACTAATGAACTAAAATTTGAAAATATCATATCCTTATATTCCCTCAATGAGGTTCTTACAAAAATGAAACTCTAATGACATGACTTGATTAGATTTTGAAATGTTAAGCAAAAGAGAATGAATTGAATATATAATTTATAAGTATATGAAATATCTTGATTATTAAATATTTTAAATGTGAACTTATAATTATTTAATCTGATTTAGCATTACCATGATGTATGATCACTAAGTTACTTGTGCATATGTGCTTAAAAGGTCATAATGCTATGTACATTCAATGGTCATGGACCACTTACCTCAGTCAGAGATAATAAAAACTTATATATTTTATATCTCTAGTAATATCTAAACCCTTTAAAAAAATTATAAATCCTCCAAAGTTCACTCGTATATCATCAATCTACTAACATATCAACATATACACTCTTAACTCATTTTCATACTTTATCTTAATGAAAAATACATTGTATAAATCTTATAAGGTTATGAAACCTCTTTAAAGATGTTCCCAGTCTCATGGCCTTTCTAACGAGCCCTTATTAACCCCATTCTGATAATCAAATCAGATTTTATGAATGTTTAAATCATGTAACAAATTCAAAATTTTAACTATATTACCTTACTTTTTTTCCTGTGAAGTAGGTTGGTATTCATCAATGGTGGCCCATTCATTGCCCATCGGGTAGGATCTTAGAACCCCCCCCCCTCTCATAAGGGTGCAATACATGGATCATGATGCCCCTTTTGTGGCCCCAAAATAAAGAGTCTCCATTGGATGCTTTCCAGCAGCAAGAGGCAACCTTATCGCCATGCTAGTGCCATCCTTTAGGCATAAGTTTATATTCCAGACTCTACAACACTCTCCCACATATCTTATGATCCCTTTCCTCCTCCTATTCATTTTCTATACAATGTTGCAGTCATAGAATCATCATGCCATCTTGGTTGACGATCCAGTGCTCGATGATCTGACCTTCTCACGACAACCAGATGGTCCTAACTCCTTCTCTTGAGATGCTCTACCTAATATACTATCATTTCCATGGCTTCGGGTGTCTAGAAGAGAATCCTCAATTTGACACCTTCTTGTACCACCATTATCCTCTTCTTCCTAATTTCTAACTTCTTATTTTTGGTCTTTTCTTAGGCAAAAATTGTAATCGACTCTGGCATCCACCACTATTCCAATATGTGGGGTTTATAGCTCCCTCTTTTATTGATCTCGTAAATGAGATCAGATCTAGATTGGACTACAACCTAATCCTAGAAGAACATGGACTACAAGAACTTCATTTTCTTTCTGTTAAATGTGCACCCATTCACTAAACATCTTGTGCTCAAATGAGCTAGTGGATTGGCCATGAACCAATGTTGTGGTCTCCAAATTCCTTTGTTTAGTGACAAAAAGGGCTTTAAAATGCTTTATTCATTTGAATTCCTTTTAAATATATACATTTCTCCTTGCAACCAATTAGTACTAGAATTTTACCAACACTTCATACAAATATTATCTTGTTATAGGAAATCCTTAGTACCTAATGCATTGCCTAATAATAATAGAATAGTGTTTGTGATTTCACTTGTCCCATAAACTAGATAAACAACTTAAATCATAAATCCAACTCCAAACTTCACCAAATCATGCCACCTCTTATACATTATATAAATGACATAATTTCAATCATAAGTTCATTACTACATACATCTCAAGAGTCTAATTTAGCAAAAAGCCCAAAATACCCTTCCATAACATAACTTGTCCTTCGATTTTTGCATTTGTCATTGAAATCCAAAAGAACCTTGGTCTCATTATATTACTCTAATCCAAAATTTTATTGTATCGGTACAACATGGTATGTTGGTAAATTTATGAAAGTGCCCTCCGATTGTAGGTATTCATGAAAGGATTCCAAAAAGAGATGAAACATATGTAACCAGACCCACTTGTCTAAAACTTGCATAATTAAAGTTTTTCTTAATATGACTAATATCCACATAGATAGCTATCAAAAAATGGAGATATCATAGTACTACCCACTTTAGAGGAAATTCCATACTCAAAATTTGGTTCAACTATTGGAGTTTGTCCATCTTAGGGTCCTAGATTTATATTGATATTCAACTTACTCATATATGTCTGGGGTATCTGGCCTTGATTTTATTCTAGGGTTCTAGAATGTATGCAATTAGGTTTAGGTGATCACCTACCTCAAACTTTTCTTGTCAACTCTTTTTTTGTCACCTTCAAATACATGTCATCTAGTCATCTATCTAAAGGTGGCATGCGTTATCATACTTGTCTTAACACCTCACAGTACACATGCCCCATACCCTATGTAGTGGGAAGAGTGAGATAGCATCATACGTATATATTTATACACATAACATTCCTTATAAAATGTCGCATAATCTTGTGTCCCATACCACAAACATGTGGGTAAAGAGAGAGGGAAGCTATATGCAAATCCATATTTAATTGTGAAGTTTGAAGTACCTAACATATAACCCTAATCCATATCTCAAGTACTATCATCTGACTGAACCCCTAACCTGGACTCTTCTATCTTTCACTCATTTCTTTTATAAATAGGGCTACTAAATGTCTTTCTAAATCACTATTCTAGTCTAACTTGGATTCTTGCGATAAATCTAAAGTAAGAATATGATAATTTGTATGTTGATCATCTAAAATATTACTTTGATAAATCATATTAGAAAAAACTAAATTATATGGAGTGGGACCCAGAGGAGATCAAATAGTTGAAACATGGTAGTGGGGTACAAGACCCAAGAGATAGATCATCAATATTGGTTTTGAGGCAAGTATACAAAAAGAAATATCAAAAGAGAGTTGGGGTTCAATAAGTGCCTCATTAGGGAAATTAGGTTAGGTTTGCAAGTATCCAACTTAGGGTGTAGGAATGCACATTCCTCTCTTATTGAATTCTATTATCATCTTTCACCACTTTAATTAAGTCCAAGCTCCAATTTTGCTATTTTCAATGTATAATCATGTATTAGGAAATATCATGTACATTAATGTAAAGAAAACCCTACTTTTAGACATTTTTGGAAAACCTCAGACTTTGGACACAAAACCTAGACCAAATGACTATTTAGGTTTTTCTGATCAAGAAAACATATGCATTTACTTAATTTGGGCTCCATATAAATTAGTTACCAATTTTAAGGTTTTTATATCAAGTAATTACATTTTCAAAAATCAACCATCGAAATTATGGGAATCAGTCGCTAAAACCATTTTATTAGAAAGAATAAATTTTTTCGATTCCAAAACATATTTTTACTAAATTTTTTGACAATCAAATCAAAAGATATTATTTTTAGAACTTCAACCAATCAGGAAATTCACAAAAGCCAAATAAGCAAAGTGTGTATGCGTAAGAAGGAGAGAGAGGGAGAGAGGACCCACCCGCTGACTTGTCCCAATCAAGGGTGGCCAAGTCATATGTTCAAAGGCTAGGTTTGACTCACATAAAGAAAAAGCAATAGTGGCAAAATGACCATACTACCCATGGTGAAGAAACAAAAGAAAGAAAGAAAACGAGAGGGCAAGGAGGGAAAAACACAAGGCTGCTTCATATCTCTCGCTCAACCATGCCATGGCTGCAAGTAAAGACCAGCAACTTGTGGTTGATTTTGGGTGAAAACACAGAGGCAACGATTCCTCATTTTAAAGCTACTAAACTAAAGCACTAACCTCTAAGGCTGATAGAGGATCAGGGATTCTCACGGCTCTGGAGAGGCGTCACAATCTGAAAAGAAGAGCATGCTTGGAGGCAGGCAAACTGGAAAATCAAAAAGATATTAGAAGAAGGAAAAATAAAAGGAGGCTTTGGTGCAACTAGGTGTACAATTATATATAGGTGTGAGTGCATGCATGTAAGGATAAGAGGTAGGTTGGTCAAAGGAATCTTTCCATCTAAATTTGGGCAATTCTCAAATAATGGAAAGTACAGACCGAGTTATGGCTCATTGTGTGTGGATTGTTCTCACTAATCCATATCAAGAAAAATCTGGTAAAATGATCTAGAAATGAGGAAATTATTCATGAAATACCATGCATGTTTATTGTTCATTGGAAAAACTCCTTCCTAGCCAAGGTAGTGGATGAGTCCCATGCTATTGGATCAACGATTATGAGTTCCACAATGCGTGTGGAAAAGCAATGATGTGAGACATTTACTTACATTCCCAATCAAAATAGAATAAAGTTCTATTTAAATTATTTTCCTTTCTCTCTCTTCACTTAATGGTGTAAGAAAATTCAAAATTTAATGAAATATTGCATCTAGCCTATTTTGGACACGAGGAATCCAAATATGGCCTTAGTTTTCACTTTTGAAGACTCTAGATATTTTATTTAATTATTTTAAAGAAATCACATTTTCTCTTTCTTATCACATTAGAGACTTCTAGAATTACCCGATTAATGTGAAACTCCACACTTAAGTAAACCAATACATGTGGAACATGAATTGGTCATTAATATTATCCTTTAGAATTATTTTACCATTATTTAATATTTTACACTATCTCTCTCCTAATCTACACATGTATATTAAAGATTATCAAATTATATGAAAATTCAACCAAAGGCTATTTTTAATGTGTGGATTACAAATCTAAGATTATTTTCCACTTTTGGTGTCATTAAATATTTTAGTTCATATTTTGGAGAAAAAACACATTTTATTTTCAAAATAAAAGAGAGTTAGTTATTATTATTCTAAAATTGTGAAACTTGGCCTCCAGGCCAAACCAAACCCAAGAAAAATGAATCTCAAGTTATCTTTAACCAATACATCTTCCTTTTATGAATTTTAACCACTTATCCAATATTAACACTATTTCTCATATTAAATAATTCAATATCACTTTTGCACGTTTAAAGCATTATTATTCATTCCTTTTTCTCTTCCTTGCTCCAAAAGGCTAAAAAAGTTCTAGAATGAATTTATTATATCAATATATCATGTAAGTGAAAAAATTTCATATTAGACCCTTACTAAAATATTAACTAAGGTATTTGTGCATAAACCCATAAATTGGTATAAAAGGTGATCAAAGTCACCGTAAACCACTAATAATTCTACAAATTCAACATCAAGGATAAAAGGGATAGAAAATATAGAAAAGCTTAGGAAGAATGTCAACAAGATAATATATCTAGATTTCAGTTCGTTATAGCACTCCACCCCTTAAAAGGATTTTGTCCCCGAAATCTCAAACAAAGAGGGAAGGGTGAGTGTGCAACATCTCATCTCTAAACAAACTATGAAATATATCTAGATTAAACTTTTTGCTTTTCAACTACTTAACATGGGAGTTTAGAAACTTCACAGGAAATTCCTTAAAGGTTAGATTATCATGGATCACCTAGGGTTTCACTATTGATATTTCTTTTAATATTTTTGCCATATTATCATTATTATTCTATTACTTGTGTCCAATTATATTCTTTATGTTGCCAAAAGAATTAGATTTCATTATTTTGTAAGAAACTCTATATATTTCTTACATACCTACTTAAGGATTTTAAGAACAATAAGAGTTATACTCCATTATTTAGATGTCTATTAATATATTTGACCATTATCCTTAAATTATCATTGCATTGAATTATAAAAGATTATTTTGCATGAAATAAGATATTTTATCCAATTTTTTATTAAGTCTACAATTGTTCCAAATAATGTCACATTAATTATTTATATCTATATTACACATTGTTACATTGCCTTTCTTTCTCACATCAATGTCATCATTAATCATTTTCTAATAGTTATTCACTTTTTAATTTTGATTATGCACACTTATGTGAATCCAATTACTTCCTATCCATATTGAAGCCATTATATGTATTTTAGTGAACAAGGTGGAACATATCTCATATTAATGAATTGATTCACATACCAAGTTATGATTAGATGATTAATTAGGTGTGTATTGTAGAACAAGAGGACATGCATCATATATTGATAACTTCATTAATATATGATCAGGTGATTATATACCATTTATGTGTATCACATTATGTTATCTAATTATGATACTAATGTATCATGAATGCCATTAATGATATACAATTTAAGGTTAGATGATTACATCTCAGAATTTAAGTCAACATGATCATTATATTTCACTTATACCTTCTTAGCATGTATTAAGTCCAAGATTAGGTTATGATTATCTTTCTCAACATATCATTAGGGTTTATTGGTTGATGACATGGTCAACATCATGTGTTTTCACAATTATGACTAATATGTTAGTTACTCATATTATGTGCATTAGGTATTCATTAGGGTTCAAACATATGAACTATTCATTAGATGACTATTATATGCTCATATATAAACAAGCATGTTAGGGGATAATTCTAACCTTATTTAGTAAAAAAATAAGGATCCAAGCACACTATCCTCCTATTCATGGAGTTAGGGTTTCTAGAGTCAGAGTAGCTAGATTTTAGTATGTAACAAGACTCCATCCCCTTAAAGGGGATTTCCTCCTCAAAATATAACCACCCAAGCATCAACGACCAACTACTATCCACCCCTTAAAAGGTTAGACCTACCAAGCCAAACTAAACTATCAGTGAAAGGGTGAGTCTAACTAAACCAAGTAGAAGACCCATCATGCTTCAATTACACACTCTTATAGCTTACTAAACACCAAACTTCAAAGTCTAGGTTCTAGGGTTAAGCTGACCAAACATGTGGTCCTATGGGACATAAGAGAACTATCTAGGGTATCCATCCTCAAACAAGTCATCACACATGAAAGACTAGGTCATCACATTACGGTTCCAAGAGATATCCAACATAGAAGTCTAAGGATATTATTGCGTAAAGGTATGCTATTTTCGACAGTCAGTATCAGGTCAGGAAAGGCAGGTATCATACGGATCCAGGAGTCTTCGTAAACCAAGCTAGTGGTGCGGAGGAAAATATTGTCAGCCCACAAACCCTGATCCTTTCTAGACACCATTTCTTTCAGCTTATGCCCTAATAGAAACCTAACAGACTCATCACATAAAGGTTAAATACACATATTTCTAACATGAAACACTTATGATCCTAAATTAACCTTTCATCATCTCAAGTGTAACATAGATCAATGTAGGGTAAACATGTCACTTAAAGGGGAACTATGTAAGGCAAGGGTTCTAGTTAGGGAGACAAAATTGAAATAGTCAGATTTCAACTACCATGGGCTTTGATACCAAGCTGTAAAGATTGAAAACCAGAGGAGATCCACTCCCTACTAAAATTTGAAGAATAAAACATCTATCCCAAACATACTCAAGATATGTTGGAACAAGTGTAAATTTTCAAATTTATAATAATGGTATACAAAAGACCAAAGTAAATGAACAGAATATAATTCTCATGACTATAATAAATTTTAAAAAAAGTATATAAACATCTCCCATGTAGGGTTTACATGAATGGTACAACATAAGGATCTAGATAATGGCAAATCTAAACTATAACAAGTTTGTCTCCAAACAAAACCTTCATGAGATAGGTCCATGCTGAAAGCCATGTACACTGTATCCTAATCCTAGGCTGGTCCTCCATGATCCTATTGTGCACTTTTATCCTAGGCCTTACTCAGCACCTTGATCAAACCCTGGGTGTTGGGAAGACACCCAACATAAGAAGAAGTAAGGTATGTGCCAAATATTAAAAACATACAAAAGGTAAAGAAATAACATGAAAATAAAGGCTAGCATTCCATCATAAGATGAAGATGTAAAGTGTATGAGGCATAATCAAATAGATTCTTGCCATAACAAGAAAAATAATAAAAGATTCGCATGCATGATAAATATTGACTACCTTAACTAAGTAGGGTTGAGGAACCTACCGGACCTCAACCGAATAGGTGAGGGAGAGTAACACATTCCAGTCACCTATAAAATATTTTATATTTGGGAGAGTAGCACATTCTCCTGGGAAAACTAACACATGCCCTATCTATGGATGGTTATACAAAAGTACCACTACGCTAGTTAAATAGTCTAATGAAACCAACATGCTAAAAAGAACTATGGCAAGTATAAGTATCAAATAGTTGAAACATGATAGTGGGGAACAAGACCCAAGAAATAGATCACTAATATTGATTGTGAGGCAAGTATAACAAAAGAAATATCAACAGAGAGATTAGGGTTCAATAAGTGCCTCATTAGGAAAATTAGGTTAGGTTTGTAAATATCTCAACTTAGGGTGTACAAATGCACATATCCCTCTTATTGAATTATATTATCATCTTTCACCACTTCAATTGATTCCAACATCCACTTTTCCAATTTTCAATGTATAATCATGTACTAGGGTATATCATGTACATTAACGTAAAGAAAACCCTAGTTTTAGACCTTTTTTTAAAACCTCAGATTTTGGACTCAAAACCTAGACCAAACGACTTATTAGGTTTTTCTTATCAAGAAAACATATTTATTTAATTCATTTGGAGTTCATATGAATTAGTTACCAATTTTTAGGATTTTTATATTAATTAATTAGATTCTAAAAAATCAACCATCAAAATCATGGGAATCAATCACCAAAACCATTTTTATTATAAAGAACACGTTTTTTTATCCCAAAACATACTTTTACTAAATTTTTGGACAAGCGAATCAAAAAATATGATTTTTAGAAATTCAACCAATCAAGAAATTCAGAAAAGCCAAATGAGAAAAGTTTGTATACGTAGGAAGGAGAGAGAGGAAGAGAGGACCCATAAGATAACTTGGCCCAATCAGGGGAGGACAAGTCATGTGGTCAAATGATGGTTTTGACTCACACGGAGAAAAAGAAATAGCAGTGAAATGACCATACTAGACTTGGTGAAGAAACAAAACGAGATGGCAAGAAGGGAAAACACCCAACTGCTTCATCTCTCTCACTCGGCCAAGCCATGGCCGCAAGCAGAGAGCAGCAACTCGTGCTTGATTTTGGGTGAAACTCACAGAGGTGACGATTCCTCATTTTAAAGATATGAAACTGAATCACAAATCGCCACGAACAAACCACTAAGGCTGGTCGAGCATCTGAGATGACCACGGCTCTAGAGAGGCACCACAAGCTGGAAAGAAAAGAATGCTTGGTGATGGACAAAATGGTGAATCGAGGAGAAATGAGAAGAAGGGAAAAGAAGAGTAGGGTTTGTGCAACTAGGGGTATGATTATATATAGGTGTGGGTGCGTGTAAGGACAAGAGGTAGGTTGGCCAAAGGAACCTTTCTGTTCAAGATTTGGGTGATTCTCAAACAATGGAAAGTAGGGACCGAGTTATGGCTCATTGTGTGCGGATTGTTCTCACGAATCTATATCAAGAAAAATACCATAAAATTATCTAGAAAGGAGGAAATTGTTCGTGAAATACCATGCATGTTTACTATTTACGGACGGATTCCTTCCTACCTAAGGTAGGGAACGAGTCTTGCGCCATTGGATCAATGAATGGACAATCCACATTGAGCGTGAAAAAGCAAAGATGTGTGAAATTTAATTGCGTTCCCAATCAAAATTGAATAAAGTTCTATTTAAATTATTTTCCTTTTTTCTCTCTTCATTTGAGGTTGCAAACGAACTCCAAAATTAATGAAATTTTACAACTAGCCTATTTTGGACATGAACAAAATCACATTCTCTCTTTCTTATCACATTAGAGATTTCTAGAATTACCCAATTAATGTGAAACTCCAAAATTAAGCAAACCGACACATGTAGAACATCAATTGACCATTAATTTTATCCTTTGGAATTATTTAGCCCATTATTTAATATTTTACACTTTCTCTCTCCTAATCTACACTTGTATATTAAAGATTATCCAAATTATATGAAAATTAACCCAAAGGCTATTCTTAATGTGTAGATTACGAATCCAAGATTATTTTACACTTTTGGAGTCATTAAATATTTGATTCATATTTTAGAGAAAAATCACCTTTTCTTTTCAAAATAAAAAATATAGTTATTATTATTTTGAAATTGTGAAACTTGGCATCCAAGCCAAACCAAACCCAAGGAAAACGAATCTCAATTTATCTTTAACCAATTAGCCTTCCATTTATGAATTTTAACCCATTATCCAATATTAACACTATTTCTCATATAAAATAGTTGAATATCACATTAACATGTTTAAAGCATTATTATTCATTCCTTTTTCTCTTCCTTGCTGCAAAAGGATAAAGAATATTCTAGAACAAATTTATTATATCAATATGTCACATAAGTGGTAAATTTTCATATTTGACTCTTATTAAAATATTAACTGAGGTATTTGTGCATAAACCCATTAATTGGCATAAATGGTGATCAAATTCACCCCAAACCACTAATAATTCCACAAATTCAACATCAAGGATAAAAGGGATAGAAAATATAGGAAAAGATTAGTAAGAGGGTCAAAAAGATAATATATCCATGTTTTAGTTCGTTACATAAATATTTTTTCCTTTAGGAGCGTCACAAACATGATATGGATTATAATATTAATAGACAAACCATTATGGATAGTTTATGAAAGAAATTGTCATTACATTCTTAGCAAAGACAACTCTATTACATAATTATATACAATAAGAACTTAAAACCATGATACATCTATGTCAAATACTACTGTTAGATCTTGGATTATGTAGATTGTGCCCACCAAGAAATCCTCCTAAATCTTCACTTGCAAACTCTAATTAGGATGTTCTTTTCAAACCATGAAATTTTTAGAATTCATGGCCCTGGACATGCACATAGGAAACCCTGTGATTAGAGTAAGTGGCCATGAATTCTAATAACTGAATTATCAAACTTAAAAACTACACCTGAACTAAATTTCTTTTATTACAATATTTTATCTTTCTATGGCCACTATCATACAATAAGTTCCATTATGTGGCACAACATACCTTCTGTGGCATGATGTGCCTTCTATGGCATGAAATGTCTTATGGTGACAGTGGGATGTCTTCTTGTTAGGTTTTGTAGAGGCGACAAGAGAAGTGGAAACAATAAGAAAATATTCTCCATGTATCCTACTAGCATATCTATCTGATAATGATATATTTAGAAAGAGGGTGTGTGAGGTATACTGTGTCACGTATCAAGTCTGGTGACGTCCCCTTTCTCATGGTGATGTGTGTCTCTATTATGTGCATGGATGGTCCATGTATTTGATCAATGATCTTATAAATTAACAAAAAACCATATAAAACTAAATAAAATCTAATTCTAAAGTAAAATTGAGAAGTCTAAATGCAAAAATAGACCTAAAATGTGACAAAAACTAGGATTAATATACATTCATCAAAACTCAGTAGGTATGTTGTCTCTATTTTCTAAACAAACTTAATGGATTGGCTCACCTAAGAAAACTCACTATAGGAGGATTAATGAGTAGGATTTCTCCTCTCATGATTAGTTAACTAACTAACAATATTATGCCACTAATATATTCCATTATCATTAGGCATTTATGTACCACTAGGATCCCCTATAATTGTTGGAAACCTCACTATTACCAAAAGATTTTCCTCTTTTGGTCGGTCCACTGCCTCGAACACACTCCTAATATGTTATTCTTCACTCTATAAGTTAGTATGAATGTTTCATTCATCATAACAAAGTCATCTATGATAGATACTTTGGTGTTCAAGGTATTATATGCTTAGTGTTTTTTTAATACATTCTTTTTATTTACATGGACATCAATTAACATTTTATTAGTCTATATCAATCATATTTTGACCAAACTATCATTTTTTAATTAAGTTTACAATTATTTTGAACTAAAAAATGAGAATCATATAAAATTATTAATTGTCTCAAAATAATTGGCATTCCTTAATTGTTGAATGAATATGCATTTCTAATGAAATCATGCAAATTTGGTTGAATATATTTCCTTTAAACTCCAATATACAATTTAATAATTTAGAAGCGTAGTATACTTCGTGTTTGTTGGAGTGCCTATGTGCGGTCAGCAGCTTGGGGCATCTTCCATAGCATGATGGTTTGATGCTATCTACAACATCTACTGAAGTTCAAGGATCTGGCAGGTCGGCTACTTGACTGTTGGTTGCTACGCTAACAATAGTTAATGGCGTCCATGACATGGTGTTCGTTGGTTTGCGTATGTGCAAACAAGAGTCTTCCAGCACGCCTCTCAGGACGTGGTGCTGTAGCTGATCCTGGAGTAGGGGTTGAAGATGTTGTTTGATCCCTGTCTCACTTCTTACATTTTGTGGGTGTTATTAATGCTAGTAAAGAGAGGCCTCAGTGGTCTCCAACCTCTGATTCCGCTGGTCTCTGTTCTGCTTCAGTGTGTGGTTTTGTCTCTCTGTTGGTTGAGCCTCGTGCTTCCTTCTGCAATTGATTTGGACTTTGTCCGAATCTTGGATCTCAATCGCAGCCTAGGATTAATGTGCAGAAACCGGAGCTTTGGAGATCTCTTCTTGATGGGGCATGGCCTGCCTGCTTGGCTTTGGTGCTCATACTTTGTGGATGGGCCTTTTGCTATTGAGATCCTAGCCTGCATCAGCCTATGTTTCCTTAGCTTGAGATGTTTAGGATTCATGTCATCCTGATGCTTAGTCTTAGGTCTTTAGTTTTCTTCTGTTCCTTGACCATTAGCATGTTGGTTTCAAGGCTTTTGTTTTTGTTGGGAATGGAGTTTCTCCTATGTGAGCATGTTTTCCATTTGCAGGTTTTGTTTTAGGGGTCCTTTTTATAGTGCCCAAAGTTTTTGGTTTCAATATAGCAACTGGATTTTTAGCCGACCAAAAAAACGCGTAGTATACTTCGGTCTTAAAAATAAATCATGACTAGATATTTCTATGACATGCTAATCATTCAACCAAAACCTTGTTTATAATTTCTAAAATCTCATTCTGAAAATGTAAACACAACATAGTTTTTTAATCCTTGTATTTTGGTTCAACATAGAATTAACAGTGAAGAAACATTGTGGGATCCCCTAATTGATATCTATAACCCTTTTTGTATCAATCCCAACTAACATATGTGACAAGATCTGGAAAAATCTATACTTTTTTATGGACTCCTCATTATTCACCAACTGTATGCAAGTTTAGATCTCAACTAGGGGGAAATAGAAATAAAAAAAAGAATAAAAGTTAATCCAGAGATCTAGAAGGATAGGAGAAGATTCATCCACTAATGTTTGAATGAAAGAGATAGAAAAAGAGTATAACATCACACCCTATCTTGGTTCAATACAATTAAATTCTATCCTACCATAGTTACATACCTTCTTTCAAAATCATCTCAAATTTTCAGTCTAACAAAAGTTATGATTTTAAACATTTTAGGGTATAAAAAGTATGTTGCTTGAATTTCATGTTCATATTCAAGTGGGTAAATATTTTCTATATTTGGGTTATTAAAATTGAATTACTAAGTGGAGACAAAGAGTGCCTTAGACCCTGAGGAGGTTTAAGTAACGAGTTGTGAGGCCTGGTACCTGGTTGGTTGTCCTTGAGGAGGACTCGACCCTGATGTGTTGCTCGAGTAGGAGGATGGTAGGGAGACATTGTCATGCCTTATACATGCTTGATTCTTGGTTAAGAGATTGAGAATGCAGTTGAACACCCAAAGGTGAACCTAGGCCTAAGAGGGGAAGTGGTGTACTCGATGCTCATGATGAGTTTTGAGTCTCTATAGTTTCGAGCATGGTACTCCACATGTGTAGAGGTAAAGGAAACCCCTTAAGTTAAGGGTATGTTTGATGAATCCCTCACAGCTAAGTTGATGACTTGGGAAGGTATAATCTTGATCTAACGTTGAGGAAAGAGAACAAGCATAACCTAGCATGGTTTAATAGGTGATGTTCTTGTGCCTTAGTAGCTGTTGGGTTAAGCATGCTCATGTGAATGTAAACCCTAAGGACGCTTGTGACCTTTGTTATCAAGGTGTAGTTTCCTCCCATCCTGGGAGAGGGACCCTTTGGTAGGGAGTTTACCCGTTTGGTTGGTTCCGAGGTAACTTGAGGAGGTTTCATAGGATCTTGAGAAGCTAAGTGAAGAGTACATGGCATGAGAATGAACCTTAAGACCCATAGATAACCATCTCTATGTGCATGTGGATGTGTTACCATGGAGATAACTGGTATGAGGCTTGACCAAGGTAGGCAGGTTGCCATGATCCCTATGAAAGGATGAAAGTCAACCCATGAATGCAGAGAGAGATGATGAATGATTGGGTAAGGTTCTATGTTGAACATGTACTATAAGAGAATCCTAAGTCTATCCTAGGGTCAAATAGGGATAAGACCGATGGAAGTAGGAGTTGCCTAATTCCCTAGTGCACATGACCATAGGGTCGGGAGGTAACAGCTATCATTGTCTAAGGGCCATGGGTTAGGAGATTGATCACCTTCATGAACTCATGGGACCCAAAGGGCAGATGAGTAGGGCACTCTTTGGATGCATACGGAAAAAGGGATGACCCCAAAAGTGTCGGCACCCTATAGACCTAGAGGAGATGACCTAAGATTGTGCTTAGATCAAGTAAGTTTGAGACCAGTTTTCCCATGGAAGTAATGTGGATATCATGATGTTTGTAATATAGAGACATAAGTTGCACGTTTCAACTTAGAATTGAAGTGTACTTGCAATGTGGGATGTGTCATCTCTACTCTTGGAACTCGAAGAACTTTGTGTTTGGACGGCCGCCAAATGCTTATTTCCTCTTGTTATGGGAGGTAGAGATGGGACGGTATGCATGCCATACACCAAGGGTAAAAGAAGATGCGGGTTGGAATGTTGCTACAAGGTATGAGGACAGAGATGATAACATACCTTGGTGGAGTGAATGATACATGGATGGTTTACAAACATAAGAGAAGTAGTGAAGTTATCTTATGAGGATGTTTTATCAGGAGCTATGTGGAATTTGCAAGTTAACCAAGGTTGATTTTGATCACCATGAGGATGAGCTCAAAGCTTCTTGATGAAGACCAACTGTGAGTTTGAGATGAGATGAGAAGTATAATACATGAAGGTATGTGTCTTCGACATTACCTAACACCTAAGGATAAGAAGTGGTAATGAATTCTCTAGTTTAGATATTGCCTAGTTTATCTGGAAGCTAGAAGAAGTTGAGGTTGCTAGACTAACCTTAAGTTGAGGAAAAGAGATAAGTTTGGTCAATACCCAGATATATCAATAACGGTTAATCAAGTAAATGATTGATTGGTTAGCCAGTCTAGTACATGATATGATGAAAGGATGGTTGTAGAACCTCAGATGTACTTCTTTGGAAAGGAAAGTGATGAATCCATGATGAGAGTGGTTAGGGTTTCTGAGGTATCGATCTTGAGGAATCATGACATATCGGAGATCATGGTTTTAAGATCAATAAACACCGTAATACTACAAAAGATGCTAAGTGACAGTAGTATTTTGGATGTCTAGGTGAAGTTGCATGTGGTATGTTGCCATGCATGACAGGGGGCAAAGGACGAACACCAGTAACCCAGTGCATAGATATAAAGTATAGAGAGTCCCCAAGAGAGAATGAGAGTTCATTACTATGGATGTTGTGGTAAGACTCCCCTAGACCAAGGAGGGTCGGGGTGCAATATGGGTTATGGTATATCGCCTTACCTAGATGGCATGAGCAAGGAAGAGTATTGTCACAGGATAGCTTCGGTTGAACTACTTAAGAGAAAAAGATGGTTCAACTACGCCATGATGCAAGTTCAAAAGTTCTTGGGTATGACCAAGGTTCACTCCCATGAGGTAGAAGTGGATGCATGATGAACTCAACGATAGTACAGTTTATCACCCCATACTAAAGGAGAGTATGATCCAGACTAGAGGGTCTGATGAGAGCATATATGCTCATTCAGGGTGATACATAGAGATAGTTCTTAAGATGTGATGTTAACCACCATAACCTTTATCGGGATGCAAGAAGTCTTATAGAGAGGTTGTGTCGGTCACCACTTCATTAAGATGATGTTGGTGAAGGAGGCCTCGTGAAGGTCAGAATAGAACCATAGTGTGTGCAGATGAAGGCGCTTTGATCATGCAATGGCTGAGAGAGAGCCCAGTGGTGACATGAGTCATGAGCTGGTACAAAGAAGACTGACATGTAGTTCACTGTGGGAGAATATAATGTGAAAATCCGACCCCTCTGAGATACAGCTGAGAAAGCTGAGTCCCTGATATATGGGTCCATTTGAGATGGATTGGTGGAGATGGTTGTGTTTAGCCTTTCCCCTCAGGATAACATGTTGTGTAATGTGTTACATAAGTCTAATCTAGAGCACTATGTGAGGTACCCAAGCCATGTGCTGAGCCTTAAACCTATTCATCTTTTGAGAGGCTGAAATGTCCTGAGTCACCTATGAGGGTATGATATACCAAGGTAAGAAAGAACTCAGATGGAAGAATATGAGATGATAAAGGTTCTTGGAAAGTACCATGGAAAGGGTAAGGCCACATGGGAGCCATGATGGACATATGAAAGACTTATCCTGAGTTGTTTGTTGCTTGATGGAATTTTGAGGGCAAAATACCTATAAGAGGGGAAAGATGTTACAACCCCAATTTTGGGTTCATATGATGAGAAATGTAAACTCTCATATTGGACAAATAATGATGTGATTTCGTTTACAATAGTCTTGATGTTTTTATTGTGGGCTTTAGTGGCTATTGGTCCCAATAACAAGGAAATTCAATTAATTAAGAATTCAAGAAAAGAAAGATGTGGAAACCTCTAGAAGGCAAAAGAATGTAATCCAAAGCTGAATTTCGTGCCTCTTGGGTTCCTTGGGTTCCAAGGAGTCCAAAGTTGCAAAGAAAAGCAATAAGAAAAGAAAAGATTAATTAAGTATTTCTTTATTAAGAAAGAAATTGAAAATAATAGTAAAAGGTGGAAAACAAGTGAAAAGAGGTATACTTGAGTTATTGTTGGTGAAATTGTGTATCCCAATGATTTCTAAAGATAAGAAGAATACCAATGAGGAAAATAAAAGAGAAATAAAGAGAAATCCTCAAAAAGAGATATGATAATAAGAAATAAGTAAGATAAGGGGAAATAATAAAGAATAATGCATTTAGATGCATCTAGAAGGATAATAAGTATCTAAGGAAAAGAATTTCGAAATAATGGAGTGTCTTGGGATCCAAGGAGTCCCAATAAAGAGGAAAGAAAGAGAAAATACCAAATTGCAAAATAAAAGGATAATAGGAATACATAATTAATGAATTATGTGGTTTTGTTAAGAAAGAAAGTATTTCCTACTTAAGGAAAGTATAATTTCAAGGCCAATGAATTAAAAGGCATGAACAAAGAGAATAAGAGAGATGATTTTCGTAATTCTATGTATCCATGCAATAAAGAATATTAAAAGAATAAAGAGGAGAGAGAAGATTTCTTCTTCATGAAGGAATAGGATTCCAAGTTGAAGAAGCCTTGCTTTCTTTGTGGGTAAGTGATCTGGGGTGTGGATACCCCCTATAAAAAGAATAGACCCTCTGGTTTGGGTCCAGGAAGGATCCCACACATCCCTCACTTTCTTATTCTTATTCATTGCATACAAACCCTAAGATAGAAGTGTAGCATGAACTCGGGGGGCAGTAGGGACTCCTGGAACCATCACGATCGATGAGAGAGGTCCCACGATGCCAAAGAGATACTCTGCCATCAGTACCATGCCCGAGATCATGCCGGACAACAGCAGCATGGCTACAAGGCCTACTGCTGATCGCAAATGCGCCCAACTCCATCCGGAGGTCTTAGCCATGGGCCAAGGGAACCATGAGGTGTGGGGAGGTGCGACAGAGCTAAGGAAGCCAACCTCGGTGGCTGACGAAGTCCAGGGAGGGCGGCGCAGCCTCACCCACTCCTTGCCTGCTGCAGCAGCGCTAGGGCGCGCGAGAGGTAGAAGATGGAGGACTCTGGACCATTTTGCCCCTCCTGGGTGTGAAGGAATAGCAACTTACGTGAGGGCAACATAGTAATTTGGTTATAATTCCAAACTAGCCGCGTTGCATGGCAAGGAGCGACGTGGCGTCTCCTGATTGGCCATGTAAAGTTTTATTGCAAAATTCATAATTAAATATTGGTAACTCCGATTAGGACAAGTAATATATGAATTTTGATCAAGAGAACGAGAGGAATCCAATAAAAATGATAGTAAATATTGATTCCGTTTCGAATTGCAAAAGTACTATAAGTTGATGAAAAGTGCATTAAAGTTGAGTTAAAAACCCTATTTGTAATTAAAAGTTGAATCTAGAATGCTTAATGGGTTAATTGAAGTGTTAATAACCTGTTGAATGATAATGTCACAGTCGAACCTGATCTAGATGTAGAATTGCATGATTTAGGGTTATACCTCATATGAGAATGATTAAATAATTTAGAAACCCTAATTTAGGGTCAAAGAGGATAAGATCATATATATAATTTGAAAAATGTGAGAATATGATTGTTTAATGTTGGTTTTAAGTTATTTGTATATGAAAGTCCTTAATTCTGGATAAATACCCTAAATAAAGTAATTAAGGTCTTTTCATGAATAAAAGGTGGAATTGATGGCAAAATGAGTTCATATGTTAATTAGACCCTAATGAACTTTGAATTAATGATAAATGTGTATAATGATCTTTTCATGTATTAAAGGGATAAAAATAGTAGCTTTAATGAAAAAGAAGCTTAATTGATGATTAATGTGCCTGTAATATGAAAATAGGGTTATATGTGGTTAAGATAACCTTAATGTTGTAGAATAGACGAGATAATTAGGGTTTATGAGTAATGGCATAAAATTAGGGTTTAATATGGTGAAAGATGAATGGAAACCCTAATTGCAAAATGAAACCCTAGAATGGATACAGAAACCCTAGAAAGTGAATCCAAGTTAATAAAGTAGGTTCTTGATAAAGTGTGTAATGAATAGAGTACATATTCTTTTCAGGAATTATGTGATTGTTCAATTACTTGGATTGCATGCTTGGTTGGATTTTCTTAATGCTTCTGAAATCATCAAGTCAGGTATGTGGTTACGCTTATGACTACCCGAATTAGTTTTTTGGGATTTCTATCGATGCTTCCATCGTGTCTTGAATTAAACGTTGGATGTATTTAATTCATTCAAAGTATAATGTGAATATGACTATCACATAAGAAATATGCCTACTAGCTCAGATCCTAGTCCCCTCTGTAGCTTAATGGGATGACCTAGTAAATGGCTACCAATGGGGTAGGCCCATCAGGTCATTGAATGACTTAGTAAATGGCTACCAATGGGGTAGGTCCATCAAGTCACATTGAGTTAGAGATTGGACTACCTATGGGTAGTGCCATGCGACTCAACCCTAGATATTGATCTACCTGTTAGGTAGGATCATGCGGGGTCTAATAAGGATCTACCTAGAGAGAGGTAATATCTTAGTCCGTTGTAGGGACAACACAGAGATAGGGGATAGGAAAGGATTGAGTAGTATGGTTTAAAATGTAATCTTGGCTGATTACTTTGTTAACATATTTGCATGATTATTGTATCCCCCACCTACCAGCTTCTTGCTGACCGACATTTGGTTTGTCGGCATTTTAGGTACAATGAAAAGAACAAACAATAAAGTGGCATATGTGGAAATAAATGAGAAATAACGTGCACAAGAGGATTAGTAAGAATAGCATCTTCATGGATAGAAGTTTAGAAATCCCAGTTTTTCCAAGGTAAGAAAAGTTTTATTTTATAACGCTTTCAGTTTAGTTGGTAAATTTTATTAATTATTATTGATTATTTGTAGAACCTTTGATCCTGTTAATTGAATAACAGCTCTGACCTTCAGGTCTCCCTTAATTGGGGGTTACCGGGAGGCGGGGTCGTTACATGCATCCAGGCATGCCATCTAATTCAAATTTAGATGTTCTTTTTTGTGGGATCTGATCTCCAAACCACGATATAAACACGATTTAAACTTAGCGGAAGCGAATCGATTAACAGCGGAAGACAAAAATCATGGGAAATTAAAACTTTTCGAGACAAGAGCTTGAATCCATAAAGCTTCATTCATAAAAGGAGATAAACTGTTTACATCTCATGATAATTACTTCTTGAGTAATTATATACAACAAGATACAAAATCTCAAGAACTCATAACCAAAAGACTCCAAGACCTGAGAGTACAGAGGACACATAGGACTGACTCTAACTACACCACATGGCAGGCTAAATCTCCACCTGAGATTTACTGCTGCTCCTGGTGCTACTGCTGCTGGGACTGGTCACCTGTAGACCGGTTCCTCCGTCCTCGACGTCCACCTACAAAGTTGAAGTCTACAGGGTGAGACAATTGTGCATAATTGTCCCAGCAAGAGTTATAACTCTCCGCCAGAATCTTTATTATAATATCAAAGAATAACTTAAGCAGTAAAAGCTTACAAAGTATTCAATAGCAGATACAGTTGTATACAAGAGCTCAACATTTATCAAGCATGAAGAACATATGCACTATACAGTGTAACATCAATCAATTAGCTCATAGTTACCTTTAACAGGTATACTACGCTGTAGATTATGTTTTTCAAACATTCTTATTATTATGCCTTGTGGAGATGAGGTTTACCACTCATACCCCAACCAATCACTGTTAAGTGCCTTAGTATCATACTAGGTCATCGAAAGAGTCGGATTCTCATGACCTTCACCTTCCTCAGTCAGTAAGAGGATCACTTGTAGGACATCTTGTGTATCTACTATTATAGCTCACCAGGGTAATCTGGTCCTTCGCTATTTTAGAGTTACAATGGCGTTTTGTACTCTCTTTGTCATCAGGAGATTTCATGTTTATCTTCACTGATACGGATATCTATGTTTTCCTCATCATCAGGAGGTTTCATGTTTACCATCCACTGATACGGTATGAGTTTTTTAGTGAAGGATTGACGGATTATACATCTACATCAAATTCCTACACTAGGATGTAAGGTTCTACACATCCATATACCCCACATACTCAACAGTATGTGATCCAGGAGTTCCCGTAGGAAAACCTGTTTCACCATCATTTGATCTCTGACAATGATGGATCTATGATCAGGGCTCTACATTTCACTTGATTAGTTAGGTACATTCAGTATTCTTTTACATCATACATTGTTCTTCAAACAATAACAGTAGCATAACAGCTATGAAAGTAGAATACTAAATGTAACAAACCTAACTCACATCAATCATCATTTCTCAGTATACTCATCACAAGTCATCTCTAAAGCATGACCTTGATGGTATTCATGGCTCTTACAGCCCATTAAAACATAGGATGCCACTGACAAGGCATCAAGATATTTTACTATTCATAAAGCTAACAACATGCTTTCAATGAATATAGTATCATCATTCATACCTGGATATGATCACCTTCATATCAGAACCTGCATGGTTAATTCAACTGATAAAGGTAATTCAAAACAAGAATATACTTTCCACTCTTGTCATAAGAGCTAAGTTCTCTGATTCTCATCAATTAGAGTTTGCTACTCATATTGCATGTCATCACCCTTGAATTAGGGTTTACTATTCACATTATGGTGAATTGAACTCATAACATCATCATGTATGAGGAACATCATCATTGATGCTCTCATATTAGTTTAAGATTCATCATTTATCATAATTAGGGTTCCATGATCTCACATAGGTGGATCATACCCTAATCATGCACATTCATGTGTATTGAAGGTACTTTACTTGAATTTCCATCATAAAAGGGTACTTTCTCTTTCTTAAGATACTTTCTCTCTCCTCATACTTGTAGATGGTGATAACACCAATCTAGATCAGGTTGGGTTAAGTCCTCTTTGATTAACATAGACCAAATCACCACTATTGAGTGATTAGGGTTTGATTAGAACAAGGTTTCACTCAATTGAACCTTTCAAGGGTATTATGGTAAATTACACATTGATCATCATCATGGTTTAATTTACTAACCACTTGACCCTTAATGTCTTTTGGTATCATTAGGGTTTAGGTTGAACAACTATTAAACCATTTAAGCCTTCAAGGCATTAGGCAGACTTAACCTCAAAAGTCTCCAATAGGTTTCACACCTTCAACCTTCATACGATCTTGAGGTCGTATGCCCTCATTCAATCTTGAGGTCGTATACCCTCATTCGATCTTGAGGTCGAAAGCCCTCATATGGTTTGAGGTCGAATGCCCTCATTCGGTTTGAGATCGAATGCCCTCATACGGTTTGAGGTCGAATGCCCTCATATGGTTTGAGATCAAATGCCCTCATACGGTTTGAGATCGAAAGCCCTCATACGGTCTTGAGGTCGAATGACCTCATACGGTTTGAGATCGAATGACCTCATACGGTCTTGAGGTCGAATGACCTCATACGGTTTGAGATCGAATGACCTCATACGGTCTTGAGGTCGAAAGCCCTCAAAAGCTCAAGATCGTATGGACCTCCAAGGTGGTTCAATGGGTAAACTCGATTAGGGTTTCCTATGTTGAAGCCATCAATTGGTCTCAAGCTTTCTAACCACTTACCAATTGAGACAATTGGGGTTAGCCTTAACCAATTGGTCACTCAATTGACCCTCAATTGATATCCAATTAGGGTTGGAGTTGGTTCAATTAAGGTCTATAAACGTTCAACCATCAACACTCAACAATGTGAATCAAATCGAAGTTGAACCCATCAATTGACCTCCAATTGGGCTCAAACTTGGCCCAAACGGTCTTGGGATCGTTTGGATATAATCCAAACGGTCTTGAGACCGTTTGCCCAAGAATTCATCAAAATCTAGATTGATTTGATAGGGGTTGATCCTTAATTAAGTCACAAAACAGAAATTTGATTATTTCAATAACCCATTGTAATCGGGCCCTCAATTGATCAAATTACCTTAACCCTGGACCTCCAAACGGTCTTGGGTTGCCACCAAACGGTCTTGAGACCATTTGGATGAGTTCTAAACGGTCTTGAGACCGTTTTCCCATCCATCCTTTGGACTCTAGTGAAAATTCATCAAGGTTTGATTTATTAAGTTGATCATTACATCAATACTTAATTGCAATGTAATTTGGTATCTTTGTACCTTCAATTGATCAACTATACTTGACCCCAGACCTCCATACGGTCTTGGGTGATCCCCAAACGGTCTTGAGACCGTTTGGATGATTCCCCAAACGGTCTTGAGACCGTTTGGATGATTCCCCAAACGGTCTTGAGACCGTTTGGGCTGATCAACCCAAAATCTCAAATTAGCTCATTGTGATTTCAGCACTAATTTCAATTACGGTTTGCCCTAGTAATCAACCCTCAACTCTTAACTCGTTTGGAATTAGTCCATAAAATTTGGTGAGTCATTAATTAACATCATTATGAACAGTAATCTCATACGGTCAACGCTTAGTCAACCATCTTATACGGTCTTGAGACAGTTTGCCCAAAAAGGGCAAATTAAGCAGATTGAAAATCAGAACTAAATTCAATTGAATTTGCTAATTGTTTTGCCTATATCTCACGATTCCTTTGGAGTTAACCTCTCAAATTTTGTGGGTAATTGACCTTCATAATTATGAACAGGATTCCCATACGGTCCACGCTTGGTCAACGCGGCCATACGGTCTTGAGACCGTATGCCTTCATACGACCTTGAAACCGTTTGCCCACCAAACGGTTTTGTAAACCGTATGGGCAATTGGTTGAGGTCGTATGGTAAAGTGGAAAACTGTGGATAAGCATAGGAAATAACGCCCTCATCTTCTAGCTCAAGAACAGCAACAGTTCCTCACGGATTTGCTTGCAAGGAAGCAAGGGAAGATAGGGAAGAAGAAGAACTAGCAACTAAAAGCATAGAAAAGATGTATATAACAAAGCATAGGTTTAGAGTTATAAAACCCACCTAAAGCTTGCTCCTTGAGCTCCAAGATTTCGAGATCCAAGCCTTTAATGGCGTCCTAGAAGCTCCATAGGTCGGCCAAGGTGAATCCTCCAAGAAAAGTTGAGAAGAGATGGCTAGAAAGATAGAGCTAAGTGAGCTAGCCATGAATTTGACCTTGAATTCGAGTTTCATCCAAGAATTTAAGAAAAAGGAAGGATCCAAACCTACCTTGCACTCCCCTGGTCGTCCTCCTGAGCTCCAGAGCTCTCCTTAGTCGGTTTGAGCAAGGGGAACAGTGAAGGAAACGAAAGAAACATTCCTTTGCTAAGTGAGGAAAAGGGCTTATATACTTGGGGTGGAATTTCAACATAGGCACATAGGTTTTCCTCACTTTCAACTAAGTCCCTCCTTTCTTATTTGCTCGTCCCTTCTTCTTATTTCTAAGGACAATCTTCTTCTAAGGTCAAGAAATGAAGGCAAAGAAGATTAACCTATTACTAAAGCACACACATAAAAGGCTATAGTACTTACACCTTGATTATTCAATCACAAAGGTGTTCTTCATTATATGATTATTCAATTGAAGTGACTTATTCATCATTTCTTCTCTAAATGATGACAAGAGTCTTACAAGATATTTTATATGGTGTATTTTACAAGTTGCACCCCTCAAATTGGGTAAATTGCACTTTACTCCAATTTAGGGTTTCAAGCACAGGGATTGCTTCCACAGCTGCACCTTGGTGCTCAAGCTTGGGAAATCCCTCAAACTTTACCATAATCATTCTTATGATGTCTCAACATCAGAGGAACATCTCAACATGTGCAAATTGCAAGTTAACCCTTCTAACTGGGTAAATTGCACATAGGTCCCTGTATTACAAAACAATCAATTCAACATTGTTTAAAAGGGACAGAAAAGGAAAAGTATGTTCCTCAGGAACTTAATTACATGCAAAAAGATAATCATCAGTATCTTAATTACATAATTAGGAAAAACACCTAGGGTTAACTCATAACCCAGGTCAGGGATGTTACATTTTTACTATTATGTCACTTAATACACGTTAAACATCGGTTTGCAGTTTCTCATTAATCTTGTGAACATCAAACAAGGTACATCATGATATTAATGTATTTTGGCTGGAAATTGATATGATAACACCTAATATGGATTAGGATTCCATCACATGCTAAACTCAAGTAGGTTTCTTACAATGATAATATGACATTAGTTGTCATGTTTTGAGATTATTCTTCTATGTGTTTGTCCCATTGTTCTTTCTAATATTTCAATGATGAATTATATATTTACAATACGTGAAACAACAAAAATAAAGCAGCCCTTCCTCTATTTCCCACCCCCTATTTCAAAACAAGAGAGAAACACTAGAATCTACCCCTCTGTCCTAACTTGCAATTCTTGATGTTAGAAATTGTGACAAAACACATTGTTCCTCACGTATTCTTTCATTACATTTCTCTAAGAGTTGAAAATTCTCATAGCTCTACCAGTCCCACCTCTTTGTCATTCTATATAGATGAAAACATCATCAAGCCAAATCAATATTATATTTCTACTGTATTATTTCATCTAGAACGATCCTCACGTACAAGGTATTCTATTCATTCTTATATTTTGCAACCATTTTTAGGAGTGCATTTCACATACTTTTGTGTCTTTATAATATCAATTACACTACTATAACATACTAAATTTTAGATTTTAAATCTATTTTGAGCTATGTCATACTTTGCTCAAACTTGATATTGCCTATAATGTTGTCATTTATTTTAAATCCCAATCAATATTTTGATTGAATATCATGGTTTTTGATAAGATGTAACCTTCAACTAGATTCCCTTTCTCTAAATGTAATTATTCTACTCTTCCAAGAAATATTTGCAAATTTGTCCCTACACATACATGTATGAGCCATTGTGGGGTCATTTGGTACAAATGAATGTAACTGAGTCTAAAATAGTGAATGTACATTACTCATATTAAATAAAATAATTTTGGAATTAATGTATAAGGGAGGAAATAAAAATACTATGTGTCATATTATATATTAAAAATTGAGTGACTTATAATAGAAAATTCGATATATTAGCTTAGATATTTAAATTGGGTAATTAGAATTTTATTTAGTTGGTTCTTTGATTAATATACATCTATTATAAGTTTCATCTCATTTACACTTTTTTTAAACCTTAAATTAATTGATACCAAAACCGTTAAAATTAATTCCACTTATAGAACTCATTTTTCCTCATTTATATACCCATGTTTAATTTATATAACCTATGTACTCTCCTACGTCTATGTGTTCTTAACCGGTCTGACGAATGCCTACAACAGCATCATCTATTCCTCCTCTGCCTAGCCTCCTCATTGTTGGGTTTTCATGGTCAGAGTAGGCAGCGGAAAGGATGGTTTTAGTGAGATATACCTGGTCTTGAGGCTTGCTCAGTGACTATACCACACAACAAGTGCAGTCTTCAACCACCTATCTTCGACGACATCTGTGAAACTCCTAGTTTTGACCTAGAATGTGGTTGAATGCCATCCTCCGGAGTGGAAAAAGTCTCCCGCCTCTATATATAGTCCACACGGACTACCGGGAACTCTAGTCGTTCTGAAGAATGGACTAGAAGGAGTTGTCCCCTTCTATCGACGTACTAGTCACCGACACACTCTCCCACCACCAGTTGTTTTTCTGTAGTTGTCTTTCCCTCGTTGTTCCTCCCTGGATGGGTAGAACTTGCTTGGGCTCTCTCAATTACCACAACCAGAGAGGACAACAACTTTGCAGAGCAACTAATGTTCTGAGTTGTGTCTGTGGAGAAGCCCCATGTACCAATATATTTATATGAGAGGGCAGGGTCTGGGTTCCCACTCGGTGCGATAGTGGAAGGGTTCGGAATTTCCATGAACAATTTGCACTTCGGCAGGCGAACTGATCGTTTCATAAGTGAAATGGTCATTTGGCAAGGTGAGCCGATCGGTTCACTTGTGAATCGGCGGTTGGGAGTGTGAACCGGTCAGTTCACTTAGTGAATTAGTCATTTGACTCCCATACTTGTCCACAATTGACTTTCCTTATTCATTTCTAATTATTACAAAGATTAATTCTTGTCCCAATCAAATTGAACAAGTGAAATGGAAAACTTTTTCTCATAAACTGGGACAACCCAACATTTATCATTTGGACAAGAAACCGATCGGTTCACCGGAGTAAACCGGTCATCTCATTGACCATGAGCCAATCGGTTCACCTAGTGAATCGGTCAATTGGTGGTCCAGATTGTGCACAACACAGTCAATTCAGTTCTCAACCAAACTGACACTCTAATCACTTGGTTCAGCACTTGAACTTGATGATTCTAAGTCAATTCTATTGATTGAATGTTTGATTGAATACCTAAACACTTTAGTAATCGATCCAAACTACATTCATGGATAAACTCCACTTCCAAGTTAATCCTTTATGTGTGACCTTATAAGTCCCATTTCATGTTGGTAGTGAATGTCCATAACTACCTTACAGCATCACAAGCAAAGAGTGGTACCTAGTCACACATCAGTGCTACCCAAGTGAAAAGGAAAATTGGAGAACAACTTTCAATCCTACAATCTTTGATTGGTGTTTTAGTGAATGTATAATTCCTTTATCTCTTCTATCCTAAATGAACTCAAGGCATGGAGTTGTCATTCTTTCAACGTTCATTCATATTTCTTGAACTAGAGTAGACTATCTAAGATATGTGTGACATCAATATCATATATTGATTCACACGTGCATGTGCATGCCTTTCTCAATCACACTTATCAAGTTGCTTGAACATCATACTTCCTTAGGAGGGACAAATCCCTTATCTATCACTCACAGTCTATCTCATGCGTTAAAGACACCCTATCATCACCGTTATAACAACCTATGTTTTAGGACTACGTTTGATGATGTCAAAGTGTACCCAATCACATTCAACAAGTGTAGTGATTTCAGGTATAAGAATTACATTCACAACCATCACTATGAGAGATGATTCTGACTACCATGTCATGGTTCCATGTATCACTCTCATGGTGGGTTTGTCCGATTTATTGTTCTCCAACATGTATAGGTGTGCTTGGTTTGATATCATATATCATGAATAATGAGACATTGTCATCAGCCAACACACACTCTTGTCTTTGTGTCATTGTAGTCTATCAACCTTCTACAATGACATCCAACTAGGGACATACCAAGAATGTACATACTCTTAGCATCTGTATGATCTCATTGTTCAGGTTATCAACCTGAAGACAAACGTCATTGAGTATTGTCATTCTTTAGACATTCATTCTGCTCCATCATTTATCTCATAATCGATTGAGCTAGAATAAATTGGAAACTTGCCTTTTATATTTATCAAATTAATCATGACATATGTCAATCCAATCATCATATGATTGGTTCTCTGGGCATACATACCAATACACTTCCACTTGCACTTAGAGCCAATCACCTTCAAATCATATTCTTAGTAATCTTTAAACATGTCCCACAAGTTTCTATTATGCTAGTGCTATTCTAGTGAGTTAGAAACACATTGTCTTAGTTGGTATATTGCATGTTTCACATCTCCTCACTGTACGACATTTCGTATGAGATGGAGTTTCTATAATATGTTATCTGATATGCTTTGCCTAACAATTAGCTCCATTGTTTGACTTAGTATTTCTACTTTGTCATCAATGGTTGGAATATCTATAAGTTCATCTATATGAACTTATAGATCCATATAGTATCCTCTGGTGTTCATAACACAAGTATACTCATCATTCCCTTTTAAAATTAAATGGTTTTTAAATTTACTTGGAACATTTCCCTTTAACAACTCATATTTACTTTTAGATTTTGTATTTGCAATCATTTTCTATCATTTCAGAAGCATGCATCAGTGTAACTCATTTCCACTCAACTCTTCCTTTTATTACCATAGAACTAATCCTTTAATACTTCATAAGTACTTAAATAAGTTATTAATGGTATTCTAGTGACAGTCACTGGAAGTAGATAAACATCCACTCGTCATGTCCACACGAGATAATTGGATGAGCATATCATATTGTCATGTCCAATACATACAAGATGATGAATGCATATGTATTTTCTTGTCATGTCCAATACATACAAGATAATGGGATGATTACATACATGATAGATCCAACTGTGAATGCATAAGGCATCTATCTTTGTGTTCCTATTCTTCATAAGAATTTGGAACATTAGGCATCTGAGAGACTAACTCCATGTAACATGGACAAGTTTTCTCCCACTGAATCTTTACATACTGAACCCTTCAACATAGATTTCCAATGTATGCTATCTCTTTATCAGATTAAGAGACTTTCGAGAAATATCTCTATAGGTCTCTATTCCTATCAGATAGGACATTGCTTTTATTCCTTTAAAGAAGGAATTTCCAAACCAGTTTCATTTTATTAGAACGTTTCATTCCTCATCATCATGTGGAATATGAATATGCTCCTACTAAATCTTTGTAATCACATATCCCTTCTTTATTTCGATATATTAGTCAAACCTTTTAACTATATAATCAAATTAAAGACTCCAATTCTGAGGTGCTTGTATTTAATCAATCATATTGATTAATCTCTTATAACTGATAAACTACATTTCCATTAACGGAATTATAAAACCCTTCAGGTTGTGTCACGTACACAGTCTCATGTTATTACTACTAGGAATGATGTTTTAATATCCATATGCCAAATTTCATAGTCTTCAAGTTCCAATAGCAAGCATGATCATGTATGGCCTATAGCCACTGCAATCAGTTAAATAAAATCATTAGGTCCAACACCTTGAACTCACTTGAATTTATCTCAAGCAATCAGCTCTTCAAATGTCATTCATGTCAGTCTTAACTCTTAATACCCAATTGCATTTATGGGTTTTATCCCTATAAGTGCTACCATTAAGGTCATACCTTATTTGGTTCACATGGAAGTCATTTTGGATCTTATGCCTTCAAGCCATAACTCAAAATCTGGTTCCTCAACATCATCCAGATAGATTATTGGCTCATCATCATATGACCAATTCATAACCCTTGAGTTTGTAGGATATCATTATCCATCAAGCTCAAGGTGTTATCTACTAGATATATGAGGTGTATCTGTTACATAATGATTTTGAGATTCCACAATACTTGTGATTCTTAATCTCCTTTGTATGTTTCTTTAGTGTAAAGCATGTTCTTTAGAAGAATTCTAGAAGATTAATTATTTGTTTGATGATCATGCTCTTACTATTTAGAGTATGATTCCTTCTTTGATTTAGATATCATTACACCTTAATCATGAGTTTTCTATGATACACTATCGTAGTTACTCACAAGGTCCTCAAACATTTTGTTAAGTATCTCATTCATTGATCATATCAAAGAATTAATACTTTTACCAAGTTTGTTCTTCATTTATGATATTCTTGAACATTTCATGATATTCATATTGGTATTTCATTAAATACCATATCTGAAGTATTAGCATTTATTCTAATAGGTATCGATATACATCAATATGTATTATACCTAATAGAATATTCATTATCCCACTACATCTAGTGAAGATTGACTTGTCATCATGCCCAATAAACAAGACATTCATATCTCTTAATGGTTCATTAACCAAGAGAGTCTAGTTTATCCATCAACATGGAACGTAGACATGAATTTATTATTCATTTGTTTAGATGATAATGCTAATTAATTTTTTGAGTCATCAATAACTTTTAGGTATTATTTATTTTATCTCATGCATATCAAGTACCACAAGATAAATAAGCCATTGCCATAAAAGATCATATCTTTGGAATTGAAACATGAATTTTTATAGATAGACATCCTTGTCATTACAAGATGCAGAAATAAAATGTTTTGATTTATTGGCAAAATGAAATAGTAGTTCATAACTCTATTACATGCCCTTTGGGCTGAAATAAACTAAAAGGTACTACTATCTATGGCAGCAACACTTGCTCCAATGTTGATGAGTGTTCCTTCTTGGTCCTTTCATAAAGTCCATCACTTCTTTTCAGATCCTGCACATCATATATGCCAGATCTATATCATGGTATCCTATACCTAAGATAAAGAAGCATTTTAAGTTCATTTCATGATACCTGAGGTGGAAACTTCCATCCCCACCTTCTTCTTTAGTTCATCTAAGTAGAGAGGGAAATTTCTCGTCCAATGTCTTGGCTCATGACAATGGTGACATTTTCCTCCCTTGCTCACCCCTCCCTTGGCTTTGAGAGTTGAAGATGACTTGGGTTGCTGACTAGCATCAGAACCTTTCTTTGCTTTGCCCTTGCCATTGCCTTTAGACTTTCCCTTCTTTCTATTGATCATCATCACAGATTTGGGTTTGTCTTTCTTCATATGTGCCTCAGCTGTCCTCAACATGCCCAACAACTTTGTCAGTGTCCAATCAAAGTTGTTCATTTTTTAGTTCATCACAAACTGACTATAAGATTCTGGCAGTGATTGCAGTATCACATTAGTAGCCAACTCTTAGCTCAGAAGGAATCCCAGTCAAGTTAGGTTCTCCACATAACCAATCATCTTGAGTGTGTGAGGCCTACTGGATCTCCTTCTCTCATGACGCACTTGAACAATGCCTTGAAGACATCATATCTCTCTTTTCGTGCTTGGTCTTGATACATGTTTTTGAGATGTTGAACCATCTCAATGATGTCCATGTTCTCATGTTGTCTCTACAACTCATAGTTCATTGAGCATAACATCAAGCACTTCACATCAATGTCATCCTCAGTATGCTTCCTGTAAGCATCCCTTTCATCCTTTGGTGTGGTGGGAGTGGGTACTTCTAGCTCTAGTGTATCTAGGACATAGAGCTTTCTCTCTTGAGTGAGAACAATTCTCAACATCCTAAACCAGTCGTAGGAGTTGTTCCCATTTTACTTGTCCTTCTTAAGGACCGATCGCAACCAAAAGTGATTGTTGTTGGCAGCCATTTATTCTACAAAAAGGAAATTTGCAATTTTAGTCCAAAACTCTTTCGATTTTATTTTATTTGAAGATTGATGATATAATTAGGTCTTTAACTATTTTCACTCCCACTATTTTTATCAAATTGATAGACCTCGCCATCAATTAGGAAGATTGCAGTGTACAACCTTCTAGTGAGCTAAGATCCAAAATAATTGAGTTATTACCCGCCAACGCCAATGTCCATAATCAATTATTAAGGTAGGTAACATTTACTAATTGCATCATATGCAATTCTTGGATCAATGTCATGTGCAACTCCTTTCCATGTACATCTGCATGCCTCATGGTGCTTAATCCTATTAAGATCACCTTGTTAAGTCTGACCCAAAATCCAACATGATGAATATGCACCCTACAAAGACAGACCCATATATATTAACCATCACACTTCCACAAGATAGACGGTGCACCACGTGAAGGTGTGCCCACACTTAGTTCATCAAGCTTTTCATGTGTGCTTCTTTTGGAAGGCGTCTGAAACTTAATATTTAAGTTTGAGGGGTTTGAATATGCTTATATATGCATATATGTATCCAATCACCACATATATAGTATGTATCATATACATGCTATATCCCATAAATGAAAGCATGCAATAACGATAAAGTGATTATTATGGCCATCCTATTATAGTTTCTTGGAGCCACAAGGAACTACGTTCATCTAAGGTCTACATCACATGCAACCTATTATTGATGAAATTGTGTGCTTACCAATCCGGGTTGACTGGTTCAACCTTTGAACTGGTCGACTCACCTCTTAGTTGGTTGGTTGGTCTCCTTCAACCGGTCTCATCTAGATGGTCGGATACTCCAATCGTTTGGGCTTCTCATTGGTCCACCAACTGCTCCTTAGTCGGTTGGCTCGGCCCATCAAGTAGTCATCTTCAATCTTCATCATAATAAGAAATAAATCTACTCCTATTTTACATAATCTTTGTGAAACCTTGAGTTACATTTAAGGGGAGAAAATGTACAAGAGAATCTCAAGTTATCTTGAGTTACATTTAGAATAGAAGAAGAGGGATCAGTGCGCAGATTGAGATGCAAACAACCATAACCAACCACACACATGCACATAGGGTTTATAGGCCATAATCATGCTACACATCCATCGTCAAAACCATTTTAGGGTGATGTGTATCAATTTCATATATGTACCATATCGTATATGTATATATATTAGTTTGGGATCATGTGGTATTAATCAGATATTCACATTAGTCATTGAAACATTTGCATCATATGTAATAAACAAAATATAGTAAAACCAAAATCCAATCATATCGATTATCCCAAAACATAGAGTATCGGCTTGGATCTGATACCATTGTTGGGTTTTCATGGTCAGAGTAGGTAGTGGAAATAAAAATTTAACTTGACCATAAACCCATAACCAGCAGATCGCATCAACATCTCTGTAATGGGTAGGATGGTTTTAGTGAGATATACATGATCGCATCAACATCTATGTAATGGGAAGAATGATTTTAGTGAGATATACCTGGTCCTGAGGCTTGCACAGAGACTATACCTCAAAGCAAGTGCAATCTTCAACCACCTATCTTTGATGGTGTCTGTGCATCTCCTGGTCTTGACCTGAACTGTGGTTGACCGTCATCCACCTGAGCGGAAGAACTCTCACGCCTCTATAGATAGTCCACACAGACAACCAAGAACTCTAGTCATCCTGAAGAACATATTGGAAGGAGTTGTCCCCTTCTATCGACTTACTAGTCACCAACACACTCTCCCATCACCGGTTGCTTTTCTGCAGTTGTCTTTCCATCGCTATTCCTCCTTGGATGGGTAGAATTTGCTTAGTCTCTCTCGGTTACCAAAACCAGAGAGGACAACAACATTGCAGAGCAATTGATGTTTTTAGTTGTATCTGTGGAGTAGCCCCTTGTTCCCCTCTATTTATAGTAGAGGGCAGGGTCAGGGTTCCCAGTCTTTGTGGGAGTAGAAGGGTCCAGAATTTCCATAAACAATTTGCACTTCGGAAGGCAAATCGATCGTTTCATAACTAAAATAGTCATTTAGCAAGGTGAGTCGATCGGTTCACTTGTGAACCGGTCAGTTGGGAGTGTGAACTGGTCGTTTCACTTCCCAGACTTGCCCACAATTGACTTTCCTTATTCGTTTCTAATTAATGCAAAGATTAATTCTTGTCCCAATCGAATTGAACAAGTGAAATGGAAAACTTTTTCTCACAAATTGGGACAACCCAACACTGCTCGTTTGGACAAGTGAACTGATCGGTTCACCGTAGTGAACCGGTCATCTCACTGACCATGAGCCAATCATTTCACCCAATGAACCGGTCGGTTGGTGGTCCAGATTGTGCAGAATACAATCAATTCAGTTCTCAATAAATCTAACACTCTAATCACTTGGTTCAACACTTGAACTTGATGATTCTGAGTCAAGTCTATTGATTGAATGTTTGATTGAGTAGCTAAACACTTTATTAATCAATCCAAACTTCATTCATGGATAAACTCCTCTTCCAAGTTAATCCTTTGTATGTGACCCCATAGGTCCCATTTCACATTGACAGTGAATGCCCATAACTAGCTTATGACATCACAAGCATAGGGCAGTACCTAGTCGCACATCATTGCTACCCAAGTGAAAAGGAAAGTTGGAGAACAAATTTCAATCCTACAATCTGTGATTGGTGTTTTAGTGAATGTATAATTCCTTCATCTCTGATTTGTGAATGAACTCAAGGCATGGAGTTGTCATCCTTTCAACGTTCATTCATATTTCTTGAACTAGATCAGAGTGTTTGAGATATGTGTAACATCAATATCATATATTGATTCACATGTGCATATGCATGCCTTTCTTAGTCTCTCTTATCAATTGGCCTAGACATCATACTCCCTTAGGAGGGACAAATCCCATATCTATCACTCACAGTCTATCTCATGCATCAAATCCACCCAATCATCACTGTTATAACAACCCATGTTTCAGGACTACGTTTGATTATGTCAAAGTGTTCCCAATCACATTTGATGAGTGCAGTGATTTCAAGTCTAAGAATCACAATCACCACCATCACTATGAGAGACAATTCTGACTACCATGTCATGGTTACATGTATCACTCTCATGGTAGGTCTGTCTGATACATTGTTCTCCAACATGTATCTGTGTGCATGGTTTAATATCATATATCATGACTAATGAGACACTATCATCAACCATCACACACTCTATTTTTTATGTGTCATTGTTGTCTATCAATCTTCCACAATGACATCTAACTAGGGACATAACAAGAATGTGCATACTCTTAGCATTTGTATGATCTCATTGTTCAGGTCCTCAACCTAAAGACATACATCATTGAGTATTGTCATTCTTTAGACATTCATTCTGCTCCATCATTTATCTCATAATCGATTGAACTAGAATAAATTGGAAGCTTTCCTTTGATATTTATCAAATCAATCATGGTGTATGCCAATCCAATCATCATATGATTGGCTCACTGGGCATACATACCAACACTCATCTCCTCCCTTCCTCTCCTCTTTGGTATTGTACCCTTCCCTTACTACCATGAACTCCTCCAAATCCTAGCCCCCTACTCCCTCTCTTAGTATCACCCATCTACCCTAGCCATAGGGAAATGTCATCATATGATATGTGGTAATATTAAGATCTATTGGCCACTAGGAAACCATGAATCCACTTCCCTTGTCTGCCATGAAATCCACCACCTCTCCTCCTATAGATTGTATCCATCACTGTTGCAACTAGAATTGCAAA
The DNA here is from genome assembly GCA_963693085.1 of Alisma plantago-aquatica. Classification (NCBI taxonomy): domain Eukaryota; kingdom Viridiplantae; phylum Streptophyta; class Magnoliopsida; order Alismatales; family Alismataceae; genus Alisma; species Alisma plantago-aquatica. Next base: position 245,929,042 of record OY856409.1, read on the forward strand.
CATCAATGAATTTACAACCAGATAGAATACATTCCTTCTCTCTCATTCCTTGCACCCACCCACCTTGGCAACAAGGAAAACTACAACCATTATAGTAGTTGTCGTTGTCATGGGGCAACCAAACAACCACAATATGCTCCTTCTTCCTTAACATTTCTATCTTCCGTGACAACATACCATTATCTACCTTAATATCACTATAATAATGGTGAAAAGGGCACATTACCTTCTCACAACTTGACATGTCAACCTATGCCATCCACAAACCTCCAGCCACCTCCAAGGATCAACAACCAACCTCCATGGCCTATGTATTCCTGAATGGATCTGATTTTTCCTATTACATTATGAAGAAGGACATTGAACTATAGATCCTTCATCCACTTCAATCTTCACAACCAACCTAGCCATGGATCACAATGGAGTTAGCATAACCTAGACAATCCTACAGAACCACCTCAAGAGACCCCATACTCTAGCAAAACAATCTACAACCAAGCTTCTCATGTACAATCAAAAGGGACTAGTTCTAATTCTTTTAGCTGAGAAACATATGTACATGTAATAGGAATCAAATGAAGCAATGTTTGTGTAAATGAAAAGTCAGATGAATTGTATATATTCATTGGTAAAACCATAGATCAATGATAACCACAAAATGCACATCGAGACCAATATACATACTAGCACACATATGTGCATGTATGACCTAGATAATTGTATAGAGAAAATAATGTACCATTAGGAGTTAAAGAAAATCAAGGAAAACTCCCAATTAATATAATCAACCATTTAGACTATATCCTTCAATATTTGTTCTTAAATTTACTATTATAATTTATGATTTATATAATGGATGTTATAACCTTCAAATGGGATAAATGAATAAAAGTTAGGACTTAAGGAATAAAAATGGGGAGGTTGGATTCAATGGACTACAACTCTATTTCTGACTATACTATTATTTTTACAACCCATAAAAGAATGGAAGATGACCTCAGTTACATGTTTACCCTTTCATAATACAAACATGTATCATTATATGAGACCCAATAAACATGTATCATTATATGATATGAAAATGTATACATGTTACTAGTGTATAACATGATGGGTAATATGTAACATATGAATATATGAATCATATATGTAGTGAACATGAGAAAGGATTTGTATATCATATGTGACTACATGTACAAATTTGACTACTATACTAATGGTAATGAACTTAATGATTTTAGCATGAGACATTACAACAACAAAAAGTGGTTTATAAATATTATACCCACTAAGGGGAAAAATAGAAGTTTCACCTAATAAGAACCTAGTATGTCATTTCCAAGCCAAGTAACATTGCATAACCTGAATATATTCTTTCTTACTTGATTCTTGAGGAATTGGAACCTTGATTCTTGTATACGTCTTGATTGGAAATCCTTGATTGAAATGGGGTACTAGATTCTTGATTCTGTTATTGAACTATTTTATTCCTCTTGAATTCATTTAAGAGATTTAGAAAGTCATTAACCTTGTGGAAAATAAGTTGGGAGGATAATGGGATATTCTCTTATTGATAATAGGAAAACTCCCCTCCTATATATAGGAAAGGAGCATAGTACTAAGGGAAGAAAACTTAATTCTAATAGGTCAAGATAATTAGGTATGTATGACATAATAAAATAAATAACAATAATTTCAACACTCTCCATCAAGATGGAGTATGGGTGAAACACATATCCATCTTGGATTAGTAAGACTCAATTAGATGATATGATAAGTAAAAAGTGTCACTCTGTATACAAGATCTTCACTCCCCTTAAATATGACTCTCTAAAATAATTTGATGATGCCACCTTTGAGTAGTGTATTGCAAACTATAAATACCCAATATTTGGAAAAGGTCACTTCAAGTGAATCTGGAATAAATAACATCTTATAAATAGAATCCAAAAGCCACAATAAAAAAACTCACCACCACTAATATTTAGCAGACAATAAAAAAAGCATGACTATGCCATCTTCACTAGAGAGTAATGTGTGAGTGGTATAAATTTAGTCAACACATCCCACAATTATAACCTAGTATGAATGAAGAGGCACAATGTCAATGTAGCAATAGAGATATCTTCAAATATCTAAGTAGTGTAGCCAAATGAAATTTGCGTGGAGGACCACATACGCGCATAATGTGGTACAAACATAATGTAGCAACATGTTGATGAATGTCATACATGTTATATAAATTTGGCACATGAATCTTAAGGGCTTTATAGGAATAAAAGACATCATTGAGGAAAGCCCAAGTATATCACTAGAACAACCATCTTGGCAGACACAGCTTTGAGAAGACATGAATAAAATAGCTCGATGAAGATAAAATATGGATGAATCAACAACTTTGCATGTATGATAAAGTAAGTTTCTATAACCTTATTAAATTTCTATTTTTCTCTCATTTATTTTCACTCATGACCTCAATTCCTTATTTATTGACTACTTGATCAGTATTGACACTCAATTCCAAAATATAATGATCAATATGAACGTTATGCACCTTGTGACACTTCAACTTAAGCTAATTAATCACTTTATCCAAAGTGGTATATTAAGTTATGTAACATCATATTCATGATATCAAACCTTTTCTATGCATTCTATATATATGTTGAACCTATGATCCAAATTTCATTCCAATTGGGCATTACTATGAATTTCTACAATTTCTTGATGTTTATGTGCAAAAGTTCTTTTCTCTTGGCTTTTATTTGGCCTTTACCACGTCAGAAACACATCAACAGCTGAGTTGGATGCGCCCTATCATTGGATTTTGACTCCTATAGATTGTGAGTAGATCAAGTGGCCAGCAAATTGCCTTCTACCTATCACCCTTTATGGGGAGGAGATCACGCAATATGTTGGGCTCAATTCACCAAATTTCACCCTATCTCACCCTATCTTCACCTAATTATTTGCACCAATGCACCAATTCAACAACCCAATCAGTTTATCCTCTCACTCTGACAACGGCAAACAACACTCACATCTTGAGTAAGCCCTAAACCTGCCTCTCGACTCTATAAAATGACCCCCAGAGGTCACTGTCACCAACCCTCATGATAACCCCTTATTTTTGTGCCCTCAACTGATCTAGATCACCTCAACTTATCCTCTCTTCTCCTTGTCATCCGATCAGTGTTTCCACATAGTCCCTGTTGGGCATTTTGCAACTCTACACCCTACTTCCAAATCGAGACTCCCAACGACACTGCAAATTCGTGGCAACCTTGAGTGGCCATCTCGTTGCCGACATCGAGGCCTACCACTCCCAAATCCTCTAACACCGATGACCTCTAACAGTAGCACTTGTGAGCACTCACTTAGTAGCCTGGTGAGGACGACAAATGGGAGCCACGAGATCTCGATCCAACGACCCTGCTCGTAAGGAATCACAACCATCTAATCACGATCCAGTGACCTGAGCAAGAAGTCATGACCCACTCACCCTTTGACGAGAAACCTTGATCCCCATCATCCATCCAGCGATCGATGACCACAAAATTTTCATGCAATTAATGTATTTTCACCCTCTCACATGAATAATTGGTCAAATGCTCAGATCTTGTTTAAATTATAGAAAATACATTGTAGCTCCAAAAAGATCAATATTATCATCCTTTTCATCAGAAAAATTAGCCTGGTCTAATAAAAATGGTTTCAGGACCTAATTTGTATCCTTGTTCTCAACTTTAATGAAAACATCTATAATATCCTTCTTAAGTATATAATTGCATATTTTCTTGATAATCTTGATCATTTGACTTAAATTATTGTCCCTAACTTATCATAGCTTGATCTGATCATGAATCCAAATTGTTTTGATCTATCATAAAAATGATCCAGAGTTGGATAATGACTTGGTTATTGATGATAATAATTAGGGTTATGATGTATGTTCCTAAAACACATAGGTATGTCATTCATACTCGAATTATATGCCTAGAACTTGAATAAATATTGATATATTAAAATAATTTTGATTATAAATGAATTATCTGCCCTTGGGTCAAATAGGAACAAAAAACCCTAATCTTGAATAAATGGAATATGATCTTTGTGTATATCATGATCTTGACCCTTGATCCAAATCTTGTTTGATCTTAAATCTACTTGTGATTCTGATTTATTATTCTTGGAATCCATACTCTGAAATACATCCAAAGGTACGCTATTATACCTCCTCTTTGAATAGACTAGTAGTATTGATGATACTTTATGGACCTCTTGAAATGTATACTTGGCTATGTATTTGTTTTAACTAACTCGTTCCCTATTGATTAGTCTTATGATTTTCTATAGTATAGTTTGCAAAAAATCTAAAACATAAGTGATAATACCCATTATAACTGCCAGTGATAATGATTGTTGATATTGAGTACAAATTACCTCCTCAATTGGAGGATGGGACTTGTACATATTGTTGAGATCATATTTCATATGGAAATATGGAGTCTGGTAATCTCCCCCATATCATTGGGGTGATGGATGGAACCACATAGATATAAGCATGCTTCTCAATATCAACATAATGGGAAACTTGAAATAAAAGCTTTTTGAATAAATATTGTCTTCAAATTGCTTGTTGATTATTTTAATATAAGTCCTGCCAAGTATACTACTTCGATATATAATTGTTTTACTTGTTTCTAATAGTGTAACATGCAATTGCATTGATTGTGTCTTGATTTTCTTGATTTTAGGCCAAGCAAAGAACTTAAGTTATGCACCTGCCAAATCTGTTATTTTTTTCCTTCATTATATTTGTTTCAAATAAAGACTTATACATCACTATGGACTTTACATGGGAGATAATGCAAACGGGATATAGTTTTTAGTTTATTGGTTTTCTCATCATGTTATTTTCTGTCCAAGTTGCCTACGTGCCCATATGTAATAAACCTTTGGTTCATTTTCAATAAAGAAGAATGTTATTTCCTTTTTGCATATTACGTGTGTGTGACCTTCGGTCCACTCAGGGACAGGGTATCTAATCACTTTAACACTTCCTATCCAGACTATCGCGAACAAAAACCTATTCTCTTGACCTTGATCATATGTCTTGGGAGATAGTCTGCTTGGTTCTTTGCATTTAGCTAAACAAGGATAAAGATTAACACATTAGTAGGTTAATTGAAGCCCTAACATGTAGACATATAAGCAAATGTGATATAATGCTCTTTAGACCAATAAAATGTGTCACATGTTATAATGTTGAACAAAGTATAATGTTAAAAATAATATGCATATAAGAACTAAAATGTTCATAATAAAGAATAATGATATGATATTCAAATAAATATGGAATAATACCTTAATGAGATAAAATATAAATACATATAAAGTATTTTCCATAATAATGAAATACAACCCTTTTGGTAATAAGAGTGAAGGTAAAATGACATAATTAAATAAATAGTAAGGATTAAGAAATAAATACAATGATGTCAAGCCAAAAATGTTAATTCATAGAAAGAGATCTCACAAGTGAAATCTAATGTGAAATTTGAATTCATTGGGTCCCACTTGCCTTGGGAGTCAAGTTTCACATAATTTACATGATAATAATTAATTTAATTCAATTTGGAAAAGAAGATATGAGTTTTTCCCCAAAATATCAAATAAAATAATAAATGACTCCAAAAGAGGAAAATAACTTTAGATTCGAAATATACATGCCAAAATTAGCCTATGTGAGAATTTTCATCTAATTTGGACAATCTTAACTATTTTAGTTAATTTAGGAGAGAGAATATAATTTAAAGAACACAATATTTAATAATATGTTGAAAAAAAATTAAATAATGGTAAAATCATGTTCCTCACATTTAGTATTGCTTATAGGCCAAGTTTCATATTTGTATAAAGTTTCTAGATGCCTATAATTCATTAAAAGGATAAAAAAAGTGATAATATTTAAATATATTAAATAAAATATTAGAAGGTTTACAAAAAATAAACTAATGCCAAAATTAGATTCATCACCCTAGATAACCTACCAAATTTGAATTTATTTGGACTTCATTTGCACCCTCAAATAATTATAGAAAGTTTTGTATATTTAATACATCAAAAGATCAAAGTTGGAAGGTAGTATTCAATGTCACTCATTACAGATCTATGTCAACCATATGATTCCAATCAGACAGCAAGTAAGTTGTCTCCAACCTTGAGTAGGAGATACCCACATGAACAATAAATGTGGACCAAAGGGGTTCAGGTTTTTGGACATAACTCCCTCGTTTCTCAACAAAACTTTGTGAAACAAGTTGTATTGGATTGAAAATTCAATTCCACACTTAACTAGTGTAAGATCTTATGTTTTTATCGAATATTCATGAAAAGCTCAATCTTTTTCCCAAGCCTATCCTAGAGCTCTAACTCCATACACCATAGGACCCAATCATATATATATATATATATATATATATATATATATATATATATATATATTTGTTGTGTTTTGTGTCGTTGCCAAGCCAATCTTTACCCTAACTTTGCAGCTCTTCTCCTCAGCTCTTGGTGATCATAGCAAACAAATTGGTGGCCAAGGTGAGTTCGTCACCTTCTTTTCATCCTTTCTCCACTTTCAATTTCTTATGTGATCGAGTATTGCGAAAACACCCATTTTTTCAGAGCAAGATACACCTTATCATCATCTATGGTGGCAGGTAGGAGGGGGGACTTTGTCCTGGTTCTTTTACATGTTTTCCCTTTGTTTCTCTCTTCTTTATTCTCCATTTCACGCAAGGGAAATTTGGTCCTTTGGTTTTGTTTTGTTTCCCTTTGACACACAGATGATGGGGTGTGGAATGTTGACTTGGCCACGTGTTGTTGGGCCAAGTCACGTAGCTCGCTCCTCTCCCTCTCTCTTGCATGGATTGCTGATATATATTTTTCTTATTGGTCCATTTTATAAAAATCATATCTTTTGATTTGCTTCTCCAAAAATTAAGTAAAAATATGTTATGGAATCGAAAAAATGCTTTCTTTCTAAAAAAAATCAATGCCTAATTTCCATGCTTTTCGAAGGATGTTTTTTTTGTAAATAGGTAAATATATTGCCAAAGGAAGCTGAGCAAAGTGTCAGCACCTACAAAAACAAGACATATATGTGGGGGTGTTATCAGTATCTTTTGGCTTGCTCACATAGGCCTGAGATTAAGCCTTTTCATCATTCGAAAATGTGAGCCAAGTTTAGTGTCAGCTTAGCTAAAATCATTTCTTCATCACACGGTTTTTCTCCCATGATTCCTGTTGTTTCTCTCCTCCCATACACAATAGCAAACACCAGTAAGACAAAGGCCTCCCACAGTTATTTTGCTCCTACTGTCAAGTTTATCCAGCAGATTGGTGATCGTATCACTAATGTTATCATCAAAAAATGGCCCCCATTCACTCTTGAGGCATACTATTGCCCATATTCTTCTGAAGAAGCTGTAAGCACCAAAAATGTGGTTGTGACTCTTGTTCTTTCTCTTGCATAAGACACATCTCATGTCAACCTGCAAGCCCCACTTATTCATCTTGTCTATAGTAGGTGCTTTAGAAAGAACTGCTTTGTACGTCAAGGTGCTCCACTTGGGGACCTTACTCGTATTCCAAATGATCTTATGCCAGATCACATTCTCGCCCATATAGTTTTTTATCCATGGTTTCGCCCTAGGATTAATTAAGCAAGCAATACCATAAGCATCAACATTATAGGAGTTCTGAATAAGTGCCCACTGCTTGCACATGTTCCTCCACACCCTAGATGAGTTGCTATCATAACCTAGATTTAGATCCCCATATATGAATGTCATCCACTACATCCAAACGTTGTCCTTCTCCCTTACAAACCTATCCACCCTTTTGATTTGGCTTTGTGTGTCCATATGGTTAGGGGTTGTGATATTGAGGCCACATTTGATGAAAGTTCTAGCAATCTTGTCCCATGATACTCCATGTCCTTTCCCACCCCAAATGAAATCATCAACAATCTATCTCATTTTATCAGCAGTAGGCATTGGGATGTCACACATCTCGCACCAGAAATGGATCATTGCCTGCAACACGGATCTAGTCAACATCAATATCCTCACCATGGATAAGTGAACAACATACCATCCCTCAATCTTGGTTCTGAGTTGATCAATGCATTGTGAGAAATCTTTGCCATATCCTTTTCCCCCAGCCACAGGGGCACCCAAGTACCTAGTCGGTAGTCTTCCAATTCTGACTCCTATAGCATCCAGCATCCTTCCTCTCCTCGCATCACAAAATCTAGACAGATACATTTTGGATTTTATGGTGCTTATATAGAGACCAGTTAGGTATCCGAACTTAGATATGACTCTCTTAAGTTCTTTCAATCTACTAGCATGCCCTGTTGAGAACAACATGAAATCATCAGCAAAGATTAGGTGGGAGATCACTTCTATATTGATCTTGAATAGTTTCACTTTCTTTTATAGATAGCATCATTCATCATATTGGTGAGACCTTCCATCACAATAGTGAAAAGCAAGGGGTATATAGGATCCCCTTGCCTTATCCCATTAGAAGCAGTGAAGAGACCAACAAGACCACAATTCAGGAGAATGGAGAAGCAAGTTGTGGAAATGCATTGTTTGATGATGTTTGCCCCTCTCTCGATGAAGCCCATAGCATTCATAATGGCCCATAAGGCTTCCCATTGAACATGGTCATAGGCTTTCGTCAAGTCGACCTTCATACATGCTTTGGCATTGCTCTTACTATTCTTGAAACCACTTAGGAACTCGACTTCTAGGAGGGTGCTATCTGATATTCTTCTGCCTTTGATAAACACACTTTGTTCTTTAGATATGATGTTGGGGAGCACCATCTTCAATCGTCCTGCAATTACTTTAGAAATGATTTTATAAAGCACATTACAACAAGCTATCGGTCTGTAGTTAGCTATTATTTCGATCTCATTCTTCTTAGGAATGAGTTTAATGAAAGTGTGATTAACCGCGTGAACCATGTTGTGCCCATTGATGATCCATGCGATAGCTTGGACAACATCAGTCTTCACCAGATACCACATGTGTTGGAAAAATTTGGCATTCATGCCGTCAGGCCCAGGGGCCTTGCAGGCATTGATGGAGAAGACTGCTTGTCTTACTTCTTCTTCACTCACTTGGGAACATAGAGTAGAATTGGTTTCATCATCCACTCTTCTAGACGGAAGCAGAGTGTCATAACTCTCCCCCTACTTTCTTCATGGTTGTACAGAGCATTGAAGTAGCTTATAGCATTTAAGGCCAGACCTTCTCTACTATTCACCACTTGTCCATTCTCATCAAGCAACTCATGAATGGATTCCTTCAAATCTTTCTTATTTATTGCCCTGTGGTATATCTTTGTGTTTTGATCCCCATCCCTTATCCACTCCATTATACTTCTTTGCCAGAAGTACACCTCTTCCACCTTCTTTAAGTTCCTCAGTCTCTTTTCAGTTCTATTTTCTTCATTGATGAGATCCTCATTCAGCGGCTCATTTCTAATTTTCTCCATGATCCTCTAGTAGTCCAGATCAGCATCAGTGAGCATTTTTATTAGGTTAACTTTCTCCCTACTCCACTTTTTAAGATCCTTCTTTGTAGATTGGATCTTTTTCAAGGTTCTGAAAAAATCATTGCCTCAAAACTCTATACTCCAGCTAGTCTCCACAACTTCTTTGAAACTTGTCCATCTGCACCACCAATTTGAAAACTTGAAAGGTCTTTTGATATTGGGTTTACTCACCAAGTCAATCTTCATCCACACATAATCACTGAGTGGATTAGATCCAGCCTTAATGAAGGAATTGGGCCATAGATTTAGCCAAGGTTCATTAACCAAACCTTTATGTATCACGCTAGCAATCCTTCTACTACTGGCCTATTTATTGGACCAAGTAGTCTTACCACCAACTCTATTTAGCTCAATCAGACTAGTTTCTTGAACCATATTGTTGAATAGTGCCAAGACTCTATCGGGTACTCGGTTACCTCCCATCTTCTCAGTAGACCTCCTAACATTGTTGAAGTCTCTGATTACAAACCATGGTACCTCATGTTGGGCGGTCTTAGCAAGTGTCTTCCATAAAACCTTTCTGTCTCCCTCCAACCATTCACCATAGACACCTGAAAGGATGAAGTGAAATCCTCCAAGGTTGCAGCAAGACACGGTGATCACCTAATCTATCATCATAATAACATCAAGGTTCCACGCATCACTACGCCGGCTGAAAGCAATGCACCCTCTTCTCTTTGATCCAGTTTTGTGATAGCCTTCCAACCTATAGGAAAAAGAGTGTCGACTCTTTCCCTCACTTCCCTTATGATTCTCTTCTCACAGCAAACGAGCAAGGAAACATTAATCTCTTCAATCGCCCTCCTCAGCTCCCTTTGTCTATTCGCCAGGGATGCTCCTCACACGTTCCATGCGAGGAAAGACATTAATTAGGCTTATTTGACCCACCCCCTACCTCAGGGTGGGCGTTCTTCCTTCCTTTATTGGTCATGCTTCTCGTCTATTTAGGACTTCTGATGTGCCTTGTCTCATTACATATAGGCAATTCATCATTCACTTGATCGAGTATTGCAAATGGGTTGTCATGACTTCGGCCTAGATGCTCAGAGTCTTGTATCTCCCCTTATTCAACTACAATGACTTCCTATGTACTCGTGACAACAGTATCAACCCCATTATCGTTGGTAACCACAATGACTTCTTCTTCAGTATCAACTTCCTTGTCAGTCTTCTGTGCCTTTGATGCTTCACCTACTGTCTCAGAGTGACCCTTGTCATCTGGAGCCTCCTCGTTCACCTTTTCTTTTCCTTTTATAGATTTAGGGGGAGGTATGGATTTCCCCCCTCTTCTTGTCCTGCTGCGGGGCATCTCAGGGGTGATCGGGGGAGAACTAAAATGATTACTACTTCTTTCGCCTGGGCATTCACCAGTATCATGTCCAGACACTTTATAGGTGCTACACAGATCGGGAAGAGCTTCATATTTGAATCTAACCTCCCACTCATCCTCGTTGGTAGTTCAACCACGACCTCCGAGGGCGGCTCGTTGTCAGTAGAGATATCGACACAGAACCTGGTGCATCCTTGTACAGATACGTCAGATCACCTATCAATTGCTCTAGGGACAACTATCGGATGAGCGATCACTGCTATGGCTCTCGAGGTCCAATTCTTACCGACGTCTAGGAGCGAGACCCAAACTGGGGTAGTGGTGAGGGCGGCCCTTCAAGTATCATCCTGGGATGTCCACTTCTGGACTAACACCAGTTGATCATCAAAAAACCATGGCCCCTTCAGCATAACACCATTGTGATCGGATTCATTGGAAAACCTCATCAGGAACATACCACCATCAAGTGTAAACACTTCAATCTCTCCCCTAGGTCGCCAATGTCTGATCGGCCATCCTTTTAGCTGATGTGGATGACACTTCTTCCCCATAATTTGGACTATGGTAGAAAACCGGTGATAGTCTTCCATTTCCTCCATTATGAGTTCGTTTGAACTTTGTCCAAAGGCGTTTGTCCCCCTCTTTGAAGAAGGGAACCTTGGGGTCCGCCGCTACCACACCCCTCAGATTGGGGGGAGGCCCAACAACCGACATGACCCAATCTCTCCCAATTGTGGCATCGGCACCTGGTGAGAACCAGTCATCGATCTTGTTGCCATCACTAGTACCTGGAAAATGGGCGGAAGCAAAAGCGGAGGAGGGGGTAGAAGTGGAGGGGGGTTGTTACGACCCCACCTCCCTATAACCCCCAATTAAGGGATACCGAGAGGTCGAAGCCGCACCCATAACTTCCGGATCAAAGGTTCAGCACTAAACCAAGAACAATTATTAAATTTCCACAATCTATACTAAAAAGTTGTAATAAAAAATTTCATACCTTTTGAAAATTTTGGATTTCTAATCTTCTATCCATGTATGCATTCTACTTTAACTAATCCTCCTTGCATTTTATTTCATGTATTTCGCAATATGATGATTTACTATTTGTCCTTTTGGCTTGAACCTAAAACGCCGACAAACAAAATGTCGGTCAGCCGAAGCTGGTATGTGGGGGAAACAATAAACGTGCCACTATGTTATCAACATAATCATTCAATTATTCATTTAACAACTAAGATTACGTTTTAAATATAACTCAACGATCCATGAGTACCCTATCCTTTGTGCTATCTCTACAGTGGACCTGGATACTACCTTACTTATGGTAGATCCCCATTAAACCCCTTATGGTCCCACCTATAGGTGAACTAGTTTCTAGGGTTGAGTCACATGGCACTACTCGTAAGTAGCCCACTCCTTAACTCATGGCAGGCTAATGGGTCTCATGGCACTACACTTGGTAGCCCAATTTCTAACCCACGATAACCTAGACCTTACTCTAGTTTACCCCTTTTTAGCCTTTACAAGTCATAGAGGTGGACCCAGATCTAGCCACTGATACATGTATATTCATAGTGATAGTCATAGTCACTCTGTAGTTGCATGAAATAAAAGCATCCAATAGTTATTTCAAGCCATGAGGGCAACATCGATAAAATCCTCAGAAAACTAGTCGGGATAATCATAAGCATAACAACATACCTGATTTGATGATTTCACAAGCATTTAGAAAATCCAACCAAGAATACAATCCAAGCAAGCAATTCAACAATCACATAATTCCTGAAAAGAATATGTACTCTATTTATTACACACTTTATCAAGAATCTACTTTTTTGACTTGGATTCACTTTCTAGGGCTTCTAATCCAAATTAAGGTTCCATTAATATTCATTACGGTTTCTTAGATCAATTTCTCAAACTTTATCCCTTTTAGGTCAACAAACCCTAAAATACTCTTTTCTACTTATATAAACCCTATTTTCTCAAATTATCCATTTTAATAGTCATTTATACCCCAATTGACTTAGGATCATCATATCTTTATTTATTAATGGATTTGAACCATTAAAATAATTAAAAGACATATTCATCTAAATTAGGGTTTTCAAGCCCTTTAAAGCATATTCATGCACATGGAACCCTCAATTAAGCCAATTATATAAAAAGATCATCTTTTTAGATCCTATTTTCACTTTCATTAACAACAGGTTAATATTGGTTTGAATTATCCAATGAACATCATTAAATCCATCTATCATCAAATCTAAGTGTTTTTCATTAATTAAATCATTAAAGATGATAACTTTATGTACTTTTCAAATTTCAAGCACATTTATGCACATACACTCTAAATTAAACTAATTACGTGCAAAGTTCATCCTTTTTTATCTTAATGTCCCTTTTTACAATTAACATGTTAATATTAAGTTTAAACATCCATTTAACCCTTCCCAAGTCATTAATCATCAAAGATTTGGGTTTTGCATTAATTAAAACATTAAAGATAGCATCTTTACACAATTTTTGAATTGTACTCAGAATTAAGCTCCAATTATATTTTTATTGCATTCCTTGAGTTCTCCTGATCAAAATTCATATATAACTTATCTAAATCTGAGCTACTCGTGATTAGTTATGAATTTTGTAAGAAAAATACCTTTCGGCCAATCAGAGATTGGCATGTCACTCGTTGCATGCATGTTGTCCGCCGATTGCAAACTTAACATAATGACGAGAATGCCCCTGGTTAAGTGATCGCGCCTTCAGCCTGTAGAGGGGCAAGACGGTCCAATGACATGTTGGTCATCTTCCTCCTTGCGATGGCGAGCTGTGTCACCCTATCCGCGGCCCACATGGCTTTCTCCCTCACTCCACAGCCTGCAGCCTGTCGGAAGTGGCCGCCCTACCTCCGACCTTCCCCGCCACAGCCAACCATGCCACAACACATGGCCGAGACGGCCAGTTCCATGCATGGCAAGCCTGTGATCCCTTGTGGGTTTGCAGCCCTCCTTTCGGTGTTGTGCGAGGACGGAAGCAAGGGGATGATGGCCAATCACTCGGTTGTTGTGGGTACATCCCGCTTCCATCAAGGCTACAAGCATACCCCCTCGTTGTTCCAGGGATAGAGGTACACCTAGCTTAGGGTTTTGGCATGCAAGAAATAAGAAGGAGGGAGAGAGGGGTGTGTGGGATTCTCTGGACTCGGCCCTAGGTCGTACCCCTTATATAGGGGAGGGTAGATAGGCCCTAGGATGCTCATCCATGAGATCCAAGTCCTTGTTCCAAAAAGGAAACAATTCCTTCAATGAGAAGAAACCTTCTCTCTCTACTTCTTTATTCTTTTGATATTCCTTTCTCTTTAAATATTAGGATTTCAAAAATTACTTCCTCTTTATTCTTTGTACTTGCCTTTTAATTTATTGGCACGAAATTCTATTTCCTTTAATAGAAATTATTTTCTTTTTAACAATACCTCATAATTCATTAATAATGTATCACATTATCCTTTTATTTTGAAATTTGGTATTTTCTCTTTCTTTCCTCTTTATTGGGACTCCTTGGATCCCAAGAAACTCTATTATTTCAAAATCCTTTTTATTGGATACTCATTATCTTTCCAGATGCATCTAAATGCATTATTCTTTATTATTTCTCATTATCTTATCTATTTCTTATTAAAATAGCTCTTTTTGAGGATTTCTCTTCATTTCTCTTTTATTTTCCTCATTGGTATTCCTTTTATCATTAGGAATCCTTGGGATACGAAATTCCACCAAGGATTAATCAATTATACATCTATTCACTTGTTTTCCACAGTTTACCATTATTTTCAATTTCTTTCTTCACAAAGAAATATTTAATTGATCTTTTCTTTTCTTATTGCACTCTTTATGAAACTTTAAACTCCTTGGAACCCAAGAGGCACGAAATCCATCCTTGGATTACATCTCTTTGCCTTATAGAGGTTTCCATCTCATTATTTTCTCAAAAACTCAATTATTCATTAATATTTCAATTTCCTTTCTTCATTTCCTTGTTATTGGGCCCAATAGCCAATAAAGCCCACAACACAATCATCAAGGCTATTGTAAATGAAATCCATTTATTCAAAACAAATTATATAATTATTTGTTCAAATATCTTTAATATGAGAAATTACATTTCTCACCAAATGAACCCAAAATCAGGGTTGTAACATCCTTCCCCTCTTATAGGAATTTTGTCCTAAAAAATCCATCAAGCAAACAATCGATTCAGGATAAGAATTTTCCACGTCCATCATTGGCTCCTATGTGGCTTTACCGTACTCATGGAACTTCCAAAAAAACTTTATCATCACATATTATTTTCTCTGAGTTCTTTCATCCTGGCGTCTATAAACTATACAGGTGACTCATGCCATTTTAGCCTCCCTTGGGGCTCACTAGGTTCATTGTTTAGCACATGCTCGAGGTACCTCACATAGTGATCTAAATTGGACACATGGAACTCGTCACACATCACTACTACAGAAATGGCTTTTAACGTCACATTCAATGTCGTCGGTTGTATACAAATAACCGACGCCTTAAACATACAACGTCAGTTATTTCATAAAACTGACATCTATCTGTGAAGAGTGGACAGATACGGGTATCGGTTTTTATTTAGCGTGGGTTCTATATAAAAAACCGACACCTAAAATCGAGCGCCAAAACCAAATTTTTCATGGAGAAAAATTTACCTCCAAAATTTAACATATGGCGTCTGTTTTTAACTTAAAAACTGACAACTAAAGTATTTTTGTGAGACAGAAATTGGGCCCAATTTAATCGTCAGTTTCGCATAAGTAACCGAAGTGGATGAGTTGACGCCTGTTGTCCCCGTGAAAATATCGACCTCTTGTAGCGTCGGTTTTTATATGGTCACTGACGACTATTGGCTGAGTTCGAGAACATTTTTTTTATCGGCTTATGTTTATAGGCCTCGGGTTTTATTGTGGAAACCGACGACTATTATTGAACATAGTTGTCAGTTTTACATGAGAACCGACACGATTAGTAAATAGCATCGGTTGTTTTGTATAACTTACGCTTATTGATAACTTAACCCCCACGAGCCTGACTATTCCCCTTTCTCTATGTTTCATTCCCGATTTTTCATTCTCGCGCTCTGGCGATTCCGCTCCCCCGCTGCTGCTACTCCGTCACTCCTTCGTCGTTGCTCTTCCGCTGCTACTGCTCTGTCGTTGGTCTGCCGCTCCTCCGCCGCTGCTGCTGCTCCACCGCCAGCTGCTCTTCTTTGCTATGCCGCTGTTGAACACCTAAAGCAAGGTATACCCTTCGTCCGCCTTTTCTCCTCTGCCGCTGGCTTTCCTCCTCTGCCGCCGCCGACCTGGACCTCACCCAGGCGGTGCCTAAGCAGCCCAGGCATTCACCTAGGGTCCCAAGCCTAGGTACCCTGCCTAGTTAGGCCTCTGGGCGGATGCTTGGGCGGTGCCAGGGCACGACTAGGCTACTGCTGGGGTTTGGATTCAAGAGATGATCATGAACCTTTTGATCCCTGGATTGAACCCTAGATCGACCTATACAAAGGATGCCCAAAACATGCACTATCATTTTCCCACATTAATATTACAAGCACCATTCTTGTTCTTCTCGCTATCAAATAACTACTCCTCTCTATCTTCTCTAAGGTTTGTCGACATCCTCCTCCATTTTGATTTCACCAAGTCACCCCAAAAGCCATTGAAAAATATTCTGATTGTGTTTATTTATGTACTGATTTCACCAAGCTAGTGGAATTTTTTTTGAAGTTATTTATTGATTGTGTTTATTTATGTACTAATTTTTTTATGATTTATTCATCTACTTATTTGTATTTTTCATCTACTTATTTGTATTTTTTGTCTACTATTTTTTATTTAGTTATCTACTCATTTGAATTTATTTGTGTAGTGCTTTTAAAATTATATAATCATCTAGTGATGTAACTTTATCACAAGCTCATTATGAACCATTAGATCTAGATCTTAGGGTATCTCTATCGTCCTAACTATGAAATTGGTAACTTGTTTCCTTTTTGAGTAGATTGACAATGTTAATCACCTAACTTGAAGAACTAGGATATGAATGATGAAACTAGGATTGTAGGTATAAGAATGACAGCACATGTATTTGTTGGCCTAGAAACCCGTCCAATATTTACTCATTAGGAGTAAATCTTGGATAGTCCCCGGTATGGGACTGTTCTTGAACACCTAATCTCACTTAGGATGTAAGTGTATAATGTGTATTGGGTTTTCGAGAAAATTTTAGTAGCATTTCCCCGTTTGTTCTCTAAGTACATATGTACTTAGAGAACAGCAGGGAAATGCTACCGAAATTTTCTCGCAAATCCAATACACATTATACACTTACTAGTGAGATTAGGTGTTCAAGAATGGTATAGGTGGTACACATTTATTATATATAAGAATGACAACACATGTATTTGTTGGCCTAAAGTTTTAACCATGCAAAAACTCTAATGTGTTGACCCTAGACCCTAATCTTGTTGTAATATATATTTGTTTTCTCTTTGATCATAGAATGGATAGATTATGGATGTCCATTCACAATCACTGCACCCCAGAGTTTATTTCTGGTCTTGACCAGTTTATTAGATTTGCCGAGGAACATAGGAAACAACCTGGAGATAGGTTCTACTGTCCATGTAGGCATTGTGGTAACAACTTGAAAGTCAGCACTGGTGACGAAATCAAAAGTCATGTCATGTGCAACGAGATTATACAAGGTTATACATAATGGCACTCGCATGGAGAGATTTGAAACCCAAAACCAGTGGATTTCGATAGCAGTGCTTGTGTGGAAGAAGAAATTGCCTACGATGACGTAGATGTGAATGAACCAGTTCCAGTAGACATCGTTGATGCGATGCTGGATAGTTGTGGGGTAGAGCACACCGATCCACCTCCCATTTTTAGAAACATTGTGCATGATGCTGAGATATCGTTATACACAGGTTGTACTAAGTTTACGAAGCTTAGCGCTGTGTTGAGATTGTATAAGCTGAAAGCTAACAATAGATGGAGCGACAAAAGCTTCACGTCATTGTTGTCTTTGTTGA
Organism: Alisma plantago-aquatica; assembly: GCA_963693085.1. Taxonomy (NCBI): domain Eukaryota; kingdom Viridiplantae; phylum Streptophyta; class Magnoliopsida; order Alismatales; family Alismataceae; genus Alisma; species Alisma plantago-aquatica. Next base: position 245,947,118 of record OY856409.1, read on the forward strand.
AAGAAATGCTTCCTGAAGGAAACGATCTACCAATATCAACATACCAGGTAAAGAAATTGTTGTGCCCAATGGAAATGGATGCCAAGAAGATACATGCATGTCCGAATGATTGTGTATTATTTCAAAAGGACTATGTGGATTTCAAAGATTGTCCAAAATGTGGTGCGTCATGGTATAAATTGACGACTTCAGGGGAGTCCAAAACTGGTTCTCCTACCAAGGTGATGTTGTATCTACCTATAATATCACAGTTTCAATGCTTGTTTGCCAATCCGATAGATGCGAAGAATTTGAGGTGTCATGCAAATGTTAAGAAAAATAATGATGGGATCCTACGACATGCGTCTGATTCCCCACAGTGGAAGAAGATTGATCTATTGTACCCTGCATTTGGTGAAGAAGTCAAGAATCTAAGACTTGGGCTTTGTATAGATGGGATGAATGTGTACAGGACATTGAGCAGCCAACATAGCACTTGGCTAGTCATGCTTGTTATATACAATCTTCCTCCCTGGTTGTGTATGAAAAATAAGTATGTAATGTTGTCGTTGTTGATATCGGGCCCTAAACAACCGGGAAATGACATCGATGTTTATCTTGAACCTTTGATTGATGACTTAAAGAAACTCTGGGGTGAAGGTGTGATGACCTATGATGCTTCATGAAGAGAGACATTTCGTTTGCATGCAATGTTGTTTTGCACTATTAATGACTTTCCAGCATATGGGAATTTATCTGGATATAGTGTCAAAGGAGCTAAAGTGTGTCCTATATGTGAAGAGAACACTGATTCAACAAGACTACAACATGGTGGTAAGATTGTATATCTCAGTCATCAAAGGTTTCTTACAAAATTCCATCTGTATCGTAGGAAGTGCAAAGCATTCAATGGATTGAATGAGGAACAGAGTGCACCTAAACCCATACCAGGGGAGGTTGTTTATGAAAGAGTAAAAGACTTTGTCAATGAATTTGGTAAGAGATCACAATGTACTATGGCCACACGGAGTGACAAATCTTTATTCAAGAAGAAGTCAATATTTTGGGATCTTCCTTATTGGAGTTCTTTGACAGTCAGGCATTGTATCGATGTCATGCACGTTGAGAAAAATGTTTGTGATAGTGTCATTGGTACTTTGTTGAATATACCAGGTAAGACTAAAGATGGGATAAAATCCAGATTGGACCTACGTGAAATGGAAATAAGGTCAGAATTAACAAAATTTCATGAAATGGAAAATCGGAGAACATACTTACCTCCCGCTTGTTACACATTGTCTAGAAAGGAGAAGAAAGATTTTTGTGAATGTTTAGTAAATGTTAAGGTGCCACAGGGTTACTCATCCAACATCTGTAGATTGGTATCAATGAAAGATTTGAAGTTGATAGGTCTTAAATCTCATGATTGTCACACTCTAATGCAACAAATATTGCCTGTGGCAATTAGATCTATATTGCCGAAGCATGTTAGGTTTGCAATCACTAGAGTTTGTTTCTTTTTCAATAGTCTGTGCAGCAAAGTTATTGACCCTGATACTCTCGATAAATTGCAAAGAGAAGTGGTTGTTACCCTATGTCAGCTTGAGATGTATTTTCCTCCGTCATTCTTTGATAGCATGGTACATCTTGTTGTCCACTTGACTAGGGAAGCGAAAATGTTGGGACCAATTTTCTTGCATTGGATGTATCCCTTTGAACGATACATGAGCATTTTTAAAAGTGATGTTCGAAACCGTTATTGGCCTGAAGGGAGTATTTTCGAGGGTTATGTGGCGAGAGAGGTTATGGATTTTTGCAATGACTTTCTCAGTGGTAATGACACTCCTGATAATGACAAGAATATTGACGAGCAATTTGGCAAAGTAATTTTGGGATCACGTGTGAAATTAATCAGCCGTGAGCAGTTGGAACAAGGTCACTTGTATATTTTACACAACATGGATGAAATAAACGTTTATATCGAGGAACATACCAATTTCATCAAGAGACAATATCCTCGAGCCAATACAATGTGGCTTGCTAGAGAGCATAACAAGACATTTATTAAGTGGTTTGAAGATAAAGTCTTACATCAACTATCTCAAACACCAGATGATATTACTAAAACTATCAAATGCCTCACCTTTAAACCAAAATTGACTATTATGTCTTATGAAGGGTATGACATTAATGGATTCACATATTACACAAAGCGCCAAGATGATAAGAGTGTTGTCCAAAATAGTGGTGTGACCCTTCAAGCATCGACTATGTTTTTTGCAAGTGCAAAGGATAAGAGTCCATGTGAAGTTAAAATGTCATATTACGGTGTCATTGAAGACATATGGGAGTTTGACTACATAGATTTCAGAATTCCACTCTTCAAATGTAATTGGGTTGATAACACCAAAGGAGTTATAGTGGATTGAAAAGATTGGCGAGAAGGGTGAACCATTCATATTGGCATCACAGGCGAAACAAGTATTTTATATCGATGATCCTGCAAATGGTAAATGGGCGGTTGTTCTTCATGGTAAAAGACAGTTCATTTAAGATCATATAGATGAAGAACAGTACTATGATAAGTATGATGACTCCAGTCCATTCTCATTTGGGTTGCCAACACCAACAAATATTGAAGCTAATGATGACTTGTATGTGCGCGGAGATCACAATGAAGGATTGTTAATTGATAAAAAATCACAATATTAGAAGCATGTTTATATTTTTTTATATGTTTTATTTTTCTGAATGTGAACTTTACAATGTGAATGTGAACTTTACAATGTGAATTACTTTACAATGTGAACTTTACAATGTGAATGTGAACTTTACAATGTGAGCTTTACAATTTGAATTACTTTACAATGTGAATGTGAATTTTCAGATGGCTGAGCATTCTCCTGATGACCGTGCTGATGATTACCGTGAGGGTGAGGACATCAATGTGCCGCCTCACAATGTAAGTTTTAAAAATATATCATATATTTATATCTATATGTCCATTTATAGTTATATCTTGTAAATGTGTTTATTTTGTCAAATTTTAGGTTGATGATGCACATGTACCATCTGAAGCACTTGAGGCACTTGATCAGCAGCACCAAAATGTTGACAAGAGAAGGGGCATCACTATGATGAAGAAGTTAATAGCGCAAAAGGGCAATGGACCCAAACTTGTTGTGGATTTTGATAATACAGGAAATGCATCTGGTGTGAATCGCAATTTGTTTATTTCATATCTTGGGTATGTTACTCGTAGCCATTGCAGTTGTAAGATAGATTCTTGGCATAAAGTTCCTAAGGAGAAGAAAGTCGTAATATGGAAGGATTTATGCGTGAGTTATTATTAATTTGCAATTCTATTTTGTAGATTACTAATTTTTTGGAAAAGAGTTAATAGCAATTCTATTTTGCAGAATATATTTGAATTGGATGCAAAGCTACATCGTAAATGTGTGACGCAACGCTGTGGGAGAGTCCTAAGGAACTATCGGACAAATCTCACCCGAGAATACATAAAAGAAGGTGACAAGAGGAAGAAGACAGCCACTAAACAGTGGAACTTCCTAGACCAAGAAGAATGGGACGCGTTTGTTGCTTCAAGACAAACTGATGAATTCAAGGTATTAGGCGTCAGTCTCAATCTCATTAATATATGTTGTATTCACCTATTCAAGATTAACATTTAGTGTTACTAACCAAATCATTAATGTGCATACTAACTAGGCCCTCAGTGAGGCACAAAAATCAAGGCGTGCACTGAATGTGCATGACCACACAATGGGTCCAATGGGGTATGTAGGCATTCGCCAAAGACTACAGTCTGAGGCTACTGCTCAGTCTGCTGCTACTCAGGAGTCCTCTACTATAGGTAGCACACCTCTGCCTCGCCATGATGTCTGGATAGCTGGGAGGCAAAATAACAAGGGAGAAATAAGGAACCCCGTAACTGCTGAGGCAGCTGCAAAAATGGTAAAATACAACTCTTACAGCAATCATTCGAATATTGATTATTTGTGGTGTTTACTTAATTACAAATTTTTGTTTTGGTGATTAGTGGGAGCTCCATGAGCTGAGGAAACAAGGCAAGTTCATCCCTGAGGGCACAAGGGATGAATTGATAGTTGCTATGGGTAACCCAGAGCATCCTGGACGTGTTAGGGCTGCAGGCATTGGTGTGGGCATCAAAGCTTTTTTTGGGCCATCCCAGCGCAAACATGTCCCAAAAGTGGGACTTTCACAAGAAGAGGTAACATATTCTTTCTTTATAATGTTACTGTAAAAGAGAATTCAATAATTAGAAGCTAACGTTTCTTTTATCCATGTATAGGTAGATAAGCTAGTTGATAGGAAATTCGAAGAAGCACTGAAAAAGTGGCAGGCATCTCAGACTGCCACTTACCAGACAGTACCTATGGCGCCTTGCTCTACTCCTACTGCAGAGGTTGGGAGTAATCATGTAGACCCACCACCTAGCACATCCGCTGTAAGTATTTTTATGACATAGTAACTAATTTTTTAATTCAAGATGATATGTTTTCAAGATGATATGTATATATGAAATAGTAGTCGTTTCAAAAAAAGATGATATGTATATATGTATATAACATTCTTTACACAAATATTTGTAGTGGTTGAAGCCATGTCGTCTAAAAAGTAAAGAATATGTCGTTGCAGAGGCGTCGGCTTACCCATCCCTACCAGGGGAAATGTTTCACGGTTCTCCATTAAAATCTGGTTGGATTCGTGTGAGCTCAGTACATATATTCTCCAAATGGATGGATCTTCCATTGTCATATGCCCACCCAGATTGTGAAACGCTTGGTGAGGCAGAAGGCGGAGTGATACTGTGGCTAAAAGCGGATGTCCTCTTTACTGAAACTGTATGGTAAATTTACATTACGTTAAATTGTTAGTGTGTGTATATGATGTCAGTTGATCTGAAATTATATATATATACAGGTTAAAAAGAAGACAGCCACTGCATCTAGGCCTCCACCTCCACCTCCTACATTACCCAGTTGGGTTCCACAGGACCTACCTGTCCCGTTAGGTCCTAATTGTAGGGCTATGGCAATATGGTTAGGCGAACATGATATAAATTTCCCTATAACTATTTCTATAGATTCAGATGCTGCAGGTCAATCATACGAAAGCAACCTATTTATACAATATATTTTGGAGTTGTTTCGATATGATTGGCTAAATACATATGTGATAGAGCTATGGATAAGGTGAGATCTTCTTTATACAGCCATATACCTTGTGTAGGATCTGGTGATCTGGTTTCTTATTTATTAATGCATGCGTAATTAATACATATTTTGCAGCTACTTAGACAAGATATGTGCATATTTTGCATTTGAACATGTAGGATTTTTGATTCCATCTTTGATTAGTCTAGTAGCTAAAGACCCTCTGTCAGTTCAACAATACTTTTGTGAGGCTTTTACAAATTTTTCTCAAAATACGAAGACGGTGATAATAGCTCCATTCAATGTAGAGTAAGTTTACTTTGCTTATTATAATTTGGACTTAAGAAAATTACATTTTTATTGTGGATTTTGAGTTATTAATTTTTAACTTTTTTACCTCTAGTGGTATGCATTGGGAGTTACTAGTTATTGTCCCAGAGAAGTTCACTGTCTATTATCTAGATCCTAAGGGGAGTAAATTGAATTCAAAATATGGACACAAAATGAAAATGGCATTATTCTGGTGGGAAATATTTCATTTTCATATCCGTTAACATATGTTATTACATTACTATTTAATTATGCAATGTATTGTGTTACATTAACATGTAGGGGTTTAGATGAGTTCAAAAAGGTGGGAGGAAAGGTCCCCAAGAAAAAGAACTAGCAAATAACTTGGAAGAACATGGAAGTAAGTTCCCAACTGCAGTGTATATATTATTTATATGAATAGTGCTTAATTAGTTGTATTTTTTAATATTTTGTATGTTTGAATATATAGTGTGCTACACAAGACAACGGATGGGCATGTGCATACTATGTGATGTGATTTATGCACATGATTATCAAATATGCCGCAGTGGATATCGATACTATTCCTGAGGTATTATATAGTCTCATTAGATAATATGAAATATATCAATCTTATTTATAGCTCATTAATTATATATATACATCATTCTCTTTACAGGTGTTTAAAACTGACCACACTACAGGAAAGGCCTTACCAGATGTACATGCTCCCTATACGACGGGAGAATTAAATGAAGTAAGAGAAGAATGGGCAACAACCATACAAGTAGTGGGGGTTTTAACATATAATTGGGATGTTGATAGCGAATAATGACTAAAGAATGATATTTTGTAAATGAATTTCTAAATTATAATATATGTGTGAATGTTTCTACATGTCTGGATGTTTCTACATGTGTCTGGGTGAAAATGAATGAAATTGTTAGTTGCTATATGAATGTTTCTACATGTGTGAATGTGAAAATGAATGGAACTATAGATTGCTAGCTACATGAATGTTTCTAAATGTGTGAAAATCAAATGGAACTGCAGGTTGCTAAATGTGTGAATATTTTTGTTGTTAATTTTGCAGGTTTGTGGCTTGTTGTTGGCTGATATCAATGGATATCGTAAAACCTACAGTTCATAACTGAACTGCAGGTTTCTCATCCTGCGACCAGCCACAGTAGGTCTGCAGACTGACAGAAGAAAAAAAAACAATAGGCGTCGGTTATTTGTATAAAACCGACGCCACATAGTTACAGTGTCAGTTTCCCTACACGTAACCGACGTCTATTTCCTTAACACCACGGCCGTACTGGGGTATATGGTGTCGGTTTCTTAGCTAAAAACCGACGACAAATGGTTATAGTGTCGATTGACTAGTAACCGACGTCGATTTCCCTAATGAGGCCAGACACCACAGTCGTGCTGGCCAGCACGGTCGTGGCAGGGGGCCAGACACCACGGCCGTACTGGCCAACATGGCCGTGGCAGCGAACCAGACACCATGGTCGTGTTGGCCAGCACGGCTGTAGTAGCGGGTGAGATAGTGTCAGTTATTACTAATAAACCGACGCTAATAGTGCCCCAGATGGTGCCCTTTCTATGGCGCGAAGGTATATGGCATCGGTTTCTTATCTAATAACTGACGCCTATAGTCCCCTGCTGGCATGTTTTCGGTGGCGTGCGAAGGGTTTTGGCGTCGGTTTTTGAACCGACGCGTAACGGTTGGGCTTTTAGTGTCGCCCACATAGGTGTCACTTAGAAACTGACACTAAAGGCCTTAAATAACCGACACTAAAGGTCAGTTATGTACTTTTGCATTACTTTATCCTGAGGGGTAAGGTCAAACTTAACCTTATCCACCAAACCATGTCAAAAGAACCCATGCATTGGGGACTCAGCTCTCTTAGCTATAACTTAGAGGGGTCGGATTTGCATGTCACATATTCTCCCACAGTGAACTGCATGTCAATCTACTTTGCATCTGCTCACGACTCTTGTCATCTCTAGGCTCCTTTCAGCCATTGCATGATCAAAGCGACTTCATCTACACACACTGTGGTCCTTTCTAACCATCATGTGGTCCTTTCACCAACATCACCTTACTAAAGTGGTGACTGACACAACCTCTCTTACAGAGCTTCTTTAAATCTCGATATTGGCTATGGTGGTTAACTTTACATCTTGCATTGGACAAGAACTGTTTGGGGCGATAACTTCACATCTTCACCCTGAATGAGAACATATGCTCTCATCAGACCCTTTAGTCTGGATCATACTAACCATTAGTTAGGGGTGATAAATTGTACTAACATCGAGTTCTTCATGTACCTACTTCCACCTTTTGGAAGGGAACCTTTAGGTCAAACTCAAGAACTTTCATATTGTGCCTCATGATGTAGTTGAGCCATCTCTCTCATATGTAGTTCAACCCGATCTTGTCCCTTGATAGTAGTCTTTCTTTCTCATGTCATCTAGGTAAGGCCATCTACCATAACCCATATTGCATATCGACCTTCCTTGATTCAGGGGAGACTTACAACATCCATAGTGATGAACTCCCTTTCTCTTTCAGGGACTCTTTATCCTTTATATCAATGCACTGGGTTACTGGTATTCATCCTTCACCCTCATCTTGCAAGGCCATATACCACATGCAACTTTATCTTAGGTATCTAAAGTACTACTGTCACTTATTATCTTGGTAGTACCACGGTGTATGGTGATCTTCAATCATGATTTCCTATATGTCATGATTCCTCAAGATCAAAACCTCAAAACCCTAAACCACTCTAGCTAGGGTTTCATCACCTTCCTTTCCAAAGAAGTGCATTTGAAGTTCTACAACCATCCTTTCGTTGCATCAAGGCCTAGGTTGGTTAACCAAACAACCACTAGCTGATCTCATTACATCAGAGTGTTAGCCAAACATATCTTCTTTTCCAAACTTAGGGTTAGTCTAACAACCTCTTCTAGCCAAACTAGGCAAATATATCTCAATCTGGGCATCCATTACTACTTCACCTTCTTATGTATTAGGTAACATTGAAAACATACACTTCCATGTATTTCACTTATTGTCTCACCTCAAACTCTATGTCTATCTTTATTAGGAACACTCTCTGATTTCATCATCATGGTGATCAAACTCAACTTGGTATAACTTGTAAGTTCCACATAGCTCATGATAAAAACATCCTCATAAGGTGACTACCTCATTCCTCTTAGTGGTTGCAAACCATATGTGTATCATTCACTTTACCAGGGTATGTTATCTTTTTTGTTCCCATATCTCGTGGCAACGTTCCAACCTACGTCATCTTTATCCTTGGTGTATGGCTTGTGTACTGTCCTATCTCTCACCCCCATAACAAGAGGAAATAAGCATTTGGCTGCAGTCCAAATATAGAGTTCTTCCTATTCTAAGAGTAGAGATGACACATCCCACATTTCCAGTACACCTTCAAATCTAAGTTGAAACACACAACTTATGTCTCTACATCACAATCATCTCGATATCAAAGTTACCTCCATGGAAAACTAGTCTTGAACCTACTTGGGTCACCTCACAATCCTTAGTCATCTCCTCTAGGTCTATAGGGTGTCGGCACTTTTAGGTTCATCCCTCTTCCCTTATGCATCCCGAGAGTGCCCTACTCATCTTCCCTTTGGGTCCCATGAGTTCATGAAGGTGATCAATCTCCTAACCCATGGCCCTCAGACAATGATAAATGTTACCTCCCTACCCTATGGTCATGTGCAACTAGGGAATTAGGAAACTCCTACTTCCATCGGTCCTATCCCTACCAAACCCTAGGGTAGTCTTAGGATTCTCTTATAGTACATGTTCAACTTAGAACCTTACCCAAGTCTTCATCATCTCTCTTTCTGCATTTAAGAGTAGTCTTTCATCCTTTTATAGGGGTCATGGTGACCTACCTACCTTGATCAGGCCCCATACTGGTTACCTCCATGGTAATATGATGCACGTCATTATACATGCAACAATCACTAGGAAAAGTCCTAGAGTTTAACCTTCTAACTCGATTGTCAACTTGTTGTGAACAATAAGTCAACTTAGTATAGATAGGTATCGATCCAAGGGATGGCGGAAAAGCAAAGTCGAAATCCAAATCCAATAGAAAGAATAAGAAATAAATTCCGATGAGAAGGTTGTTTAAAACTAAGAACAAAAAATAAAAGTGCTGAAATAAAGTTTAAGTAATCAAGAAATAAAGATCTGGGGTCCGGAAGATCACCAACAAAACCACGTTCCTATTAAACTAATCAAATTCTAAACTCCAAGGATCAAATCAGGACCTTGTGGTTACATGTCCTTATGGACAAACTCACAAGGGTCGGACTTCTCGTGAACCCGTTGGTCTTGGCGTTCACGGATCATTGCCCAACCGCCCAACATGCCATTATCCACGGTCATATCAAAAAGCATGTGAATTTAGACTGGCGTTCAAACCCAAGGCTTAGGTGGTCGCGTCACCAATGATTATAGCAAGAATAAGATCAATTAGACGAAAAGATGATAATCGCAATTAAGGGACTATTGTTTCATTCTTACATAGATCCACGGTCATATCACTCCATAAGAATATATCAGATCATCCAAATAACCACAAAGAAATAGAGAGAAGACATTTGTTCGATGGAGAAATATAACTGATTATATTGAATAGAATCGGGCTAAGGGGCTACTCCCATACCCTAGAGAAATTTAATCAGACATAACAAGACCAGAAGAAATGCAAACTAAAATGAGATCCAACATTATACAAGATGTGGTCTACAACTAAAAATTGGATAAAATGGAATGAAGAATGGAATATTTTTACAAGTGAAGAGTCCCTCATTTTATAGGAGGGGGAGGGGGTAGGCTACCCTCAAAAGAAGGGGAAAAAAGAGAGGGAGACTAATTTTTGAATTTTTTGGATCTGGTCAAATTGAAAGTTGGTTGTCTTTAATTATCTGGACCATGTAACTCCCTTTAATGTAGATTCTCGAAGCAGAGATTTCGAACATATTTATCTCCCTTTAAAAGCACATAAGCGGTCCAAATAATAGGATTTTATTTTAGGAAATTAAATTCCATTTCCAATGAATACTTGTACACTCAATTTAGAGTTCGAATGCAAGAGTTATGTCACTTTTGGTGGAGGGTATATATGAATTTTAGGACTGCTGCAAATTGTGTAATTTTCCTACAAAACCCAAGAAAATAGAATTAAAACTCCAATTAAAGAGAAAAATCTAAAATACCACAATTAATTATGAAAATAAGAGAATAAATAACAAAATAATCCTAAACAAATATCAAAAATATATAAATAAAAGGGATAAATATACATTTATCAAAATACCCCAGACTTGAATCTTTGTTTGTCCTCAAACAAACAAAATCACAAATTATTCCAATTTATACTAACAACATGTCTATCCTCACCCTTGTAACATCACTTTATTCCTTACCTCCAAATTTGGCCAAGCAACCCAATCCCCTAAAACCACAAAACACAAAATTCTATATTCCCTATTAAAAACAAATATCATATCTTGGTTCTAAATCAAGATTTTGTAGAAAAACATGCTTCATCTTACTTTTGCTTTGACACTCTCATTTTTATAAATGTATTTTTTTTGTGAGTTGTTGCACAAGAACAAGATGAAATTAGGAGGTGTGAAAATAAAGAAGGAAGTGATGAATTTTTTTTTATCCCTCCTCTATTCGACTTGGGATTTAGATTTGTGGAGTTGTGGCTACATTGGTCACAATTTTTTCATGTGCACTTTTGGCATATTTTGATGGTACACCCCTTTGTGGGGTATAGAATTTTTTTTTATGGGAAGCATGCCACCCCAGACTTAATTTTTGTCTAGTGGTGATTCGTTGCTTCTCTTTTTTTACAGAGAAAATAAGGGGAAACAAAAGGTGTCCTTGTGCCTATAACTTCACATATTTATTTTCTCCTCTTTTTTTGAAAGTATCAATACATCAGAAAGAACATTCATGTCAATCACATTATACAAGATTTATATCAAGTTAATTAATGTTTAAAAATTGAAAAAATTTGTGTTTGGTTTTGATTGATTCCATACGGCTTGCCAACTTTTCCAAGGAGTGATGCTATTTTGGGATCCTAGGTGACATGGTGGTTTCAGACATGACAATTTGTAACAATTTTTTGCAAAAGATTTACTAAACTTAAAGGGGTACAATGATAAACATCTATTCATATTGGCCAACTAGATCAAGGCCATTTTGTAACAAAAGAAATAAAAACATTGTCGATTAGATAATGGTCATGAAGAAAGCAACTATATGCAAAAAAAAGGTAGAAATAATGCAAGAATAAAAAAGATAAGGGGGTGGAATAGAAACATACCACCCACCTTCACCTCGAACTTAGATTTTTGCTCGTTCCGAGCAAAATTGAAACCTGAGATGGAGGGAAGAGAAGAGTGAGGATTTCCAGGTGGCCCAGGTAGCTCAAAAAATGTCTAGCTAAAGGGGATATGTATGAGGGATGGGACCTTTATCTGAGGAGCTTCATAATGTACCCTATGATAGGGTAATTGTAGAAGCTCAGTGGGGTGCTCATATTTTCTTTCACCTCGCATTCCCTCCAATAATATCCATAGATCTTCCTTCGATAGCAAGGAAAGTGTTGAAGATGGATGTAGATTGGGGAAGGTTGGCGGGTACCCGACCAGTAATGCCAGTAGATCATGATGAACTGATTCGGGTGGAGGATCTGGTTCAGGTTTTCCACCATCATGATGACCTGCATATGGGAGAATTGATGATAATACAAAAAATTTAAAATCATTTACAAAAGTGTTTTGTTTCTCCTTAAAATTAATGCCATCAACATTGGGTTTAGTAAGTTTCATTGTTGATATAACATATGTCTCTAATATTTTTATACAAGTGTTCCCCAAGTATTTAGGAGGGATGATGATGTTTTCCTTGCAAACAACAGAAGGGGGTGTGTGGGCTTCTTCTAATGGTGGTATCTCCCCTTCTAGATCAGCCATGTGTGGGATGCAAATTGGTTGTGATGGCTTGGGAAGAATCATAAAGGGGATTATATGCTCATTATCCAAAATATACTCAAAAGAAGGGTATTGGTCTACGATATCATTCAGATTTATGTTGAGGATGGGAGGAGTTGTTGGATCTTCAGAATGACTCTCCTTCTTTGACATTTCATATTCAAGTAATAGAGTCGTTAAAAGAAAGATAGGGATACCAACATCCTCATCACACATAAAATATGGCTCCATGGTTTGTGATATTTCTTCAGGATTTGACATATATGATACAAAATAAGGATCATCATCGTCGTCGTCAGGAAGAACCATCTTGGGTTGCTCAAGCCCTATAGGGGGAGTTTGTGATTGATCCTCTAGTAAGGTAGCTAACATGGCTTCACTGGATTCAAGTTTTGCTTGTCCTTCTGCTACCATCTTTTCTAGGGCCTTAAGTCTCTCTTCCAGTACAAGATTGATTTGCATTTCACCACAGGATTTAGACACCCCAAAATTTTTCTCATCCTCACCACACTCCCTATAGTGTCCTTGGCCATAGTACTCCTCATATTGTTTTGGGTGGCATTTCTCCTCATAATAATCTTCAGAAGATGGTGGATTGTAATTTCCATTGTGTCCATCTTGGTAGGAAGATTCAATATTATAAGGTGTCACCAAATCATGAGGAAATATATTTGAAAAATATATATTTTAGGTTTGGGATTCTAACAGGGTGGTTAAGAAGGCTTGGTTGGCTTTTAGTTTTGTTTCTCCTTCTACTTCTATCTTCTCTAGGGCCCAAGTCTCTCTTCTTGTTGAAGATTACATTGGGTTTCATAAACATGCTCATAACCTGCAAGGTTTTGTTGGTTACACCCCACAAAATTTTGTTGATCATATCCCCCATTAGAATATGGATAGAAAGGTTCCCCATAATGGTTCTCAGAAAAATGTGGATTCACATTGTACCCACCAGGATGAAAGGGCTCGCAATTAAAATGGGTGCTATTATAAGCATGGGGTAGAGTCGGGCAGGAAAGAGATGCATGGTGGTAAAAACCACAATAATAACATTGTGGGGGAGATTGGGATGCCCACTCCATTTGAAAAGAAAAGTTCCTGAAAGATATGTCAATCAACGAATGAGAGAAGAAAGATTACAAGGTAAAAGGTTAGTCAAAATTACAAAGAGAACTAAAAATTATAAACCTAAGAAATTATGAAATAACTAAGATTACAAAAAAAGTAACTAGAAAGCAGTACTGCTGGAATGGAAAGTCAGCAGAAAGAGGAGATACACTTCCAGAATTGTGCTCGGAAGGAAAAAAGAAATTACAAAAATCTAAAAGAAATTATAAAATATACTAAAGTTATGAAAGTTAGAGAATATGAACAAGGATTATACAAGATATACAGGCAACCAAATCTGAAAAACAATTGTGTCGTCCCCGACAACGGCGCCAAATTGATGTGTGTCGTTGTACACGCAACAATCACTAGCAAAAGTCCTAGAGTTTAACCTTATAACCCAGTTGTCAACTTGTTGTGAACAACAAGTCAACTTAGTATAGATAGGTATCGATCCAAGGGACAGCGGAAAAGAAAATTCAAAATCCAAATCTAATCGCAAGAACAAGAAATAAATTCCAACGAGAAGGTTGTTTAAAACTAAGAACAAAAAATAAAAGTGCTGAAACAAAGTTTAACTAATCAAGAAATAAAGATTTGGGGTCCGGAAGATCACCACCAAAACCACGCTCCTATTAAACTAATCAAATTCTAAACTCCAAGGATCAAATCAGGACCTTGTGGTTACATGTCCTTATGGAGAAACTCACAAGGGTCGGACTTCTCGTGAACCTGTTGGTCTCGGCGTTCACGGATCATTGCCCAACCGTCCAACATGCCATTATCCACATTCGTATCAAAAAGCATGTGAATTCAGACTGGCGTTCAAACCCAAGGCTCGGGTGGTCGCGTCACCAAGGATTATAATACTAATAAGATTAAATAGATGAAAATATGATTATCACAATTAAGGGACTATTGTTTCATTCTTATATAGATCCACGGTCATATCACTCCATTAGAATATATCAGATCATCTAAATAACCACAAAGAAATAGAGAGAAGACATTTGTTCGATGGAGGAATATAATTGATTATATTGAATAGAATCGGGCTAAGGGGCTACTCCCATGCCCCAGAGAAATTTACTCAGACATAACAAGACCAGAAGAAATGCAAACTAAAATGTGATCCAACATTATACAAGATGTGGTCTATAACTAAAAATTGGATAAAATAGAATGAAGAATGGAATGCTTTTACAAGTGAAGAGCCCCTCCTTTTATAGGAGGGTGAGGGGGTAGGCTGCCCTCAAAAGAGGGGAGAAAAAGAGAGGGAGACTAATTTTTGAATTTTCTGGATCTGGTCAAATCGAAAGTTGGTTGTCTTTAATTATCTTGACCATGTAACTCCCTTTAATTTAGATTCTCGAAGTAGAGATTTCAAACATATTTGTCTCCCGTGGAAAGCACAAAAAAGGTCCAAATAATAGGATTTTATTTTAGGAAATTAAGTTCTTTTTCCAATGAATACTTGTACACTCAATTTGGAGTTTGAATGCAAGAGTTATGTCACTTTTGGTGGAGGGTATATATGAATTTCAGGACAGGTGCAAATTGTGTAATTTTCCTACAAAACCCAAGAAAATAGAATTAAAACTCCAATTATAGAGAAAAATCTAAAATAACACAATTAATTATGAAACTAAGAGAATAAATAACAAAATAATCCTAAACAAATATCAAAAATATATAAATAAAAGGGATAAATATACATTTATCATAATACATCCCCACGCACTTAGAGATGGTTATCTCTGGGTCTACAGGTTCATTCTTATACCATGTACTTGTCACTTAGCTTCTCAAGATCCTATGAGACCTCTTTAGGTTACCTTAAACCAACAAAATTGGTATACACCCTACAAAAGGGTCCCTCTCCCAGGATGGGAGGAAACTACAACTCTTGACAACAAGGTCACAAATATATTTAGGTTTTACATCCATATGAGCATGCTTAACCCAGAAACTACTAGGGCACAAGCAGTCCACCTACTAGACCATGCTAGGTCATACTTGTTCTCTTTCCTTAACAGTGGATCAAGATCTTACCTTCCCATGTCATCAACTTTAGTTGTGAGGGGTTCGTCAAACACACCTTAACTCAAGGGGTTTCCCCTTTCCTCTCAACATAAGAAGTACTATCCTCGCATCTATAGAAACTCAACTCTCATCCTGAGCATTAGGTACACCACTTCCCCTCTTAGGCCTAGGAACCCTAGGTTTACTTTTTGATGACCAACTGCATGATCAATCTCTTAACCACGAATCAGGCATGTATAAGGTATGACACGCACTTCCTGTCTTCCTTCTACTCGAACAAAACTTCAGAGTCGAGTCCTCCTTAAGGACAACCAACAAGGTACAAGGCCTCACAACATGTCACTAAACCTCTCCAGGGTATACAGAACTTCTTCTTCCTTTCTCAGAAGGTAAAATCTTATACCATAGGCACATAAGTGCTAGAAGCCTCATCCTCTCACTAGGGTTTGGTTCCTCCCATGGAAACCAAGACATCAACCTCTAGGGATCAAGCATGTAGTGACCACTATCATCCACTTAGGTCACATCATCCTCAACTTCCCACTGTTCCTCATATCTCAGAGTCTAGGCTTCCGACCTTCTTGTATGAGTCCTGCTTTCTCTCTCTAGAGTTATCACTCCAACCAACCTCACCATTAGAGGTCCTCTCTTTATGAAGGATCAACCTCAAAAGCATCCTCTTCATGGGTGAAGCCTAGGCTTGAACTTATGTTTGCTAAAGATCATCCATAGCCCTTTATGCTTATTTCCTAAGCTAACCATCATACTCTTCCGTCCAGGGTTTCAACCTCTTTCTCACACCACTGATGCTTACTGGGTGCCTATTATGCCATGCTCATATAAGCTCATGGGGTTTCCATGGGTTCTTCTCTATCCTTATCAAGGAAGGAGCTATCCTTCGTCCTAACCTACACGACCCCTTTCCAGGGTTGGGTTGCCAACGGTACTCGGTCATCCAACATCTCATGGCTCATATGGCATCCCAGGCATGTCCATCCAAACAACTAGTCTACAAAGACATCTAGCTCTTCGTGCCATTTCTCCCTCTAACCTTCACTTAGGGTTAGGGTTAACATCATCCTCAGAGGATGTACCAGGTCTCTACTTTTAATGGAGATCTCTATCTCCAAGACTAACTCTCTTTACTTATCCTCCAGACAAGAAGGTCTAGACTCAGGTCTCTCCTGAGGGCATGACAACTTATGTTATACGTCCTAAGCATGTATCTATTCTTTAATTTACGCTTACTGTATTAAGCTTATGTCCATGACATCTTATTTACATGATTTTCATTAATTTGATGGAGGATTCCTTAGACCTTATTAATATTACCCATACCTTAAGAGGGTGAGGAGAAGAGGGAAAACCCTAATCCTTAAGGTCCTTAACAGAATTTGTGATGAGAAGGGATGAATAAGATGAGAAAGTCCTAAAGGTATCTTATTTCAATTCATACCCTAAGACTTTGGCCAAGCAGTCACACGGATCTGGGAGTCCTCATATTTTGACTAGCGGTGCAGAGGAAAATATTGCCAACCCCCAGTCGTGATCCTTTTCTAGACACCTCCGTCTTTTGGATAATCCTCTAATAACTCCCTTGGGTTCTATGGAGTTTGTAAAATTTAATAATTATTAATGGTTAAGTGAGGAACCTACGCTCTAATACCAAATATTACGACCCCACCTCCCGATAACCCCCAATTAAGGGAGATCAAGAGGTCGAAGTCGCACCCATGACTTCTAGATCAAAGGTTCGGCCCTAAACCAAGAACAATTATTAAATTTCCACAATCTATACTGAAAAGTTGTAATAAAAAATTTCATACCTTTTGAAAATTTTGGATTTCTAAACTTCTATCCATGTATGCATTCTACTCTAACAACCCTCCTTGCATTTTACTTCATGTATTTTGCAATATGACGATTTACTATTTGTCCTTTTGGCTTGAACCTAAAATGATGAAAAACAAAACGTCAGTCAGCCAAAGCTGGTATGTGGGGGAAACAATAAATGTGCAACTATATTATCAACGTAATCATTCAATTAATCATTTAATAACCAAGATTACATTTTAAATATAACTCTGCGATCCATGAGTACCCTATCCTCTGTGTTGTCCCTGCAGTGGACCTGGATACTACCTTCCTTATGGTAGATCCCCATTAAACCCCTCATGGTCCCACTTATAGGTGAACCAGTTTCTAGGGTTGAGTCACATGGCACTACTCGTAAGTAGCCCGCTCCTTAACTAATGGGAGGCTAATGGGTCTCATGGCACTACACTTGGTAACCCAATTTCTAACCCACGATAACCTAGACCATACTCTAGCCAGTTATACATGTATATTCATAGTGATAGTTATAGTCACTCTATATTTGCATGAAATAAAAGCATCCAACAGTTACTTCAAGCCATGAGGGAAACATCGATAAAATCCTCGGAAAACTATTCGGGATAATCATAAGCGGAACCACATACCTGATTTGATGATTTCATAAACATTAAGCAAATCCAACCAAGAATGCAATCCAAGCAAGCAATTCAACAATCACATAATTCCTTAAAAGAATATGTACTCTATTTATTACACACTTTATCAAGAATCTACTTTATTGACTTGGATTCACTTTCTAGGGTTTCTAATCCAAATTAAGGTTTCATTAATATTAATTAGGGTTTCTTAGATCAATTTCTCAAACTTTATCCCGTTTAGGTCAACAAACCCTAAAATACTCTTTTCTACTTATATAAACCCTATTTGCTCAAATTATCCATTTTAATAGTCTTTTATGCCCAAATTGACTTAGGATCATCATATCTATATTTATTCATTGATTTGAACCATTAAAATAATTAAAAGACATGTTCATCTAAATTAGGGTTTTCAAGCCCTTTAATGCATATTCATGCACATGGAACCCTCAATTAAGACAATTATATTAAAAGATCATCTTTTTAGATCCTATTTTCACTTTTATTAACAGCAGGTTAATATTGGCTTGAATTATCTAATGAACATCATTAAATCCATCTATCATCAAATCTAAGGGTTTTTCATTAATTAAATCATTAAAGATGATAACTTTATGTACTTTTCAAATTTCAAGCACATTTATGCACATACACTCTAAATTAAACTAATTACATGAAAATTTCATCCTTTTCGATCTTAATGTCCCTTTTACAATTAATAGGTTAATATTAAGTTTAAGCATCCATTTAACCCTTCCCAAATCATTAATCATCAAAGATTTGGGTTTTGCATTAATTAAAACATTAAAGATAGCATCTTTACACACTTTTTGAATTTCAATCAGAATTAAGATTCACTTATATTTTTATTGCATTCCTTGAGTTCTCCTGATCAAAATTCATATATAACTTATCTAAATCCGATCTACCCATGATTAGTTATTAATTTTGTAAGAAAAATACCTTTCGGCCAATCAAAGATCGCCACGTCACTCGTTAGATGCACGTTCTCCGCCGATTACAAACATAATGTAATGGCGAGAATGCCCCTAGTAAAGTGACCGCGCCTTCAGCCCGCGGAGGGGCAAGACGGTCCAACGACTCGTTCGTCGTCTTCCTCCTTGTGATGGTGAGCTGTGTCGCCCTAGCCGCGGCCCACGTGGCTTTCTCCCTCACTCCACGGCCTGCAGCCTGCCGAAAGTGGCCGCCCTACCTCCGACCTTCCCCGCCGCAGCCAACCATGCCACAACACATGGCCGAGACAGCCAGTTCCATGCACAACAAGCCTATGATCCCTTGTGGGTTTGCAGCCCTCCTATCGGTGTTGTGCGAGGACGGAAGCATGGGGATGATGGCTGATCACTCCTCGGTTGTCGTGGGTGTGTCCTGCTTCCATCAAGGTTACAAGCGGACTCCCTTGATGTTCCAGGGATAGAGGTACACCTAGCTTAGGGTTTTGCATGCAAGAAGCAAGAAGGAGGGAGAGAGGGGTGTGTGGGATTCTCTAGACTCGGCCCTAGGTCGTTCCCCTTTTATAGGGGAGGGTAGATAGGCCCTAGGATGCTCATCCATGAGATCCAAATCCTTGTTCCAAAAAGGAAACAATTCCTTCAATGAGAAGAAACCTTCTCTCTCTACTTCTTTATTCTTTTGATATTCCTTTCTCTTTAAATATTAGGATTTCAAAAATTACTTCCTCTTTATTCTTTGTACATGCTTTTTAATTTATTGGTATGAAATTCTATTTCCTTTAATAGAAATTACTTTCTTTTTAACAATACCTCATAATTCATTAATAATGTATCACATTATCCTTTTATTTTGCAAATTTGGTATTTTCTCTTTATTTCCTCTTTATTGGGACTCCTTGGATCCCAAGAAACTCTATTATTTCGAAATCCTTTTTATTGGATACTCATTTTCTTTCCATATGCATCTAAATGCATTATTCTTTATTATTTCTCATTATCTTGTCTATTTCTTATTAAAATAGCTCTTTTTGAGGATTTCTCTTCATTTCTCTTTTATTTTCCTCATTGGTATTCCTTTTATCATTAGGAATCCTTGGGATACGAAATTCCACCAAGGATAAATCAATTATACCTCTTTTCACTTGTTTTCCACATTTTACCATTATTTTCAATTTCTTTCTTCACAAAGAAATATTTAATTCATCT
Source organism: Alisma plantago-aquatica (assembly GCA_963693085.1). Taxonomy (NCBI): domain Eukaryota; kingdom Viridiplantae; phylum Streptophyta; class Magnoliopsida; order Alismatales; family Alismataceae; genus Alisma; species Alisma plantago-aquatica. The sequence continues at coordinate 245,967,455 of OY856409.1, forward strand.
TTTCTTTTCTTATTGCACTCTTTATGCAAATTTGGACTCCTTAGAACCCAAGGAACCAAAGAGGCACGAAATCCATCCTTGGATTACATCTCTTTGCCTTCTAGAGGTTTCCATCTCATTCTTTTCTCAAAAACTCAATTATTCATTAATATTTCAATTTCCTTTCTTCATTTCCTTGTTATTGGGCCCAATAGCCAATAAAGCCCACAACACAATCATCAAGGCTATTTTAAATGAAATCCATTTATTCAAAACAAATTATATCATTATTTGTTCAAATATCTTTAATATGAGAAATTACATATCTCACCAAATGAACCCAAAATCAGGGTTGTAACAGGGGTGGCCCACCCCCAATCACCATGTCGCGCGCAACAAGGTCGTATTAGTTTAGGGTTTTTTAGGGTGATGTATGAAGGATGATTTTTGGAGAATGAATTTAATGCTTAAAATCCATTAAAATTTTAACTTTATCATATAAATCTAAAATTTGACAAATAAATATGTTATCTTGATTAGAATAACATAAGTAATCATTTGATCTCGTTATTGAGTCCAAAATTTGAGTTTTTCTAAAAAAAGGTCTAGAATTAGGGTTCCATTACATTTGTATGAATCTCAAAACCCTATTACACGTGAATAATTTGTAACTATGCAAAGTTGATCTTGGAAACAACTAGATTGGTGAAGAGTAATTCTACGACTCAAATTTAAGGTATGTTTGCATCCCTTATTATTATTGATGAGCAATTCACCTATTTTTATCTTTCTCTTGGTCCTATGGACACTGGCCTACACATTATCTCTTTTTCTTTGAAAATTATGGTTCATGTGAACTACTTTATTTGTTACTAATTTTGTGATCATATTACCCTATTTGGAGATTCTTTTGGACTCTTCCTTATACATTTCTCATGGTGGAACATTCTTTGCTGATATATGCTCTTTTGCCCACTTTTAAGGTGGATGTTGATTAGGATAATGTGATCCCAATTTATGTACTTGGTTGGATTATCTCATCTCTCGTATTTGGTTCATTCTTGTTTATTCTTTTGTTATGCATCATGTAGTGACTATTAGTATAATTTACATGTGTATTTTTTATGTGGATGTGAAAATTCCAACATATGAGCCCACATATGATTGCAGATGTTAAAATTTCATGCGTATGAAAATATTTTGGGCAGAAGTGTTTTCTTGGTCAGGTAGATGTTGACAGACCATGTCACTCCATATTTTAGGGCAGGTGTATGCAAGACCATGCTCACCTCTCATTTTTAGTATATGTGTTATTTCCTACCTACATGTTTATATTGTCTAGTATTATCACAGGTGAAATACATGGATTCCTTATTCTTATACTTTGCTCTTATTTATCTCTTTTATTGTGATTTTTTTCTTTTATTCCTAATTGGGTAGTCCTTTATTTTTATATGGGAAGCCTTTATATTGACTTCCTTTCATCCATAAAATTTCCCAACCATATTTTAATATGCACATACTAGCCTTTATTGATGTTATCTATTTTTCTCCTCTTATTGGGGTATGCTTCCAACCCTAGGTGAAGGACTTGGATGACAAGCATGAAGATGTGGACTAGATTAAGGAGATAAAGCTTGGAGACAATATTTTTATGGTTTAGATTTCCCTCTACTTAGATCCATATGTTGTATATTACATGTAAACCCTTTTGTGGGAGATTATGATTTTCTTTTGTAACCTTGTGGTAAACTAAATATAGTCATTACTTCTATTTAGATGCCACACTTTGGTTGTTTTGAATATCATTATTGAGATTTGAAAATTTTGCACCAATTTCAATCATACCTTTTGAGTGTGTTTGGAATGGATGTTTTATTCTTCAAATTTTTAGTAAAGGGGTGATTTCACCTCTTTAAACATGGTATCAGATTCCATGGCAGTTGAAATGTAATAATTGCAATTTTGTCTCCCTAATTAGATCCCTTGCCTTACATAGTTTCCCTTTAAGAGACAAATTTAGCATAGAGTTGACCTATGAGATGATAAAAGGTTGATTTAGGATCATATGAATTTCACATTAGGATCATGAGGTGATGACGTTTTAGGTGAGCTTACCCTACCATATAGGTTAATGATGACATGCATCTTTGGATGTATTGAGGATGAGGTATTGTTTCGATAAGGTAGTCTTATTATGGAAAAATTATGACTTGGTTCCCCTACTATTTTTTTCCGACATGTTTATTTTACATCACAAAGTTTTTCATCATCAAAATTAATTTTATTATACTATTATACGTACAAAAAAAATTGGATTTATCGAATTTTTCTTGAACTAAGTCACAAATTAGAGATGTGTGAAGTATGGTAGTGAAACCCTAGTATTAGTTTGACATAGATACTCTAAACCCTAGTCTTTAGGGATATGTGAAATAATATAGAGGAGTAGTGGACATATCCTTTATACCTTATGAAGTTTGGTGGATAATGTGAACCTTATGGTTGTTAGGTTAGAAAAACATGGACCTATAGCTCAACCCTAGCTGATTATAACTTAAAATATTCACAACTAAAAACATGCAAAAGAAACCTTTGTACCTAGATGTTATTTAGCTTGGCTATATAGATAAAACCCTTTTAATGGGTGGAGAGTAGTTGGTTTATGAGGTATGGAAGAATAGATTTCAAGGACAAAATCCTTTTAAGGGGTGGAGTGATATAACGAACTAAAACCTAGCCTCTTGATCCTGATCATATGTCTTGGAGGATAGTCAGCTTGGTTCTTTGGATTTAGCCAAACAAGGATAAAGATATATACATTGGTAGCTTACTTGAAGCCCCAACATGTAGACATATACACAAATATGATCTAATGCTCTTTAGACCAATAAAATGTGTCACGTGTGATAGTGTTGATCAAAGTATGATGTTAAAAATAATATGCATATAAGAACTAAAATGTTCATAATAAAGAATAATGTTACAATATTCAAATAAATATGGAATAATACCCTAATGAGATAAAAGATAAATACATATAAAGTCTCATGCATAATAATGAAATACAACCCTTTTGGTAATAAGAGTGAACGTAAAGTGACACAATTAAATAAATAGCAAGGATTATGAAATAAATACAGTGATGTCAAGCCTAAAATGTTAATTCATAGAAAGAGATCTCACAACTGAAATCTAATGTAAAATTTAAATTCCTTGGATCCCAATTTCCTTGGGAGTCAAGTTTCACATTATTTACATGATAATAATAAATTTATTTCAATTTGGAAAAGATGATATGAGTTTTCCCCAAACTATCCAATAAAATAATAAATGATTCCAAAAGAGGAAAATAACTTTGGATTCAAAATATACATGCCAAAATTAGCCTACATGTGAATTTTCATCTAAGTTGGACAACCTTAAATATTTTAGTTAATTTAGGATAGATGATATAATTTAAAGAACAGAAATATTTAATAATATGTTGGAAAAAATGCCAAAATCATGTTCCTTACATTTAGTATTGCTTATAGGCCAATTTTCATATTTTTAGAAAGTTTCTAGATGCCTCTAACTCATTAAAAGGATAAAATTAATGAAAATATTTAAATATATTAAATAATATAATAAAAGTTTCAAAAGAAATAAAATAATGTCAAAATAGTATTCCTCACACCAAAAATAATCTAACATACCAAATCTGGGTTTATTTGGACTTCATTTGCACCCTCAAATAATTATAGAAAGTCTTGTACATTTAATGCATCAAAAGACCAAAGTTGGAAGGTTGTATTATATGTCACTCATTGTGGATCCGTGTTGACCATCTGATGTAGATCAGATGGAAAGTGAGTTGTCTCCAAACTTGAGTAGGATACACCCGCATGAACTGTAAACGTGGACCAAAGGCATTTGGTTTTTTGGTCATAACTCCCTCGTTTCTCAACGAAACTTCATGAAACATGTTGCATTGGATTGTAAATTCAATTCATAATCTAACTAGTGCAAGATCTTATGTTTTTATTGAATATTAAAGAAATAACCAATATTTTTTCCAAGCTTATCCTAGAGCTCTGACTCCAGACACCATAGGACCCAATCCCATATATATAACCTATTCTAGGGCTTCGCCTCATCACATTCAATCTTCCACCGGCCTCAATTTATTTGTTCATTGTGTTTTGTGCCACATCCAAGCCAAAATTCACTCTGACCTTGTGGCTCTTCTCCCCATCTCTAATTGGTCTCAGTAAACAAATTGGTGGCCTAGGTGAGTTCGTCACATTCTTTTCTTCCTTTCTCTGCTTTCGGTTTCTCATTTGATCGAGCATTGAAAAAATGCCCAATATTTCTAGAGCAAGCTGCTCCTTCTCATCTCCAATGGCAACGGGTGGGAGGGGGACTTTGTCCATGATTATTTTACATTTTCACCCTCCATTTCCCTCTTATTTCATCTCTATTTTGCGCAAGTACGATTTGGTCTTTGGTTTTGTTTTATTTCCCTTTGACGCGTGGATGATGGGGTGGGGACTACTAACTTGGCCACATGTTATTGGGTGAAGCCATGCGACCCGCTCCTCTCCCTCTCTCTCTTCCTCTCTCTCGCATGGATTGGTGACCTGTCTTTTTCTGATTTGTTTGTTTTATACAAATCATATCTTTTGATTCACTTGTCCAAAAATTAAGTAAAATTATGTTTTGGAATCAAAAAAATGTGTTCATTCTATTAAAAATAGTTTCAATGCCCGATTTCCACATTTTTGAAGGGTAATTTTTCGAGAATAAATTCAATTCTAAAAATCCATTAAAATTATAAATTTATCATATAAATCAAAAATTTGACAAATAAATATGTTATCTTGATATGAAAAACATAAGGAATCATTTGATCTAGGTTTTGAGTCCAAAATCCAAGTTTTGATACAAATGGTCTAGAATTAGGGTTTCATTACATTTATATGAATCTCAAACCCTAATACATGTGAATAACTTGTAACTAGGCAAAGTTGATCTTGGAAACAACTAGATTGGTGAAGAGTAATTATAGGACTCGGGTTTAAGGTATGTTTGCATTCCCTATTATTCTTGATGAGAAATTCACCTATTTTTAGCTTTCTTTTTGTCCTATGGACACTAGCCTACACATTATCTCTTTTTCTTTGAAAATTATGGTTTATGTGAACTACTTTATTTGTTATTGATTTTGTGATCATATTATCCTATTTGGACATTCTTTTGAACTCTCGCTTATACAGTGCTCATGGTGGAACATTCTTTGGTGATATATGCTCTTTTGCCCACTTTCACAGTAGATGTTGATTAGGATCATGTGATCCCACTTTATGTATTTGGTTGGATGATCTAATCTCTCTTATTTGTTTCATTATTGTTTATTCTTTTTTTATGCATCATGTGGGGACTACTAGTATAATGTACATGTGCTTTTTTATGTGGATGTGAAAATTCCCACATATGAATGCAACACTCCACTCTGGCAAAAAGGGGTGACTAGGGCTCCCCTACGGTGCGGTTGTCTTGGGGGAGGGGCTCCAGGCTGTCGGTGAGTGCATGCCCTCTCCTCCCGGGCCACTCTTCCACTCCAGGATGCTCGACTCCAGTTCACGGCAGCGGTTTAGTCCAGATTCGGCCTCGCCTCTCCTATCCTTCGGTGGTGGAGTTCCTTACCTCAAGTCAGACTTCACTCAGGCATATGTGGCGGTAGAGCATGGCGGTAGTGGTAACGGTCGGGGCGTGCCTCAGTGGTTTTCCTTGCAGCCCCCTCAGGTGGATCTGGCCCTATCCTCCACCGAGCTGGTCCTCGTGGCTTGGATCTTCCCCCTTTTCTCTACTTTCCTATTTCTTTTTCTATTTTTTGGTTTCTTCATTGTTCGGTAGGGTCAGTGGTAGTTTATCTTCCTGGTTTGTTGCTACTAGTCGGCGTTTAGTTGTCGCCACTAGTCGGCATTTTATCTGTCGCGCTTTGTTGTGACCTCTCTTCGGGAGAGCGACGAGATCTCTAGCTACGGCTAGATCACCCTTTTACTTTGGATCGATCTTGTTACTCAGCCGTATGGCTTTGTTTGAGTTGATATATGAGCAGAATACCGTCTTGTTCCAGCACCTCTACCACTACTCAATGCTCAGGTTGAAGGAATTCTTCATGAAAAGTTGCTTAAGACAGCCTCAAGGAAGAAGAATCAATGTAGAAATGTCTCACTCTCATTTCAATATGAGTTGTAGTGCTCTTGGGTTACTGAACTTGATGTTTGTTTGTTTTGTTTGTATCTTTCTTCCCAATTGTAGATGTTGTATGGCCAACAAGTAATGAATCAATCCATTTTCTCTAAAAAAAGATGTGAAAATTCTTACATATGAAAATATTTTGGGCAGACGTATTTTCCTACTCAGGTAGATGTTGGCAGATCCTGCCACTCCATGTTTAAGAGCAGATGTATACAAGATCCTACTCACCCCACATATTTGGTACATGTGTTATTTTCAACCTACATTTTTATATTGTCTAGTATTGTCACATGTGAAACACATGGATGCCTTGTTTGTATACTTTGCTCTTGTTTATCTCTTTTATTGTGATTCTTTTCTTTTATGTCTGATTGGGTAGTCCTTTTATTTTCTATGGGAAGCCTTTTATTTTCACATCCTTTAATCCATAAAACTGCTCATCCATATTTTAGTATGCACATACCATCCTTTGTTGATGTTATCTATTTTTCTCCTCTTATTGAGGTATGCTTCCAACCTAGGTGAAGGACTTGGATGACATGGATGAAGACATGGACTAGCTTAAGGAGATAAAGCTTGGAGACAATCTTGTTATGGTTTAGATTTCCCTCTACTTAGATCCATGTGTTGTATCTTACATGTAAACCCTTTTGTGGGAGATTATGATGTTCTTTTGTAACCTTGTGGTAAACTAAATATAGTCATTACTTCTATTTGGCTGCTACACTTTTGTTGTTTTTAATACCATTATTGAGATTTGAAAATTTTACACCTATTTCAAGAATACCTTTCGAGTATATTTGGAATGGATGTTTTATTCTTCAAATTTTTAGTAAAGGGGTGATTTTGCCTCTTTACACGAACAGTGGTATTGGGATTAGGGTAAGAATGGTTCTGTGATAGTTGGTATTAGAGCCATAAGACACTTTATATGCATTGATGAAATATTGTTCTTAATATCTAAACCAAGGAAGTCCCAAATTTCACTATGGTGAAATTGAGATGTTTAGAAATAGCATAAAGGGGGTTCTAGTATAATCACCACCTATCCATCTTCACGGTGGCTAAGGTTCATCTTACTCCACCTGGCCTTAGTGGATCCATAAATGTACTCAAGGACTTCTTATAACCCTACATAGTCTTCTAGCATCTCATCTCTTCTTTTAGGACCTCCCTGAGCCACCTATTACAAGGTAGCGGAATGACTCCTCATCTTTTCTCTCTCATTAGGCTGTCATGATTAGATCTATACTCTCTCTATTTTGGGTAGCCTAAGGATGGGAAAGAACTAAAATTCAAAACTAATTTGAGAAAATTGAATTGAAATTGCAATATTGCCATGATCTAACATATCTTTGATTTGAAAATTGCATAATGAGAAAACTTATACCAATGGAACCCCTACATATGGCCCTTAAAATCAGGAACAATAGGGTTGATGAAGGAACTTATGGAACAAAGAACAAGGGGAAGAGGCCCCATGGTAGTGATGATGAGGAAGTCAGTTTTTCCAATAAATCCATGAATATGGGGGAATGGGAAACAAAATAGAAAGCCCTTATGGATGTCGTGCATGACCTGGTACTCCAGACAACATCCCTAATGCCTAATAATAATCCAAAACCCATCACCATTCAATATTTCCAAAAACTTAGCCCAGAAAATTTTTATGGTACGGATAAGGATGATGTCCTAGATAAAGTTGATGCATGGATAGTGTCCATGGAGAACACATTTAGGGTTTTGACTTTTCCTTAACAAGATAAAGTCACTTTTTCTACCTACTAATTGAAAGGGGTGACCAAGTTGTGGTGGGAAAATGATCTCCGGTGACAACAAGTCATCCCTATAAAATGGGAACCCTTTAAACCTATTTTCACTACCCATTTCCAACCTACCTCTGAGAGGAAAGAGAAATAGAAGCAGTTCCTTACCCTTACCCAAGGTACCAACATTGTTGTTGAGTATATTCGACAATTATATCTCCTGGAGAGACATGTATCGAACCTCACTAAAGAGAAGAAGTTATACGGTTACATCGATGGGATATTTCTAACCCTAAAAGCCTTTGTGTCCTCCTCCAAACGTACCAATTTTTAGGAAGCTTATGACCATGCCTTGTCAATGGAGAGAACCCTAGGGATGGGATATGAAAAGCCTATATCTACCCTAGCCTACCTAGGTCTTACTAAAAGTTGTGCCAATAAAACCTGAGCAAAAAGGGAAACCCCATAATAGTACCAATAAGAACAAGAATTGACAGAAAAAAATTAGAAAATTGCCTTCCTAGCACAACAACCAAGATCAACACCAGAATTACAACTGATCTCCTACTCAAAATCAATATCCTATCCCAAATAGAGTACAAGACTGGAATCCAAATGTTCCCCAGTGCTGCAACTATGGTAATCTCCATTCTGGCCAATGCATGTACCCGTCTCCAGTCTGCCACTTCTACAAATAGGAGGGACACTTAAGAGATAATTGCCCACACCTCCTCCAGCGTGGGCCAAACAGGGTGAGCAGAGACAAGCATGTGTCTTTCTAGTGAATGTAAATGAGGCAAATGCCAATGGGAACAAACTCATGGAAGGTAATTCCATAATGTCATATCATGATTGTCTTTCTTGAGAGTAAGCTCCTCATCACAAGGGTTATAGGCCATGTTTTGACAAGGTGACACCCAAGTGAGAGGGAGTTTCTTATCTCTTTCCCCACCTTCTTTATTTTATTTCAATTTTGTGGTTTTGCTCTCTTTCTTGAGCTGCCCTTTGACCTTGGTGTTTCCCCTTTTTTTAGTTGCTCTTGAGACTGAGTATGGAGCTTTTGGTGGAGCTTTTCAAACCCTTGGATGATGTGCTTGAAGCTTTGGCAGTGATCTTCTTCAGGAGGCTTATATAACACTAAACATACTCTATTATTGCATTTCTTTATCATTTTTATCATTGTCTTTTCCTCTAAATTGCCTTCTCACCATGATTGTGCTTAGTGGTTATATCCAGAGCTTGTTTTGTGGTGATCCCTTGCTTGGTTTGAAAGAAATCTGAAACCCTAAACTTTTGGTACCCATTTTAGTAGATGATGTGTTGTGAAGGTTTTTCTCCATGTGTTTCTCTTAACCTTAACCCCATGCATGATGTTTGTACACTTAGAGGCTGGAGGGATTTAGGTTTGGTTTGGTAATATTGAGATTGGTTTTTTCTTCCTTGTCTATGGTTCTTCCTTGGTAGTTTCTTGACCCATGACTTAGGGTTTTGGTGATCGGTTGTATGTGATCTTTTCTTCATGGTAACCATGGTTTCACCTTCAGTTTCAATTCTATTTTGTCAACCTAGGTGGATCATCTTGGGAGTTCATGACACTCACCTCATGATGGTCGTGACCCAAATAGATTTTGGGTCGAGGTTCTTCTTTGAGGTTGAGTTTGACCTAGTGAATGCTAGGTAGAGACCCTTGGTGGGTGGTGGCTGAGTTACCCTTGGTGTTGGACCACACTTTCTTGAGTTGAGACTCACCCTAGAGAGTAGGGCCACGACCATGATGGTCTTGGGTTGCAACATGGGTAAAGGTTGATTGTCTTGGGTAGTGACATAGGTTGAGGTCAAGACACCATCTAGTCGAGATGCTTTGTGAAATCCTAACCCTAAGTGTCACAGGCATGACATGGTCTAGAGGTGGAAGGTCACAACATGTGATAGATGGTTGAGGCACATGAGGGTTGCAGTCGTGACATGGACCATAGTAGGTGTTGTGACCTATGTAGTTATGAGGTCAACATAGGGTGATGGTAGGCGGATGAGAAACACATAATTATAACCATATATGTATGATACTTAAACCATATGAAATGCTATTTAGAATGTTATCTAATCAACTCTAATGATGCTCCCTAATCCTTACACACTCTAATATGATGGAGGGTGATTGTTCTAGGGTTGATGGTTAAACCTAGTCTTATAAACCCTAATCGGTTCAAAGGAAATCCTAATCCTAATAATAATGAATGATGATCTTGCTTCTTTCTCTATTTTGGAATGGTTATGATGTTATGAGGTTACCTCTTCTGTTTATAAATTTCTAACCATGCAGGTGTTATGAGTTTGATAATCACAACTAGTGTATGCTATGGTGATGAGACATGATATAAGTTGAATGAGCCTGGAGAGGCACTTTGAGGCACTTGTGATACAAGAAAAGTTGTGCTGAGGGATTGATATCCCATTACATGTGATTATGGTATTGATGATGTGATCAATAGCAATAATACATGCATCATGTGGTGATAGTGTGACTAGTTCATACCATATATGTTTATATATGCTGAAAGAGTACTATGCCCTTATCTTTGTAGAATTTGTTATGATTTTATACATTGTAACTTGATTGTTGCTAAAAGACACTTAATTGAGTTAACTAATCAAGTGGAACTTAATCATGTAGTTTTGCCCTGTGCCATAGATCAATTCAGTGTCAGCACTTGCTGAATGGTGAAATGAGTTTAACTCGGAGCACATATTTTTTAATATGTGGTAGTGAGGATGAATATCCCCTTACGTCCATGATATATGAGACAACTATGCGTGAGCTAGTTTCCTAGTGCTACGTTATACAGGATTGGTTGTAGGCCATATCCTGACAGGAGTGCGGCTACGGGACATAGCTCAGTGACATGTGATACAGGATTGGTTGTGGGCCATACCCTAGTGGGAGTGTGGCTGTGGGTCGTAGCTTAGTTCCACTAGCACCGTGACCTATACCAAGGCGGGCTAGACTTGTACAGCTAGACTATGTCACTGGTAGCAGTTTGACTGGTGATGTCACTACAGGTTCACTCATACTAACTGAGGGGGTGAGGTTGTGGATTCTGACTCTTCCATAGACCTTGTGTGGCACAAATTTTGACTTAGTAGTGGTCGGTTGGATTTGGGTGGTATGGCTCAAATCCTCCAGGCATAATAAAACACGTAATCAGCCATGTAGCATACTTACATAGGATCAAATACGGAAATATTGGATGAGACCTTGCTTGCTTTTGTACAGTATTGTTGGTAATGAATATACATGTTCTTCATATTCCTTTTATGATGATAAGATGTTTCATAATCTAATTGCAATTTCTTATTCTTGTCAATGATGATTACATACTTATCATAGTTGTAGTTGTACTATTGTTCCTTAATCATCTATTTTGTGCTAATTATAGTGTTGGTGGAGAGTTATATCTCCGGTTGAGATTTGTAATATCACCCCTAGTTTCCCACATCTTTTTAGGTGGACGTGCATGAGGAGGTAGAGGTCATGCAATAGAGGTTGAGTAGCAACAAGAAGGACAATAGCTGACAAGGTTAGAAGTGCTATTGGTGGTCCCTTTATTGTTAGATTCCTAGAGTCATCCCTATACACTCAGGTCTTTGGATAGGTTTTTGGGTGTGTTTTGTAGATGTGCTTTAGATATATGGTGTTGGCTCGGGTGTTCCCCTTTATGTAAAGTTACAATGGATATGTATATATATGTTTGGGATAGGTTTTCTTGTAACAAGATGATGACATACATGGTAAGTACCTTGTGACATGAAAGGACTCATATGTAAAGGTTTTTACTATTTGGGAGTTTAGTGAAAGTGGTTTTAATTTCCAGTATTTTCCATCTATATGTTTGTTTAAGTGTTTTTTTCCGCAGTTAGTTTCGAGTTATTTGTGGTTTGCGGCGTGGGTGTCACAGCTTGGTTGGTATCTGAGCTTTAGGTTTGCTGAGTCTACAAGGACCTAGGACTAGGGTTTGTATTTGTTCTTATGTCCTCTAGTCTATCTTATAGTAATTTCTGCTTATGCAATAGAAGCAAAAAAGCCTAAAGATGTCTGGAGAACATGAAGAACACACTATTGAGAGTAGTGTCGGTGCACCAGGAGGAGTTGCAAGGAACTACGCATGAGAAGATCGGGTGCCTGAGGGTCCCCAATTTGACCCAGCCATGATTGAAAACCCTGCCTTTCAGTCTCTTTTTGGGCAGTTTATGGCTACGATGACGCATATGGCAGATAAGATGCCTACACCTCGGACAAGGGCACCTTTCTCAATGTAGGATCTTCGAGTAATGGGAAGACCTTTGAGAAGATTTGTTGTGTTGGGGAGGTGGAGTATGTTGGGATAGATGATCTAGAAGATGTTGATCTGTGGCTTACTAAGCTTGAGAAAGCCTTCAAGATTCTCAGTATCCCAGAGGCGGATAAGGTTAAGCATGCAGTATACCTTCTGAAGGGGAGTGATGGCCATTGGTGGGCCATCGAAGAGGAGAAGAGACATGGAGTGGTTGTAGGTAGCGAGGAGTTTTGATGTGAATTTGTTAGTCGATACTTTCCACAGACCTATCTGGATGAGAAGATCAATCAGTTTGAGTAGATCTGGTAGGTATCCATGACCATCAATGAGTACGAAGCAAAGTTTATGGAGCTTCTTTGATTCTGTCCTCACATGGATGCTACCAATGATGAGAGGATTTACTATTTTGAGAAGGGGATGAATGATGAGTTGTCTACCCTGGTGGTTGCCTTGGAGAATCAAGAAATATTTTCCACATTTGTGGAGTCTGATCAGAGGATAGAGTGATTTTTGATAGAGAAGCGGAAGGCAAGTGCCTGGAAGAGGCTTGTACAATCCCAAGGACATTAATCTGGAGGCTTTAAAAAGCTGATGTTTTATGCACCACCAACACCATAGAGGTACAATACTTTGACATAGTTTTCACCAAGTAGAGGCAGAGGCCGTAGTCTTCCACCTCCTGGAGCTTATAGCACTAGGCCAATGTCAGTGATGGGGCCATCTAGGCCGTAGTTTGAGACCCGAGCTTGCCACAAGTGTGGACAGATGAGACATCTGAAGCGGGAGTGTTCAGTGAGAGATGACGAGGTGACCCAAAAACTAAGGCAGAGCCAGTAGGGATCTCAGAGATAGTATAATAGGGGTGTAGGAGGATGAGGATGTGGCCAAGCGTCACAGACAGGATCGTCTACTCAAGGAAGTAGAGGATGGGGGAAAAATAGGCAACGACTAGATTCTATGCTCTAAGTCAATTGGAGGCAGTAGTCAACCTATGAGTAGTGACAGGTTAGATGGAGTTATTTCATTCTGATTTGTCTTCTTCTTGCTTTGTATCTATTTTGGTTGACCTGGGCGCAACACACTCTTTAATCACTCATGAAGTGCTTGACAGTTGTCTTTTGTCTATTAATCATAAGAGGGATATTTTTTGTTAGAAACCTTGTTAGTTCATTCTACAATTCTGTAGGAGGTGTGTCCTTTCTTTTTTAGGGCACAACATTCAAGTGGATCTCATACCACTTGACATGCATGGGTTCAATATCATCCTTAGAATGGAAACATTAGAGAAGTATAGAGTGTTCTTGGATTGTAGTTCCAAACAGGTGACGTTTATAGATGGTGATAAGATGTGGATCTTCCAAGGAGACAAGAAGATTCTTCTTACATGTCTGGTATCGGTACTAGAAGCAGGGAAGATGTTAAGACAGGGTTGTGAGGCATTCTTGACACGTGTGTTGGATACTGAGGTGAGGATTCCTATTATTCAGGAGGTGTCAATTGTCAAAGAGTTTGAGGACGTGTTTCCTGAAGTGTTTCTATGTGTTTCCCCACCCTAAGAGATTGATTTTGAAATCAATCTGGTCCCCGACATGCAACAAATAGCCCAAACACCATATAGGATGGCTCTAGCAGAGATGGAAGAGTTGGATAGATAGTTGCAAGAGATGCTTGACAAAGGCTTCATTAGGTCAAGTATGTCACCATGGGGTGCTCCAGTGTTGTTCGTGAAGAAGAAGGATGGGTTCATGAATCTCTGTATAGACTACAAACAGTTGAACAAGGTTACGATAAAGAACAAGTAACCCTTGCTTAGAATAGATGACCTATTTGATCAGTTGTGTGGCGTGATAGTGTTCTCGAAGATAGACCTGAGGTCAGGATATCCCCAGTTGAGGATCAAGGAGGATGACATGCCTAAGTTGGCTTTTAGAATGAGGTATGGTCACAATAAGTTCGTGGTTATGCCATTCAAGCTAACCAATGCACTGACAACATTCATGGACTAGATGAATAGAGTGTTTTGGCTGTTTCTTGATTAGTTTGTGGTGGTCTTCATAGATGACATCTTGATATACAGTCATGACAATCAGTAGCTTGAACATCATCTTCGTCGGGCATTGATCTCACTAAGGTAGCATCAGCTTTATGCCAAGTTCAGCAAGTGTGAGTTCTGGTTAAAGGAAGTAGCTTTCCTGGGGCATGATATATCTGTCAAGGGAGTTTGTGCAGATCCCAAGAAGGTTGATGTGGCGACCGAATCACCAAAATGACATCAACGAATGCGGACACGATTAATTAACAACGGAATTACTGAAAATCACTAAAAATTAAAACTTTTTGTAAAGAGATCTTTAATCAGTAAAACTCTTTCATAAAGAAACATGATAAGTTATTTACAAGCTGATCCATCATTACATCTCTGTAATAAGCACATCTCGAGGGTTACAAACATCAATTGCCCTATTGACTGTACAAGGAAAGATACAAAAATCTCAAGGCATTAAGACAAAATCTCAGATCTACTTTAAACATCTACTGACTCCTAGGACCTGAGAGTACAGAGACGACACATAGGACATGCTATCTACAAGAATTGACAGACAGTATCTCCACTTGAAGATCATTGTTGTCCGTGATATTGCTGCTGCTGTTGTTTCTCACCCAATGATGGGTTCCTTCGTCCTCGGCGTATACCTAAAAATATGAATCCCACGGGGGGTGAGACAATTGAATAATTGTCCCAGCGAGAGTTATAACTCTTCACCAGAAACTTTGTTATGGAAATAATGGAATAACATTGAGTAAACTAAGTGAAGCAACATTCTTTTAAGCAATCATTTCAATTATAACTTAATTGAATGACAAGACATATAATGATAAGGAATATGAAGAACATATATACTAGTTATTCGACTAGAGCACTATAAACAATGTACCATCAATCATTGTTTCTCGTAGATCAACCTAAGCAAATATGCTACACGGCTGATTACATTTTACAAACATTTTTATGCCCTGAGGAGATGAGTTACACCTCTCATACTCCAACCGACCATTACGAAATCGCAATCGGTACCATACATAGGTCATCAGAAGAGCTGGATTCCTATGACCTCATCCTCCTCAGTTAGTATGAGGAACAATATGTGGGACATCTTGTGTGTCTGCCATAATACCTTTCCAGGGTATTCTGGCAACTTTGCTATTAGAGTCATAGTGGCATTCTGTACTCTCTTCGCCATCGAGGGATTTCTTGTTTATCTCACATCGATGCGGCATTAACAATATCATCGGGAGATTAGTGATACATCATCCCAGCATAAACATATAATGAAGGAATGAGAGATTAAAGTACATCTCACATCAATTCCCACATTAGGATGTAAGGATATTCGTGTCCATAACCCCCACATACTCAAAAGTATGCTCTCTAGGATTTCCCTTGGGAAAACCTGTTTCACCATCATTAAACTTCTGACAATCATGGATATATGGTCAGGGATCTACATGGTATCATTATACTTGATTATTTAAGTACATTATGGCATTCTTTTAGCATCATACATGTTTCCAAACATAATTCAATAAGACAATGGATATGAAGAAAAGTACTCATTATATCAAGTTTATATCACATATTGTTATATTTGGGATGTCAATCCCTAACCATCACATCATTTTGATTCAGGAATATGGGCGTGCAAACCCTTAGATCATCATAATACCTGTTACCAAGTAACATATTGTCATCAAGTCATTTATCAACATGACCTTGATTGTAGCACTGGAGATATTTCTCATGGCTTATACCTCCTGCAAATCTCATATGTTACTTCATACTAGGCAACATATCATATCTTTACTTTCAAAACTTATAAGGTACATTCAATGAATGTGGCATCATAACCCTTACCTGGTTATGTTCACTTCTTTATAAAGACCTGCATGATTAACATAATTGATAGCATGACATTTATCTATATCAGCACACTACAAGTTCTTTCCAAATTAAATATAGCATACCACGGTCGTGCTATCTTGCACGGTCGTGCAAGAGTAAGCCACCATGGTTGTGCTTCATTACACAGTCGTGTCACAGACAGAATATTACGACCGTGTCACATTACCACAGCTGGCTTTAGGGTTAGGTGTCCTTTTAATCTAATTAGGGTTATTCAACCCCTTTAACTTATAAAGGCATAATGACTACTCACTCTATAATCAAGTATAGAGTGTCATGCTTAAAAGCATAACCCAAAAATTAGGGTTTATTATTCACATCATCACATTTCCCTAGATTAGGGTTTACTATTCACATTACAATGAATTTAGATCTTACTATCATCATGTATGAGTATTACTTTAATTTATGTCCTCAAATTAGGTTAGGATTCATTAACCATCATAATTAGGGTTTCCATGATCTCACTATGAAGGATCATACCCTAATTAGGTACATATTGGAAACTTATTACTTTATTCTCATTATATGAGGAGTCTTCTCTCTCCTATTATTAATAAATGATGTTTACATCACCCTTAATTAGGTTAAGTCAAATCAATCTTGGTAACATAAGTTATGTCATCACCATTATGGTCATTAGGGTTTACTTGATCAAGGGGTATTAGTCACCCTATCCCATCAAGGGTACTTTTGTAATGTTCACCATTGATCATAACATGCATTAATCCACTAATTACTTGACCCCTTAAAAACTTTAGGTACCTTTAGGGTTTAGGTTTATCAACTACTAAACCATTTTAACCACTAAGGTATCAAACGTTCTTATCCTTTTTAGACCCCAAACGGTCTTGCACTTTCAACCCCCAAACGGTCCTGGATAGACATTAAAACCATTTGGTGGTGTTGACCGTTTGGTCTAGTTTGACTTTGAAACCGTTTGATAAAGTGTGCACTCAAAACCGTTTGCCCAAGATGAGGTAGAGACCGTTTGGTCTTGTTGACCGTCTGGCCAACTTTGACTTTGAAACTGCATGGGAAAATCGATTTTGAAACCGCATGTGCACCAAATGGTTTGGGATCCTTTGGTCCCAAATGGTCTTGAGACCATTTGGACTCAAATAGTCTTGAGACCGTTTGGACCCAAACCATCTCAAAACCGCATGGACCAAAAAGTGTCTTAACCATTGCAAATGAGTTAGGGTTTCCAATGTTTAACCCCTCAATCAACCATGCACTTGTTAGCCACTTATCAATTGAGTCAATTAGATCAACCCTATACTGATTTTACACTCAGTTGACCCTCAATTGATCACCAATTAGGGCTTGGATCAATTGAATTAGGGTTTGAAATCGATCACCCTTCAACATGTTTCAACATGGGTCTAATTGATTTGAAACGATTGAACCATCATTCAATTGGGTCATGACCAGACCCCAAACGGTCTTGGGATCATTTAGATGACCTCCAAACGGTCTTGAGACCATTTTTTCAAGTCAACACCAAAATCTAACTCAACCTATTAAGATTTGGCTCATTGATTTGATCATTAGGTCATTAATCGATTGCACTTCAACTTGCTATCCTTAGATTTACAACCACTTGACCATAGTCAACCCTAGACTTCCAAACGGTCTTGGGTGACACCCAAACGGTCTTGGGATCATTTGGACATCCTCCAAACGGTCTTGAGACCGTTTTCCCATAATTTCATCAAAAACCAAGTCATGGTCTTAAGGGTTGAACCCTAAATTTGGTCACAAAATCAGCACTTAATTGCTCATCAACTTGATATCATTGGTCCCTCAATTGGTCAACCCCACTTAACCCTAGACCTCCAAACGGTCTTGGGTGATCACAAAATGGTCTTGATACCATTTGGGTGATCCCCAAATGGTTTTGAAACCGTTTGGGTCACTCAACCCATACTTCAACTTAATTAACTTATTGAAATCAGTACTAGACCCGATTTGGGTTTAGGTGACTAATGGGCCTTCAAATGATGATTCTCTTGGAATTACTTGATGATTTTTGGTGGGTGATTAGTACATACTGTTTACAACAGACCTCCAAATGGTCAACGCCTGGTCAACTCATCCAAATGGTCTTGGACCGTTTGCTCCATGCGTTCTGGTTGAAACTGTTTGCATTCAAACGGTTTGAAACTGTTTGCTCCCAAACGGTTTGGGAAACTGTTTGAGCAAGAGGTGGAAGACCGTTTGCTAAAGGAACTTTTTGGATAAGCATTGGTATTAATGTCATCATCTTCTACATAAAGAACAGGGTCTGTTCTTCACGAAATTAATAGCAAGAACACACCAAAGTGTCTAAAGAAGAAGAATGAGCAACGATTCTAAGAATAGAAGATGCAAAAGCAAAGCTTAGGGTTTAGAGTTATAAAACTCGCCTTAAGATCTGATCTATATCTCCAAGATTCATAGCTTTAATGGTGGATGAAGCTCCAGGGGTTGTCCAAGGTCCATTCTTCAAGATTTGGATGGAGAAGATGGCTAGAAAGAAGAGTTGTGTAAGGAAAACTAACAAACCAACCTTGTATTTGGATTTCCACCATGAATTCGAGCTAGGTGATGATCAAAGCTTACCCAAACCAGCTTGGTCATCCTCCTCTATTCCAGAGATCCCTCTTGGTCGGTCTAAAGAAAGAAGATGAGAAAAATACTAAGGGAAACGATCCCTTGCTTTGTTGAAAAAGGTGCTTATATATTTTTGGATATTTTCAAGGAAAAGAAGATTATCTCTTTTGTTTCTCAAACATATCCACCAAGTCCTTCTCCTTTTCTTGGCCACGTTTCTTCCTTATCACATGAAAACTCCTCCCTTATCCAAGGTTAAAAGGAAAAGAAACCAATTATCTTATTAAGTTATATATATATATATATATATATATATATATATATATATATATATATATATATATATATTAAAGGGCCATTTGCTTAAGTCTTGATTATTTAAATATCAAGATTATCTTTCTTACTTGATCATTCAAATGAGGCACCCTCTTCATTTTATTTACTATAATTGATGCCAAGAGTTATGAGAGATACTCTAGATGGTACATTTTACATGTTGCACCCTAAGTTTTGGGTAAATTGCACTTTACACCAAAACTAGGTTGTAAAGCACAAAGATTGCTCTACAAGCTATATCTTGGTGCTCAAACTTATGGAATCCATACCACTACATCATATTCATTCTTATGATGTCTCATTATCATAGGAACATCTTAACATGTGCAATTTGCAAGTTAACCCCTCTACTTGAGTAATTTGCACATTAGTCCATATTTAACAAAACAATATTACAACATTGTTCAAAAAGGACTGAAATGGAAATATAGGTCCCTCAAAAGATTTAATTACATTTCATAAGATAACCAAAAGCATCTAATCACATATTTAAGCAAAACACCTAGGGTTAGTTCATAACCCAGGTCAGGGATGTTACAAATTATCCACCCCTTACAAGGATTTCGTCCTCGAAATCAACAAAACATATCAAGACAAAACATATATTAATATTAAGAGAAAAGAGCAGGATGTTTCCTTCTCATCTCTTCCTCTAGTTCCCATGTGGCTTCTTCAACACCACGATGATTCCAGAGGAATTTCACAAGACTTATGTCTTTCTTTTTCAGCTTTTTAATTCTCTTATCAAGGATCGATATAGGTCCTTCTTCATAAGATATATCATCATTCAATTCTACTTCCATAGGTTGTAGAACTGATTCAGTATCAGGGTGACATTTCCTAAGCATGGAAATGTGGAACACGGGGTGTAACTTCTGTAGCTCTGGTGGTAACTCTAGATTATAAGCTACTCTTCCAATTCGTTCAATGATTGGATAAGGCCCCATAAACCTAGGAGCTAACTTTCCTTTCCTTCCAAATCTCAAACCTCCTTTCCAAGGTGAGACTTTGAGATACACTCTGTCTCCAACCTGGAATTCTAAAGGTCTACGACGCTTATCGGCGTAAGATTTCTACCTATCCTGTGCAGTCTTTATCTATTGTTGTATTACTTTAATTTTCTCAGTGGTTTGATGCATAAGATTAGGACCTAAAAGTTGATATTCACCAGTTTTATACCAACAAAGGGGTGATCTACAACGTTTACCATACAAAGCTTCATAAGGTGCCATATCAATGCTATGTTGATAGCTATTATTGTAGGCAAACTCTATCAAGCTTAGGTGCATATCCCAACTCCCCGTAAACTGAAGAACACATGCTCTAAGAAAGTCCTCCAAAGTCTGTATAGTCCTTTCTGACTGTCCATCAGTCTGAGGATGAAAGGTTGTACTAAACCTTAACTATGTGCCTAAGGCTTTATGAATTCACTCCCAAAAATGACTCATAAACTGGGGGC
This sequence comes from Alisma plantago-aquatica, assembly GCA_963693085.1. NCBI lineage: Eukaryota > Viridiplantae > Streptophyta > Magnoliopsida > Alismatales > Alismataceae > Alisma > Alisma plantago-aquatica. The sequence goes on from OY856409.1 coordinate 245,988,131, forward strand.
CTCTATCAGAAATAATGGTGACTGGGACCCCATGCATCCGCACTATCTCATCAACATATAATTGTGCCAACTTCTCAACAGAATAGGTTGTTTTGACAAATAAGAAATGTGTTGTCTTCATCAACCTATCAACTACTACCCAAATGGAATCATAACCTTTGTCTTTCCTGGGTAGACCGGCTACAAAGTCCATAGTTACATGATCCCACTTCCACTGTGGTATGGGCAAAGGTTGGATTGTTCCTGTAGGCTTCTGGTGTTCAGCTTTAACTTGCTGACACACAGGACACCGCATAACAAACTCAGCAACGTCTTTCTTCAAACCAAGCCACCAATACATATCTTTCAAATTTTGATACATCTTGGTGCTTCCTGGATGCATGGCATACATCGAAGAATGAGCTTCTTCCAGGACTAACTTTCTCAAGTTATCCACATCTGGCACTATCATCCTACCATGATAATAGGATACTTGGTCATCTGAGTCATGGAAACCATCTCGTTTCTCACTACCATACTCTGATCTAATCAGTTGAACTGCAGCATCGACTTGCTATGCCTCCTTGATCTGCTATTTCAGAGTAGGTTTTATATGCATCTCAACTAACAACCTGCCTAACAATGATACTATCAACTGTACATTTTCTTGCCTTAAGAAGATAAGCATATCCCTCCTAGAGAACACCAAGGAATTCATTTGTGCTCTATCTAAGGCTGGTGTTGCTGATTTCCTACTCAAAGCATCAACAACCACATTGGCCTTCCCTGGATGATAATCAATCGTACAATCATAGTCCTTGATTAACTCCATCCAGCGGCATTGCCTCATGTTAAGCTCATGCTGAGAAAAGATATACCTAAGGTTCTTATGATCAGTGAAAATCTGGAATGTCTCTCCATAAAGATAGTGTCTCTAGATCTTCAAGGCATGAACCATAGTAGCTAATTCTAGATCGTGTGTCGGATAATTCTCCTCATGTTTCTTAAGCTGTCGGGAAGCAAAAGAAATCATTTGTTTATCCTGCATCAACACACATCCTAGTCCATTCTTAGAGGCATCACAGAAAACTATATATCCTTTACCTTGCTCAGGTAACACAAGCACTGGTGCACTTGTCAACCTCTCATTCAACAACTGAAAAGATTGTTGACATGTGTCACTCCAGGTAAAAGTAACATCCTTCCTAGTCAACTTAGTCAAGGGTAAAGCTATAGAACTGAAGTTCTTAATGAACCTCTGATAATAGCCTGCCAACCCTAAGAAACTACAGATCTCCGTCGGTGTCTTCGGCTGTTCCCATCGCATGACATATTCTACCTTTTTAGGGTCAACATGAATACCTAAAGTAGATATTACGTGTCCAAGGAAAGATACTTCCAGTAACAAGAACTCACACTTGCTAAACTTAGCATATAACTTATGTTGTCTTAACAAAGTTAGAGCCTGAAGAAGATGTTGTTCATTCTGTTGAGCATCTCTACTATAGATCAGTATGTCATCTATGAAGACAACAACACATTGATCGAGAAAATGTTGGAAAATTCTATTCATGAGTTCCATAAATGCAGCTGGTGCATTAGTTAGTCCAAACGACATAACTGTGAACTCATAGTGACCAGACCTTGTCCTAAAGGTAGACTTGGATATGTCACTATCCTTAATACGGAGTTGATGATATCCCAAACTCAAATCTATTTTAGAGAAGATAGTTGCACCCAGCAACTGGTCAAAGAGATCATCAATCCTCGGCAGAGGATACTTATTCTTTATCGTTACTTTATTTAATTGTCTGTAATCAATGCACAACCGCATTGACCCGTCCTTCTTTTTAACAAATAGGACCGAAGCACCCCAGGGTGAAGTACTTGGTCAGATGAAACCCTTCTCGAGCAACTCTTGCAGTTGTTTCTTGAGTTATACCATCTCAGCAGGTGCCATCCTATACGATGTTTGTGCTATAGGTTGCGTGTCTGGTATTAGATTGATCTCAAAGTCAATCTCTCGAGGCGGCGGTACTCCTGGAAGTTCTTTAGGAAATACATCTACAAATTCCCTGATTACAGGAACTTCAGCAGGGTTAGGACTATCCATGGTAGTATCTACCACATGGGCCAAGAATGCATAACATCCTTGCCTCATCAACTTCTCAGCAACCATAGCTGACACAAGATAGGTGGGTAGAATCTTTCTTTCTCCTTGAAAGATCCATGTGTCACTATCATCAGCGAACACAGCTTGCTTGGACTCACAATAGAAGACAACCTTATACCTTTCTAAGGTATACATCCCAAGGATTACATCAAATCCATGCATCTCAAGTGGTATAACATCCACTTGAATGCGATGTTCAGAAAAGAAGAGGATGCAGGGAGAACATACCTCCTGCAACACAGCAGATCCCCTCAACGGAGTTTCTAGCAACAAACTATCTGTTCTATGTCTTATAGTCAGGTTGCAGTCAAGAATCACTCTTTGAGTGATAAAGGAGTGTGTAGCACTCGGATCAATTAAAACAGATACAACGCAAGATATAGACATATCAGCATATAACAATTCCATCTGACCTTCCCCAACCCGAGGGTTGATTACTGCATCAGGTGGATTCATTGCATAAAATCTTGTCGTCTCCTGTGGTTGATTCGGTGCTCGATGAATAGGTGTCGATGATCCAGCTTGGGATGCTTGTCCACGTCCTCTAGCACTTCCTAGAAACTGTCGCCTTTGGGATCCTTGTTGTCTCTGCCTTTGAGGTTGAGTTACACTCACTTCTCTAGCTCTGCAGTCTTTCATCAGATGTCCCATCTTTCCACATATATAACACCTTTTGTTCAGTTTTTGTGGTCTGGGTGGTCCTGTGACCGACATAGATGATGAACTGTGAGCTCCTTCTACTGGTAGGTTCATCCTCTACCCCTACTTTACGTCCACTACGTCTGGGTAATGAATCTAGGCGGTGGTGTAGGCACAGAAAATCTAGGTTTCTTGAAACCTTTAGATGAAGATCCTTGGAACTGGGGATACATCCTCTTGTTCTGGGTCTGTCTCTTCTCTTCTACAGACCTCTCTACCCTTCTGACATACTCCACAAAGGTATCAAACCTTTCTCTATTCTCTAGGGTAGACACATGAGTAGTCAATTCAGCATTCAACCCTTTCTCAAAATGCCTAATCATTTCTTCATATGTGGTCGCCATGTGCAGACAGAACCGCAACAGCTCCATGAACTTAGCCTCATACTCACTAATGTTCATTGGACCTTGTCTTAACCTCTCAAACTGAGAGATTTTCTCATCCAGAAATGTCTTAGGGAAATATCGGTTGATAAATTCCCATTAGAAAACTTCCCATTCAACCTCTACACCAGGCCTCTTCTGTTGTTCCATAGTCCACCAGGGACCAGCACCCCCCCTTGAGAAGATATACAGCATGTTTAACCTTCTCAGCTTCTGGGATGTTTAGAATTCTAAAGGCATTATCTAGTTCAGTTAACCACAAGTCGGCATCTACTGGGTCAACCGTTCCAGCATACTCTATGGCTCCAACTCGGCGAAGTCGTTCAAACGTCTTGCCGATTTCTTGTCCTTCAGGATGGGTAGGTGCCCTAGGTGCAGGTATAGGCATCCTATCAGTCATGTGTGTCACGGAAGTCATAAACTGCCCAAACATGGCTTGGACGGCTGGGTTCCCCATGTCAGTTGGATTGAACTGGGGTGGCTCAGGCACAGGTTCTTCTATATATGGGTTTCTTGCACCGTCTCTGGGTGCAGCAACACTACTCTCTGCAACGTGTTCTTCATGTTCTTCATGTGGTTCATACATCCTTAATTTTATCTTCTCCTCTTGATGAACAGAAGACACTATCAGACATACTGGAAGACACTAGAACATACTCAACATCCTAATTCCTATGTCTCTGTAGACTCAGTGAACCTAGAGCTCTGATACCACTAAATTGTGGTGACCGAATCGCCAAAACGAGATCAACGAATGTGGAAACAATTAATTAACAGAGGAATTACTGAAAATCACTAAAAATTAAAACTTTTTGTAAAGAGATCTTTAATCGGTAAAACTCTTTCATAAAGAAACATGATAAGTTATTTACAAGTTGATCCATCATTACATCTCTATAATAAGCACATCTCGAGGGTTACAAACATCAATTGCCCTATTGACTGTACAAGGCAAGATACAAAAATCTTGAGGCATTAAGCCAAAATCTCATATCTACTTTAAACATCTACTGACTCCTAGGACCTGAGAGAACAGAGACTACACATAGGACATGCTATCTACAAGACTTGACAGACAGTATCTCCACTTGAAGATCACTGTTGTCCCTGATGTTGTTGCTTCTGTTGTTGCTCACCCACTGATGGGTTCCTTCGTCCTCGGCGTCAACCTAAAAAGATGAATCCCACGGGGGTGAGACAATTGAATAATTGTCCCAGCGAGAGTTATAACTCTTCGCCAGAAGCTTTGTTATGGAAATAATGGAATAACATTGAGTAAACTAAGTGAAGCAACATTCTGTTACGAAATCATTTCAATTATAACTTAATTGAATGACAAGACATATAACGATAAGGAATATGAAGAACATATATACTAGTTATTCAACTAGAGAACTATAAACAATGTACCATCAATCATTGTTTCTCATAGATCAACCTAAGCAATTATGCTACACGGCTGATTACATTTTACAAACATTTTTATGCCCTAAGGAGATGAGTTAGACCTCTCATACTCCAACTAACCATTAAGAAATCACAATCGGTACCATACATAGGTCATCAGAAGAGCCGGATTCCTATGACCTCATCCTCCTCAGTCAGTATGAGGAACAATATGAAGGACATCTTGTGTGTCTGCCATAATAGCTTTCTAGGGTATTCTGGAAACATCGCTATTAGAGTCACAGTGGCGTTCTGTACTCTCTTCGCCATCGAGGGATTTCTTGTTTATCTCACATCAATGCGGAATTAACAATATCATCGGGAGATTAGTAATACATCATCCCAGCATAAACATATAATGAAGGAATGAGAGATTAAAGTACATCTCACATCAATTCCCACATTAGGACGTAAGGATATTCATGTCCATAACCCCCACATACTCAAAAGTATGCTCTCCAGGATTTCCCTCAGGGAAACCTGTTTCACCATCATTAAACTTCTGACAATGATGGATCTATGGTCAGGGCTCTACATGGTATCATTATACTTGATTATTTAAGTACATTATGGCATTCTTTTAGCATCAGACATGTTTCCAAACATAAATCAATAAGACAATTGCTATAAAGAAAAGTACTCATTGTATCAAGTTTATATCACATATTGTTATCTTTGGGATGTCAATCCCTAACCATCACATCATTGTGATTCAGGAATATGGGTGTTCAAACATTTAGATCATCATAATACATGTTACCAAGTAACATATTGTCATCAAGTCATTTATCAACATGACCTTGATTATAGCACTGTAGATATTTCTCATGGCTCATACCTCCTGTCAAATCTCATATGTGACTTCATACTAGGCAACATATCATATCTTTACTTTCAAAACTTATAAGGTACTTTCAATGAATGTGGCATCATAACCCTTACCTGGTTATATTCACTTCTTTATAAAGACCTGCATGATTAACATAATTGACAGCATGCACATTTATCAATATCAACACACTACAAGTTCTTTCCAAATTAAATATAGCATACCACGGCCGTGCTATCTTGCACGGTCGTGCAAGAGTAAGACACCATGACTGTTCTTCATTACACGGTCGTGTCACAGATAGAATACCACGACCATGTCACATTACCATGGCTGGCTTTAGGGTTAGGTGTCCTTTTAATCTAATTAGGGTTATTCAACCCCTTTAACTTATAAAGGCATAATGACTACTCACTCCATAATCAAGTATAGAGTATCATGCTTAAAAGAATAACCCAAAAATTAGGGTTTATTGTTCACATCATCACATTTCCCTAGATTAGGGTTTACTATTCACATTACAATGAATTTAGATCATACTATCATCATGTATGAGGATTACTTTCTTTGATGTACTCAAATTAGGTTAGGATTCATTAACCATCATAATTAGGGTTTCCATGATCTCACTATGAAGGATCATACCCTAATTAGGTACATATTGGAAACTTATTACTTGATTCTCATTATATGAGGAGTCTTTTCTCTCCTCTTATTAATAGATGATGTTTACATCACCCTTAATTAGGTTAAGTCAAATCAGTCTTGGTAACATAAGTGATGTCATCACCATTATGGTCATTAGGGTTTACTTGATCAAGGGGTATTAGTCACCCTATCCCATCAAGGGTACTTTTGTAATGTTCACCATTGATCATAACAAGCATTAATCCACTAATTACTTGACCCATTAAACACTTTAGGTACCTTTAGGGTTTAGGTTAATCAACTACTCAACCATTTTCACCACTAAGGTAGCAAACGTTCTTATCCTTTTTAGACCCCAAACGGTCTTGCACTTTCAACCCCCAAACGGTCCAGGATAGACCTTGAAACTGTTTGGTCTAGTTTGACTTTGAAACCGTTTGATAAAGCGTGCACTCAAAACCGTTTTCCCAAGATGAGGAAGAGACCGTTTGGTCTTGTTGACCGTTTGGCCAACATTGACTTTGAAACTGCATGGGAAAATTGATTTTGAAACCGCATGGGCACCAAACGGTTTGGGATCCTTTGGTCCCAAACAGTCTTGAGACTGTTTGGACTCAAATGGTCTTGAGACCGTTTGGACCCAAACCACCTCAAAACTGCATGGACCAAAAAGTGTCTTAACCATTGCAATTGAGTTAGGGTTTCCAATGTTGAACCCCTCAATCAACCATGCACTTGTTAGACACTTATCAATTGAGTTAATTAGATCAACCCTCTAATGATTTGACACTCAATTGACCCTCAATTGTTCACCAATTAGGGCTTGGATCAATTGAATTAGGGTTTGAAATCGATCACCCTTCAACATGTTTCAACATGGGTCTAATTGATTTGAAACGATTGAACCATCATTCAATTGGGTCATGACCTGACCCCAAACAGTCTTGGGATCGTTTGGATGACCTCCAAACGGTCTTGAGACCATTTTTTCAAGTCAACACCAAAAAAATAATTCAACCTATTAAGATTTGGCTCATTGATTTGATCATTAGGTCATTAATCGATTGCACTTCAACTTGCTATCCTTAGATTTACAACCACTTGACCATAGTCAACCCTAGACTTCCAAACGGTCTTGGGTGACCCCCAAACGGTCTTGGGATCATTTGGACATCCTCCAAACGGTCTTGAGACCATTTCCCATAATTTCATCAAAACCCAAGTCATGGTCTTAAGGGTTGAACCCTAAATTTGGTCACAAAATCAGCACTTAATTGCTCATCAACTTGATATCATTGGACCCTCAATTGGTCAACCCCACTTAACCCTAGACCTCCAAATGGTCTTGGGTGATCACCAAATGGTCTTGAGACCGTTTGGGTCACTCAACCCATACTTCAACTTAATTAACTTATTGAAATCAGCACTAGACCCGATTAGGGTTTAGGTGACTAATGGGCCTTCAAAGGATGATTCTCTTGGAATTACTTGATGAATTTTGGTGGGTGATTAGTCAATAATGTTTACAACAGACCTCCAAATGGTCAATGCCTGGTCAACTCATCCAAATGGTCTTGGACCGTTTGCTCCATGCGTTCTGGTTGAAACCGTTCGCATTCAAATGGTTTGAAACCGTTTGCTCCCAAATGGTTTGGGAAACCGTTTGAGCAAGAGGTGGAAGACCGTTTGCTAAAGCAACTTTTTGGATAAGCATTGGTATTAACGTCATCATCTTCTACCTCAAGAACAGGGTCTGTTCTTCATGAAATTAATATCAAGAACACACCAAAGTGTCTAAAGAAGAAGAATGAGCAATGATTCTAAGAATAGAAGATGCAAAAGCAAAGCTTAGGGTTTAGAGTTATGAAACCTGCCTTAAGATCTGATCTAGAGCTCCAAGATTCGTATATTTAATGGTAGATGAAGGTCCAGGGGTTTTCCAAGGTCTGATCTTCAAGATTTGGATGGAGAAGATGGCTAGAAAGAAGAGTTGTGTAAGGAAAACTAACAAACCAACCTTGTATTTTGATTTCCACCATGAATTCGAGCTAGGTGATGATAAAAGCTTATCCAAACCAGCTTGGTCGTCCTCTTCTATTCCAGAGCTCCCTCTTGGTCGGTCCAAAGCAAGAAGATGAGAAAAATACTAAGGGAAACGATCACTTGCTTTGTTGAAAAAGGTGCTTATATATTTTTGGATATTTTCAAGGAAAAGAAGATTATCTCTTTTGTTTCTCAAACATATCCACCAAGTCCTTCTCCTTTTCTTGGCCACATTTCTTCCTTATCACATGCAAACTCCTCCCTTATCTAAGGTTAAAAGGAAAAGAAACCAATTATCTTACTAAGTTATATATATATATATATATATATATATATATATATATATATTAAAGGGCCATTTGCTTAAGTCTTGATTATTTAAATATCAAGATTATCTTTCTTACTTGATCATTCAAATGAGGCGCCCTCTTCATTTTATTTACTCTACTTGATGCCAAGAGTTATGAGAGATACTCTAGATGGTACATTTTACATGTTGCACCCTAAGTTTTGGGTAAATTGCACTTTACACCAAAACTAGGTTTTAAAGCACAAAGATTGCTCTACAAGCTATATCTTGGTGCTCAAACTTGTGGAATCCATACCACTACATCATATTCATTCTTATGATGTCTCATTATCAGAGGAACATCTTAACATGTGAAATTTGCAAGTTAACCCCTCTACTTGGGTAATTTGCACATTAGTCCATATTTAACAAAACAATATTACAACATTGTTCAAAAAGGACTGAAATGGAAATATAGGTTCCTCAAAAGCTTTAATTGCATTTCATAAGATAACAACAAGCATATAATCACATATTTAAGCAAAACACCTAGGGTTAGTTCATAACCCAGGTCAGCGATGTTACAGTTGAGTCAGTGACATAGTGGGAGAAGCCAAAGACACCGACAAAAATGCGTAGTTTTCTAGGTTTGGAAGGCTATTATAGGAGGTTCGTCAAGGACTTCAGTGCTATTGCTTTGCCCTTTACAAGGAATGATGTGCCATTTTTTTGGGATGAAAGATGTCAACATGCTTTTCAATTGTTGAAGGAGAAGTTGACAAGTGCACTGGTTCTGGTCTTACCTGAGTAAGTAAAAGGATATATAGTCTTCTGTGATGCATCCAAGAATGGTTTGGGTTGTGTGCTGATACAAGACAAGTAAGTACTTTCTTTTTCTTCCCGAAAACTTAAGAAACATGAGGAAAATTACCTGACCCATGACCTGGAGTTAGATATTGTAGTCCATGATTTGAAGATCTGGAGGCACTACCTTTATGATGAGAAGTGTCAGATCTTCACGGATCACGAGAACCTGAAGTACATCTTTTCACAACAGGAGTTGAGTATGAGGCAACGACTCTGGATGGAGTTAATAAAGGATTATGACTACATGATTGATTATCATCCAGGGAAGGCGAATGTTGTAGAAGATGTCTTAAGTAAGAAGTCTTCATCTACGCCTAGGGATAGAGCCCATTTGAGTTCTTTGGTATTCCAAAAGCAAGACATGTTGATCTCCCTATGTCATATGAATGTTAAACTAGAAGTTTCCTTGCTAGCAGGATTGTTGGCATAGTCATAGGTGAAGCCTACACTGAGATATCAAATCAGAGAGGCACAACAAGTTGATACTATGATACAACAGATTAGATCGGAGTTTGGCAGTGAGAAGCATGTTGGCTTCCATGATTCAGATGATGGGATAGTTTGTTACTATGGCAAAAATGTGGTTCCTAATGTTGATGAGCTAAGAAAGATGGTGTTGGAAGAGGCTCACTCATCCATGTACTCTATGCACCCAGGTAGCACCAAGATGTATCATTATCTAAAAGATATGTATTGGTGGATTGGCTTGAAGAAGGATGTGACTGAGTTCGTTGTGAGTTACAATGTGTGTCAGCATGTCAAAGCCGACATCAAAAGCCTATAGGGATGTTGCAACCGTTGCCTATACCACAGTGGAAATGGGATCATGTGACTATGGACTTTGTGGTGGGTCTGCCTAGGACAACCAAAGGTCATGATTCCATATGGGTGATTTTTGACAGGTTGACTGAGTCAGCACATTTTCTTCCTGTGAAGATGACATATACAACTGAGAATCTTACCCAGATCTATGTTGATGAGATAATGCATTTGCATGGTGTTCCAGTAACTATCGTGTCTAATAGAGGTCCTCAGTTCACAAGCCTCTTTTGGGAGTGACTTCACACAACTTTGGATATGCAATTGTGGTTCAACACTGCCTTTCACCCACAGATAGATGGTCAGTCTGAGAGGACCATTTATACCTTGGGGGATCTATTGAGAGGTTGAGTTCTTCAGTTTTTTGGCAGTTGGGATGTACACCTCAGTATGATAGAGTTTGCCTACTATAATAGTTATCAGCAAAACATCGACATGGAACCATATGAGGCATTGTAGGTCTCTGTTGTGTTGGTATGAGATGGGGGAATACCGGCTTCTTGGTCTTGAGCTTGTGCAACAAATGATAGGGAAGATCAAAGTGATTCAAAAATAGTTGAAGGCAGCACATGACAGACAGAAGTCGTATGCAGATCACCATTGTAGACCCTTGGAGTTCCAAGTGGGAGACAAATTATGCCTCAAGGTCTCTCCCTAGAAAGGTGTTCTGAGATATGAGAATAAGAGTAAGTTGATTCCCAAATTTATGAGACCTTACCCTATGGTGGCACATGTTGGGAAGGTGGACTATAGGTTGGAGTTGCCACTGAGTTGCATAGGTTGCATATGGGAGACAAATTATGCCTCAAGGTCTCTCCCAAGAAAGGTGTTCTGAGATTTGGGAATAAGGGTAAGTTGACTCCCAGATTTATAGGACATTACCCTATGGTGGCACGTGTTGGGAAGGTGGACTATAGGTTGGAGTTGCCACTGAGTTGCATAGGTTGCATACACTGCTTCATCTTAGCACTTTGAGAAAGTTCCATCCTGATACAAAGTTGATGTTACAACTTGTGGAGGTGGATCTTGATGAGGATATGTCCTATGTTGAAGGCCCAGTGTTGATCCTTGACAAAAGAGTAAAGAAGCTGAAGAAGAAGGACATAGTGCTTGTGAAGGTACTATGGAATCATCATGGTCATGAGGAAGCCACGTGGGAGATCAAGGAAGAGATGAAGAGGATGTACCCCTGTCTTTTCTCTTAGGATTTTGGGGGTGAAATCATTGTTAGGGGTTTATGGCTTGTAAGGACCTTGACCGGAGTTTTGAGGGAACCATGTTTGCTTAGGCTTAATCATGTTCTTAGAACTTTTCTCTAATATTTTGAGATGTGATTAGGAGTTGTGGAGAGCTTAAGTCTCCAGTTGAGCTTGTTTAGATGATGTTTGCACTTTCTATTCTAGTTTTAGTGCAGATTGCAATATACCCAATATAGGGGGTTGATGTGAAATTTTCCACCTCTAGAGTGTTTCTTCTCTCTCCTGGCTTCATGAGAGAGAGTTTGGTGCTTTGGGGCACTTTGTTTGACCCTCAATTGATTGGTGTCATCCTTAGTGGTGATTAGGGTTTTCTAGGGTTGGTGTGCTTTGACCTTGTGACCTTTGTTGGTTTGTCTCGACCAAGGTCGCGACCTAGGGCTTGTGAGGGGGTGTCATAGTTGAGACACTTCCCCTTGGTGTGGTGGTCACAACCAAAGTTGTCTTGGGTTGACACAAAGTCTTGGAGAGGTGTGTTTCGACCTAGGTTGCTTGTGGTGGTCTTGGTGTCACGGCCTAGTGGTGATGTTAGGGTGTGTCACGGCCATGGATCCCCTTGATGTGTCACGGTCGCGACATAGAGGGTAGAGCTGCTTAGGTGGTTGACACAATACCTAGAGTGTATCACCATGTCTTGCATGTGGTTTCATGTGGTTGCATCTTGGTCCTTTTAGTGGATAAGTGTCTCTTTGGATCCCTATCGTGTTGACCCTCATCCTTTGTCTGATCTCCCTCCTCCTTTTATATATGAACCCTTTTCTCTCCATGCAAGTGGTTCTTTTTAGTCATCTTCTTCCTCCCTTCTCTTGTGCTCATCCTTGGATCTTAGTGGATCAAGAAGGAGTGTTCTTGGTGCCTTGGAGGTGGTTCATCCCTTGCATGTGGTCCTTGTGGTGATCCTTTGTCATCTCCAATCTTGATGAGTGTTTATCTTCTTTCTTTGATGCTTTCTTTGGATCGCCTACCCCATCTTCTTCTACTTTCTTAGCCTTAGACTATGTTTTGACATGGTGGTTGTTCTTGAGAGTAAGCTCCTCATCACAAGGGAAATAGGCCATGTTTTGACACGGCGACACCCAAGTGAGAGGGAGTTTCTTCTCTCTTTTCCCCCCTTCTTTCTTTTGTTTCAGTTTTGAGGTTTTGCTTTCATTCTTGAGCTATCCTTTGACCTTGGTTTTTTCCCTTTTCTTGAGGTGCTCTTGAGGCTGAGTGTGGAGCTTTTGGTTGAGCTTTTCCAACCCTTGGATCGTGTGCTTGGAGCTTTGGTGGTGATCTTCTTAAGGCGGGTTATATAACACTAAACCTACTCTATTATTGCACTTCTTTATCATTTTTATCACTTTATTCTTCCTCTAAATTGCCTTCTCACCATGATTGTTCTTAATGGTAATCTCCAGAGATTTTTTGATTGTGATCCCTTGCTTGGTTTGAAAGCAATTTGAAACCCTAACCTTTTGTACCCATTTTGGTAGATGATGTGTTGTGAAGGTTTTTCTCCATGTGTTTCTCTCAACCTTGCCCCCATGCATGATGTTTGTACATTTAGAGGCTGGAGGGATGTTAGGTTTGGTTTTGGTAATCTTGGGTTTGGTTTTCTCTTCCTTGTCTAAGGTTTGTTCCTTGGTATTTTCTTGACCCATGACTTAGGGTTTTGGTGACTGGTTGTATGTGACTATTTCTTCACGGTAGCCATGGTTTCATCTTTAGTTTTAGTTCTATTTTGGCAACCTGGGTGGAGCATCTTTGGAGGTCATGAAACTCCCATCATGATGGTCATGACCCTAATAGCTTTTGGGTTGAGGTGCTCCTTTGAGGTTGAGTTCGACCTAGTGAATGTTAGGTTGAGACCCTTGGTGGGTGGTAGCCGAGTTACCCTTGGTGTTGGACTTGTCTTGCTTGAGTTGAGACTTGCCCTAGAGAGTAGGGTCGTGACCATGAAGGTCTTGGGTTGCAACATGGGTGAAGGTTGATCATCTTGGATGGTGACATAGGTTGAGGTCGAGACACCATCTGGTCGAGATGCTTTGTGAAACGCTAACCCTAAGTGTCGTGGGTGCGACATGGTCTAGAGGTGGAAGGTCATGACATGTGATAGATGGTTGAGGCACATGAGGGTCACAGTTGTGACATGGACCATAGTAGGCGGTCGTGACCTATGTAGTTATGAGGTCAACATAGGGTGATGGTAGGTGGATGAGAAACACATAATGATAACCATATATGTATGATACTTAAGCCATAAGCAATGCTATTTATAATGTTATCTAATCAACTCTAATGATGCTCCTTAATACTTACACACTCCAAGATGATGGAGAGTAATGGTTCTAGGGTTGATGGTTGAGCCTAGTCTTATAAAACCTAATCGGTTAAAAGGAAACCCTTATCCTGATAATAATGAACAATGATCTTGCTTGTTTCTCCATTTTAGAATGGTTATGATGTTATGAGGTTGCCTCTTGTATTTTTAAATTTCTAACCATCCTTGTGTTATGAGTTTGATATATGTAGATAGTGTATTCTATGGTGATGAGACATGATATAAGTTTAATGAGCCTGGAGAGGCATGTTGAGGCACTTGTGATACAAGAAAACTTGAGTTGAGGGATTGATATCCCACAGCATGTGATTATGGTGTTGATGATGTGACAAATAGCAATAATAGATGCATGATGGGGTGATAGTGTTACAAGTTCATACCCTGTATGTTTATATCTGTTGAAAGAGTACTATGCCCTTATCTTTGTAGAATTTGTTATGATTTTATACATTGTAACTTTATTGATGCTAAAAGATACTTAATTGATTTAACTAATCAAGTGGAAATTAATCATGTAGTTTTTCCATGTTCCATAGATCCATTCAGTGTCAACACTTACTGAATAGTGAAATAATTTTAACTCAGAGCACATATTTTTTAATATGCGGGGGTGAGGATGAATATCCCCTTACATCCAAGATATATGAGGCATCCATGTGTGAGTCGGTCTCCTTGTGCTATGTTATATAGGATTGGCTGCGGGCCATACCCTGATAGGCGTGCGGCTGTGGGTCGTATCTTAGTGACATGTGATATAGGATTGGATGTGGGCCATACCCTAGTGGGAGTGTGCTTGCAAGCCGTAGATTAGTTCCACTAGCACCGTGACCTATGCCAAGGTGGGCTAGACTTGTACAGCTGGACTATATGTCACTGGTAGCAGTTTGACTGGTGATGTCACTACAGGTGCACTTGTACTGACCGAGGGGGTGATGTTGTGGATTTTGGCTCTTCCATAGACCTTGTATGGCACCAGTTTTGACTTAGTGGTGGTCGGTTGGATTTGGGTGGTACGAATCAAATCCTCGAGGCATAATAAAACACATAACAACCATGTAGCATATTTTCATAGGATCAAATATGGAAATATTGGATGAGGTCTTGCTTGATTTTGTATAGTATTGTTGGTAGTGAATATAAATGTTATTCATATTCCTTTTATGATAATAAGATATTTCATAATCAAATTGCAATTGCTTATTCTATTAGTGATGATTACCTACTTATCATAGTTGTAGCCGTATTGTTGTTCCTTAATCATATATTCTAAGCTAATAATAGTGTTGGTGGAGAGTTATATCTCCCGCTAAGATTTAGAATCTCACCCTGTGGGTTTCCCACATCTTTTTAGGTGGAGGTGCATGAGTAGGTAGAGGTCGTATAGTAGAGGTTGAGCAACAACAAGAAGGGCAGTAGTTGATAAGGTGTGAAGTGCTACCAGTGGTCCTTTTGTTGTTAGAGTCATCCTTGTATACTCACATCTTTGGGATAAGCTTTTGGGGATGTTTTGTAGATGCTCTTTTGATATATTACTTTGGCCCAGGTGTTCTGCTTGATGTAAAGTTACAGTGGATATGTATATATGTTTGGGACATGTTTTCTTGTAACAATCTGATGCCATACATGGTAAGTACATTGTGACATGAAAGGACTCATATGTAAAGGTTTTTACTATTTAATGAAAGTGGTTTTAATTTCCAATGTTTTCTAGTTATATGTTTGTTTAAGTTTTGTTTCCACGGTTAGTTTCAAGTTATCTTGTGGTTTGTGGTGTGGGGAGTCACATACATTATATGATGTCTTTGAGATGCTTCATTCCCACTGAGCATCATTATTTTAGTGCATAATCAGTCTATCTTTCCTAATGATATCATACTCTTCATGCTTACAGTGCATCACTGGTGTACTTGTTTCTGGAACATAGGTCTCCTATCAATGCTTCTTTCTAGTGGGCACCACTTCATGCAATGTTGAAGGTTCTTATTGCAATATTCACATATTGGGACAAATCTTGTTGTACTTATTCCAGCGTCTTATTCATTTGATGTTTTTTTGTGGTGATCTTATTGCATCTCATATAATGGGTGGTTACTTTTGTCAAGAATCTCGTAATTATCAAGCATGAAAATACTACACATGTTGTCATAGAACCATTCTTACCCTAATCCCAATCCCATAATCGGGATAGGTAGTGTTAAAGGGATTAGAGGCCTGAAGATCACACACACGTAATATGTAAAAAGGAAATAACATTCTTCTTTATTGAAAATGAACCAAAGGTTTATTACATATGGGCCCGTAGGCAACTTGGAAAGAAAATAACATGATGAGAAAACTAACAGATTAAAAACTACATCCCATTTACATTATCTCCCATGTAAAGTCTAGAGTGATGTAGCAGTATTTATTTGTAGTAGATATAATAAAGGAAAAACATAGAAGATTTGGCAGGTGCATAACTTTAGTTCTTTGCATGGGCTAAAATCAAGAAAATCAAGACATGATCAATGGAATTTCATGGTGCACTATTAAAAACAAGTAAAAAGTTTTATATTAAAGTAGTATACTTGACAGGACTTATATTCAAATAATCAACAAGAAATTTCGAGACAATATTTATTCAATAAGATTTTATTACAAGTTTTTCACCATGCTTATATCTATATGGTTTCATCCATCACCCCAACGAGAAGGGGGAGGTCACCAGACTCCATCTTTCCATTTGATATAGGAGCACAACAATATGTACAAGTACCACCCTTTGCATGAGGAGGTCATATGTACTCAATATCAACAACCATTATTATTGGCAGTCATAATGGGTATTATCACTTATGTTTTAGATTTGTTGCAAACTATACTATAGGAAATCATAAGACAAATTAGTAGGGAACAAGGTAGTTCAAGCAATACATGGCCAAGTATACATTTCAAGAGGTACATATACTACTAGTTTGCTTAAAGAGGTGGTATAATAGAGTACCTTTGGATGTATTTTAGAGAATAGATTCCAAGAACAATAGATCAGAGTCTCAAGTACATCCTAGATAAAATAAGATTAGGATCAAGGATCAAGATCATGATATACATAAAGATCATGTTCCATTTATTCAAGATTAGTGGTTTTCATTTCTATTCGACCCTAGGGTAGATCATTCATTTATAATCAACATTATTTCGAGATATCAATATTTATTCAAGTTTCAGACATATAATTCGAGTATGAATGACCTACCTAGGCGTTTTAGGAACATACATGATAACCCTATTACTATCATCAATAATCAAGTCATTATCCAACTCTAGATCATTATTATGATAGATCAAGATAAAATGTGGATTCATAATCAGATCAGGGTATGATTGATAAGTCAGGGACTATACTTGAGGTCAGATGATCAAGATTATCAAGAAAGGATGACAATTATATACTTAAGAAGGCTATTATAGATGTTTTCATCGAAGTAGAGATCAGGGATACAAATCAGATCCTGAAACCATTTTCATTAGATTAGGCTATTTTTATAATGAAAATGGACTATAATATTGATATTTTTGGAGGTATGATGTATTTTCTACATTTTAAACAAGATCTGAGCATTTTACTAATTATTCATGTGAGAGGGTGAAAATATCTTAATTGTGTGAAAATTTTGTGGTTATTGAACTTTGGATGGATGACGCAGATCAAGGTTGCTCGCCAAAGGGTGAGTGGGTCATGACTTCTCACTCAGGTACTTGGATCGCAATCAGATGGTTGTGATATCTCGCGTGCAAGGTTGTTGGATTGAGATTTTGTGGCTCACGTTCATCATCCTCAACCAGGATCCTGAGTGAGAGCTCACAGGTGCCGCGGTGATGGGTCTCCAGTGCTAGGGGAGTTGGGAGCGGTAGGCACCAATGTTGGTAGAGAGATGGTCGCTCGAGGTCGTTGTGACCTTGCGGTGTCATTGAGAGTCTCAATTTGGAACGAGGGTGTGAGGTTGCAAAACACACACCATGGACTATGTTGTGGCATTGATCGGATGAGCATGAGAAGAGAGGACAAGTTGAGGCGATTAGGATTAGTTGATGGCACAAAAATAAGGGGTTATCATGAGGGTTGGTGGTGGCGACCTCTGGGGGTCATTTTATAGAGTCGAGAGGTAGGTTTAGAGATCACTCAAGATTTTGGGGTTATTCGCCGCCGCTGGAGTGAGAGGATAACATGATCGAGTTGTTGAGTTGGTTAAATAGTACATGAAATTAGGTAAAGATAGGATTCGTTGGATGCTATTTCACAAGATAGAAATATCTTATCGAACATATGTTTGAGATAGGGTGAAACTCGGTGGATTGAGCCCAATAGATCACGTTATCTCCTCCCCACAAAGGGTGGGAGGTAGAAGGAAAACTGCAAGCTGCTCGATCTACTCACAATCTGCATGAGTCAAAATCCAATGCCAGGGCGCATCCAACTTAGCTACTGATGCGTTGCTAACATGGTAAAGGGCCAAACAAAAGTCCAGAGAAAAGAACTTTTGCACATAAACTTCAGGAAGTCGTAGAAATTCATAGGAACCCAATTGACATGAAATTTGGACCATAGGTTCAAAATATTATGTAAAATGATAGAAAAAGTTTGAGAGCTTGAAGATGAAGTTACATAACTTAATGTAACACTTTGGATAAATTGATTTATTAGCCTAAGTTGAAGTGTCACAAGGTGCATAATGTTCATATTGATCATTATATTTCAAAATTGAGTGTTAATACTGATCAAGTAGTCAAGAAATAAGGAATTGAGGTCATGAGTGTACATGAATGAGAGAAAAATAGAAATTGAACAAGGTTAGAGAAACTCACTTTATCACATCCTCCCCTCCTTATTAGGAATTTTGTCCCCAAATTTTAGACTTCCTTGAAGAGGTCATGAAATCTTTCTTCCATATATGACTTCAACTCCCAGGTAGCATCATCACTATCATGGTGCTTCGACAACACTTTAATCATATTTATTTTCTTATTCTTGAGCTCCTTGGTGCGAGAATCAAGTATCTTGACCAGAACTTCCTGGCATACAAGGGTGTCCTTAAATTCAATTGGCTCATAATTGAGGACTTGACTAGGATCCTTGACATATCACTTCAGGTTCGATACATGGAAAATGTTGTGCATCATGTTGTAATGTGGAGGTAGAGCCAACATGTATGCACATTCCCCAATACAGTCCAAAAATTTCAAATGAGCCCACATATCTAGGACTAAGCTTTCCTTTGTTCTTCATTATAGATCGAATCGGTCGAATCTTCAGAAATACATGGTCACCCACCAAAAAATGAGTATATGTCCTCTATGCATCAGCATAAGACTTCTAATGGTAATGTGCCCTTTCAACCTCTGCTTGATTAGGTAGACATTGTCAGAATTAAGTTGTAGGTCCTCTGACTTCAGATTCCATCTTTCACCTACTTCATCCCAGTAAAGCAGAGATCTGCATCACCTTCCATATAAGGCTTCATATGGAGGCATTCCTATATTGGACTGATAGTTGTTGTAGGTGAACTAAATAAGAGGAAGATAGTGGTCCCATGAAACACCCCAATCAAGGACACATGATCTCAGCAAGTCTTCTAAAACTAGAATTGTCCTTTCAGACTGTCCATCAATTTGTGGATGATATGGGATATTGAAGTTCATCTGAGTCCCCAGTTCATCCTGAACTTGTCACCACAAGTGAGAAGTGAACTTTGCATTGCGATCTGACACAATGGATACAGGTAGACCATGCAATTTGAATATCTTGCAAATGTAAATATATGATAATTCTGTAACTTTGGCATTCATCTAGATTGGAATAAAATGGGCTGATTTGGTC
Organism: Alisma plantago-aquatica; assembly: GCA_963693085.1. Lineage (NCBI taxonomy): Eukaryota > Viridiplantae > Streptophyta > Magnoliopsida > Alismatales > Alismataceae > Alisma > Alisma plantago-aquatica. The sequence goes on from OY856409.1 coordinate 246,007,739, forward strand.
AGACGGTTGACTACAACCCAAATGGCGCCATTCCCTTTCAAGGTACTAGGTAGACCTATTGACTTGAGAGTTTTATATTGCCCATATTTTGATAATGACCTAACCACTCCATTCCTATGCATCTAATATGTTTGTTTAAGATTGATTTCAGGCTTTAGGTACTTGAAAAGGATCTAATTACACAAGCCCTAGCTTGTTCAAGTTCAAGTCAAAAGCAATGCAAGTGTACAATTTGGGAAATCACTCCAAATCACCTTGGATGATTTTTGTAATACCTTGTATTGATGATATGACTTCCAACATTTGATCACTCAAATGTCAATTTAGAAAAATTTTCACAGGCTGTATATCGGTCGAGTTGGAAACTTGACCGATCCAGTGATGGATTTTCTAGAGAGACCAATCGATCAAGTTGCACACTCATAGAACTTGATCGATCAATCAATTAAGCAAAACTGATTTTGACTCATTGATCGAGTTTCCTAGAACAAACTCGATCGATAGTTTGAAAATTGGCTTTGTCACTTAGTGGATCGGTCGAGTTATCTTTATTGAAACTTGATCGCATGTACTATATGAAAAATGTAGAAAAAGTAATTATAACCGTTGGTGAGTTGTTTTGAGTAAGAATAGATTCATTATAACTTGGAAAATGGCTATATTTCACCCTTAAGTGATCCCACACTTAAGGGAACACCCCCAGCTATAAATAGGACCCCTTGGAGTTCATTCTAAGTTTTCTCATTCATGCTATTCTAAGTCTTTGCTATAGTTGAGTGTGTTGCAACTCCTTGAGCCCATTTTTCTCTCCCATTTACAAAGCATTTTGTGATTATGAGTGAGTTAGGCCAGTTGTAAGAGAGGTACTTCCTTGTTCTTGTAAAGCTCTCATTCCATTCCATCTTCCCTACCCCTTGTCTCAAAGAAGAAAAGGTGAAGCAAGCTACTCTAAGTGAAGGTGAAGTTGTTGTTGTTCTTCTTCAAGGTTGAAGAAGAGGTGAATATCTTCTCCAGGTGAAGGAGAAGGGCAAGGCCAAGATTCAAGAAGAGTGGGCAAATTCCTTCAAGGACAAATACTTGATGCAAGTGTGGGTAAGTCCTCCTTGAAGGCTAAAGACATCTTGATCAAGTGGGTAAGTCCTTGTGTAGGTGGAAGACTATTGTCTTGAATAGGTAAGTCATTGAATGTATGGTGGTCTCTTTGTATCTCTTATGAATGGAATATATAAGTATAAACATATTGCAAAGTCCTAGAGGTTGACCTCTCTAGGTAGTGGATTGACTCTCTCCTAGTTTAAAGAGTAGAACCACTCTAAACCACCTTGTCCAAGTGCTTGTTTCAATTTCTCTCATCCTTGCTATGCTTGTTTAGTTAGGACTTCAAATTGCACTAAAAGTATTGGTTGTGATTGATATAATTTGAATGTCTAACTTATCTTGTGAGAATTTTTGAAGCTCCATTCACCCCCCTCTAGGGCCCTAGATCCAACAAGTGGTATTAGAGCTAAGGATCTTCTCCAACAATGTCCCATGAGATGAGAAGATGGGCGACAACCTACTTGGTTCACTCAACCTAGATGGATGCTTCTCGATGTGTCCTTCAGTCTTCAAAGACACCAACTTCCTCTATTGGAAGAGGTGTATGAAGTTCTACATTCAAGGCATGAACTTTGATATGTGGAAAGTAATGGTCACACCATATAAGGAGCCAACCAGAGATATTTCAACATGGAATGAAGTTTCACTAAGAATCCCAGCTCAATGACAAAGCCATAAGAATTCTTTATGCCGTCCTTACCCCAACAGAGTTCAACCACATCTCATCTTGGGACACCGCCTATGAGATTTGGGATAAATTATGCATTACCTATGAGGGCACAAAGCAAGTCAAGGAGGCTAAGATATACATGTTGAACATCCTTCTAGAGAAGTTCAAGATGGGTAAGAAATAAGGGATTGCGGAGATGTACTCTAGGCTTAATGTGATCATAAATGTCCTAGCTACTTTTGGCAACACTTTGGATAGAGGTGTAATCAACTCCAAGATCTTGAGGACTCTACCAAAGAGATGGAGTCAAAGGTGACCTCCATTGAAGAAGTGAGGAGCCTTGGTGACATCCCAACCAAAGAACTCATTGGCAACCTCCAAGCGCATGAGCCAAGGCTTGACAAGAAAGAAGAAGCCAAGCAAGAAGAGAAGGAAGCCAAGAAGATCAAAGATAGTGTTTGCAAAGAACAATTGGAGGCAGTCATCCTTCAACAAAAACTTACTTACCAAACATCTCCCTCCTCCTCTAGTGATGATGACATCCCTAGTGAGCATGAAGCCAACTACACCAAGGGCAAGCACTTTAAGGGAAAGCAATCCTCCTCCTCTACTCCTAGATGCTACAAGTGTGGAAAAAAGGGACACTACAAGAGTGAATGTCCCAAGTGAAGAAAGTTACACCACAAGGGCATCTCAAAGAAGGAGGAAGAGTACAAGAAGGAGAGAAAGTACAATAAGAAGGTTAAGAAGGAGAAAAGACATAAGAATGCAGCTCATGCAGCTTGGGAGGAATCAACCTCAAGTGACTCTAGCTCCGAAGAAGATGGAGAGTTCCACCTTGCACTCATGGCCTCTACTAGTGAAGAAATTGGTGAGGTAAGTGAGGTAATATTGCATGTTATCTAAGGAAACTCTTATTGATATGCTTGTTTCTACCCGTTCTTCTTTTGCTAAATGTAAATCTAAAAGAAAAAGGATAGGAAAAATTATTGATGATTTGTATGCTAAACTTAAAATTCTTGAGCTTAATGAGAAAACTCATCTTGAGAGCATTGATAACTTGCAAGGCCAATATCTTGATCTTGAGATCCAATACAATGGAGTTGAAGTAGAGAATGGTATCTACCTTAAGAACATTGAAACTCTTAAGGAAGAAAACCAAAAGTGCCTAAATGAGCTTGAAACTCTTCAAATTGAAAATGCTAAATTTAAGCTTATTGTTGATGCTTTTTGGGATGTGATATGGGCAAAATTACTCATCCAAAAGGAGGCAGACTCAGAAGGAATGGGACTTTAAATTTATAACCTGAACCTTCAAGGACCCCCACAACTTTGTTACAGGGTCGAAGTAGATATATGGGGTTGAATATAGGGACATGGGGATGTTTAGGATGCTTAAGGTCTCACTCTTAAGTCATATAAGCCAATATGATAGTTGATAAAAATATGGAACTAGAACGAGTCTAGAAAAATGTCACGAAATAAAACAAAACAAAGTAAAGAAAAAAAAATAGAGTATGTAGGATTCTACTAAATAAAGAGAAAGAGTTCCTGGCTATGTACCCACAAGTTGGGAGGTCTATGCACCTATTCTCGGGCATAGACAACCCTCGAACACCTCAGCAAGCAACCTACATCTAAACATAGTTCGTACTGTGGTATCTGTTCCCGTGGGGTTCCCACTCGCTTTCGCACAACATGACCAAAACCCATCAATGACATGAAACCCCTCTCGAGGATGACAAATCAACATCCTAGTATATTATAGATACCCTCTTAGGTCTAGAATATTCTAAGGTGCTAGGAACAGGTGTGATCTAGGTAGAATCTGGTAGTCGGCCCAACTGTGCCCAGGTCTACGATTATGCACATATAACCTTGAACCATCATCCTTTTAGATTCCAATCCAAACTACCTTCTCTTACCTATTTTTACAACAATTCTCTTGATACAGGTAGAAATAGAAGTTCAAGCATGAAAGAGATCAACCAAACTAGCATTCATAACCACAAAGAGAAGATAGAACATAAAGCGTACTAGATCTGGATTAAAACTACTTGCTTAAGGAAAAAGTACATAAACATGCCCAAAATGGGCTACATAGCCAAGAAGGAGTTCAACTTGCCATGGAAAAGCATAGTTGGTACTAAACAAATATGGAAAAACATCATTTGTATAGAAACTAAAGAGAAAAGTAGAAGAAAAGAGAAGAAGACAAGATTTAGCCTATAGAGGAGAGGTGTATCTCACTCCTTAGCCTATGTATAGGTCATATCTCATCTTTGGGTCATCCTCCTTGGTCTTCTGGACTCCTTGGCCTACTTTCTCTTCGATTCCACCCCAAACAAAAGTTTGGTGGGTGTATGGCGGTCGAAGATGGTCGGGAATGGTAGGATATGGGTGAATGGTGGCATAAAATGATGGTGGATGAAAGCAAACTGAATAGACAGGTGTTGAATGGGCACTTCAGCCCTTTCAGACCTTAGAACTCTCCCACGGGGCTCTGAGAACCAAGAATGTGTGGAACCACAATGTGGAACCAAAAAAATCTCCAAACCCCTCTCCAGGTCGCGAGGGGTGGGTATTTATAGGTGAAGGTACAATGTATGTAATGAGTGGTCACAACACCTATCCCAGTTACAGACCTAGTCTCGGCATGACTGTGCCAGGCTGGGTACAATCATGTTGGGGGGCCACAGTCGACACAGACACCGCAGTCGAGGTGGATCTTATGATTGAGGCAAATGCTTCGGTTGAGAGAGACCCCACTGTCGAGGTGGTTGTGTCGCGGTTGCGGTTGTAACATCCCTGACCTAGGTTACGCTTTAATCCTAGATGTTTTTTTAAGAAAGATAATCATATGCTTGCTCTTATCTTTTGAAAAGTAATTAAGGTTCAAGAGGAACTTAAGTTTCAATTTTAGTCCTTTTTTAATAATGTTGAAACAATGTTTTGCTTGTTTTGGACTAAAGTGCAAATTACCCAAGTTGAGGGGTTAACTTGCAAATTTCACATAATAAAATGTTCCTCAAGTGTTGAATCATCATAAGATTGAGAATTATGTAGAGGTATGGCTTGTGAAAGCCTAAGCACCAAGAAAGAGCTTATTAAGCAATGTTTGTGCATTAAAACCTAGTTTTGGTGTAATGTGCAATTTACCCAAAACCTAGGGTTCAATATGTAAAAAACCACTTCTAGAGAGTCCCTAATGTTTCTTGGTATCAATTAGAGATAATAAAATCATAGGTTCATCTCATTTGAATCTCTTTGGAGGAGAGAGAATCTTGATATTAAAATAATCAAGATTTAAGCATAATTGAAACCCTAATCCAATTTAATGCAAAAATAAATATATTAATGGAAGTGCCCTTCAACCAAAAATGTGATGGTTGAAATTGTATAAGTACGTACTTCCTTGTGCCTTGCAAAGGCAACGAAATATATAAAGTGAGTGAAGTGTCCACTCACATTAGTTAACTAAAAAGTAATATCCACTCAATTTTGGATGTTATTATTATATTGATTAAGGTGCTTAATTTGTCTTCTTTTAATTCATGGATAATGAAGAGGAATTACAAAGTGGGGGAGATGGATTTGTATTCAAGGGATGGAGGGGAGTATGTGGCACCAATTTTGGGAGTTGAAGGAATTATTTATCACTTTCTCTCTCATTGAAATTCCCTTATATACATCCCATTTTCAACCCACATGAAAGGCTTTTTCGATTCCTTTTTCTTTCCTTGCTTTGGTTGAACACAAGGGAGCTTAGGATCAACAGGACAACGTGCCCCAACCTGTAGGTAAGCTCCATAGTTATCTTCAACCTTAAATTCATGGTGGAAATCGAAATTCAATGCTTATTTTCTCCTTTTCTCCATTCAAACTTCAACCTTGGCCATTCATTTCACTCAAAGACTTGAGGACGAGCCTTGGGAAGTTTAGGAAGCTTCATTCACCATTGAGAACGTGAATCTTGAAGCTTGGATTCAATTTTGAAGGCGGTTTATATAACTTGAACCCTTAAATGTCACTATTGCTTACAATTTATTCATCATGTGTTGAACCTTTCTTCTTCCACGATTTCCTTTTGATTAGTTGTTAAAATTACCATAAGAATCACAACTGGTTTCGAAGGTTTGAAGCTTGAAGATGATGATATCATCTTAAGTACACACCTCAACAAAGTAATGGGCAAATGGTTTCCAAAACCGATTGAGCTAATTCGGTTTCAAAACCGATTGAGTTGATTCAGTTTCAAAACTGAATGGGTAATTGAACCCAAGACCGAATGGGTAATTTACTTCAAGACCAAATGGGTAATTTACTTCAAAACTGAATGGGTAATTGAGTTCAAGACCGAATGGGTAATTTACTTCAAGATCGAATGGGTAATTGAGTTCAAAACTGAATGGGTAATGGATCTAAAGATCGAATGGGTAAATTGAACTTCAAAACCGTATGGGGTCTATTGCTTATGTGAATAATGAAGAGCCAATGGCTTAAATTGATTTAATGGATTCAATAATGGGTGATCCATAGATTACAAATCCTAATTGGATTGATTTGGTTGAAACCCTAAATCGATTGAGTCAATTTTAATGTTGAATGGCTCAAACGGTCTCAAGACCATTTGAGGTCAAACAGTCTCAAGATCGTTTGAGGTCAAGTGGAGTCATGGATGGATGGAGATCCAAGGGTTGTAGTTTGGTGTACTTTCAATGGTCTCAATATTGGATGATTCAATGAGTGCAAACCCTAAAACTGATTAATTGATTGAAGGAAACCCTAGATGACCCTTTCAGTTTCAAGGTGGTTTGGACCAAACGGTCTTGAGACCATTTGGAGAGAAAACGGTCTCAAACCATTTGATGTTCAATCAGTTTCAATGATGAGGTGCTCATTCGGTTTCAAACCATTTGAGGTTAATTATATTTAATTCAAACGGTCTCAAACCATTTAGGGATTGTGAGATCAAGACCGTTTGATGGTCTAATGGTCTTAAGACCGATTGAAGATGTGGATCAAGACCATTTGAAGGTCAAGAACCTCAAGACTGTTTGAAGGTCAAACATCTCAAAAGCATTTGAAGGATCAAAAGTATCAAAACCGTTTGGAGATCAAATAGTCTCAAAGCTATGAAAGATTAATTAACCCTATGATTGTTAATGATGTACCTCAAAGATAATTACAGTAGTTGTACCTTTAAGGTACTAGGGTGATTAGTATCCTTAGAAGGGGTTAACCTTTGATGCTTATGAAAGCAATATCTCAATACATTAAGCTAACCCTAAATGTAAGTACTTGAGTGAAGGGTTGACTTAATCTACTCAAGCTTGAAGTAATCAACATCCTAAAGAGGATGAGAGAGAGAGGAATTCATACATGTATAATAATCATGTAATGGTTAAACCTCATCACTCTCAACATGAATAGAATATGTATTTAGGGTATGATCCTTGATAAAGATATCATGAAACCCTAATCGAGATGGTTGATGAGCCATAACCCTAATCTAGGGTAATGGGAAACCCTAATATAGGGTGATGTTATGAGAAACCCCAATATAGGGTGATGTCATGTGAAACCCTAATATAGGGTGATGTTATGTGAAACCCTAATATAGTGTGATGTTATGTGAAACCCTAATATAGGGTGATGTTATGTAAAACCCTAATTGATAAAGAGGGGAACCCTATTCCTAATAATAGAGTAGTGAATAATATATTGGTAGGTGAAATACCTAAAGTGGTTGATAATGGATAATATTATATCAATAATGCTTCAACTCGAGATGAATCCATATTATTGTTAATGGTTGAATAATTCAAATGAGTGACTTATGACCAATACATTACATGATAATGTGATGAACATGTGCATAAATTGTTAGGATGGGAAATATCCTAATACAAGATAAGCTGATGAACTTAAGTAAGTCAAAAGTGATGAGGGAAGTGATACATCAAGACATGATATATATCACATCCAGTACCTCAAAGTCGATACACCTTGATGTACCCTAAATCCAGTATACTTGGATGAATAACACATGAAATGTGCCATGTCAATTGTTACATTGACATGAAATGAGCCTAATGCACTTCAATAAGTGTAGTCTAACATACCTTAAGAAAGGGTTAAGACAAGTTAATAAAGTATGAAGTATTTATACTCTGGTAAGGATGAGAGAGAAACTCATACCTTGTGTTGATAATAATTTAATGATAAATGATGAGAATAGTTGTTTCCTAGTGAGAGGTGACAAGATGTTTAATGGCCTTGTGAGCCATGAGAGTAGTTGTTGCCTAGTGAGAGGTGACAAGATGTGTAATGGGCCTTGTAAGCCACGAGAGTAGTTGTTGCCTAGTGAAAGGTAACAAGATGTTATAAAGTCTCATGAAAGAAATGATAATAAACAATGGAAACTTAGTAACATAATAATAATAACTAATGGATACAATAATAATAATGAAATCTTGGTCATACATGCTTCATGTTTATAGAAAAATAAGGGCTACGGTGTTTTGAATAAGCTTAAGGGAGATATGAGGAATAATTGAATTACATAAAGGATGTGAATAAGTATGATGGCTTGGTCAAAGTTTAATACCTAGTAAAGGTGATGTGGTATGCAGTGATGTTTGCACAGGATTGGCATAGTCCAATACCTGGAATAATTGCACATGATTGGTAATAACCCAATACCTAGAATAATGTCACAGGATTGGTCATAACCCAATACCTAGAATAATTGCACAGGATTGGTAATAACCCAATACCTGGAATAATTTCATAGGATTGGTAATAACCCAATACCTGGAATAATTGCACAGGATTAGTAATAACCCAATACCTGGAATAATGTCACAGGATTGGTCATAACCCAATACCTGGAATAATTGTACAGGATTGGTAATAACCCAATACCTGGAATAATGTCACAGGATTGGTAATAACCCAATACCTGGAATAATGTCACATGATTTGTCATAACCCAATACCTAGAATAATTGCACAGGATTGGTAATAACCCAATACCTGGAATAATGTCACAGGATTGGTCATAACCCAATACCTGGAATAATTGCACAGGATTGGTAATAACCCAATACCTAGAATAATGTTACAGGATTGGTAATAACCCAATACTTGGAATAATTGCACAGGATTGGTAATAACCCAATACCTAGAATAATGTCACAGGATTGGTCATACCCCAATACCTGGAATAATTGCACAACATTGGTAATAACCCAATACCTAGAATAATGTCATAGGATTGGTAATAACCCAATACCTGGAATAATGTCACAGGATTGGTAATAACCCAATGTCTGGAATGTTTACACAGGATTGGCATAGTCCAATGCCTGGAATGTTTGCATAGGATTGGCATAGTCCAATGCCTAGAATGTTTGCATAGGATTGGCATAGTCCAATGCCTGGAATGTTTGCACAGGATTGGCATAGTCCAATGCCTAGAATGTTTGCATAGGATTGGCAAAGTCCAATGCCTGGACAGAATATGATGATGTATACTCACATGATTGGTACAATTCATTATCTGGTTAGCAGATTGGATGAGGCCAACAGATAAAAATGAGAATGATTTCATGGATGACATACCATGATAATGAGTATAATAGGATAATCTTGAGATGTTGATATAGTATGATGGATAAATGATATACATGTTCTTCCTGTTCCTTATAAAGAGAATAGATGATTTACTCCATTATCATAGATAGTTGCAATACTTTAAAATATGAGAATAAACTGCTTATCCTCTGCTTAGTTTAATACTATTTAACTACAATAATAATGTTTCTGGCGGAGAGTTATATCTCTCATTGGGACAATTTCAATTGTCTCACCCCCGTGGGATCTAACATTTTTAGGTAGACGCGACAAGGAGGCAAAAGCCATACAGTAAGGGAAGGACAGTAGCATCATGAACAATAGTAATATCTCAGGTGGAGATACTGACTGTCGTGCCTTGTAGATAAGAGTATTATGTGTCATATCTGTACTCTCAGGTCCTAGGAGTTAGTAGTTAGTGCTTTTATAATCGATCTAAGATTTTGGTTTGAATGCCTTGAGGTTTTGTGTTGCTCATGTATAGACTTAGCAGAGCAATTGATGTATGTAATCCTCGAGAAGAGATGGTACATGGTATGTATTTGTGGACCAGAATGTACATGTAATACTTTGGTTCTTGTTGATAAGAGTTTCCTAGAATTGGATCACTTTGCAAAAAGGTTTTAATTTTTAGTGATTTTCAGTAATCTGTTGTTAATAATCGCTTCCGCTTAGTTAATGACGTTTTGTTCGAATGGCGTATCACAGCAGTCGTGTTCCGCGATTGCACTAGTATTTCACAGTTACCACATCTTGGCCTCGTCCCGACCATGCTAAGTTGGGCCTAGTCGTGCTGAGTATCACGATCGTAGCACTGTCTTCTTGGCTGCAGTCGTGGCCCTCATGGAATAAACCCACCCCCGTGGGGGAGCTATTATTGGTGGTTGATGGGTCCACATCGATGAACCTTATACTTGGCAAGGATGCATTCTAATAAAGGATTGACCATAAAAATGAAATCCACCAAACACGACGTTTTTGGGGTAGCATCTGAAGAAATGAAATCTTCTTGAGTTTAGTGCCTTCAAGTTCTAAAATTGGCTAGTTGAGAAACTCTATCTACAAATTACTAAAAGATAAGAATATAGGGTTATATTGGGCATTTTAAGGCTATAATGACACAAAACTATAAATAAATGCTTAGCATAAATGCCTGAATTTGGGTGTTATCAGGATGAGAGGGATGTTTATCTTAAGGAAATTCAAGTGCTTAAATCTGAAAATGATAGGTTTCTTGGTCAAGTTAATGATTTTTATTCTAGATCTATCTTTCCTAGTAATGATATTGCTTCTATTTCTCTTGAGAAAGATTTTATTTGACTAAAACCCTCTATTTAGAGGTCAATATTGTTCATGATAGAGATGATATTGTTTGTTTATCTTCTACTATCATATCTCTTAATGATGACAATCATAGACTTGGGGCCTCTCTGTAGAAATCTATCAAAGGGAAAAACTCCCTAAATGAAATCCTTGAACATTCTACCAAACAAAGTGGTACTAGTGGTTTAGGATTTGTAGGGGGAGCACCTAAGGGAAAGAACAAAGCCAAAGGTAAGTAAAAGAGTAAGGAAACCTCCTTTTTCATTGGAGAGTCTTTCGAAACTAAGAATACTATGATTTTTTCTAATTGCAAGTGTGATGATCATTACTCTACTTATTGTCCTTACAAGACTAAGGGGACCAATACAAAGATGAAATGGGTCCCCAAGCTAACTCTGGATCCCAAAGTTTGAGTTGGGAACTGACATTCTCTGTAAGGCCCCTGAACTTTCTTAATGAGTTGAATAAGATTAATTATCATAATTGAATTATTATAACCATAATATAACCTTGTGATATGCTTTGAAATCATAATACAAGATTAAGTTTCAAATTTGGTTCAATTTGGACACTGTTTGAGCAAGTTATGCAATTTCATGCACATTTTGGACTTTTCTGCAATTTACCCAATTGAGAGGTTTTCTTTGCAATTTATCACTTGCATTATGTTCCTTGGATATTCTCTCATCATTATTGATCTTGTTGATCCATGGGGCACCAATTTAATCCTTGGTTTGAAGGTATTTTCTCCAAGGGTATTTTAGGGTTTACCCCTTCACGGATAAGCTACATTTAGTAGCTATCAAATAATGAATTATGTGATTGGCTGGGAAATTCGACAAAGGAAAGCTAATCAGGTCTATATGGGGGAGCTTCTTGTGTGTTTTCTTGTATATTCTTAATAGTTTAAGGCCATAGACACATGGGGAAACTACTTTTACACCTCATGCTTGCTTCCATCCTTATCCATGGGCTATATTTACCTCTTCCTTGCCCAAGTACGAAACTATGCTTGCTTTCTCTTTCCTTTAACCTGTAGAAACGACTCCCCTCTATGTTTCTGCGGAACCAAGTGCTCTAAGGTAGAAGACAACCTCTTTTTGGAGAAGAAGGTCTCCTAGAGCTCCATTTAGCCCTACCTAGGGTTTTCAAGGTCATCTTCTAGGGATTCTGACCAAGGCAAGTTATTTTCTTCCTTTCTTCTCCATTTCTCTTCCTCTTCTCCTTCCTTAGACCTTCCTCCAGGTCGGAACCTTGCTGTTCCATGGTAGAATTTTCTCTAAAGCTCTAAAACCCTACCTTTCTTGCTCTTTATGCTTAGGGTTTGCTCACTTGATGAAGAAAGGTGCTAGATGGACGAGTTCATAACTTATGCTTGGATTTTCTATCCTACCTACTCGAGTTTTCTTCGGTATGGGATTTCATCTTCTCACTAGAGGCATGTTTTATAACTTGCTCCACGTTTATTTCTTACCATAAGCTTGCTAGCTCATGTTCTTGCTGGAAAATGATGATTCATGCACTAAAAAGCTATGCTTTACTTTGATTTTGATTTTTTATAATGTTCCATATTCTGATTTCAGTTCTAGATGAACTTGTGATCATGTGTACGTTATTCCTAAGGTATAATATGACTTGCATCAGGTTGGTTTGACAACCTATGGTGCTAAGCACCTATCAACCAATGGTCAATTTTAGGGTTTAAAGTTGATTTCTTATATAAATCCATGACCCGGTGATGTTACCATTGCAACAACCCTATGGTGTTGTCTTCATGACAACTGATGGTCATGATCAAAGGTTTAAAATGATGGTGATAGCCTATGGTCACACCCTTAGGTCAGTTTTTGGACCAATTAGAAGTTTAATGATCAATCATTAAGTACCCTATTGATGTTATCAATCAATGATGACATTAGCTTAATATTTGATGTTGACTAATGAATATAGTGTTGATCTAACAACCTATGGTGATTTAATGGTCACTAATGATGGTGGATCATGTCTCTACAACCTATGTTGAGTTAAGCATTGTAGTTTTAGCATCAATTAACCCTTAGACCAATGGTTTCTTGGGTCACTTGATGCAATGGTCGGACATATACTGTAATTGATGGTTTTAACATATGAACTTGACCCAATGGTCAAGATCTACTGTTTATTCCACCAATAAAGTGGAATTATGTCTAATGTAATATGTTGGTCCTAATAATGTGATTTAGATGGTTTCCTTTATATGATCAACTTAAGGAGCTTACTTGTTGACAATGGATGACTTGTTTTAAATGAACAGTCGATTGTGGGTTTTACCCTACTCCCAGTGGAACTTTTTGTGTTGTTAATCAGGGGATGTCTAGGGTTAGATGGTGAATCTTTATAGAGAATAAATGAAGGACTTCATAGGTGGTTTATCCAAGGTGCTTACTTATGTAAACAACCAATGGTCTTACCTTTTAAACATTCAATGGTTCTGGGTGACATTGTGGTATGGTGATATGGGTTGAATGATGATGGAACAAATGGAGGGTTACCCTTAATAAGGTAGTATTACCTATTCACTCATATGAATAGAAGGGATGATAACCATATTGTGTTGATATGTAACCCTAATGAGGTATAGATTTTTATACCTAGCTTTAATATAACTAAATGATGGTAATTGGGTATGAATAGTCCTTGAATTATTATTGTTGAAACCTTAGTATGCTATAACCCGATGGTTACACCTTGATTTATGTGTGGGTTCATACTTAAAAATAGTATGGAATGTGATGGTGATGTTTCACCTTATGCATCCATGATCCAATGGGGATGTCGTGAGTTAGGGTTTGGGTATAAGTATTGATTAGTAAGATTGATATAATTTATCATGTTGAACCTAACTGTAATGCAAATAGATAAATATGAGTATTCATGTTTAACATTATTATATGATGGAATGATGGTGGAATAACCTCCTTAACATGATCATAACCCTAATGTGTTAATTGGTGGTTATCATAGACACATGGTTGATACTTTCTTATGCTAAACATGTGCATTATGAATATGATGAGGGTTGATAATATCTAGATTCCTTGCATGTTGATGTAATAAAGGAATGTTCTTAATGTTAATATAACCCTGCTATGATTGTTTATGAATATATCCTAGCTCATTAATGCAATATTGTGTTGATCTGGTGTATTATATGTAAGTGATTTTGTTGAGCCTTGTTATAAGGCATGCAAAGATAATGATGATCTTATAGGGAATAGTATGATTGTCTTAATGACCTTTGGGCATGGTTGAGCCCTAAATGAGGTGTAATCCTCTTATGTTGATAAGGGTTGATACCCTGTGATATTGTGAAAAGGATTTTATATCCTATGATAGTATGATGGTGTTAATGACCTTTGGGCATGGTTGAGCCATGCATGAGGTATAATCCTCTTGTGTTGATAAGGGTTGATACCCTATGACATTGTGAAAAGGATTTATATCTTGTGATAGTATGATGACTAGTGTGGTCGCATGAATGGCAAGTGAATAGTACCATGTGGTGATGAGATGAGAAATTATGTTTCACACGTTTTATATATTTTGAAGTTGTGATATTTATGTGCTTGTTAGAAGTGAATTAGGGTTTGTATTTCCACTTGTTTGATGCAGCCTTAATTCACCCAATTGGAATAACTAATCAAGTGAATCTCTAATCATGTAGTGCCCTGTGCCATAGATCCATTTGATTGTCATAATTTTCCAGATGGTGAAATGAGTATTCCTGAAGGAAACTCGCAGCGCATACTGTTGAGTATGTGGGGGTGGAAAGTTGAGGATATATCCTTGTCATCCACAATGCAGATTGTGGAGGTTGTCTATGGTCATGCCTCATACATATGATGTGATTGAGAACGATTGCGGTCGTGTCTTGGTGATTATGTATGTGACAAGATTGGTGGACAATTATGGTTGTACCTCGGATGGTAGGGTATGCGTACCCACCTCCTTTCACTAGTGTTGTGACCTGTACCAAGGACGGACTAGGCTGTTAGTAGCTCGACCTTATGTGTCATTGTGGCAGACCCATACTGACTGGGGGCGGAGAAGATATTAGGAGTCCAGCTCTTCCTAGATCTTGTATGGCACTGATTTTGACTTAGCCGTGGTCAGTTGGATTTTGAGTGGTATCCTCAATTTCCTCAGGGCATAATAAAAGATGTAAGATAGCCGTGTAGCATATCTATTTAGGGTTATACACAATGCTTCATATTGGATGAAAACCTTTGTTTTCTTTCTTTTCGTTGAGATCATGTATAGTACAATAAGAGATATTAGATTTTCTTATGTTGTAGTTATGCTCATATTGTAAACATACTTATGTTGTCAAATATACTGACATGGATGGTTAAGATGGTTCTGCTAGCTATGTTTAATATTGCTAGCCATGTCTTTGTAACTAGACATGAATATACTGCTAATCATGCTTATCCAGATCATTGTGCTTTTGTTGTTAGTTCTTCTTATGATGTTGATATGTTCAACCAATTAGACATGCTCATGTTGTTAGATATGCTATGTTACTAGACTTGCTCATGATGCTAGATATGCATATGCTACTGAATTGCTTATATTGGCAACAAGATAAAGAATGATAGTCTAGCTAATGATGATAGTTACTATTTGCTCCTTTATGTATTTTGTTAATCATCAGAACTGCTGATCTTATTTTTTATATCTGATTAAACTGCGTAACTATTTAATTACTTAAAAATGTTGTAATCAATAAACATTGTTGGAGGTTATATCTCTTGTTGGGACATGGGTCTCACCCTTGTGGTTCGCCACATTTTTTTAGGTAATCGAAAGTGACAAAAACAAACATGTGGAAGCAAAGAGGAGCTATAGTAATGAATCTTTCATAAACTTGATTAGATGTCTAGTTTGTCCTAGAGTCATTCCTGTACTCTCAGGTTCAGGTGAGGAAAAGTTTGTATATGGTGTTTCAAACGAATCAAACTTTTGTTAACATATTAATGCTTGTTTGTGTGTCATATACGAATATTGTTCTCCTATGTATATATGTTGTGGCTAAGGCTTTAGAATAATTTGTATCAAATTCTTGGCATAGTATGGATAAAAGAAAGATGTTGGGCTCTTATGTAAATGTTTCTGAGCAGGTATTGACGTTAACATCGGTTTTAATTTACCCATTTTTTAGGTATGTGATTAATTGGTGATTGATTGCGTTTTATGTTTTGAGTAATCTCAATTAGTGTAACAAGTTCTCACACTCTCCTTTCTTATAGGAAAAAGGTAGATGGATTGTTGATAGTGGAAGCACTAAGCATATGACAGGTGATATTAGCCATTTCAATAACTTCACCAAAAAGAAGGAGGTTCGGTTATGTGGTGACCGAATCGCCAAAACAAGATCAACGAATGCGGAAACGATTAATTAACAGTGGAATTATTGAAAATCACTAAAAATTAAAACTTTTTGTAAAGAGATCTTTAATCGGTAAAACTCTTTCATAAAGTAACATGATAAGTTATTTACAAGTTGATCCATCATTACATCTCTGTAATAAGCACATATCGAGGGTTACAAACATCAATTGCCCTGTTGACTGTACAAGGCAAGATACAAAAATCTCGAGGCATTAATCCAAAATCTCAGATCTACTTTAAACATCTACTGACTCCTAGGACCTGAGAGTACAGAGACGACACATAGGACATGCTATCTCCAAGACTTGACAGAGAGTATCTCCACCTGAAGATCACTGTTATCCTTGATGTTGCTTCTGCTGTTGTTGCTCACCCACTGATGGGTTCCTTCATCCTCGGCGTCTACCTAAAAAGACGAATCCCATGGGGTGAGACAATTGAATAATTGTCCCAGCGAGAGTTATAACTCTTCGCCAGAAGCTTTGTTATGGAAATAATGGAATAACATTGAGTAAACTAAGTGAAGCAACATTCTTTTAAGCAATCATTTCAAATATAACTTAATTGAATGACAAGACATATAATGATAAGGAATATGAAGAACATATATACTAGTTATTCAACTAGATCACTATAAACAATGTACCATCAATCATTGTTTCTCGTAGATCAACCTAAGCAAATATGCTACACGGCTGATTACATTTTACAAACATTTTTATGCCCTGAGGAGATGAGTTACACCTCTCATACTCCAACCGACCATTATGAAATCGCAATTGGTACAATACATAGGTCATCAGAAGAGTCGGATTCCTATGACCTCATCCTCCCCAGTCAGTATGAGGAACAATATGTAGGACATCTTGTGTGTCTGCCATAATAGCTTTCCAGGGTATTCTGGCAACTTCGCTATTAGAGTCACAGTGGCGTTCTGTACTCTCTTCGCCATCGAGGGATTTCTTGTTTATCTCACATCGATGCGGCATTAACAATATCATCGGGAGATTAGTGATACATCATCCCAGCATAAACATATAATGAAGGAGTGATAGATTAAAGTACATCTCACATCAATTCCCACATTAGGACGTAAGGATATTCGCGTCCATAACCCCCACATACTCAAAAGTATGCTCTCCAAGATTTCCCTTAGGAAAACCTATTTCACCATCATTAAACTTCTGACAATGATGGATCTATGGTCAGGGCTCTACATGGTATCATTATACTTGATTATTTAAGTACATTATGGAATTCTTTTAGCATCATACATGTTTCCAAACATAAATCAATAAGACAATTGCTATAAAGAAAAGTACTCACTGTATCAAGTTTATATCACATATTGTTATCTTTGGGATGTCAATCCCTAACCATCACATCATTGTGATTCAGCAATATGGGTGTTCAAACCCTTAGATCATCATAATACCTGTTACCAAGTAACATATTGTCATCAAGTCATTTATCAACATGACCTTGATTGTAGCACTGCAGATATTTCTCATGGATCATACCTCCTGTCAAATCTCATATGTTACTTCATACTAGGTAACATATCATATCTTTACTTTCAAAACTTATAAGGTACTTTCAATGAATGTGGCATCATAACCCTTACCTAGTTATGTTCACTTATTTATAAAGACATGCATGATTAACATAATTGATAGCATGCAAATTTATCTATATCAACACACTACAAGTTCTTTCCAAATTAAATATAGCATACCACGGCCGTGCTATCTTGCACGGTCGTGCAAGAGTAAGCCACCACGGTCGTGCTTCATTACACGGTCGTGTCACAGACAGAATACCAGGACCGTGTCACATTACCATGGATGGCTTTAGGGTTAGGTGTCCTTTTAATCTAATTAGGGTTATTCAACCCCTTTAACTTATAAAGGCATAATGACTACTCACTCCATAATCAAGTATAGAGTGTCATGCTTAAAAGAATAACCCAAAAATTAGGGTTTATTGTTCACATCATCACATTTCCCTAGATTAGGGTTTACTATTCACATTACAATGAATTTAGATCATACTATCATCATGTATGAGGATTACTTTCATTGATGTCCTCAAATTAGGTTAGGATTCATTAATCATCATAATTAGGGTTTCCATGATCCCACTATGAAGGATTATACCCTAATTAGGTACATATTGGAAACTTATTACTTGATTCTCATTATATGAGGAGTCTTCTCTCTCCTATTATTAATAGATGATGTTTACATCACCCTTAATTAGGTTAAGTCAAATCAGTCTTGGTAACATAAGTTATGTCATCACCATTATGGTCATTAGGATTTACTTGATCAAGGGGTATTAGTCACCCTATCCCATCAAGGGTACTTTTGTAATGTTCACCATTGATCATAACATGCATTAATCCACTAATTACTTGACCCCTTAAACACTTTAGGTACCTTTAGGGTTTAGGTTAATCAACTACTAAACCATTTTAACCATTAAGGTATCAAACGTTCTTATCCTTTTTAGACCCCAAACGGTCTTGCACTTTCAACCCCCAAACGGTCTCGGATAGACCTTGAAACCATTTGGTGGTGTTGACCGTTTGGTCTAGTTTGACTTTGAAACTGTTTGATAAAGTGTGCACTCAAAACCGTTTGCCCAAGATGAGGTAGATATTGTTTGGTCTTGTTGACCGTTTGGCCAACTTTGACTTTGAAACTACATGGGAAAATCGATTTTGAAACCGCATGAGCACCAAACAGTTTGGGATCCTTTGGTCCCAAATGGTCTTGAGACCATTTGGTCCCAAACGGTCTTGAGACTGTTTGGACTCAAACGGTCTTGGGACCATTTTCACCCAAACCATCTCAAAACCGCATGGACCAAAAAGTGTCTTAACCATTGCAATTGAGTTAGGGTTTCCAATGTTGAACCCCTTAATCAACCATGCACTTGTTAGCCACTTATCAATTGAGTCAATTAGATCAACCCTCTACTGATTTGACACTCAATTGACCCTCAATTTTTCACCAATTAGGGCTTGTATCAATTGAATTAGGGTTTGAAATCGATTACCCTTCAACATGTTTCAACATGGGTCTAATTGATTTGAAACGATTGAACCATCATTCAATTGGGTCATGACCTGACCCCAAATGGTCTTTGGATCGTTTGGATGACCTCAAAACGGTCTTGAGACCATTTTTTCAAGTCAACACAAAAATCTAACTCAACCTATTAAGATTTGGCTCATGGATTTGATCATTAGGTCATTAATCGATTGCACTTCAACTTGCTATCCTTAGATTTACAACCACTTGACTATAGTCAACCCTAGACTTCCAAACGGTCTTGGGTGACCCCCAAATGGTCTTGGGATCGTTTGGACATCCTCCAAATGGTCTTGAGACCGTTTTCCCATAATTTCATCAAAAACCAAGTCATGGTCTTCAGGGTTGAACCCTAAATTTGGTCACAAAATCAGCACTTAATTGCTCATCAACATGATATCATTGGACCCTCAATTGGTCAACCCCACTTAACCCTAGACCTCCAAATGGTCTTGGGTGATCACCAAACGGTCTTGAGACCGTTTGGGTGATCACCAAATGGTTTTGAAACTGTTTGGGTTACTCAACCCATACTTCAACTTAATTAACTTATTGAAATCAGCACTAGACCCGATTAGGGTTTAGGTGACTAATGGGCCTTCAAATGATGATTCTCTTGGAATTACTTGATGAATTTTGGTGGGTGATTAGTCCATAATGTTTACAACAGACCTCCAAATGGTCAACACCTGGTCAACTAATCCAAACGGTCTTGGACCGTTTGCTCCATGTGTTCTTGGTTGAAACCGTTTGCATTCAAACGGTTTGAACCCGTTTGCTCCCAAACGGTTTGGGAAACTGTTTGAGCAAGAGGTGGAAGACCATTTGCTAAAGAAACTTTTTGGATAACCATTGGTATTAATTTCATCATATTATATCTCAAGAACAGGGTCTGTTCTTCACAAAATTAATAGCAAGAACACACCAAAGTGTCTAAAGAAGAAGAATGAGCAACGATTCTAAGAATCGAAGATGCAAAAGCAAAGCTTAGGGTTTAGAGTTATAAAACCTGCCTTAAGATCTGATCTAGAGCTCCAAGCTTCGTAGCTTTAATGGTGGATGAAGCTCCATGGGTTGTCCAAGGTCCGTTCTTCAATATTTGGATGGAGAAGATGGCTAGAAAGAAGAGTTGTGTAAGGAAAACTAACAAACCAACCTTGTATTTGGATTTCCACCATGAATTCGAGCTAGGTGATGATCAAAGCTTACCCAAACTAGCTTGGTCATCCTCCTCTATTCCAGAGCTCCCTCTTGGTCGGTCCAAAGCAAGAAGATGAGAAAAATACTAAGGGAAACGATCCCTTACTTTGTTGAAAAAGGTGCTTATATATTTTTGGATATTTTCAAGGAAAAGAAGATTATCTCTTTTGTTTCTCAAACATATCCACCAAGTCCTTCTCCTTTTCTTGGCCATGTTTCTTCCTTATCACATTCAAACTCCTCCCTTATCCAAGGTTAAAAGGAAAAGAAACCAATTATCTTACTAAGTTATATATATATATATATATATATATATATATATATATATATATATATATATATATATATATATATATATTAAAGGGCCATTTGCTTAAGTCTTGATTATTTAAATATCAAGATTATCTTTCTTACGTGATCATTCAAATGAGGCGTCCTCTTCATTTTATTTACTCAACTTGATGCCAAGAGTTATGAGAGATACTCTAGATGGTACATTTTACATGTTGCACCCTAAGTTTTGGGTAAATTGCACTTTACACCAAAACTAGGTTTTAAAGCACAAAGATTGCTCTACAAGCTATATCTTGGTGCTCAAACTTGTGGAATCCATACCACTACATCATATTCATTCTTATGATGTCTCATTATCATAGGAACATCTTAACATGTGCAATTTGCAAGTTAACCCCTCTACTTGGGTAATTTGCACATTAGTCCATATTTAACAAAATAATATTACAACATTGTTCAAAAAGGACTGAAATGGAAATATAGGTTTCTCAAAAGCTTTAATTACATTTCATAAGATAACCACAAGCATCTAATCACATATTTAAGCAAAACACCTAGGGTTAGTTCATAACCCAGGTCAGGGATGTTACAAATTATCCACCCCTTACAAGGATTTCATCCCCGAAATCAACAAAACATAACAAGACAAATCATATATTAATATTAAGAGAAAAGAGCAGGATATTTCCTTCTCATCTCTTCCTCTAGTTCCCATGTGGCTTCTTCCTCTAGTTCCCAGAGGACTTTCACAAGACTTATGTCTTTCTTTTTTAGCTTTTTAATTCTCTTATCAAGGATCGATACAGGTCCTTCTTCATAAGATATATCATCATTCAATTCTACTTCCATAGGTTGCTGAACTGATTCAGTATCTGGGTGACATTTCCTAAGCATGGAAATGTGGAATATGGGGTGTAACTTCTGTAGCTCTGGTGGTAACTCTAGCTTATAAGCTACTCTTCCAATCCGTTCAATGATTGGATAAGGCCCCATAAACCTAGGAGCTAACTTCCCTTTCCTTCCAAATCTCAAAACTCCTTTCCAAGGTGAGACTTTGAGATACACTCTGTCTCCAACCTAGAATTCAAAAGGTCTATGACGCTTATCGGCATAACAATTCTACCTATCCTATGCAGTCTTTATCTGTTGTTGTATTACTTTAATTTTCTTGGTGGTTTGCTGCACAAGATCAGGACCTAAAAGTTGATATTCAGCAGTTTCATACCAACATAGGGGTGATCTACAATGTCTACCATACAAAGCTTCATAAGGTGCCATGTCAATGCTATGTTGATAGCTATTGTTGTAGGCAAACTCTATCAAGCTTAGGTGCAGATCCCAACTCCCCGTAAACTGAAGAACACATGCTCTAAGAAAGTCCTCCAAAGTCTGTATAGTCCTTTCTGACTGTCCATCAGTCTGAGGATGAAAGGTTGTAATAAACCTTAAATGTGTTCCTAAGGCTTTATGAAGTCGCTCCCAAAAACGAATCATAAACTGGGGGCCTCTATCAGAAACAATGGTGATTGGGACCCAATGCAGACGCACTATCTCATCAACATATAATTGTGCCAACTTCTAAACAGAATAGGTTGTTTTGACAGATAAGAAATGTGCTATCTTCGTCAACCTATCAACTACTACCCAAATGGAATCATAACCTTTGGCTATCCTGGGTAGACCAACTACAAAGTCCACACTTACATGATCCCACTTCCACAGTGGTATGGGCAAAAGTTGCATTGTTCTTGCAGGCTTCTGGTGTTCAGCTTTAACTTGTTGACACATAGGACACCGCATAACAAACTCAGCAAAGTCTTTCTTCAAACCAGGCCACCAATATATATCTTTTAAATTTCGATACATCTTGGTGCTTCTTGGATGCATGGCATACATCGAAGAATGAGCTTCTTCCAGGACTAAATTTCTCAAGTTATCCACATCCAAAACTATCATCCTACCATGATAACAGGCTACTTGGTCATCTGAGTCATGGAAACCATCTTGTTTCTCACTACCATACTCTGATCTAATCAGTTGAACTGCAGCATCGACTTGTTGTGCCTCCTTGATCTATTGTCTCAAAGTAGGTTTTATATGCATCTCAGCTAACAACCCGGCTAACAATGATACTTTCAACTGTACATTGTCTTGCCTTAAGGAGATAAGCATATCCCTCCTAGAGCACACCAAGGAATCTAGTTGTTCTCTATCTAAGGCTGGTGTTGCTAATTTCCTACTCAAAGCATCAGCAACCACATTGGCCTTCCCTGGATGATAATCAATCATACAATCGTAGTCCTTGATTAACTCCATCCAGCGGCATTGCCTCATGTTAAGCTCATGCTGAGAAAAGATATACCTAAGGTTCTTATGATCAGTGAAAATCTGGAATGTCTCTCCATAAAGATAGTGTCTCCAAATCTTTAAGGCATGAACCACAGCAGCTAATTCTAGATCGTGTGTCAGATAATTCTCCTCATGTTTCTTAAGCTGTCGGGAGGCAAAAGAAATCACTTGTTTAACCTGCATCAACACACATCCTAGTCCATTCTTAGAGGCATCACAGAAACTATATATCCTTTACCTTGCTCAGGTAACACAAGCACTGGTGCACTTATCAAGCTCTCCTTCAACAACTGAAAAGATTGTTGACACTTGTCACTCCAGGTAAAAGGAACATCCTTCCTAGTCAACTTAGTCAAGGGTAAAGCTATAGAACTGAAGTTCTTAATGAATCTCCGATAATAGCCTGCCAACCCTAAGAAACTATGGATCTCCGTTGGTGTCTTCGGTTGTTCCCATCACAGGACAGATTCTACCTTTTTAGGGTCAACACGAATACCTGAAGCAGATATTACGTGTCAAAGGAAAGATACTTCCGGTAACCAGAACTCACACTTGCTAAACTTAGCATATAACTTATGTTGTCTTAACAAAGTTAGAGCTTGAAGAAGATGTTGTTCATGCTACTGAGCATCTCTACTATAGATCAGGATGTCATGTATGAAGACACCAACACATTGATCGAGAAAAGGTTGGAAAATTCTATTCATGAGTTCCATAAATGCAGCTGGTGCATTAGTTAGTCCAAATGACATAATTGTGAACTCATAGTGACCATACCTTGTCCTAAAGGTAGACTTGGATATGTCACTATCCTTAATACAGAGTTGATGATATCCCGGCCTCAAATCTATTTTAGAGAAGACGGTTGCACCCCGCAACTAGTCAAAGAGATCATCAATCCTTGGCAGAGGATACTTATTCTTTATCGTTACTTTATTTAATTGTCTATAATCAATGCACAACCGCATTGACCCATCCTTCTTTTTAACAAAAAGGACCGGAGCACCCCAGGGTGAAGTACTTGGTCGGATGAAACCCTTCTCGAGCAACTCTTGCAGTTGTTTCTTGAGTTCTGCCATCTCAGCAGGCGCCATCCTATACGGTGTTTGTGCTATAGGTTGCGTGTCTGGGATTAGATTGATCTCAAAGTCAATCTCTCGAGGCGGCGGTACTCCTGGAAGTTCTTCAGGAAATACATCTACAAATTCCCTGATTACAGGAACTTCAGTAGGGTTAGGACTATCCATAGTAGTATCTACCACATGGTCCAATAATGCATAACATCCTTGCCTCATTAGCTTCTCAGCAACCATAGCTGATACAAGACAGGTGGGTAGAATATTTCTTTCTCCTTGAAAGATCCATGTGTCACTATCATCAGTGAACATAGATTGCTTGGACTCATAATCCAAGACAACCTTATACCTTTCTAAGTTATCCATCCCAAGGATTACATCAAATCCATGCATCTCAAGTGGTATAAGATCCACTTGAATGCGATGTTCAGAAAAAAAGAGGATGCAGGGAGAACATACCCCCTACAACACAGCAGATCCCCTCAACGGAGTTTCTAGCAACAAACTATCTGTTCTATGTCTTATAGTCAGGTTGCAGTCAAGAATCACTCTTCGAGTGATAAAGGAGTGTGTAGCACCCGGATCAATTAAAATAGATACAACGCAAGATATAGACATATCAGCATATAACAATTCCATCTGAACTTCCACAACCCGAGGGTTGATTACTGCATTAGGTGGATTCATTGCATAAAATCTTGCGGTCGCCTGTGGTTGATTTGGTGCTCGATGACTAGGTGACGATGATCCATCTTGGGATGCTTGTCCACGTCCTCTAGCACTTCCTAGAAAATGTATCCTCTGGGATCCTTGCTGACTCTGCCTTTGAGGTTGAGTTACACTCACTTCTCTAGCTCTGTAGTCTTTCATCAGATGTCCCATCTTTCCACATATATAACAACTTTTGTTCAGTTGTTTTGGTCTAGGTGGTCTTGTGACCAACATAGATGTTGAACTGTGAGCTCCTTCTAGTAATAGGCTTTGTACTCTACCCCTACTTGATGTCCACTACGTCTGGGTATTGAATCTAGGCGGTGGTGTAGGCGCAGAAAATCTAGGTTTCTTGAAACCTTTAGATGAAGATCCTTGGAACTGGGGATACATCCTCTTGTTCTGGGTCTGTCTCTTCTCTGCTACATACCTCTCTACCCTTTTGACAGACTCCACAAATGTAGCAAACCTTTCTCTGTTCTCTATGGCAGACACAGGAGTAGTCAATTCACTGTTCAACCCCTTCTCAAAATGCCTAATCCTTTCTTCATCTATGGTCGCCATGTGCAGACAGAACTGCAATAGCTCCATGAACTTAGCCTCATACTCGCTAATGTTCATTGGACCTTGTCTTAACCTCTCAAACTGAGAGATTTTCTCATCCAGAAACGTCTTAGGGAAATATCGGTTGATAAATTCCCGTCGGAAAACTTCCCATTCAACCTCTACATCAGGCCTCTTTTATTCTTCCATGGTCCACCAGTGATCAGCACCCCCATTGAGAAGATATACAGCATGTTTAACCTTCTCAGCTTCTGGGATGTTCAGAATTCTAAAGGCCTTCTCTAGTTCAGTTAACCACAAGTCGGCATTTGCTGGGTCAGCCATTCCAGCATACTCTATGGATCCAACTCGGTGAAGTCGTTCAAACGCCTTCCCGATTTCTTGTCCTTCAAGATGGGTAGGTGCCCTAGGTGCAGGTATAGGCATCCTATCAGTCATGCATGTCATGGAAGTCATAAACTTCCCAAACATGGCTTGGACGGCTGGGTTCCCCATGTCAGATGGATTGAACTGGGGTGGCTCAGGCACAGGTTCTTTTATATCTGGGTTTCTTGCACCGTCTCTGGGTGCAGCAACACTACTCTCTGCAATGTGTTCTTCATGTTCTTCGTGTGGTCCATACATCCTTAATTTTATCTGCTCCTCCTGATGAGCAGAAGACACTATCAGACATACTAGAAGACACTAGAACAGACTCAACATCCTAAGTCCTATGTCTCTGTAGACTCCGTGAACCTAGATCTCTGATACCACTAAATTGTGGTGACTGAATCGCCAAAACGAGATCAACGAATGCGGAAACGATTAATTAACAGCGGAATTACTGAAAATCACTAAAAATTCAAACTTTTTGTAAAGAGATCTATAATCGGTAAAACTCATTCATAAAGAAACATTATAAGTTATTTACAAGCTGATCCATCATTACATCTCTATAATAAGCACATCTCGAGGGTTACAAACATTAATTGCCATGTTGACTGTACAAGGCAAGATACAAAAATCTCTAGGCATTAAGACAAAATATCATATCTACTTTAAACATCTATTGACACGTAGGAACTGAGAGTACAGAGACGACACATAGGACATGCTATCTATAAGACTTGACAGACAGTATCTCCACCTGAAGATCACTGTTGTCCCTAATGTTGTTGTTGTTGTTGTTGCTCACCCACTGATGGGTTCCTTCGTCCTCGGCATCTACCTAAAAATACAAATCCCATGGGGGTGAGACAATTGAATAATTGTCCCAGCGAGAGTTATAACTCTTTGCCAGAAGCATTGTTATGGAAATAATGGAATAACATTGAGTAAACTAAGTGAAGCAACATTATTTTAAGCAATCATTTCAATTATAACTTAATTGAATGACAAGACATATAATGATAAGGAATATGAAGAACATATATACTAGTCATTCAACTAGAGCACTATAAACAACATACCATCAATCATTGTTTCTCATAGATCAACCTAACCAAATATGCTACACTGCTGATTACATTTTACAAACATTTTTATGCCCTAAGGAGATGAGTTACATATAACATCCTCAATTTTATAGCTAGTCTAAGCTTATAATGTGGGGTTTTCTAATAAGTGTATGCCAAGGGACCTAATGAACCTAACCATGGCTAGGTAGGTAATTAATTTCACAAAATTGTAATACAAGTCATTCAGTCAACTAATACTCACATAATGGCTTAAATGTATATGATGGTAGTCGGATGTAGATGAATATAAATGAATTATTCTTATGAACAATAATGTGATGATTATATAATATGATGACTTGAGCTACAAGTTTGAGCTCTAGATCACATAGGTCTCCTTATTAAAGAAGTAAAGCAATATTAACCTAATGTATCACAAGAAAGTTTTAATCGATAAATATTATTAGTTAAAGAATTAGTTTCATAACCAAGAATACAATTAAGATTATGGACTCTTTAGAAGACCGAGGAATGGGCCATTGGTCCTAGAACTGAATCCAAGTCGATTTGGATCAAAGGTTCACTTATGGGTCCTTTATAAATAAAGCTGACAATAGAATATCTCATGCTCATAATAAGTGTTCAAAATATATGATCTTTCCAAAGTCTAAGACTAAACAGCCTCATGGTGTGGCATATAGGACTATTTATAGGAATTGGACTTTTATCCAAAAGAAGGAGAAAATTTTATACTTATGAAAAGAGGGCGACTCAGCCCATCACGGACTGAAGAGCCCGCACCCTGGAAATAGAGCTTGAGTTCCCTTTGAGGAAGATCCGTACAACGATCCGTGGAAGTCAGGTTATAAAATGCCAAGGATCTTAAGCGCAATGTGTTGTAGATTTAGGGTTTGGCGAGAGACTATGAGAGAAACAGAAGAGAATCGAGAGAGAGGGTGATATCTGGAAGAAACGGAGGTGAAAGAGGCAGATGGCGGCGGCTTTGGGACGAGTCTACTATCAATGTCTCTTGGCGCTTGAACACCAACCAACAGGGTTCCGAGGCATACATGGATGGTATTCACGAAGGCCCACACGATCTGGACAAGCAGTGACTTGCCGCTCCGAGGAGTACCAAGCGCCTGCCTTGTTCTTGCCCTCTAAAGCAGGGGAAGTGGTGGCTGTAAAGAGGGGTTGAGAGCTCCTTGCATGAGACCTTTGACCAGATCCGAGTGGGAAAGCATCACGGTTGACCAGTGTGATTGCTATGATGGCCTATAGGCGGCCAAGGTAGGAGCGGTCCTCGTCGGATTGCACCCCGACGGACGGCTCTGTTCTGCGGCGCAACAGGGCACTACGATCCCTGTACCACGTGCTCCAACAAGAGGAAGGGGGACCCAATTGTAGTGATGGGCTACTTGTGCGAGAGGAAGAGAATCTTGATCATTGAGGGTCTTGCGGTGGCCAAGGGACGAGGAAGGCGGGCCGGAGAGCAGCTCCATAGCCGGCGCCCTGTTTTCACGGCACAACAGGGGAGCGGAGTCCCTGTATGGAATGGAGAAGGGAGAAGGAAAGGGGCGCCACTGGACCCTTTGGATCCCAAATCAATGGCTGGGATTGATCCAAGATGAGGTATTTTCAAAAATTCATATCTTGAGGTATAGAACTCAGTTTTTAGCAAACAAGATACCTACAGAAATCTCATGATTAGTACTATCACATAAAAATATATCCATATTATGATTTAGATACTTTTTATTTATTAAAAATAGTGCATTCAAAATTATATGATTTTGATGTTTGGTCAATTAAAAATAGTAAACGCCTTTAGAAATTTATACAAATTTTACTGAATGTGTATTTTGATATGTTTAACATTAATACAGACCCTGATCTTTCATATATGAAGTTTTATTGATGTTTTTGATATAAACCCTAATAAGGGTATTTTGGGTATTTCACCCATGATATGATTTTTTTTAGATGACCTAATATTTTATACATGATCTTACTACACTGTGTGATTACTCTTCTAGAGATTTGATGGATTTTCTTGTGTTATCATATTTGTATTAAGATTTGGACCTGAGTGACCATTATGTGAGGGTAATAGATGATTATCTTGACAATAAGTGGTATATGTATGGCTAATTAGGTCTAATATTATTAGCATGCTGGTATTATATTTTGATTTACTAACCAAGTCAGTAAGTTTTCTAATATGTGACTATGTTTGGTAAGTATTCTCATTATATGAAGTATATGTTCATATTAGTGCATAAGACGATTTATGTTGAGTATAAATATTATAGTAACTACATAATAAGAGTTTATTTTATTTCAACACCAATATTTTATGGTGATTTCAGATTAAAGTTATGTTTAGTCTAAATAAGAACCCTAAGTTGGTATATATAATTAGGAGGATGGGGTTTTGAGATTTAGAAATAGAAAGAGGGAACATGTACTTGGACTTATAAAACTTTGATTATATCCAGGTGATTAAGATTTGGAACAAGAAATCAAGACTAAGTTAAGGACATCATCAGCACAAGAGGTAAGTGGTTCATGCCCATGAGTATTTATGTTTATCAAACCAAGTACATTTTCATGCTTCTTAGATAAGACCTTCATGTCCTACATTCTGAGTTAAATATGTAAGAAATATTTTATGTGCTTATGATTGTAGAAGTTCATATGCTCAATACCTTAAGTAGTGATGTGCCATGGAATGATTCTAGCTCATGAAGTTAAGTTCATAAAAAGGATAAGAAAATCTAGTTCTATCATATCTCTTAAATATAGATGTAACCATGTTTTGAGATTTCAAATAGGAACATGTCATCAAGGTTTCTTATATATGTAGCGATCTAAGAATTTAAGAAGTGAAATAGATTCCTTAATAAGGTTGATGTTTAATAGTTAAGTATGATGTGAGAATATGGGTGTTGCACATGGTAGACCATGACCCAATTTCTAGGATAAATGTACTAGTGGCATTAAAGATGTTGTAACATGAGTTTGTGATGATACTATCAAATTATGAGATATTAAGTCATGATTGAGTTGCACGATGAGAATCTATATGATTTCTACCTTAAGGTTTAAGATTTAAGTTCATACAAATGTTTTGAGATCAGACTTAATGAGATTAATTTGAGTATGATTAAGATGCAAGTTAAGATTTTCTAAGGTTTCTATTCTATGATTTATGATTTTAAGACTTAAGTCCATTAAGGTCAGATTTAGATGAGGTTTTGCCAAGAATCAGATATCATACTTTAGCTATACACATTACTTAAGTTACTTTTGTATATTTAGTATTTCTATGCTCATTTCAGATCTTGTCTCATAAGACATTAGACTCATGTATGGTATAATTGGTATAATGAAGTAATCTTACCAAATCAGAGTTTTAGAATAAAGTTTACCAAGATAATGAGATACATGATCAAATCCAATAATGGATTTAGTTTAGAATTCAAGAATAAGAGATCTAGATTCAGACTTAGACTACTCACTGTGTGAGTAGCCAGATGTTGAATAAAGATACATGATAAGGGTTTTAGACCAAATCTTAATTATGAAGTAATTAAGACTCATATCCACATTCCGTTGTAGATTCAGTTTATCCCTTAAGAATAAAAGATTCAGATTTAAATTCAGATTCAGAATTCAATACATGCTCAGTACTCAGTAATCAGTTTCAGATAAGTTCAGTTTTCAGTGTTCAAGTTTAATATAAGATAAGTTCAGATTCAGTATTCAGTAAAGCTATCAGTATTCAGCTTCAGTTCAGATTAAGAATTAAGTAAGTTTAGACTTAAGATAAATAAGTTGAAACCTTCACATAAGACATTATATGATAAGTCCTCATTCAGTAGTCCCAGGACGTTTCAGAGGCAGTTGTTGCCAATTCAGAGGAGTGTTCACTCCAACTCAGAGGTGTTGCGGCACCATTTCAGGGCGTAGACACGCCAATTCAGAGACACTTCGGTGTCATTCAGGGCATGTAGTGCCATTTCAGAGGTGTTGCGGCACCAATTCAGGGCGTAGATACGCCAATTCAGGAGGACTTATCGTATAATGGTGGCCACAAATAGATAAAAATTGTAAGTAAAAGATACTTTAGATTAGAGCATGTATGTAATCTCATCCATGAGTGTGATGAGAGGAGTTCAGATGAGATAAGTATGACCTAGACACTTTGGTGTAGGTCATGAGACCCATGATATAGGTCTCCAGAAAAGATAGAGTAGAAAGATAAGGGTTAAAGAAGTCGAGAGATATTATGTTTTCAGATTTTAATCAGCTTTTGCTATCAGTTTTATAATGTCTAAGAATATTTTGTAACATTGTTAGCTCTTAGTAATGTACATTTTTAGAATACTCATGCCACTTACTCTAATGACTGTTTTTCCCAATGCATGGCTGGGGACGCGATGTCCGCAGGGTTTGGAGCAGCGGAAGATTTAAAGAATAAGAAAAGGTATAGCAGGTTTTCAAGCTTGCCTAGTGGGGTGCCATCTACCGAGACGATTCAGAGTTTAGATATCTTTTTTTATGCATGGTCTTGTTATCACAGTATATTAGATGACTTGTTTCCTTTGTCAAAACTATGTATGAATCAATTTTTCTTAAATGCAAAGTGTTTCATTTACTTGCATTGCAATGATAGTCATGTTTTTAATACCCCAGAAAAAAAAATGCTTTCTCTCATGTGATATGAAAATCGGGGTGTTACAATATGGTATCAGAGCAATTTGGTAAATGGCCACTAGGCAAACATGATTCTCATAGTCACCCTAAAGTGGAGAGGTAAGATCAAGGTTTAGGGATAGATTCCAAAGGAAGAATACCATAACCTAGAGTGATTAAGAGGCTTAAGATCAGAATAGATAGATATCTTAGAGGCAGAAGTGAACCTAGTTTAGATCTAAATTAGCAACCTAAACCTAGCTAATGAGATATCCTCTTCATTCTCAATGGTTATGGCCAGCCAATTGAGGATTGAAGAGGGATGTCTTAAGCAGTAGACCTTTTATGCATCTCTCATTTCTTACTGGTCCATGTGGTATGGGACACATGTATTAGTGGGTGAGTGAGAGATAGCATCTCAGGATCCCACATCTCTAGGTATGTGCCTGATCACCACATATCTAGGAATGTAGGAGTTACCTGAAGAACCCAATGTTAGACAGTTATGTGTGCATAATGTTAGAAATTCATGACAAGGTTGAGCTAGATGCCCTAAGTATAGAGCCAAGTTTATATGAGTTGAGCAATAGACTAAGGTGATAATTAATGCTCACATAAATATTTTATGAAAATACATTACATATCTCTTTTCATGCAAAATTTTGAGCATGTGTACCTTAATATGTTAATTCTCAATAAATGAAGGGGTAAGAAGAACCCTAAGGTGGGTAGTGGCCTAGAGAAATTTCGAGGACGAAATTTATTTTAAGGTGGGTAGAATTATAACATCCTCAATTTTATAGCTAGTCTAAGCTTATAATGTGGGGTTTTCTAATAAGTGTATGCCAAGGGACCTAATGAACCTAACCATGGCTAGGTAGGTAATTAATTTCACAAAATTGTAATACAAGTCATTCGGTCAACTAATACTCACATAATGGCTTAAATGTATATGATGGTAGTCGGATGTAGATGAATATAAATGAATTATTCTTATGAACAATAATGTGATGATTATATAATATGATGACTTGAGCTACAAGTTTGAGCTCTAGATCACATAGGTCTCCTTATTAAAGAAGTAAAGCAATATTAACCTAATGTATCACAAGAAAGTTTTAATCGATAAATATTATTAGTTAAAGAATTAGTTTCATAACCAAGAATACAATTAAGATTATGGACTCTTTAGAAGACCGAGGAATGGGCCATTGGTCCTAGAACTGAATCCAAGTCGATTTGGATCAAAGGTTCACTTATGGGTCCTTTATAAATAAAGCTGACAATAGAATATCTCATGCTCATAATAAGTGTTCAAAATATATGATCTTTCCAAAGTCTAAGACTAAACAGCTTCATGGTGTGGCATATAGGACTATTTATAGGAATTGGACTTTTATCCAAAAGAAGGAGAAAATTTTATACTTATGAAAAGAGGGCGACTCAGCCCATCACGGACTGAAGAGCCCGCACCCTGGAAATAGAGCTTGAGTTCCCTTTGAGGAAGATTCGTACAACGATCCGTGGAAGTCAGGTTATAAAATGCCAAGGATCTTGAGCGCAATGTGTTGTAGATTTAGGGTTTGGCGAGAGACTATGAGAGAAACAGAAGAGAATCGAGAGAGAGGGTGATATCTGGAAGAAACGGAGGTGAAAGAGGCAGATGGCGGAGGCTTTGGGACGAGTCTACTATCAATGTCTCTTGGCGCTTGAACACCAACCAACAGGGTTCCGAGGCATACATGGATGGTATTCACGAAGGCCCACACGATCTGGACAAGCAGTGACTTGCCGCTCCGAGGAGTACCAAGCGCCTGCCTTGTTCTTGCCCTCTAAAGCAGGGGAAGTGGTGGCTGTAAAGAGGGGTTGAGAGCTCCTTGCATGAGACCTTTGACCAGATCCGAGTGGGAAAGCATCACGGTTGACCAGTGTGATTGCTATGATGGCCTATAGGCGGCCAAGGTAGGAGCGGTCCTCGTCGGAGAGCACCCCGACGGACGGCTCTGTTCTGCGGCGCAACAGGGCACTACGATCCCTGTACCACGTGCTCCAACAAGAGGAAGGGGGACCCAATTGTAGTGATGGGCTACTTGTGCGAGAGGAAGAGAATCTTGATCATTGAGGGTCTTGCGGTGGCCAAGGGACGAGGAAGGCGGGCCGGAGAGCAGCTCCATAGCCGGCGCCCTGTTTTCACGGCACAACAGGGGAGCGGAGTCCCTGTATGGAATGGAGAAGGGAGAAGGAAAGGGGCGCCACTGGACCCTTTGGATCCCAAATCAATGGCTGGGATTGATCCAAGATGAGGTATTTTCAAAAATTCATATCTTGAGGTATAGAACTCAGTTTTTAGCAAACAAGATACCTACAGAAATCTCATAATTAGTACTATCACATAAAAATATATCCATATTATGATTTAGATACTTGTTATTTATTAAAAATAGTGCATTCAAAATTATATGATTTTGATGTTTGGTCAATTAAAAATAGTAAACGCCTTTAGAAATTTATACAAATTTTACTGAATGTGTATTTTGATATGTTTAACATTAATACAGACCCTGATCTTTCATATATGAAGTTTTATTGATGTTTTTGATATAAACCCTAATAAGGGTATTTTGGGTATTTCACCCATGATATGATTTTTTTAGATGACCTAATATTTTATACATGATCTTACTACACTGTGTGATTACTCTTCTAGAGATTTGATGGATTTTCTTGTGTTATCATATTTGTATTAAGATTTGGACCTGAGTGACCATTATGTGAGGGTAATAGATGATTATCTTGACAATAAGTGGTATATGTATGGCTAATTAGGTCTAATATTATTAGCATGCTGGTATTATATTTTGATTTACTAACCAAGTCAGTAAGTTTTCTAATATGTGACTATGTTTGGTAAGTATTCTCATTATATGAAGTATATGTTCATATTAGTGCATAAGACGATTTATGTTGAGTATAAATATTATAGTAACTACATAATAAGAGTTTATTTTATTTCAACACCAATATTTTATGGTGATTTCAGATTAAAGTTATGTTTAGTCTAAATAAGAACCCTAAGTTGGTATATATAATTAGGAGGATGGGGTTTTGAGATTTAGAAATAGAAAGAGGGAACATGTACTTGGACTTATAAAACTTTGATTATATCCAGGTGATTAAGATTTGGAACAAGAAATCAAGACTAAGTTAAGGACATCATCAGCACAAGAGGTAAGTGGTTCATGCCCATGAGTATTTATGTTTATCAAACCAAGTACATTTTCATGCTTCTTAGATAAGACCTTCATGTCCTACATTCTGAGTTAAATATGTAAGAAATATTTTATGTGCTTATGATTGTAGAAGTTCATATGCTCAATACCTTAAGTAGTGATGTGCCATGGAATGATTCTAGCTCATGAAGTTAAGTTCATAAAAAGGATAAGAAAATCTAGTTCTATCATATCTCTTAAATATAGATGTAACCATGTTTTGAGATTTCAAATAGGAACATGTCATCAAGGTTTCTTATATATGTAGCGATCTAAGAATTTAAGAAGTGAAATAGATTCCTTAATAAGGTTGATGTTTAATAGTTAAGTATGATGTGAGAATATGGGTGTTGCACATGGTAGACCATGACCCAATTTCTAGGATAAATGTACTAGTGGCATTAAAGATGTTGTAACATGAGTTTGTGATGATACTATCAAATTATGAGATATTAAGTCATGATTGAGTTGCACGATGAGAATCTATATGATTTCTACCTTAAGGTTTAAGATTTAAGTTCATACAAATGTTTTGAGATCAGACTTAATGAGATTAATTTGAGTATGATTAAGATGCAAGTTAAGATTTTCTAAGGTTTCTATTCTATGATTTATGATTTTAAGACTTAAGTCCATTAAGGTCAGATTTAGATGAGGTTTTGCCAAGAATCAGATATCATACTTTAGCTATACACATTACTTAAGTTACTTTTGTATATTTAGTATTTCTATGCTCATTTCAGATCTTGTCTCATAAGACATTAGACTCATGTATGGTATAATTGGTATAATGAAGTAATCTTACCAAATCAGAGTTTTAGAATAAAGTTTACCAAGATAATGAGATACATGATCAAATCCAATAATGGATTTAGTTTAGAATTCAAGAATAAGAGATCTAGATTCAGACTTAGACTACTCACTGTGTGAGTAGCCAGATGTTGAATAAAGATACATGATAAGGGTTTTAGACCAAATCTTAATTATGAAGTAATTAAGACTCATATCCACATTCCGTTGTAGATTCAGTTTATCCCTTAAGAATAAAAGATTCAGATTTAAATTCAGATTCAGAATTCAATACATGCTCAGTACTCAGTAATCAGTTTCAGATAAGTTCAGTTTTCAGTGTTCAAGTTTAATATAAGATAAGTTCAGATTCAGTATTCAGTAAAGCTATCAGTATTCAGCTTCAGTTCAGATTAAGAATTAAGTAAGTTTAGACTTAAGATAAATAAGTTGAAACCTTCACATAAGACATTATATGATAAGTCCTCATTCAGTAGTCCCAGGACGTTTCAGAGGCAGTTGTTGCCAATTCAGAGGAGTGTTCACTCCAACTCAGAGGTGTTGCGGCACCATTTCAGGGCGTAGACACGCCAATTCAGAGACACTTCGGTGTCATTCAGGGCATGTAGTGCCATTTCAGAGGTGTTGCGGCACCAATTCAGGGCGTAGATACGCCAATTCAGGAGGACTTATCGTATAATGGTGGCCACAAATAGATAAAAATTGTAAGTAAAAGATACTTTAGATTAGAGCATGTATGTAATCTCATCCATGAGTGTGATGAGAGGAGTTCAGATGAGATAAGTATGACCTAGACACTTTGGTGTAGGTCATGAGACCCATGATATAGGTCTCCAGAAAAGATAGAGTAGAAAGATAAGGGTTAAAGAAGTCGAGAGATATTATGTTTTCAGATTTTAATCAGCTTTTGCTATCAGTTTTATAATGTCTAAGAATATTTTGTAACATTGTTAGCTCTTAGTAATGTACATTTTTAGAATACTCATGCCACTTACTCTAATGACTGTTTTTCCCAATGCATGGCTGGGGACGCGATGTCCGCAGGGTTTGGAGCAGCGGAAGATTTAAAGAATAAGAAAAGGTATAGCAGGTTTTCAAGCTTGCCTAGTGGGGTGCCATCTACCGAGACGATTCAGAGTTTAGATATCTTTTTTTATGCATGGTCTTGTTATCACAGTATATTAGATGACTTGTTTCCTTTGTCAAAACTATGTATGAATCAATTTTTCTTAAATGCAAAGTGTTTCATTTACTTGCATTGCAATGATAGTCATGTTTTTAATACCCCAGAAAAAAAAATGCTTTCTCTCATGTGATATGAAAATCGGGGTGTTACATTACACCTCTCATACTTCAACCGACCATTACAAAATCACAATCGGTACCATACATAGGTCATCAGAAGAGCCAGATTCCTATGACCTCATCCTCCTCAGTCAGTATGAGGAACAATATGCAGGACATCTTGTGTGTCTGCCATAATAGCTTTCCAGGGTATTCTGGAAACTTCGCTATTAGAGTCACAGTGGCATTTTGTACTCTCTTTGCCATCGGGGGATTTCTTGTTTATCTCACATCGATGTGGCATTAACAATATCATCGGGAGATTAGTGATACATCATCCCAGCATAAACATATAATGAAGGAATGAGAGATTAAAGTACATCTCACATCAATTCCCACATTAGGACGTTAGGATATTTGCGTCCATAACCCCCACATACTCAAAAGTATGCTCTCCAGGATTTCCCTTAGGAAAACCTATTTCACCATCATTAAACTTCTGATAATGATGGATCTATGGTTAGGGCTCTACATGGTATCATTATACTTGATTATTTAAGTACATTATGGCATTCTTTTAGCATCAGACATGTTTCCAAACATAAATCAATAAGACAATTGCTATAAAGAAAAGTACTCATTGTAAGTTTATATCACATATTGTTATCTTTGGGATGTAAATCCCTAACCATCACAACATTGTGATTCAGGAATATGGGTGTTCAAATCCTTAGATCATCATAATACCTATTACCAAGTAACATATTGTCATCAAGTCATTTATCAACATGACCTTGAGTGTAGCACTGCAGATATTTCTCATGGCTCATACCTCCTGTCAAATCTCATATGTTACCTCATACTAGGCAACATATCAT
Source organism: Alisma plantago-aquatica (assembly GCA_963693085.1). Lineage (NCBI taxonomy): Eukaryota > Viridiplantae > Streptophyta > Magnoliopsida > Alismatales > Alismataceae > Alisma > Alisma plantago-aquatica. Next base: position 246,045,562 of record OY856409.1, read on the forward strand.
ATCTTTACTTTCAAAACTTATAAGGTACTTTCAATGAATGTGGCATCACAACCCTTACTTGGTTATGTTCACTTCTTTATAAAAACTTGCATGATTAACATAATTAATAGCATGCACATTTATCTATATCAGCACACTACAAGTTCTTTCCAAATTAAATATAGCATACCACAACCGTGCTATCTTGCACGGTCGTGCAAAAGTAAGCCACCACAGTCGTGCTTCATTACACGATCATGTCACATACAGAATACCACGACCGTGTCACATTACCACGGCAGGCTTTAGGGTTAGGTGTCCTTTTAATCTAATTAGGGTTATTCAACCCCTTTAACTTATAAAGGTATAATGACTACTCACTCCATAATCAATTATAGAGTGTCATGCTTAAAAGCATAACCCAAAAATTAGGGTTTATTGTTCACATCATCACATTTCCCTAGATTAGGGTTTACTATTCACATTACAATGAATTTAGATCATACTATCATCATGTATGAGGATTACTTTCATTGATGTCCTCAAATTAGGTTAGGATTCATTAACCATCATAATTAGGGTTTCCATGATCTCACTATGAAGGATCATACCCTAATTAGGTACATATTGGAAACTTATTACTTGATTCTCATTATATGAGGAGTCTTCTCTCTCCTCTTATTAATAGATGATGTTTACATCACCCTTAACTAGGTTAAGTCAAATCAGTCTTGGTAACATAAGTTATGTCATCACCATTATGGTCATTAGGGTTTACTTGATCAAGGGGTATTAGTCACCCTATCCCATCAAGGGTACTTTTGTAATGTTCACCATTGATCATAACATGCATTAATACACTAATTACTTGACCCCTTAAACACTTTAGTTACCTTTAGGGTTTAGGTTAATCAACTACTAAACCATTTTAACCACTAAGTTATTAAACGTTCTTATCCTTTTTAGACCCCAAACGGTCTTGCACTTTCAACCCCCAAACGGTCTTGGATAGACCTTGAAACCGTTTGGTGGTGTTGACCGTTTGGTCTAGTTAGACTTTGAAACTGTTTGATAAAGTGTGCACTCAAAACCATTTTCCCAAGATGAGGTAGAGATTGTTTGGTCTTGTTGACTGTTTGGCCAACTTTGACTTTGAAACCGCATGAGCACCAAACGGTTTGGGATCCTTTGGTCCCAAACGGTCTTGAGACCAAAAAGTGTCTTAACCATTGCAATTGAGTTAGGGTTTCCAATGTTTAACCCCTCAATCAACCATGCACTTGTTAGCCACTTATCAATTGAGTCAATTAGATCAACCCTCTACTGATTTGACACTCAATTGACCCTCAATTGTTCACCAATTAGGGCTTGGATCAATTGAATTAGGGTTTGAAATCGATCACCCTTCAACATGTTTCAACATGGGTCTAGTTGATTTGAAACGATTAAACCATCATTCAATTGGGTCATGACCTGACCCCAAATGGTCTTGGGATCGTTTGGATGACCTCCAAACGGTCTTGAGACCATTTATTCAAGTAAACACCAAAATCTAACTCAACATATTAAGATTTGGCTCATTGATTTGATCATTAGGTCATTAATCGATTGCACTTCAACTTGCTATCCTTAGATTTACAACCACTTGACCGTAGTCAACCCTAGACTTAAAAATGGTCTTGGGTGACCCCCAAACGGTCTTGGGATCATTTGGACATCCTCCAAACGGTCTTCAGACCGTTTTCCCATAATTTCATCAAAAACCAAGTCATGGTCTTAAGGGTTGAACCCTAAATTTGGTCACAAAATCAGCACTTCATTGCTCATCAACTTGATATCATTGGACCCTCAATTGGTCAACCCCACTTAACCCTAGACCTCCAAACGGTCTTGGGTGATCACCAAACGGTCTTGAGACCATTTGGGTGATCCCCAAACGGTTTTGAAACCGTTTGGGTCACTCAACCCATACTTCAATTTAATTAACTTATTGAAATCAGCACTAGACCCGATTAGGGTTTAGGTGACTAATGGGCCTTCAAATGATGATTCTCTTGGAATTACTTGATGATTTTTGATGGGTGATTATTCCATAATGTTTACAACATACCTCCAAATGTTCTACACCTGGTCAACTCATCCAAACGGTCTTGGACCGTTTGCTCCATGCGTTCTTGGTTGAAACCGTTTGCATTCAAACGGTTTGAAACCGTTTGCTCCCAAACGGTTTGGGAAACCGTTTGAGCAAGAGGTGGAAGACCGTTTGCTAAAGAACCTTTTTGGATAAGCATTGGTATTAACGTAATCATCTTCTACCTCAAGAACAGGGTCTGTTCTTCACAAAATTAATAGCAAGAACACACCAAAGTGTCTAAAGAAGAAGAATGAGCAATGATTCTAAGAATAGAAGATGCAAAAGCAAAGTTTAGGGTTTAGAGTTATAAAACCAGCCTTAAGATCTGATCTAGAGCTCCAAGCATCGTAGCTTTAATGGTGGATGAAACTCCATGGGTTGTCCAAGGTCCGTTCTTCAAGATTTGGATGGAGAAGATGGCTAGAAAGAAGAGTTGTGTAAGGAAAACTAACAAACCAACCTTGTATTTGGATTTTCACCATGAATTCGAGCTAGGTGATGATCAAAGCTTACCCAAACCAGTTTGGTCGTCCTCCTATGTTCTAGAGCTCCCTCTTGGTTGGTCCAAAGCAAGAAGATGAGAAAAAGACTAAGGGAAACGATCCCTTGCTTTGTTGAAAAAGGTTCTTATATATTTTTGGATATTTTCAAGGAAAAGAAGATTATCTCTTTTGTTTCTCAAACATATCCACCAAGTCCTTCTCCTTTTCTTGGCCAGGTTTCTTCCTTATCACATGAAAACTCCTCCCTTATCCAAGGTTAAAAGGTAAAGAAACCAATTATCTTACTAAGTTATATATATATATATATATATATATATATATATATTAAAGGGCCATTTGCTTAAGTCTTGATTATTTAAATATCAAGATTATCTTTCTTACTTGATCATTCAAATGAGGCGCCCTCTTCATTTTCTTTACTCTACTTGATGCCAAGAGTTATGAGAGATACTCTATATGGTACATTTTACATGTTGCACCCTAAGTTTTGGGTAAATTGCACTTTACACCAAAACTAGGTTTTAAAGCACAAAGATTGCTCTACAAGCTATATCTTGGTGCTCAAACTTGTGGAATCCATACCACTACATCATATTCATTCTTATGATGTCTCATTATCAGAGGAACATCTTAACATGTGCAATTTGCAAGTTAACCCCTCGACTTGGGTAATTTGCTCATTAGTCCATATTGAACAAAACAATATTACAACATTGTTCAAAAAGGACTGAAATGGAAATATAGGTTCCTCAAAAGCTTTAATTACATTTCATAAGATAACCACAAGCATCTAATCACATATTTAAGCAAAACACCTAGGGTTAGTTCATAACCCAGGTCAGGGATGTTACAGGTTACCTTTGGGGTCAACAAGAAAGGTAAGGTCAAAGGTGAGGGTGATGTAGGTGAATCCTTGTGTATCAAGAATTTTCTTTTTGTGTATGGCCTACATCACAATTTAATTAGTGTAAGTCAATTATGTGATAATGGTTACCTTGTGCTATTTACTTCTTTTGTATTCTTGATTCTAGATTCCCCCACCTATCAAGTCATATATAAGGGAACTAGAAGTGGTAATTTATATGTAATTATGCTTGACTCTATTAAGCATGTTGTTGGTTGATGCCTAGTAGCCAATTCGAATGATATTTCTCTTTGGCATCATTGACTTGGTCATGTAAATATGCATCAGTTGAAGATGTTGAGAAAAAAGGACTAGGTCAAGGGACTTCCCAAATTGGATTTTGAAAAGGATGAGGAATGCCAACCTTGTACCCAAGGAAAGCAAACCAAGTCCTCCTTAAAATCCAAAGGAGTTCTTAGTACCAAGAGATCTCTTGAACTTCTTCATATTTATCTATTTGGACCAAAGAGAACTCAATCGTTTCGTGGTTCCAAGTATTGCCTTGTTATTGTCGATGATTTCTCTAGATATACTTAGACCGTCTTTCTCATTTCCAAGACTGATACACTTGATGTTTTCTCAAGTTTTTACAAATGAGTTGAGAATGAATCTTCTTGTCAGATTGTCTCCATCCATAGTGATCATGGGGAAGAATTTGAAAATGATCTTTTTGAAAATTTTTGTCAAGAATCTGGATATGCACATAACTTCTCTTCACCTCTAACACCTTAACAAAATGGGGTTGTAGAGAGGAAGAATAAGTCACTACAAGAGAGTCTAGGACCATGCTTTTAGAGTATGACACTCCAAAGAAGTTTTGAGCTGAAGTCGTTAATACCCCATGTTTTGTGAAAAACTAGGTTTGGACACATTCTTCTCTAAAGAAAACCCCCTATGAGCTATGGTGTGGTAGAAAGCCTTCTATCGAGTATTTCCATGTTTTTGGATGCCCTTCTTTTTTCTTGAATATGAAAGATTCTCTCGAAAAGTTTGATCTAAAATCTTACAAGGCTTTCTTTCTTGTCTATAACACTACTAGCAAGGTTTATAGAGTATTTAATGTTGATCTTGCTAAAGTAGAAGAATTCATAAATGTTAAGTTTATGAAATAACCTCTCTATTCCCAAAGATATTGTTCCAAATGATGATGTTGCAGGTGAGGTAATTCCTATTATAAAAGAACTCAACATCACCCAAAAGGGAAAAGAGGTGGTCAATCAAGAAGAAGAGAAAGATGAATAGAAGTAGGATCCACCTCCCTAATTTGCAAAGAATCATCCAAAAGAGATGATTTTTGGTGATCCATTTGAAAGAGTGAAGACACGGGCTACATTTGACAAAGAACAAGCCAACATCGCCTTCATCTCACAACTTGAGCCAAAGAACGTCAAGGAAGCTCTTGGGGATGATGAATGGATCCTAGCTATGCAAGAAAAGTTGGAAAAATATGAAAAGAACAAAGTATGGACCCTAGTACCCATACCAAGTGATAGAAAGATCATTGGCACCAAGTGGGTCTACCGCAACAAGCTAGATGAAAGCGGAAAATTGGTAAGAAGCAAAGCAAGGTTAGTGATTCAGGGCTACAATTAGCAGGAAGGTATAGATTTTGATGAAATATATGCACATGTAGCTAGACTTGAGTCCATTTGTAAGTTGCTTTCTTTTGCTAGTTCAAGTGTGTTTTTGAATGGTACAATTGAGGAGGAAGTGTATGTTGCACAACTCCTAGGCTTTAAACATGATAGCTTACCTAACCATGTTTATTTGTTGCAAAAAGCACTCTATGGACTCAAACACGCACCTCTATCTTGGTATGAGAATTAAACAACTTTTTGTTAGATAATGGTTATATCATGGGCAAAGTAGATTCTACCATATTTCTAAATCACACTTCTAACAATTTTCTTATCATTCAAATATATTTTGATGATATCATTTTTGGCAGAACTAACCTTGATATTTGCAAAGAATTTAGAAATATTATGCAGAGTGAATTTGAGATGAGTATGATGGGTGAGCTCACATTCTTCCTCGACTTTCAAATCAAGCAAACAAAATATGGGAACTTCATCAACCAAGGAAAGTATACAAGTGAATTACTCAAGCACTTTGGGATGGAAAACACCAAGCTGATAGACACACCCATGTCAAACACTACCAAACTTGATAAGGATGAAGAAGGTGAGAAGGTAGGTGAGAAGCTCTATAGAGGTATGATCAGAAGTTTACTTTACTTAATTGCCTCTAGACTTGATATAATGTTGAGTGTTGGCTTGTGTGCTCAATTTTAATCTAACCCTAAGAAATCACATCTTATAACTGTTAAGAGGATTTTAAGGTACTTATGTAAAACTTCAAATTTCGATCTATGGTATCCCAAGTCAAGGGACTTTACTCTTATGACTTATAGTGATGTGCATTATGTGGAATGCTTGATTGATAGAAAGTGTACAAGTAGCACTTGTTTTCTCTGAGGACCATGCTTGGTGTCTTGGTTCTCCAAGAAACACAACACAGTGGCATTATCAACCACTGATGTTGAATACATTATAGTCGGGAGTTGTTGTGCCCAGGTCCTATGGATGAAGAAAATGCTCAAAGATTTTAACATTCATTTTGATGATTCTCCTATCTTTTGTGATAATACTAAAATAATTAACTTGTCATATAATCCTATCTTACATAGTAGAGCTAAGAATATAGAGGTTCCTCATCATTTTTTTGTGATCACATTGCCAAAAAGGATATCTATATCACACAAGTGGACACAGAAAATTAGTTGGCGAACATTTTCACTAAACCTCTAGCTAGAGTTAAATTTGACTTTATTAGATCTAAACAGCTCATAACTACTTTGAATGAATCTGATATGCCTTCTAGCTAGTTGTCATCTATCCTATATGCTTTGCCTATGTTTTGATCACCATTGCTTGCTAATATGCTAAAAATCAATTTTCATGTTCTTATTGCCTTGTTTTCTCTAGTTTTTGGGTATTTTTTGTAAACACTTGTTTTATCGCAACATAGTACCCAATGACGAGTGATATGTGCCTAAGTATGTTTAAAATGAAAAATGGACTTGAAAATTAATTTTATTAGCACTCTAATCGCTAGAAATTAGATTTTCTAATGTTGGTTTAGTTGGACTGTTACAACCCACATTGAGGTTAGTCAGTAAGTACCTTGTTAAACATCATGGTTAATCAAGATAAGCTAATATGTGAATCATTAGTCGAGATTGATTCATTTGATGTAATTAATGTTAACTACAATGTTAATCATTAAGTTAATTACTGAAGATGATTAACCTAGATAAGTTGGTTTAGTTATTATTTTTTCTTGCCTCGAGGTTGTAGAGGATTTCACGCTTGAAACCTTGCAAAAGAAATCACTCAATTTGGACCTACGAGGCAAAAAATATGGCATTTTTAGGATTCTTGGGTTGAAGATGCAATTTTCCCATTTATTGGCTATTAATTCTTTTCCCTTATCTTCTTTCCCCTTATCCCTTACCCGATCGATCCTCAAGAAGTGCCCAAAAGTAGCAGCACCTGACTGCAGTAGAGGGAGAGATAGGGCGGGCGATTTTGGCCCCTTAGCTACGATTCCAGTAGGCCGACGCTTCCTCTCCTCCTTCCTCTTCTTCCTCCATCCATTCCCCTCTTCTTCCTCACCCTAGCGGCACCCCACCTACAACTCGACCTGCTGTGTGGTGCCACAGCCAGAAGAGCAGCATCGCGGCTGACCTACAGTTGTAGCAGCGTGAGGCAGTGGCCAGGAGCCCTTAGGCGCATCAAAGAACCTCAGAACGACAGTAGCCACCTTGACGAGTTCTTCTCCTTCTTCCTCGCCCTAACCTGCGCCTCAGCTAGCAAGGGTGGTGCCCCTACCATCTTAAGCAGAAGCATCCATAGCAACATCCAGGAAGCCATTTGGGTGTGAGGTGCAACACCAAGTGATGTCGTCGAGTTCATCCTTGAGGTCTATGCAAGCATCTGCAGCCAATAGCCACGGTTTAGCACTTAGCTCAGCCCCCTTTCCACCTGTGCATGAGGAGCTACTACTGATGTGTGTAGCACGTTCAGTCCAGGGTAGTTCCAAGGTTGAAGACGACCTGCGTGTACCCGAGAACTAGCCTCTAGATGTGTTTCAAGTTGTTTTTGGACGTCTCAAATCACAGTGAGTAGAATTTCACTCACTAAGCACGTATAACTCCAACAATCAGGTGTTTTGGTTGAAATCAGTATCATTCGCAGATATCAGCATTTACCCAAGTGTCGGACAGTGTCGGTGCCGCTCAATTTCTAATTGCACGTTTTATTTATTAACGTTTTCACAATGCTAATTAGTTAATTGATATGTGTGATTTGGATTAGTGAAAATACATGATTGATCAAAACATAAATTGCTTGATTAAATGTTGAAATCGGTAGCACATGACCAGTAATGACACAGTTTGGGTATAAACCTAGGATGTACATTTTTAGCAACTTAATAGATGCTCGATTTCAAAGAAATGATGATGACATAGAAAAATATTCAAAGAAAACCTAATGGTACACTCTCTATTATATTTAAGGTGAATGATTTAATATTTACACAAATTGACACGTTCCTCAAAGATATCATTTGAAATTCGCAGTTTATATTAATAATTCATGCCATGACAAGTAATTGACTTTTAATTGAGTTATGTGATGCATAACTTAGAATTTGGGTTGATGTGCTCGATTTTTTAGGAATTACAGATAATTTACAAGTGCTACTGACGATTTCTAATATATCGAGTAATTAACACTTGTTAGTGTGTTATGATGATCAATTGTATAATTTCAGGATATATGAGCCAAGTTGATATGAGTTTAATTTATTTAAGAAATTTCCATCTGTCTGCATGCATGGTATATGGATTACTCAGTAAATTACAATATTTTTTAGTATACTGCTCTGTCATATCTAGAATGATATTCATTTTGTGAATTGAACTGCAATTAAATAGAAGAGATGCCATAGAAATACCAGAGTCAAGTATAAGTAAGAAAAATGTTCAACATAGTAAGAGTTTTCTAGGAAATAATAAAATTATAGATTTAAGGGCCCTGACACTGTAGAACCCCTATGTTAGGTATGCGCCTTAGGGGTGAAACGAACTAACCCTGGAAGTGTCTAGTATACGGGGGTCGGAATGTGCTATCAGGTGGCATGGGGGACGAAGCCCTAGTGGAAGTCTCCTTAAATTATAGTTTGCAGTGTCCAACATCAACCAGAAGTCTTGGTGGCACTAGAGTACAGAAAAGCAGGTCCAACATCAACCAAAAGTCCTAGTGGCATGAGAGTACAGAAAAGCCAATAGGTGGCTTGACTCTCCACCTGTGTGCTCAGGTTAGAGGAGGAGTCCAGTTTACAGCACAATAGGAGTGCCAAGGCCAGAGTGCCTGTTTCCCTATTACAGACCAGGAGAGTAGTTAGACGTAGTTATCCCGTGGTGTCGGCTAAGTCTTATACGGTGGGATCATAGTTTGCTATGAGTCTTCATATGTAGAGTAAACTGCATATGATCAGGGCATAAGATAAAATATGTTCATATAGGTTCACAGAGTTTCTTATAAGTTAAAGAGTTAAGAAAGATTTGAGTTAGTTTCACAATAGTTGTCCTTTAAATGAAATTTTAGTAGTCTCTATTATTTAATCGTATCTACCACTTTGCAGCAGTTGTTATCTTAATGAAATGTTGACATCTCCTGTCATTTAAATTATATTTTAGAACTTCTCAGTATAGTATTATCTTGTATTTTATTCTAATTAATAAACATAAAATGAGTTATCTGTGATGGTTGGGTGAAATTCTATTCACTAAGCCGGTAGCTCACCAACCTACTGAAGCATTTTTTAGGTCAGCGTCAGCACGAGGAAGCTGAAGAATCATATCACCCAAGTTCTTACAAGGTATTTCATAATTAGATAGAGGTCTCTTAGTCCTTTCCCATCAGTCCTTGGGTATGTGGTGTGGTAGAGAGAGAATGTAATGTAACATGTAAACTAGTTTTAAGTTATCTGTTGTGCTTTATATTCTGCATGAAAAAATGTAACATGATGATGTAAATCTGCTTTATCTACCTAGAAATGTAAATAGCAGTTGCTTCCACAGTTTAGTAAGATTTTATTTTATTCCAAGTCATATGATTTTCATTTATATTAATTTTAAGTGATTAAGAAAAGAAAAAGTTAAGAGTGATCTTTGTATTACGTTAAATCCTCAATTTATGCCCTAATCTCATGATTAGTGGTAATTGTGAGATCGGGGTGTGACAACCTTGGTATCAGAGCATAGGTTGAGTACATAGTTACTCTAAGTCAAGGTTAGGGGATGATAAGAGACCAATAGGATTAGGATTAGGGTGTCTTCCTTCTAACTACAATTTTCTAATAGGAAATGTTTTGTTATACTATTGTAGATGGCAGGAAGAGGACGTGGTCATGAGGACCAAGATGAGAGCCACATTGGACCTGATCCTTAGAAGATGGGTCCAGGTGGTGGAGATCATGTGGAGGAGAGGTGAGCTTCTACCTCGAGCAGCATGGACCTGATGAGATCCTATAAGCTAGTTAAGAAGCTTGGAGGTACCGAGTTCATTGGAACTATGGACCCTACAGTGGTAGATGAATGGTTGAGACAGTTAGAGAAAGTGTTCTGTCTGATGGAGCTATTTGAGGAAAGAAAAATCAATCACACAGTTTATTTGCTTAAAGGTGATGCAGAGCTCTGGTGGCGTGGAGTGGAAGATAAAAGGAGGGACATTGTACTGACTTTGAAGGATTTTGTTGATGAATTCCATCTTAAGTACTACCCACCTACCTTTCTGAGTGAGAAGATAAGACAATTGTAGAATATCAGACAAGGAAGTATGACAATTGGTGAATACGAGGCACATTTCACAAGGTTGGAAAATTTTTATCTGCAACTTGTTCTTGATAATATAGAAAAGTGCAGAAGATTTCAAGAAGGATTAAGATCAGAGATTAGACACACCATTTCAGCCATTGGTCGAAGAGATAGAGAAAACTTTTGGGGAATTTGTGGAAGTAGTAAGACGTAGAAGAGTCAATTAATGTTGATAAGCAGTCTGAGAGTAAGAAAAGATCTAGAGATTTTATCAAAAGGGGACAAAGAAGTAGTGGATACAGAGGAGGTGGTGGTTTCTTTTAAAAGATAGGATGAGGACTTGGCTGTTTTGGTAGACAAGGATCTAGTTTTTCATCAAGTGGAGGAAGACCCAATTATGAAAGATGGAGTAGACAGTCTACATGGACACCTCCAACTAGGTCTTCTGGATCATTGGTTTCAGTGACAGGTCTACCGAGGTGAGAGATGCGAGCATGTGATAATTGTGGAAGACCACACTCAGGACAGTGTTGGGGAACAAAGTTTTAAGGATGTCATCAATGCAGACAGATGGGACATTTCAAGAGGAATTACCCCCAGTTACAGCAGTCAACATCACATGGTTCTCAGTCACAGTACCAGAATGTCCCGAGATAGGCTCCAACTGGAGGGCCCAGTTCCTCTGTAGCTTCAGGTTCCTGAGGTGGTACAACATCCAGTGCTAGGGAAGGACAATGAGGACATCATGGGAGAGGAAGAGCTTTAGGACACTTCTTCTCTCTGACACAACAAGAAGGTATTGTTTCTTCCTGAGTGATTACAAGAGAAATGTTTTTCTTTAATAGCATTACAGTTACGATTTTGATAGATTCGGGTGCTACTCACTCGTTTATACAGAGTTCTTTAGCTTGTGAGCTTAACCTGTTAACCCAGGAGTTACCGGTTGAGTTATTGTTGAGGGTTTCGATAGGTGAACCGACAGTGTTGATAGAGTTTTGTCCCAGATGTTTGTTGACTTTTGGTGGTTACACCATTGTAGTTAACCTTATACCCCTAGATGTTAACTCTTTTCAAGTTATCTTGGGTATGGATTTCCTAGATATGTATCGAGTTCAACTCGACTGTTGGAAGAAGGAGGTTGTCTTTGAACAGGGTGGAATTTCTTGTGTCTTTTATGGAGATAGGAAAGTTTTGCCTATGTGTATTATATCAGCCGATGTAGCTGATAAGATGTTGCAGAGAGGTTGTGAGGCATTTTTGGCACATGTAGTAGATACTAGAGCTGAGAAGAGCACAGTCAATCTATGGGATGTGCCAGTAGTCTGTGAGTTCCCAGATGTTTTTCCAGATGAGTTGCCAGGTCTACCTCCTGAAAGAGAGATAGACTTTGAGATTCAGGTGTTGCGAGGTAGTCACCCTGTAGCACTTCCATCCTACATAATGGCACATGTAGAGTTGAAAGAACTGAAGATCTAGCTACAGGAGTTACTGGATAAGGGTTTCATTCAACCTAGTTCTTCACCATGGGGAGCTCCAGTCTTGTTTGTGAAAAAGAAATATGGTACTATGAGGCTATGTATAGACTAAAGACAGTTGAATAAGATCACCATCAAGAATAAGTACTTGTTTCCAAGGATAGATGATCTGTTTGATTAGTTGCATGGAGTGACAATCTTTTATAAGATAGATTCGAGATCTCGATATCATCGGTTGAGGATAAAGGCTTCAGATATTCCTAACTCAACTTTCAGAACAAGATACAGGCATTATGAGTTACTGGTCATGTCGTTTGTACTGACTAATGCCCCAACAACTTTCATGGATATGATGAACCAGATTTTCAAGCCGTTCTTGGATCAGTTCATAGTGGTTTTTATAGATGACATACTAATTTATTCGAGAGATGATGAGCAACATGAGCAACATCTGAGAATAGCATTACAGTTGTTGGGACAACACCAGTTATATGCTAAGTTCAGTAAGTGTGAGTTCTGGTTAGCTGAGGTGTCTTTTCTTGGACATGTCATCTCAGGAGATGAAGTGTTGACCCTAAGAAAGTTGAGTATGTTCTACAATGGGAGCAGCCTAAAACTCCTACTGAGATCATAAGCTTCTTAGGATTGGCAGGTTACTACAGGAGGTTCATCCAGAACTTCAGTGTTGTAGTGTCACCTCTGACACACTTAACGAGAAAGGATGCACCGTTTGTCTAGTCAGACAACTGTGAGAAGAGTTTTCAGATCTTGAAGAAGAGGTTGACTACAACACCAGTGTTGATCCTGCCCAAGGCAGATAAAGGCTACACAGTGTTTTGTGATTATTCAATGAGAGGTTTAGGTTGTGTGTTGATGTAGGAAGGAAAAGTAGTAGCTTATGCATCTATACAGCTTAAGAAGAATGAGGAGAATTACCTGACACATGATCTGGAGTTAGCTGCAGTAGTTCATGCTCTTAAGACATGGTGTCACTATCTTTATGGTGAGGCGTGCCAGGTGTTTACAGATCATAAGAGCTTGAAATATATCTTCACCCAGAAGGATCTGCATCTAAGATAGTCAAGATGGTTAGAATTGATCAAGGATTATGAAGTGACAATATATTATCTACCTAGAAAAGTGAATGTGGTAGAAGATGCCCTGAGCAGAAAGTCAAGTTCAACAGCTGATGTATTCTCTATGGCATGCTTCAAGAGAGACCTACTAGTAGAGATGCAGAAGTTGAACTTAGACTTAGGGGTGACAGAGCATAGTGGTTTGATTGCATAGATGCAAGTCAAGCCTACTTTTTATGATCAGATCAAGGAAATACAACAGAGTGACAGTGAGTTACAACAGATCATGCAGGACATGACAGGGGGAAAAATACCAGAGTTCAGGTTTTCAGATGATGGTTTGTTGTATCAGCATGATAGGTTGTGTGTACCTAGAGACAGTGATTTGAAAGAAAGGATTCTTGAGGAAGTGCATACATCGATGTATGCTATGCATCCAAGAAACACTAAGATGTACATGAATCTCAAGGAGTTGCACTGGTGGTCATGTATGAAAAAGGATGTAGTTGAGTACGTGGCTAGGTGTAGTGTGTGCCAGCAGGTTAAGGTTGAGCATCAAAAACCTGTAGGTACCTTGCAATCTGTCCCTATACCAGAGTGGAAGTGGGAACATATCACAATGGATTTTGTGGTAGGATTGCCCAGGACATCTAAAGGTTGTGACTCGATATGGGTGATTGTGGATAGACTGACTAAGTATTCTCACTTTCTTCCTATTAAGTCAACCTTTGATGTCCCAAAGTTGGCTAAGATATATGTGGATGAGATAGTCAGGCTGCATGGTATCCCAGTTTCAATTATATTAGATAGAGATCCTAAGTTCACCTCTAGGTTTTGGACTCAGCTGCATTGTGCTTTGGGCACAAAGTTGAGGTTCAGTACAACTTTTCACCCGCAGACGGATGGTCAGTCCGAGAGGACCATTCAGACTCTCGAGGACATGATGAGAGCATGTGTCTTACATTTTAGTGGAAGTTGGGAGGAACACTTGAGCCTTATAGAGTTTGCATACAAAAATAGTCACCAATCCAGTCTTGGTATGGCCCCGTATGAAGCTTTATATGGAAGAAAGTGTAGATCACCCATATCTTGGTACGAGGTGGGTGAAAAAGAGATTCTAGGACCAGAGATAGTGGATATGACTACAGAAAATATTACAGTGATTAGAGAACAGTTGAAATCTACACAGGAGAGGCAGAAGAGTTATGTTGAGAAGAGACATAGACCTCTTGAGTTTGAGGTTGGTGATGAAGTGTATTTGAAAGTTTCACCATGGAAAGGAGTGTTGAGGTTTGGCAAGAGAGGCAAACTAACTCCTAGGTTTATGGGCCCATATCCTGTCATTGAGAGGATTGGACCTGTAGCCTACAGGTTGGATTTTCCATCCAAGTTAGCTAATTTACATGATGTGTTTCATGTATCGATGCTGAAGAAGTATTACCCTGGTACAGAGAAGATAGTAGACCCAGAACCTACATAACTCAGAAAATATGTGTCCTATGTTGAAGGACAAGTACAAATAGTTGATCGGAGGATCAAGAAACTCAAGAATCGTGAGATACTATTAGTGAAAGTTTTGTGGAGAAACCACAACTTAGAGGAAGCCATGTGGGAGCTTGAGTCTAAGATGTGTAACGTATCCTTTTCTCTTTTAGGAATTTCGGGATGAAATTCTTATAAGGGAGGGAGATTGTTACAACCCACATTGAGGTTAGTCAGTAAGTACCTTGTTAAACATCACGGTTAATCAAGATAAGCTAAGATGTGAATCATTATTCGAGATTGATTCATTTGATGTAATTAATGTTAACTGTAGTGTTAATCGTTAAGTTAATTACCTAAGATGATTAACCTAGCTAATATGGTTTATTTATTGTGTTTTCTTGCCTTGAGGTTGTAGAGGATTTCACGCTTGAAACCTTGCAAAAGAAATCACTCAATTTGTACCTACGAGGCAAAAGATATGGCATTTTTAGGACTCTTGGGTTGAAGCTGCAATTTTCCCATTTATTGGCTATTGATTCTTTTCCCTTATCTTCTTTCCCCTTATCCCTTACCTGATCGATCCTTGAGTGGCGCCCAAAAGCAGAAGCACCCGACCGCAGTAGAGGGAGAGCTAGGGCAGGCGATTTTGGCCCCTTAGCTCCGATTCCAATAGGCCGACGCTTCCTCTCCTCCTTCTTCTTCTTCCTCCATCCATTCCCCTCTTCCTCTCCCTAGAGGTACCCCACCTATAGCCCGACCTGCTACATGATGCCACGGGCAGAAGAGTAGCGTCGCGGCCGACCTACAGCAGTAGCTATGTGGGCAGCGTCCAGGAGCCCATGGGAGCATCAAAGCACCTCGGAATGACACCAACCACCTATCTGAGTTCTTCTCCTTCTTCCTCACCCTAACTTGTGCCTCAGCTAGCAAGGGTGGTGCCCCTACCAGCTTGAGTAGCAGCAGCTGCAACAATGGCTAGGAAGCCATTTGGGTGCGAGGAGCAGCACCAAGCGACATCGTCGAGTTCGTCCTTGAGTTCTATGCAAGCATCCGTAGCCAATAGCCATGGTTTAGCACTTAGCTCAGCCCCCTTTCCACCTGTGCATGAGGAGCTACTACTGCTGTCTGTATCACGTTCAGTCCAGGGCAGTTCCAAGGTTGAATACAACCTACGTGTACCCGGGAACTAGCCTCTAGACGTGTTTCAAGTTGTTTTCGGACGTCTCGAATCATGGTAAGTAGAATTTCACTCACTAAGCACGTATAACTCCAACAACCGGGTGTTTTTGGTTGAAATCGGTATCATTCACAGATATCAGCATTTACCCAGGTGTCAAAGAGTGTCAGCGCTACTCGATTTCTAATTTGCATGTTTTATTTATTAACGTTTGCACGACTCTAATTTGTTAATTGATATGTGTGATTTGGATTAGTGAAAATACACGATTGATTGAAACTTAAATTGCTCGATTAAATGTTGAACTCAGTAGCACATGACCAGTAACGACACAGTTTGGGTATAAACCCAGGCTGTACATTTTTAGTAAGTTAATAGATGCTCGATTTCAAAGAAATGACGATGACATGAAAAATATTCAAAGAAAACCTAATGGTACACTCTTTGTTATATTTAAGGTGAATGATTTAATATTTACACAAATTGACACGTTCCTCAAAGATATCATTTGAAATTCTCAATTTATATTAATAATTTGTGCCATGACAATTAATTGACTTTTAATTGAGTTATGTGATGCATAACTTAGAATTTGGGTTGATGTGCTCGATTTTCGAGGAAATACAGATAATTTACAACTGCTACTGACGATTTCTAATATATCAAGTAATTAACTCTTGTTAGTGTGTTACGATGATCAATTGTATAATTTCAGCGTATATGAGCCAAGTTGATATGAGTTTAGTTTATTTAAGAAATTTCAATCTGTCTGCATGCATGGTATATGGATTACTCAGTAAATTACAATGTTTTTTAGTATACTGCTCTGTGAGGTCTGGAATGATATTCATGTTGTGAATTGAACTGCAATTAAATAGACGAGATGCCATAGAAATACCAGAGTAGAGGTATGCACCTTAGGGGTGAAATGACCTAACCCTGGCAGCATCTAGTATACGGGGGTTGGAACATGCTATCAGGTGGCACGGGGGACAAAGCCCTAGTGGAACTCTCATTAAATTATAGTTTGCAGTGTCCAGCATCAACCAGAAGTCCTGGTGGCACTAGAGTATAGAAAAGTGTGTCCAACTTCAACCAGAAGTCATGGTGGTACGAGTGTATAGAAAAGCCAATAGGTGGCTTGACTCTCCGCCTGTATGCTCAGGTTAGAGGAGGAGTCCAGTTTACAACACAATAGGAGTGTCGAGGCCAGAGTGCCAGTTCCCATGTTGTAGACCAGGATAGTAGTTAGACTTAGCTATCCCAGGGTGTCGGCTAAGTCTTGTACGGTGGGATCGTAGTTTTCTATGAGTCTTCATATGTAAAGTACACTGCATATGATCGGGGCATAGGATAAAATATGTTCATATAGGTTCACATAGTTTCTTATAAGTTAAAGAGTTAAGAAAGATTTGAGTTAGTTTCACTGCAGTTGTCCTTTAAATGAAATTTTAGTATTCTTTGTTATTTAATCATATCTACCGCTTTGTAGCAGTTGTTATCTTAATGAAATGTTGACATCTCATGTCGTTTAAATTATATTGTTTAGAACTACTCAGTATAGTATTATCTTGTATTTTATTCCAATTAATAAACATAAAATGAGTTATCTGTGATGGTTGGGTGAAATTCTATTCACTAAGCCAGTAGCTCACCAACCTACTAAACAATTTTTAGGTCAGCATTAGCATAAGGAACCTGAAGAATCATATCACCCAAGTTCTTAGAAGGTAGTTCGTAGTTAGATAGAGGTCTCTTAGTCCTTTCCCCTCGGTCCTTGGGCATGTGGTGTGGTAGAGAGAGAATGTAATGTAACATGTAAACTAGTTTTAAGTTATCTATTGTGCTTTATATTCCACAGGAAAAAATGTAATATGATGATGTAAATATGCTTTACATACCTAGAAATGTAAATAGTAGTTGCTTCCACAGTTTAGTAGGATTTCAGTTTATTCCAAGTCATAAGATTTTCCTTTAAATTAATTTTAGGTGATTAAGAAAAGAAAAAGTTAAGGGTGATCTTTGTATTACGTTAAATCCTCAATTTATGCCCTAATCTCATGATTAGTGGTAATCATGAGATCGGGGTATGACATGGACCGTCGGTCGAGTTGCCAGCTCGACGGATCGGAGGCTGAGAGCCTTTTTAAAGAGCCTATCGGTCAAGTTTTTGAGTCATAGAACTCAATCGATGGTTAGGTTGGATCAATCATTAGTGTGGTTCGTCCGACTTTTCTCCCTCTCAACTGGAGAAAAATAGATCGATCCAACCTCTTGCTCCCTCAAGCTCTCAACCCTAGCCCCAATCTTCCTCTCCCTAGACCTAGTTTGACCTCCTTTTACCTCTTTCCTACCAACCCTAGGTGCATGGTTGGGTTTTTGGTGGTGTTTATCTTGCTTTTGCTCTCTCCATCCTCTCCACTTTGTCTCCATGGTGTCAAATAGGAGAAAGAGGGCTGCCCCAACTGGTGCACCATCATCATCTACCAACTCGTGTCTCATTCCCTTTGATGACACCTTCTTCTTTTTTAAAAAATTGATTATTCATTCATCCTGTCGCCTGGGTTCGAACCCATGACCTCTCAGTCTTACATCATCACTTTTACCACTAGGATGACACCTTCTTTGTCTCCAATGAGGCTCTTAATAGGTACACGGACCTCCTTCCTAGGAATCATTTTCCTTTCCATTCCCTTTTTGAGTCATCCCCTCATAGACAAAGGGTCATTGATCAAGTGGCTGAGTCACTTTACAATCACCATCTCTCCGCCTTGTGTGTCGAACACTTGTGCTACAACAATTCCATAACTCACACAAAAGTCATTCATGAATTCTATGCTAACTGGCAATGGAATTATGACACAGTCGTACCACCACCCAATACTCAAGTAGTCCTCACTTCCATGATCGCCGGGAAGAAATTCCTAGTCTCTGAGGATACCCTGAACATCTTCTTTTTGGGTACTAAAGTGACTGACACTTGGACAAAGGACTAACCTGAGTATTTTGACCTAGTCGAGCATGAGGCCTTCTACAAGAAATATGATATTACTCTCACTGATATTCATAAGTTCTTAAAGAAGCCTCAATTCCCATATAGAAAGAAGTGTACCCTTCCCTCCTTCATCTTAGATCTCAAGAACTGCATACTTCCCTTAGTTGTTAACTGCATATTCATCCCAAGAAAAATTAGACTAAAATTACAGAAAGCACTACGATAGTTATGTACTGTCTCTTGAAGAACATAGGAGTCAAGTGGGTAAGATATGTTCTCCACCATATGACTTTCTTTGACTCAGGAAAGAACACCAGTGGAACCCACCCTCCCTACCTAGCCATGATCTATGGTATGTTTCAGCTTGCCATTGGCAAATATCTTTTCCATGACCTTCACCACAAACCTGCCCGAAAAGGAGTTTGCATCAGTGAGACCACACTTTAGAAATCTATGCCTATCCCATCCTCTACCACACTTGGTCCCTATACCTCTACCTCCACATGTGCACCTCCACCACATCATCCTACCTGACATGTCTGCACCTCGTTCCATGTATCTATTGAAACCCTTATGGGCTACATGATGCATTAATAGGTGTACAACCTTTAGGTTTAAGAGCACATGCATCAGGACCTCTATGCCATCATGTCAAACATGAACCTATCCTGTGCTCTGCCTACCAACCCTACCCAAGAGGTGACCATGCATCCTATGCATATGATCACTTTTACCTAGCCCATCCACCTCCTTCTTCCGCTGCTACACCCTATGTTGTTGGTGGATCAACCCTAGAGTGATTCCTCTAACAGTTGGCCCCTTGGCCACTCTGCTTGCTAGTCTTGGTACTTCTGCTCCTTCCTTCCCACAGGCCAATGAGCTTCATGCTATTGGCATGTCTTGTGCTGAGCAGAATGTTCATTGGCTCGATCATGTTTTTGGTTCCCTTACTGATGAGGAGATGCCAGACCAAGATGATAAGGATGCTTGTGTTGATGATGAGGAGGCTTCTAAAGATGATGGTGGCTCTTCTGGTGCCTCTGGTGATGAAGGTGATGTTGTAGTCTTTGCTGCATCTTCAAACGGAGATGATGACTACAAGCCAAAAGCTTTTGATGTTGACAATGTTGATGATGTGGACATAGATAACCTAGATGTTTAGATTTTCTAGTTTCTAGTCTATATGTTGATCATATGTATCTTTTTAGGCTATTTTGTATTGCAAACATCTGGGCACATTTTCTGAGTTGTACTATTTTATCATCTAGTTTTCATCATTTTGGCTTGTAGTTGTTTCTGAGAACATGCTTTATGGGTTGTAATCTTGATCCTATGTACACTGAATCTTTGATCTACTATATCTCATGAGTTGGTTCCATGCTTACCATATTTTGATTCTGACTTAGATTGTTTTTTTCTCTCATCTCTGTTTGGTGTATGCTTTGAGATTGCATGTTGTGGATGTATGTTTGGTTGTGCTTGGAGAAGACCCATTTCTATTCTCTTATACCCCCCTTCCTTTTTGATAATGTCAAAAGGGGGAGAGAATTTCAATGTTTTGAAGATCAACCATATTGTTTTTATTTCCTATGTGATCCTTTTCTTGTTCTTTATATGCTTTAATATGTGACTTGCTAAAGGACCATATATTATATATGTCATGTTGCTTTGTGTATATATACTAACTATGCAGGTAAGAGTAAGCATAGATTGAGGGGGAGCAATTCACATTGATCAAATCATGAATCCCATTGTGATTCACAAGGCAAATGTATAACTTTACATATCCTTTTGAATATGATTGAGGAATGGTTTGTCATTTTCAAAGATGGGGAGAATGTTGGCTTGAGAGTTATACATTGCCCATATTTTGACAATGACTTAACCATTCCATTCCTATGTATCTAATATGTTTGTTTAAGATTGATTTTAGGCTTTAGATACATGAAAATGATCAAATTGCACAAGCCATAGCTTGTTCAAGTTCAAGTCAAAAGCAATGCAAGTGTGCAATTTGGGAAATCACTCCAAATGAACATATCAAATGTCAATTTAGAAAATTTCTTACAGGCTGTTATTGGTCGAGTTGGAAAATCGACCGATCCAGTTATGGATTTTCTGGAGAGACCAATCGATCAAGTTGCACACTCACATAACTTGGCTGATCGATCAACTTAGAAGAATTAATTTTGACTCATCAGTTGAGTTTCCTAGAACAAACTCGATCGATAGTTTGAAAATTGTCTTTGTCACTTAGTGGACCGGTCGAGTTATCTTTATTGAAACTCGACCAAATGTACTGTACAGAAAATGCAGAAAAAGTGATTATAACCATTGGTGAGTTATTTTGAGTGAGAATAGAACTGTTTTAAGTTGGAAAATGGCTATAATTTGCCCTTTGGTGATCCCACACTCAAGGGAACACCCCCATCTATAAATTGAACCCTTGGAGTTCATTTCAAGTTTGCTCATTCATGTTATTCTAAGTCCTTGCTATAATTGAGAGTGTTGCAACTCCTTGAGCCCCTTTCTCTCTCTCATTTACAAAGCATTTTTTATTATGAGTGAGTTAGGCTAGTTGTAAGAGAGCTACTTCCTTGTGCTTGTAAAGCTCTCATTCCATTACATCTTCCCTACCCCTTTTTTTGCAAAGAAGCAAATGTGAAGCAAGATACTCTGAGTGAAGGTGAAGCTATTGATGTTCTTCTTCAAGGTTGAAGAAGAGGTGAAGATATTATCCAAGAGAAGGAGAATGGCAAGGCCAAGATTCAAGAAGAGTGGGCATATTCCTTCAAGGCCATAGACTTGGTGCAAGTGTGGGTAAGTCCTTGTTGAAGGCTGAAGTCATCTTGATCAAGTGGGTAAGTCCTTGTGCAGGTGAAAGACTCTTGTCTTGAATAGATAAGTCCTTGGATGTATGGTGGTCTCCTTGTATCTCTTATGAATGGAATATATGTATACATGTATTGCATATTCCTAGAGGTTGACCTCTCTAGGTAGTGGATTGACTCTCTCCTAGTTTGGAGAGTTGAACCACTCTAAACCACCTTGTCCAAGTGCTTGTTTCAATTTCTCTCATCCTTGCTATGGTTGTTTAGTTAGGACTTCAAATTGCACTTAAGTTGTTGGTTTTGATTGATATAATTTTAAGGTCTAACTTATCTTTTGAGACATTTTTAAGCTGTATTCACCCCCCTCTAGAGCCCTAGATCTAACAAGACCACCACTAAATCCATGGCGATGTTTTCCCATTTCCACTCAGGGATAGGTAGGGGTTGTAGAAGACCTCCTGGTCAGTGATGTTCAACCTTGATCTGCTAGCTATTCAAACACCTAGAGATGAAAGAAGCAATATTGGTCTTCATGTTCCTCCACCAAAAGTGACTATGCATATCCTTGTACATTTTAGTCGATCGGGATGCACTGTATTCTTTGACCCATGAGCTTCATGTAGCACCTTCTCTGTCATATCTAAATTCTCTGGGACCCATATGTGTTGTTTGTACTAGATTCCACCATCCCTACTGACAGTTAGATGCATTGGGTCTTCTCTTGTAGCTTAGTCATCTCCTTAAGATTCTTGCTATTCTTCTGGGCTGAAAAAATCTCAGATTGAAGGCATGTTTGACATAAATGTTGGCCAATATGAGAATATCGCCCATACACCTTGAGCCCATGGTGACATGACTTCCATGTTTCTCCACTCAGTGCTGAAAATGAAAACACATTTAGCCTGCTTCCTACTGAGTGCATCGGCCACCACGTTTGCCTTACCACGGTGGCAGACAATGGTGAAGTCATAGTCTTTGAGGTACTCGAGCCATCACCTATGTCTAAGATGGAGATCCTTATGTGTCACGATGTACCTTAGAATCTTGTGGTTAGTGAGGATGTTGAAGGTGGCACCATACAAGTAGTGTCACCATATTTTTAGAGTATATATGATGACGACAAGCTTGAGGTCATGGGTTGGGTAGTTGACCTCATTTGACTTCAACTATCAAGAGGTATAATCAATTTCCTTCCTATCTTGCATGAGGACACAACCCAAACTGAACCTTGATGCATCAGTGAAGATGACAAACCCCTCATTTCCCAAAGGAAGGGTCAAGATAGGTGTGGTCATCAGCTTTGTCTTTAGCTCCTAAAAACTAGAATCACACTCCTTTGACAGACAAACCACTCTCCTTTCTTGGTGATCTTTGTGAGGGGCAAGGTGGTTTTGCTGAAGTTGGATATGAAACGCCAGTTATAACTAAGAAGACCCAGGGGCTTGCTACTCAAGAACAACTGATACTTTGTCGGGGTCAAAAGAAATTTTCCCACCAAAAATTATGTGTCCCAAGAACATTACTTCATAAGTCCAAAACTCACATTTAGACAGTTTTACATAGAAGTTTTTTGTAATTGGAGGATGTCAAGAACTTTCAAAGATGATTACAATGTGACCCAATGCCATTTGAATATATCAGAATATCATCAATAAAGACCACTACAAACTCATTAAGAAAAGGTTGGAAGACATTATACATCAAGTTCATAAACACACCAGGGGCATTAGTCAATCCAAATGGCATAACTAAGAATTCATAATACCCATACTAAGTTTGAAAGGTGGTTTTAGGGATGTGTTTTTCCTTAACCTTGAGTTGGTGGTAACCCGAACAGAGATCGATTTTAGAGAAGACATGAGCATATCAAAGTTGATCAAAAAGGTCATCAATTATGGGCAGCGAATATTTATTTTTCAGAGTAGCTCGGTTTATCATACGATAGTCAATGCACATACAAAGAGATCCATCCTTTTTCTTGACAAAAAGAATGGGTGCTCCCCCAAGAGATGAACTAGGGTGGATGAAACCCTTGTCTATGATTTCTTGCAGCTGCCTTTTCAATTTGGTCAATTCAGTAGGAGTAATTTGACAGTGTGCCTGAGAAATAGGTGTGATACCGGGTGCTAAGTCGATAGAGAATTCAAAATCATGATCAGGTGGTAGCGCAGGGAGCTCCTTAGGAAATACACTTGGGTACTTGCACACTAT
Organism: Alisma plantago-aquatica; assembly: GCA_963693085.1. Lineage (NCBI taxonomy): Eukaryota > Viridiplantae > Streptophyta > Magnoliopsida > Alismatales > Alismataceae > Alisma > Alisma plantago-aquatica. The sequence goes on from OY856409.1 coordinate 246,069,218, forward strand.
GTCAATGTTTTCTAGGACACTCGTATCAGGATTGAATATAGTTACAACTGCTAGGTATGTTTTACACCCTTTAGATATCAAGGTTTGAGGATAATATTTTGATTCCAATCTTTTCTTCTAGGAATTACAAGAATAGGGAGGTTGAGATTAGAAATGATGACTTTCTTGGCACGACAATCGATCATAGCATGATTTTTATGAAGCCAATCCATCCCTAAGATAAGGTCAAAGTCTTCCATGTCTAAGAGTATAAAATCTAACTCAATAGGGACTTTTTCAATGATATAGTAGGAGATTTTTAGTTTTCAACTTGGGCTAGTTACATCAAGTATGTACACTAAGTCCCATGTTTCTTTATTGAGCATAGAGGCAAGACTCTTAGACATGAGGTATGTGTTGTGCCAGAGTCAAACAGAGTGACAATAGAATGGTCATAGATTTTCATCATACATTTATATACATATATTTGATATAATAAGGCCAAGAAAGAGGAAGAAGATGGGGTATAAGATCCAAATAAAACATCAAAGAAAGAAGATAAACACTCACCAAGATTGGAGATGACCATGGATCACCACAAGCACCACATGCAATGGATGAACCACCTCTAAGGAACCAAGAACACTCCTTCTTGCTCCACCAAGCTCCAAGGACGAGAACAAGAGAAGGGAGGAAGAAGATGACCGGAAAGAACCACTTGCATAGAGAGAAAAGGGTTCATATAGCAAAGGACAAGGGAGGTAAGACAAAGGATGAGGTGTCAATAAGATAGGGCTCTAAAGAGACACTTGTCCACTAAAAGGACCAACATGAAACCACATGAAAGGCATGGTCATACACTCTAGGTAGTGTCTCGACCACCTAAGCAACTCCACCCTCTATGTCACGACTGTGGCACACCAAGGGGATCCATGGTCATGACACACCCTAACAACACCACTAGGTCGTGACACCAAGACCACCACAAGCAACCTAGCTTGAAACACACCTCTCCAAACCTTTTTTTCGACCCAAGACAACCTTGGTCATGACCACCACACAAAGGGGAAGTGTATCAACTACCACACCCCCTCAACAAGCCCTGGGTCGTGACCTAGATCGAGACAAACCAACAAAGGTCACAAGGTCAAAGCACACCAACCCTAGAAAACTCTAATCATCACTAAGGGTGACACCACTCAACTGAGGGTCAAACAAAGCACCCCAAAGCACCACATTCTCTCTCATTAAGCTAGGAGAGAGAAGGAACACTCTAGAGGTGGAAAATTACATTTCAACCCCCTATATTGGGTAAATTGCAATTGGCACCAAAACTAGCACAGAAAGCACAAACATCATCCAAAAAAAGAACAAATTGGAGACTTAAGGTCTCCATAAGTCCTAATCACATCTCAAAAGATTAGAGAAAATTTCAAAGCACATGATTAAGCCAAAGCAAATAGGGTTAACTGTTGATTGCTAAAGGCAAGCGAGTTTTAAAAGATTAATTGTCTCGACTCATTAATCACCCATTGGTATACGGGATCAGTTGTAGTCAAGGTAGAACCGTAGGGAGCTAGGCTAGTTAGTTGCAAGAACTTTAACTTTCAACAATCTAGGTTGGTTATAATTAAAATGGTTGGTTGGGGTCAACTTAATTACGAATTTAAAAAAAAGAAATGAAAATCACACGTCACTTGAGAAGGATTTCACCTCCACATCATAAGTCAACAATAATTATGAATTCCAAGCAACATTAATTAATCTTCTAAGGCAGGTTGATAGCATCTAATTCATCTCCCAATGATATGAGATAGTTCTACCCTCGTATAACATTCCCATGCATATACTCAAATTCAAACTACAACCTAAAACCTTTAGCCAATCCAAGACATTCCCATGGTCCAGGATATGTTGTCAAAACAATTATTCCTTACCTCCTAATGTGTCTTTCTAGAAATAATAAGAAGAATATAACATGTAAACATGATGGCCATCCATGCAAATAATGAAATAAACACCATAATTCATTTTGAAATAGAATATTAACTAATATTAGATATGAAATTTGAGTCTCATCGAGTTATGACGTGGGAGCTACTCTCCCACGTCTAAGAAATGGAGTTTACTCACTCATGATGAGAAAATACAAGCACAAATGATGAATCAATGAAAAAAAATGAGAAAAGAGAGAGGAATAAGAAATAGATTTGTAGGAGTGAAGAACATATGGAAATCTTCATCCAAAAGATGGAGATCCGTCTCTAAAAACATCCTCCAACAGAAATAATCTTCTCTTTTCATCTTTGGGAATGAAAGAATAAGAAGAAATGGGCTAGGAATGGATTCTTTCTTGAGAAACCCTAGCTTTTTCTCCTAAATTGCCTATACAGAGCTCTGGCCTCATCCTCAGTCTCTAACCACTCCAAAATGATGCATGATCCATTTCCTAAGGGATGGGAGTTCTTTATATTTTTTAATAATTGATAAAAAAATAGGAATTCTGCAAAAGTTGCTTCTATTACGCCGTAACAGGCATGTGTTACACCGTAACAGAAGCATATTTTGCAAAATTCCTATTTTTTATCAATTATTCAAAAATATAAAGAACAACATGTGTTACGACATGTGAGTATCGAATTCTACAAACAGTAGTGGCGTACACAAACAACACATCATGTGATATGCGTAACACAACATAACATGTGTTTTCTGTCGAACTCTGAGCTCCCTTGTTACAACGTAACTAGGAACCAACACATTGTAAGACTTGTCTGCTGTAGGGTAACCTCCTCCTGAGAGTCACACGTCGCATGGCACTATCTACACACCGTAAGGGCATTGATCTACTGCATTTCTTGATTGTCAAAACTAGAACATTTTGGAGAATGCCAAGTAAATGGAAAAATGGGCATTTTTCTTCATTTTAGACTGAAATACAAAGTACCTGCAATTCATACAATAGATGAGTAAGACCAACAAGAAAAAAATATCATAGCATGAATTTGGATAGAAATATGGTTAAATTGAGTGAAAAGTGTAGTTAAAGTGACATTAAATTATGAACGATTTGTGCACATCATTACCCCAAAACTTAGGTCAGGGTCCTTACAACGTATGTGTTAAATAATAAGAAGCTCCATGAATATCTTGGACTGATACATATAATTTCTCTCATACTCCCTCTCCATACATTCTCTCCTCTCATACTCTCTCTCCTTTATCCCTCCCTCACACGCTAATTACAAAGTGATTGATTAGTTGGTGTGGAAGAGAAACAACACCTCCTAGCACGTGGAGATTGATACCCACATGAGGGGTGGTAGGGAAAAAATTGTCAATGGATTTGAAGAAAAAATCAGCAAAAAAACCCTTTTTGGTGCTTTATAGACTAGCATGGAGTCTTCTATCTCTCTTTTTTGTTTTATTTTGTTTTCTTGTTTTTTGTATCCATTTCTTTTTTCAGTTTAGCATGTTTTTTTTATCCTTATCATTTCAATTCATTCCAAGTCTTCAACTTTCATTCTAACTATTTCCTATTCCAATTCAAGAATATGATATTTTTCCATTTTGTTTCCCTTTTCTAGAGTCTTACCAACCCCTTTGACTCGATCAACTAATTTTTAATGAGAGAGGAGAAAATAATTGAAATGTTTGACAAAAAGAGATATGAAAAGAAAAAAATAATGTAAATGGGAAGTGGGAACGTTCAGTGATATAAAAAATAATTTGGCTTCGGAAATGAGAAAGAAAAATAGAACATAACTAATAGGAGGAAGAAAACATAAAGATATTGAACATGATATGACAACAATCAAACATTTGAATCAAAAAAGATTTTACTCTGTTGTCCTTAGTTTATGTTCTGATTGGAATACAACTTGAAGGTTGTGGAAGGATTTCACTAAATATAACATTGAGGAATAAAAGTACAAGAAAACTAGATGACAACAAGACTCCATGAGGATGATTAAAATATACTAAATTTGTTTGTCATGGAAGCAACTTGGGGAAGGGACAACAAGACATCAATTTGTGGGAGGTAAATAACAATGGTGATTGTCAAGATGGAGAGCGTTAGTGTAGAGAATACAAAGATTGAACTTTTATGAAAGAATAAGAGAGAAGATGCATGGATGTCAGAATGATGCCTAATTGGTAGCCAATTCAAGAAGCGACGGTGGATGCCAATAGGTGAAGGCTCTCTCTTTTACTCCCTAGGTTAGGATCAATGCTCTAATACCATGCCTATAATAAGACGGGAGGCTAATAAGATATTTTCTTACTGATAGAAGGAGAACTTCACTCCTATATATAGGAAAGAAGCAAGTACAAAGAAAAGTGAATTAATCCTAATGGGCCAAGACAATTAGGCCCATTTGATATAATAAATAGAATAAAAATGATTCTAAAAAATCCCAAATTGTTTATTAACCCTGTCTTCCCCTTGAAAGTCACCACAATTACTTTGAATATTGACTATTGTTGAATGGTTGAATAAATGTGTGTTTGTACATTGGCACACTTTTTTTAGAAATGGGTAAACCTTTGGCTCTTGGATTTGACTGGACAGACCCCCAACCCTGCACTGTGGATGATGGGTATAGAGGTTCCTCGGTACTTATTATCCCCATATGAAAAAGTGTCATTCTCTCATACAGGGGAGAACACTAGAAAGCTAGTCTTGGAAAAGATACAATATTAGGTTGCATGTGATAAATTCCTAAATGTAGAATATTTTAATATTTGCATATTTGAAATTATTGATACTATTGAGTACATCTTACTTTGTGAATAATATTCCAAATTTGATATATTAGATACTCTTATGAATTTTATCATTTGCATCTTTGAAATACTTAACTTGTTGACCCTAGTCCACCAACTAGTCCTTAAGTGATTTGTATATACTTTGAATGTCCTCTTATTCATATTTATTTAAATAGCTCAATAATAAAAAAAATCAATTGCCATCTTTGCTAACCCAAAGCTTCTTTTGATGCATGAGTGAATATATTTTATATGAAAATTCATGGATAGGTGTTACAAAGAAGACATCTAAGAGACGTCCAGGAAATGTCATATGTTGAAGAATAGATAGGACTCATATATGTCTTAAATATTAGTCTTTATGTATAGACTGTTGGTATGTATGCCCTAAGAGCCAATCATATGATGATTTCGATTGGGATACATTATGATTGATTTGATAAATATCAAAGGTAAGCTTCCAATTTATTCTGGTTCAATCAGTTATGAGATAATGATAGAATAGAATGAATGTCTAGAGAGGACAGTACTCAATGACGTATGTCTTCAGGTTAAGGACCTGAACAACGAAATCATATGGATGCTAAGAGTATGTACATTCTTGTTATGTCCCTAGTCAGATGTCATTGTGACAGGTTGATAGACAACAATGACACAGCAAGACTAGAGTGTGTGTTGATTGATGACATAGTCTCATTAGTCATGATATGTGATATCAAACTAAGCACATAGATACATGTTAGAGAATAGTGTATCAGACAGACCCACTGTGAGAGTGACACATGGAACCATGACATGGTAGTCACATTCAGCTCTCACGGTGATGGTGGTGATTGTAATTCTTAGACCTGAAATCACTGCACTCATCACATGTCATTGGGTACACTTTGACATCATCAAACGCGGTCCTGAAATATGGATTGTTATAAAGGTGATGATTGGGTGACTTTGACACATGGGGTTTTGACTGTGAGTGATAGATATGGGATTTGTCCCGCCTGAGGGAGTATGATGTCCATGTCTACTTGATAAGTGAGACTGAGAAAGGCATGTGCATGCACATGTGAGTTAATATGTGATATTGATGGCACACATATCTCAGATAGTCTGCTTTGGATCAAGAAACATGAATGAACGTTGAAAGGATGACAACTCTATGCCTTGAGTTCAATCAGGATATCGGAGATAAAAGAATTGTACATTCACTGGAACACCAATCATAGACTGTAGGATTGAAAGTTGTTCTCCAACTTTCCTTTTCACTTGGGTAGCATTGATGTGCGACTAGGCACCGCTCTTTTCTTGTGATGTCATAAGCTAGTTATGGACATTCGCTGCCAATGTGAAATGGGACCTATAGGGTCACACACAAAGGATTTTATCTGGAATAGGAGTTTATCCATGAATGATGTTTGGATTGATTACTAGAGGTGTTTAGGTACTCAATCAAACATTCAATCAACCGACTTGCCTCTGAATCATCAAGTTCAAGTGTTGAACTAGTTGATTTGAGTGTCGGGTTGATTGAGAACTGCATTGACAATGTTCTGCATAATCTGGACCACCAATCGAACGGTTCACTGGGTGAACCGATCGACTCAAGGTCAGTGAGATGACCGATTCACTTAGTGAACCGATCGGTTCGACTGGACCAAGCGAGCAAGGTTGGATTGTCCCGATTTGTGAGAAAAGTTTTTCATTTCACTTGTCCAATTCGATTGGGATAATAATTGATCTTTGTATTAATTAGAAATGAAAGAGGAAAGTCAATTGGAGGTGAGTCAGGAATGTGAGATGACCAGTTCAACTAGTGAACTGATCGGTTCACACTCCCAATCGACTGGTTCGTTTGTGAAATGACCGGTTCACTTGCCGCAGTGCAAATTATTCATGAAAATATCGGACCCTTCTAGTCCCACTTTAGTCCCGCATTGCCTGGGGCTGAGAACCCTAACCCTGACCCCTCCTATATATGGAGGGGTACTGGAGGCTTTTCAGATAATACAACTTAGAACATCAGTTGCTCTTCAAAATTGTCCTCTCTAGTTGTGGTAACCGAGAGAGCCCAAACAAGTTCTACCCATCCAGGGAGGAACAACGAGAGAAAGAAAACTGCAGGACAACAACTGGTTGTGGGAGAGTGTGTTGGTGACTAGTACGCCGATAGAAGGAGATGACTCCGTCTAGTGTCTTTCAGGACGGGACGACTAGAGTTCTCGGTGGTCTGTGTGGACTATCTATAGATGCGGGAGATTTCTACCGCTCAGGAGGACGACTGTCAGCTGTTGTCCGGGTCAAGACTAGGAGCTGCACAGACATCGTCGAAGGCAGGTGGGTGAAGACCGCACTTGTTGCGAGGCATTATCCTGAGCAAGCTTCAGGACCAGGTATGACTCGCTAAAACCATCCTTCTTATTTCATAGTTGTTGATGTGATCTGTGGTTATGGTTTTGTGGTGAGAGAAAAATTTTATTTCCGTTGCCTTCTCTCTCATCCAAAACCCAACATAGACTTCGATAAACTCTGATTGTAAAGTACAATACACATGATTTTTCATATATCATAATATAATTGTGTAGAAAAATGATCGTAAATATCTGATCTTTACAACTATATCATTTATACATAATATTCTATTCATTCACTTACCGTGTTGCTTCTTTCAATTAAACTTTTAAGCACGCGTGTAACATGGTAGCATGACAATAATGTACGTTGGTTGGCTCCGCAAGGGTGCCATGTTTTGACACAAAGCATAATTTTGTGGCAACTTTGATTTTTTCACATATTATATTATATTTTTATATATGTTATAGGATGCTCAATTTCTCATGGTGGATGAAAACATTAACTCAAACGATCCATCATGCTTCTTCTTGTCACAATCACTTCCTACTCATGCCCCATGCTTAAGAGAAACAAATCAATTTTTTTTGAAACAAGTCAAAATAAACCCCTTTTCAACATACAACCTTTTCGTTGTAAACCTAAGGAGATTGGTCACTAGGTAAGAAACCCACCAAGCCGACAAAGTTCCCTTTGGAGTAACCTTATTAACGAGTCTCAAGGTGATCTCTGTGTAAGACTTGTAAGGTTGTGAGTGTAATGTGGTATGTTCATTGTCTTTTTTTTTATCATTAACAAGGCTAGCCAATCAGTCGCAAATTCTCATACCCTTAAGAGGTCCTATTGTCCTTTCTTTTTACATAAGAAACAAACCAAAATCAACCCCTTTTTCAACTTACAACCTTTCCATTGTAGTCCCATTGTAGTCCTGAGGACATCGATCACTAGGTGAGAAACACGCCAAGCTGTTAGCACTACTACAGAAATAGCATTCAGTGTCGCTTTTCTAGGCGTCAGTTATTAAGGAAAACCGACGCCTATCATATAAGGCGTCGGTTGTTTAAGCAAACCGACGTCTATATTCGAAGACCAGCCAGACACGGGTACCGCTTTGTATTAAGCGTCGGTTGTTTATAAAAAACCGACGCGTAAAGTCGCCCGCGAAATCCATTTTTCGATAAAAAAAAATAGTGTCATTGTCAGCGTCGGTTATATACCTAGAAAACCGACGCCTATGTGCGATGAAAATTTGCGCTGAAAATGTCACTTTCAGCGTCGGTTATCCTTGTATAACCGACGCTGAAGGTGGTTCCCGCCAAACATTTTCATGAAAATATCGTCCAATTGGACGTCGGTTGTTGCAAACAACCGACGCTAAAGCTGTTTAGGCGTCGGTTGTTATAAACAACCGACGCTATTTGGGAACTTCATAACCCGCGATCGCCCGACTCTTCCCCTTTCTTCTGTTTCATTGCTACCCTATTTCCCTGTTGCGGCGATTTCTCCGGCGATTTCTCTGCTGCTGCTGCTAGTTTTTCTCCGGCGCTTCTCTCCGGCGCCCCATCTCCGGCGTCCCCTCTCCGGCGCCCCTCTCCGGCGCGTTTCTTCTCCGCCGCCCCTGCTGCCCGCCCTGCTTCTCCAACCGCCTGCGCCGCCGCCACGCCTGGTGCCCACCTGCCTGTCCACCGCCGCCCTAGCTCCAACCACCTGCTCACGCCCGGCGCCACCCCCTTCTTCCTGCTTCGACCACCACTGCTGGAAAAGGTATGTAAGCTGCTTCCTTATATACTAGTAATGCATGATTAGTTTTACTGATTTCCTTGCTGCTTTCAGTGATTAATGATTGGTACTACTGGTTAGTATTACTTTAGTGATTACTTTAATTCAACAATTCATAGTTTGTTATTTACAATTACTGATCTGCTTACCGATTTTAATGATTAGAGATACTGATTAATAGTAAGTATTGATGAATACTTAGTTAATTACTTATTTGTTGATTAGATATGTATAGAAGTTCCTTATAAATATATTTTTTATATACACATACATGTAATTTTGTATAAAATACATGATGTAGTGTGATCTTAAATCCTAGAGTGTACCCCTTTTGTTCTATGATGGTACCTATGACCCTAAATACATCCATAAGGGTCTATTGTATCCTAAAGAAGATTTATTTCTTACTTCTGCCCTAATTTTTATATGGATCTTAATCTTATATCGCTTACTCATAAATAAGGAAATATCCTCCCTTATGACCACCTTGATGTGTATGTCCCATATAATCCACATGTTGGACCCTAATGATACAAAATTTTTATGTTGAAAATGAATGTATGTTTCAAGTGTTGAACCTAATGTTGGACAATGTGTTTGTTATAGGTGGTACACATTTATTATATAAGAATGACATCACATGTGTTTGTTGGCCTAGAAAAGTCAACAATCATTGTTCTTTATATTACTTGTACATTGGTATAAATTAGAATGAACAATCACTAAATTATATACTGTTTGTATGGAGTCCGGCTTCATTGTAGATATCTATTATTGTGTTTGTTGGCCTAGAAACCCGTCCAAGATTGACTCATTAGGAGTAAATCTTGGATAGTCCCCGGTTTGGGACTGTTCTTGAACACCTAATCTCACTTAGGATGTAAGTGTATAATGTGTATTGGGTTTTCGAGAAAATTTTGGTAGCATTTCCCCGTTTGTTCTCTAAGTACATATGTACTTAGAGAACAGCGGGGAAATGTTGCCGAAATTTTCTCGAAAACCCAATACACATTATACACTTACTAGTGAGATTAGGTGTTCAAGGATGGGATAGGTGGTACACATTTATTATATATAAGAATGACATCACATGTGTTTGTTGGCCTAGAATGTGAACAATCATTGTTTTTTATATTACTTGTACATTGGTATAAATTAGAATGAACAATCACTAAATTATATACTGTTTGTATGGAGTCCGGCTTCATTGTAGATATCTATTATTGTGTTTGTTGGCCTAGAAACCCATCCAAGATTGACTCATTAGGAGTAAATCTTGGATAGTCCCCGGTTTGGGACTGTTCTTGAACACCTAATCTCACTTAGGATGTAAGTGTATAATGTGTATTGGGTTTTTGAGAAAATTTTGGTAGCATTTCCCCGTTTGTTCTCTAAGTACATATGTACTTAGAGAACAGCGGGGAAATGCTGCCGAAATTTTCTCGAAAACCCAATACACATTATACACTTACTAGTGAGATTAGGTGTTCAAGGATGGGATAGGTGGTACACATTTATTATATATAAGAATGACATCACATGTGTTTGTTGGCATTTCCCCGTTTGTTCTCTAAGTACATATGTACTTAGAGAACAGCGGGGAAATGCTGCCTAATCTTTTCCTAATATATACTTGTTTCCTAATATATACTTGTTTTCTCTGATCATAGAATGGATAGATCATGGATGTCCATTCGTAATCGTTGCACCCCAGAGTTTATATCTGGTCTTGATCAGTTTATTAGATTTGCCGAGGAACATAGGAAAAAATCTACAGATAGGTTCTACTGTCCATGTAGGCATTGCGGTAACAACTTGAAAGTCAACACTGGTGAGGAAATCAAAAGTCATGTCATGTGCAACGGGATTGTACAAGGCTATACAGAATGGCACTGGCATGGAGAGATTTCAAAATCGAAACCAGTAGATGTCGATAGCAGTGCTTGGGTGGAAGAAGAAATTGCCTCCGATGACGTAAATGTGAACGAACCAGTTCCAGCAGACATCGTTGATGCGATGCTGGATAGTTGTAGGGTAGAGCACACTGATCCACCTCCTATCTTTACAAACATTGTGCATGATGCTGAGATACCGTTATACACAGGCTGTGCTAAGTTTACAAAGCTTAGCGCTGTGTTGAGATTGTATAAGTTGAAAGCTAACAATAGATGGAGCGACAAAAGCTTCACTTCATTGTTGACTTTGTTGAAAGAAATGCTTCCTGAAGGAAACGAGCTTCCAATCTCAACATACCAGGTAAAGAAAATGTTGTGCCCAATGGGAATGGAGGCCAAGAAGATACACACATGCCCGAATGATTGTGTATTATTTCAAAAGGACTATGTAGATTTGAAAGATTGTCCAAAATGTGGTGCGTCACGGTATAAATTGATGACTTCGGGGGAGTCCAAAACTGGTTCTCCTGCCAAGGTGTTGTGGTATCTACCTATAATATCACGGTTTCAACGCTTGTTTGCAAATCCGAAAGATGCGAAGAATTTGAGGTGGCATGCAGATGTTAAGAAAAATAATGATGGGATCCTACGACATGCGTCTGATTCCCCACAGTGGAAGAAGATTGATCTATTGTACCCTAAATTTGGTGAAGAAGATAGGAATCTAAGACTTGGGCTTTGTACAGATGGGATGAATCCGTACGGGACATTGAGCAGCCAACATAGCACTTGGCCAGTCATGCTTGTTATATACAATCTTCCTCCCTGGATGTGTATGAAAAATAAGTACGTTATGTTGTCATTGTTGATATCGGGCCCTAAACAACCCGGAAATGATATCGATGTTTATCTTGAACCTTTGATTGATGACTTAAAGAAACTTTGGGCTGAAGGTGTGATGACCTATGATGCTTCAGCAAGAGAGACATTTCATTTGCACGCTATGTTGTTTTGCACTATTAATGACTTTCCAGCATATGGGAATTTGTCTGGATATAGTGTCAAAGGAGCTAAAGTGTGTCCTATATGTGAAGAAAACACTGATTCAATAAGACTAAAACATGGCGGCAAGACTGTATATCTTGGTCATCGAAGGTTTCTTTCAAAATTCCATCCGTATCGTAGGAAGCACAAAGCATTCAATGGATGGAATGATGAACGGAGTGCACCTAAACCTATACCAGGGGATGTTGTTTATGAAAGAGTAAAAGACATTGTCAATGAATTTGGTAAGAAATCACAATGTAGTATGGCCACACGGAGTGACAATTCTTCATTCAAGAAGAAGTCAATATTTTGGGATCTTCCTTATTGGAGTTCTTTGACAGTCAGGCATTGTATCGATGTAATGCACGTTGAGAAAAATGTATGTGATAGCATCATTGGTACTCTATTAAATATACCAGGTAAGACTAAAGATGGGATAAAATCCAGACTGGACCTACGTGAAATGGGAATAAGGTCAAAATTAACAGAATTACGTGAAATGGGTAATAAAAGAACATACTTACCTCCCGCTTGTTACACGTTGTCTAGAAAGGAGAAGAAAGCTTTTTGTGAATGCTTGATAAATGTTAAGGTGCCACATGGTTACTCATCCAACATCCGTAGATTGGTATCAATGAAAGATCTGAAGTTGATAGGTCTTAAATCTCATGATTGTCACACTCTAATGCAACAAATATTGCCCGTGGCAATTCGATCTATATTGCCGAAGCATGTAAGGTTTGCAATTACCAGACTTTGTTTCTTTTTCAACAGTCTATGCAGCAAAGTTATTGACCCTGATACTCTCGATAATTTGCAAAGAGAAGTGGTTGTTACCCTATGTCAGCTTGAGATGTATTTCCCTCCTTCGTTCTTTGATATCATGGTACATCTTGTTGTCCACTTGACTAGGGAAGTGAAAATGTTGGGACCAGTTTTCTTGCATTGGATGTATCCCTTTGAACGATACATGAGCGTTTTTAAAGGTGATGTTCGAAACCGTTATCGGCCTGAAGGGAGTATTATTGAAGGTTATGTGGCAAGAGAGGTTATGGATTTTTGCAATGACTTTCTCAGTGGTAATGACACTCCTGATAATGACAAGAATATTGAGGAGGGCAAAGGAATTTTGGGATCACGGGTGAAAGTAATCAGCCGTGAGCAGTTGGAACAAGCTCACTTGTATATTTTACACAATATGGACGAAGTGAGTGTTTATATCGAGGAACATACCAATTTCATAAAGAGACAACATCCTCGAGCAAGTTCAATGTGGCTTGCTAGAGAGCATAATAAGACTTTTACTAAGTGGTTTGAAGATAAAGTCTTACATCAACTATCTCAAACACCAAATGATATTACAGAAACTATCAAATGCCTCGCCTTTAAACAAAAACCAAATGTTATGTCTTATGAAGGGTTTGACATTAATGGATTCACATATTACACAAAGTGCCAAGATGATAAGAGTGTCGTCCAAAATAGTGGGGTCACTCTTCAAGCGTCGACTATGTATTTTGCAAGTGCAAAGGATAAGAGTCCACGTGAAGCTAAAATGTCATATTACGGTGTCATTGAGGACATTTGGGAGTTTGACTACATAGATTTCAAAATTCCACTCTTTAAATGTAATTGGGTTGATAACACCAAAGGAGTTATAGTGGATGAATTGGGTTTCACTTTGGTGAACTTTGAAAAGATTGGCGAGAAGGGTGAACCATTCATATTGGCATCACAGGCGAAACAAATATTCTATATCGATGATCCTGCGAATGATAAATGGTCGGTTGTTCTTCATGGTAAAAGACAGTTCATTGAAGATCCTATAGATGAAGAAGAGTACTATGATAAGTATGATGACTCCAGTCCATTCTCAGTTGGGTTGCCCACTCCACAAAATATTGAAGCTAATGATGACTTATATGTGCGCGGAGATCACAATGAAGGATTGTTAATTGATAAAAGATCACAATTTTAGAGACATGTATGTTAATACAAATGCTAAATGTTTGCCTTTTTCTAGTTAATACAAATGCTAAATGTTTGCCTTTTTCTAGTTAATACAAATGCTAAATGTTTGCCTTTTTCTAGTTAATACAAATGCTAAATGTTTGCATTTTAAATGACATTTTCAGATGGCTGACCATGATGAGCATGATGTCCATGATGAGCATGAAGTCCATGATGAGCATGCTGTCCATGACGAGCATGGTGAGGATACTAATGTAAGTTCTAAAAACATATCCTGTATTTCTATAAAATTCATTATCTTCTAGTTATGTCAAGTCCATGATGAGCATGCTGTCCATGACGAGCATGGCTAATTTAGTGTGTTTTATTTGTGTCAAATTTTAGGTTGATGCACCTGTACCCACTGAAGCACTGGAGCAACTTGATGCGCAGCACCAAACACTTAACAAGAAAAGGGGCATCACTCTGTTGAAGAAGTTATTAGCGCTAAGTGGTAGTGGATCCAAATTGGTGGTGGAGTTTGATAATGGAGGAAATCCAATTGGAGTGAACCGCAATAATTTTGTAAACTATCTTGGGTGTACCACTCGGAGCCATTGTGGTGTTAAGTATGACAATTGGCATAAAGTTCCTCAAGGGAAAAAAGACTTGATATGGAAGGATTTATGCGTGAGTTATTATTATTTGCAATTCTATTTTGTAGATTACAAATTCTATTATTTTCAATTCTATTTTGGATACTAGTTAATAACATTTCTATTTTACAGAATCTGTTTGCATTGGATGAGAAGTTGCATCGTAAAAATGTGATGCAACGCGCTGGAAAGATGCTTAGGAATTATAGGACAAATCTGAACAGAGAATACATAAAAGAGGGTGATAAGAAGAAGAAGTCAGCCCTTGAACAATGGAACTTCTTGGACAAAGAAGATTGGGACAATTTTGTTTCTTCAAGAAAATCTGAAGAATTCAAGGTATTAGGTGTCACTCCCAATTTAATTAATATACATTGTATTCACCTATTCAAGATTAACATTTAGTGCTACTAACCAAATCTTTAATGTGCATACTAACTAGGCCCTCAGTGACGCACAAAAAGCAAGGTGTGCACTGAATGTGCATGACCACACTATGGGTCCAAAAGGCTATGCAAGCGTTCGCCAAAGACTACAGGCGGAGTCTGCGGCTACTCAGGAGTCTGCTCCTACTCAGGAGTCTGCCACACCCATGCCTCGCCATGATATCTGGATAGCTGGCAGGCAAAACAAGAAGGGTGAAATAAAGAAGCCTGTAACTGCTGAGGCGGCTGCAAAAATGGTAAAATACAACTCTTAGAGAAATCGTTTGAATATTGATTATTTGTGGTGTTAACTTACCAATTTCTGTTTATGGTGATTAGCGGGAGCTGCACGAGCAGAGTAAACAAGGCACGTTCAACCCTCAGGGTACAAGGGATGAATTGACAGTTGCTCTGGGTAACCCAGAGCATCCTGGACGTGTTAGAGGTGCCGGTGCTGGTGTTGGAATCAAAGCATTCTTTGGGCCATCCCAGCGCAAACCCAGAGCGGGACTTTCTCAAGAAGAGGTAACCTATTCTTTTTTTAGAATGTTACTGCAAAAGGAAATTCATTAATAAGAAGATAATGTTTCTTTTATCCATGTATAGGAGAATAAGAGAGTTGAGGATTTAGTTGCTAAGAAGGTCAACGATGTAGTTGCTGAGAAGGTCAAGGAAGAATTGCTGCGGTGGCAGGCATCTCAGGCTTCCAATACGCCTATGGCGACCCACTCTTCTCATGATGCACAGACTGCGAGTAATCTCGGAGACCCATCGCCTAGCACGTCTGCTGTAAGTATTGTTTATGACATTGTAGCTAGTCTTTTCAAGATGATATGTTTTCAAGATTATATGTATATATGTATAACATTCTTTACGTAAATTTGTAGGCATTGAAGCCATGCCGCTTAAGAATAGAAGACTATGTTGTTGCAGAGGCGCAAGCTTACCCGTCCCTTCCTGGGGAAAGGTTTCACGGGACTCCAATGTCACAGGGCTATGTTCGTGTGGGCCCATTACGTGTGTTACCCGATTGGAGGGAAGTTGTGTTGCCATATGCCCACCCAGATATTGATACACTTGGTGAGGCAGAAGGCGGGGTCATATTGTGGCCCAAAGCAGATGTCGTCTACACGACTGAAATTGTAAGATAAATTTACATTGATTTAGACTTTTAATGTGTATATATTATGTCAACTGATCTGAAATTATATATACAGGTTAAAAAGAAGACACCAGGAGCACCTAGGCCTCCACCTCCACTTCCCGCATTACCAACTTGGGTTCCAACTGACCTAACATACCCGTTAGGTCCTGCTTGTAGGGGAATGGCATGTTGGCTACGTGCACATAATATACATTGCCCTATAATAGTTTCTTTAGATGCAGATTATGCAGGTCGATCATACGATAGCTCTTTATTTATACAAGATATTATTGAGCTGTTTATGTATGATTGGCTGAATACATCAATGATAGAGACATGGATAAGGTGAGATCTTGTTTATACATCCATATACCTTGTGTAAGATCCGGTGATCTGGTTTCTTATATATTAATGCATACGTAATACATGTTTTGCAGCTACTTAGTCGAAGATCATTGCAAACAATTTGCATTTGATCATGTGGGATTTTTGATTCCATCATTGATTAGTATGGTAGCTAAAGACCCTGATAATGTTCAACAATACTGTATAGATGCTTTTACAATTTTTGGTCAGCAAAAGAAGACGATAATAATAGCTCCATTCAATGTCAAATAAGTTTACTTTATTTATAATTTGGACTTAAGAAAATTCCATTTTTATTGTGCATTTTGAGTTATTAATTGTTAACTTTTTACCTCTAGCGGTAAACATTGGGAGTTACTAGTTATTGTCCCCGGGACGTTCACTGTTTATTATCTAGATCCCGCGGGAAGTACATTAAACACTAAAATTGGACACGTAATGAGAATGCCATTATTCTGGTGAGAAATATTTCATTTTTGTATCTGTTACCATCTGTTATTACATTACTATTTACTTATGTAATTTACTGTGTTATATTAACATGTAGGGGTTTAGATGCATTCAAAAAGGCTGGAGGAATGGTCCCAAGGAAAAAGAACCATCCAATAAATTGGGAGAACGTACAAGTAAGTTCCCGACTCCAATGTATATATTATTGATGTGAATTGTGCTTAGTTGTATGATTTTGTATGTTTCAATTTATAGTGCGCTACACAAGACAATGGCTGGGCATGCACATACTATGTGATGCGATTTATGCAGATGATTATCAAATATGCCGCATTGGACATCGATACCATACATGAGGTATTATATATAGTCTCATTAGTTAGTATGAAATATATCAATCTTATCTTATTTTTATATTATTACTTATATATATACATCATTCTCTTTGCAGGTGTTTAAAACTGACAACACTACAGGTAAACGCTTAAAAAATATACATGCTCCATATACGATGGAAGCATTAAATGAAGTAAGAGAAGAATGGGCAAAAGTCATACAAGCAGTGGCAACTGTAAGATATAATTGGGATGTTGATAGCGATAATGAATGATACTTTGTAAATGAATATTTCTGAATGTTAATACATGTATTTGAATGTTTCTATATGTGTGAATGTGAGAATTGAATTGATGTCTGAATGTATGTACTTGTGTGAAATTTTCTTTGTGACTTTTGCAGGTTTGCGGCCTGTTTGTAGGCTGATATCAATGGATGTCGTAAACCTACAGTTCAGAAAACTGAACTGCAGGTTCTCATCCTGCTGACCAGCCACAGCAGGTCTGCAAACTGATATGAAAAAAATATATATAAATAGGCGTCAGTTATTTATAGATAACCGTCAGCAAAGACATACAGCGTCGATTATTTATAGATAACCGACGCCTGATGTGGCCAAAGCAGTCCTGGAAATGGCGTCGGATATTCGTATCGAACCGACGCCTATTTAAACAACCAGGCGTCGGTCGTTTGGTATATAACCGAAGCCAAAAGGGTTCGCGCCACAGAAAACGGCGTCATGTAGGACACTTTATGCGTCGGTTATCAACTAAAAGACCGACGCTACATGGAATATAGGCGTCGGTCTTTTAGTAATTCACCGACGCAGAAAGTGCCCTAGATGACGCCGTTTTCTGTGGCGCGAACCATTTTGGCGTCGGTTTTCTACTAAAAGACCGACGCCTATAGGTTAAATAGGCGTCGGTTAAAAAACCGACGCCGAAGTGTTCGACCTTTAGCGGCGCACACATAGGCGTCGGTCGGAAACCGACGCCAAATGGGGTTAAAAGACCGACGCCAAATGGGGTTTCTGTAGTAGTGTAGGGTTTCTTCTAGTACTAACCTTATTGGCGCGTCCCAAGGTGATCTATGTGCAACACTTGCAAGGTTGTGGGTGTAATTTAGTATGTTCACAATCCATTTTTTTTTTGTTTTCCTTTTGATCTTAAGAGCTAGTTTGATGAGGCGACTTTGATGCATAAAAATATATATAGTAAATTCATAGTTTGTCATCGAAATACAACCAACCAAACACATCCATAACCATGAAGGCTACACCATTTAATATCCAAGAAGCAAACAGTACGAGGGAAGGGGAGGATCGGAAAGGTGTTCCATTGAGTGTCCAATATAAATGCTAGTGTTTATGAAAAACAAATCAATTAATGCTAGTGTTTATCAGATTAAATAAATGCTAGTACATGTAAGTTGGGCCCAATGTACAAAGTCGGCCGGTAGTACAATGGTCCCCGGTGGTCCAGTTTGGCCCACAAGTTCCTAGTTCCTACCCCTTTCGGGGCGGGCAGTAACACAACAACCGGGCGGACGCCGCACTTGCTGGTCCCGCAGGCACGCCACCGCGCCACCTTCTCCTCTCTCTTTCTATCTCTTTCTCTCTCACTTTTTCTCTCTATAATCTCTCTCTCGATCTCAGTTTCGCTTTCTCTTGCAATCGCAATCTCTGGTAGGATCCTTTCGTCTCCATCCCCACTACAGAATGTGCCAACTCGAGCCGCCCTCAGTTCTTTTGATACATTCTCTCTCTTAATTTTAGTTTGACGATTAATGTAGAGAGAGATAAACTCGGAGATGTACTCCATATAATGAAGGAAAAGAAAAAGTTGAGAGAAGCCACAGCGAAATTGCCTTTCCTCTCTCTCCCCTGACCCCAACCCTCTCTACCTCTTTCTTTCTCTATCATCTATCGGCCTCTCTCTTTCACTCTCTTCTACACTGCTGCCTCCTCCAGTGGTTCTCTATCATTCAGCACCGTCTCGTCGCCTTCCCCACTCTCTTTCTCTTTCTCTCTCTACGAATCCAATCTATAACACGTACCTCGTCTCCTCTTGCCATCCTTTTTCCCACCTACCGGCGACGACTAGTGGGGCGTAGAGCCTGCAACGGCAGAAAGTTCTCCAAACCTTTGTCTCCTCCACCGCTACCACCTCCTCCTTTCTCTTTCTTTCTGTTCTTCGTCTTCTCCTTCTTATTCTTCCTTTCTAGGTTTCTCTTTGATCCCCGGCATCGCCCTAGATCGATCGACCGGTAGGGAGAAGAAAAAGGCAAAAACAAACCGGTTGCTGCTCCACTCGGACCTTGGTCCATCAAAGGGAAGACGATCTCCAGTTTGATGTCTTAGAGAGAGAGAGAGAGAGAGAGAGAGAGAGAGAGAGAGAGAGAGAGAGGGCGGGCGGGAGGAAGGGAGATGGGCGGTGGAGAAAGCAGAACCGGCACGCATACCGAGGAACGATGCTGATTGCTTCCTTTCCTTGTCGTTCCCAATCTCTGCCATGAGGGGCTGCTGATCTTCGACCTCTCTCATTCCATCATCAATTCATCATCGAAATCCTCTCATCTTCCCGTTTTGATCGCCACCAACATAGCCCCCTTGTTCAATTCTCCAAGCTAGCGTTGTAATGGATTCCGCAGGCAACAGCAGCAGCATGCAGTCCTCCAGTGGCGGCGGAGGCGGAGATGCAGACGAGTATGACGACCCTCAGGCGGATCATGCCGCCTCGTTCTCGGCTGCTGCGGCATCTTCCTTCCTTAACCCGTCGGCCAGCTCCGCGGCCAACTTGCTCATGATGGGATATACCCAAAGCGGGCTCCTTCAGCAGCAGCGGCAGGCACAGCAAAGTCAGCAGCAGTTCCACCCGTCTTTCTTCGACTACTCTTTACTCCCACAAGGGTACGGCGCAGCTGAGCAGGCTTTCCCGTATGCACCGGCGGCGCCGAGGCCGATCAGCGGCGGTCAAGAGCAGCCAGGCAGTACAAGCGGCAGTGCTGCTGCAGGAGGCGATCACGTGCGTTGGGACGCAACAGATCATTCCCTAGCCAGCCTAATGGGTTTGCCGACGGCGACGCAGAGGCAGGAGCTGCAGCAGACATCAACCCTACCTGCTCCAGACCGCGCCACGGGAGGCGTTGGATTGGGAAATTACCGAGCAAATCAATCAGAAACAACATCATCCATCCCCGCAGAGACGGCCAATCCACCACCGCCGCCGACAAGTACATCACAGCAGGTTGCGGCAACTGCTGGAGCTGCACCCACACGGGCGTCGAAAAAGCGGCCGCGAGCGTCAAGGCGAGCCCCTACAACAGTGCTGACGACCGACACGAGCAACTTCCGTCAGATGGTGCAGAAGTTCACAGGGATTCCGATGCAGCCCTTCGGCCCTTCCGGCAGCAGCCTGATGCTGCCGACCAGGCCGTCTCTATCTCGGATGGACATTTTCGCGGGCAATGCCGGTGGAAGCGGGAGACCCTCGCCGATGTTCCCACGGGAGACATCGGCGGCAGCTTCTTTCCTCCTGAGACCCTTCGCGCAGAAGGCGGCAGCGGCTGCTTTCCCATACGGCGGATCGGCCTCCTCCAGTACTCCGACGTCTTCTTCGAGCATTTTGGCTCCCGCCAGCATCGTCCCGCCAACGACCAGCGGAGGCGGGGCGACAGGCGGCAGCAGTGCAATGACGGTCCTACCCTCGTCGAACAACCCTATGATCGGTGACCGCAATACAAATAACGCTAGCACTAGTGCCGCCGCAGGCTATGGGCTTCTTGCTCCTTCTCAGGACCACATGGCGGGTGGTGCTAGCAGCGGCGGTAGACAAGTAGGTCTAAGCCGGCCGCTCGCACCGCCGCAGAACCCGGGCTTCACATTCCAATCCCTACTGCAGCAGCAGCAGTATGCACCTCAGCAACAACAGCAGCAGTACCGCTACTATTCCCCCTCGCCTCCACCACCGTCCCAGCAGATCCAACAGCAGCAGCAGTACGGCGCCAGCTCGTCGGCCGGCGCAGGCATGATCCACATGGAATGGGTCGCCCGAGTGCAGGCGTCCACTTCAAACAGCAACATTGACGGCGGCGGGACTCCTGAAGCACGCCGCACGGAACGTCAAGACGCGTCAGAGGGTCCGCCGCAGCCGTCGCCGTCCGCCACTGCCGCTGCGTCGACGACCCGTGCCGCCGCTGACGACGTGTTCGCCTGGATCGGGTCAGAGTAGTTAATTATTGCATCGCGAAGAGGTACCATCATCTAGTGAGAGCGATTCATTCATTTGATTTGATTTTGATTAGATCGGACGAGGAATGCCCGCTTGGCGTAGTTAGAAAGATCCAAATGGAATACACCCTAGCCTAGAATGAAAATTATATATGTAGCTGGATCAGTATTAGAGGTTGACTTATTTAGTTGCGTAACGTGTGGTATTTGACTATTATATACAATCACCACCAACACCGGCATCCCCCAACCTCTTCTATCTCCCAAATTTTGTTACATTTTATGACTGCCCAGTGCCCACAATACATTTATAACAGGGAGCAGGCGAGATCCTTTTATTCATGTGCTCTTTTTTATTACAAAGAGATGTAGTGGACGGTGCTATCTGCTACTTTCCCCGCCGTTGGTGCAATATAGAAATTATAGAGACGTTTGATGATATTATTCTTCTGTGTAACGTGATACATGTGCAATGAGTGGACGTTGGGGTACACATATGGCGGGCCTTATAGTTGTTGTGCCTTTTATATATATACAGACTAAATTTTAATAAATTAGCTCATAAGAATGAAAGATTTATGATACGAAATTGCCCTAAAACAAGTGTACAAAAACCATTATCGAGACAAAGATTATTTGATCCAACAATCATGTCCCTCAATTAATGCTTTAACTGTAGAGCGTAAATATAGTAGTTGATATGTTTTGAACACGTATTTTTACATGTCCACTAGGATCGGCGATCATCATTATTTAAGGCGTAGGATCAAAATTCAAAAGCTTCATCTCATTCCAATGCTTAATGTGTTGTCATAGAATCATGTCAACTTCACGTTTGTGGTGGTCTATGGATTTAATTCTTCTAGAAGCTAAAAATCTAAGCACATTGTGATGTTCTAACACACATCCATGGCCATAAATTATCTTATGATGGAGCTTTACATAATTGAGGTACTACATCCATGTTGATAATATGAAATTGATTCATTCCGATCTGTCCTTATTTCGTGTCAAACAAGTTTTGAAATGACTACAACTCATATACCATTTTATTAACCACAAGATGCTGATATCTTTTGCTCAACTTCATCTCAACCTGCACTCTCATAAAGATATGCTACCAAAACCAGGATCTATATAATTCAAAAAACAATGCATGAAAGAATGGAGTGTGACATCTGAGTCGCATGGTGATTTGTTTCTTGACTAGGAGGGGGTGGATGGTGATATGAGTTTAGTAGCAACATGTTATATCTAATACATAGTCACGTTGCTCAGATGCAAATCCAACATATCCATATTTGGTTATTTAGATGTTCTTTCTATATCCATATTTGTTTCAGTGCGCTCCCTTAGCTTTCCTTACTAGTGTAATGGAAAGAATATGTTGTATTAGATATTTTCTTCTGGTCTCCAACATACCACAATATTGGAAAGGGCATGTGACATGAGTGACAAACCGGCTGCTGGATGGCCCCTACGTACTATTGTAAATTGATTCAGGCAATCAACTAGCTAGCCATCCCTGATTTCAACTCAGCATGCGTGGAGTCAGGCGATGTGCAGATAATGATGGTAAATGGATCTGCCTTTTTGCCCCGCGCCCCCTCCCGTGTTATGATTCTTTCACGGTTGGGAGTGATTGGTGGCGAGATGCTGGGGGGTGGGTGAATCGCAGGGCCAATTATTAGTTCCGTGTGTGTTTGTATATATGTGTCTGTAGGTTAAATATCCATGGATGTGTGGATAAACAATTGGAACAGGAGCTAGGGGGTATATAGTGAGTAATTATGACGGAATCCATCGGGCCGATCCCCACGTACCACCGGCCTACCCTTCCCCCACTTATTCTGTTGTCAAAATCTTTTTGCTACCAAACACAAGTAGGAGGTAGGCGTCGTGCACTGTTCACACACACCATGATGAAGAAGAAGAAGACGAGATAAGGAAGGGGGGTTGTTGCTGATTTGCCGTTGAGATGGTGGACCGGAGTTGCATGTGGTTTGAGGAGGACAAGGGTATATC
This sequence comes from Alisma plantago-aquatica, assembly GCA_963693085.1. Taxonomy (NCBI): domain Eukaryota; kingdom Viridiplantae; phylum Streptophyta; class Magnoliopsida; order Alismatales; family Alismataceae; genus Alisma; species Alisma plantago-aquatica. Next base: position 246,092,614 of record OY856409.1, read on the forward strand.
TTTATACATAAAAAGTTTTATATAATTCTCTCTTTGTTGTAATTTTGTTAGAGATCATCAACAACCACAAACTGCAGCAGAACCTGAACCACAGCTACTACAAAAGCCAAAGCTGAGTCTCACTCCTGTTTCCATTATATCTACACATGGGAATTCCTCAGCTAGCCTGCATGCTGCCAACTAACTCGTTCATCACACTTAGGGTCCGTCTGGTTGTGTGCAGAACCAACCCGACCCTATAGTTTGAAAACAGGAAATGAAAATCTATTAGCTTGAACTGCAACCGTTTTGTTTGGTTGTGCGGAAATGTGACTCATGGGTTGGTTTGTTTTTATTTGGTTAGTCGTAGTTTGTGTTCAGATGCCATGGAGATTAAAGAGAGAAAAAAGCACAGCGAGAATGACGGGGAACGAATGGTGCGCAAGTTCAACTATTCAATACAAAATATAGTAGGTAGTAGCAGGTTGCTGCATGACGGAGAGGTTGGGAACCGGAACCGCGCCCCATTCGGGCACAGTTCATTTTCCTGCTTTTTCACTTGCGGCAAAACGCTAGTTGAATTGGAACACACACTGTTGGTTGCATCAACGCAGAACCAAACAATTGTAGTTGAAAATCATGTGCAGTTGGAATTCATTGAACTCATTTTCCTCCCAACCAAACGGGGCCTTACTGAAGATTATTTCAGCTCCATTTTAAAACAGGCGGCTACCTAGCTAGCTGCTGTTCCACATGTTTGTGTGAACCGATCATCCAACGACGGTTGCCGATCGCGCGCCGGCAGCATGCCACCCAACATTTGGACGACACCCTCCGATTCAGGTCTCAGACCAGGCGACCAGGCGGCGAGTCGACGGTTTGTTTATCGATCTCTGTTTATTTATTAGAGATAGATAGATCTAGAGAGACGCTTCTTCTTTAATTAATTAAGGTCTCAAGGCAGTTAGCGGCTTATTAATATCTCCATCTATCTAGCTACCAGAAACCACGGATAGCGAGCCAAAGGAAAAGATAAGAGAGATAAACAATGATGATGATGTGCGGTCCAGCAAACAGACAAACAGATACGATCCACACCTCCCCCGGCGAGCGAGGTCCGAGGTCAAACCCGTGTTTTGGCTTCTGTGAATCCCATTATTAAAGACGAACGACCATGGCACAAGTCTGGGTTGGAGCCGGTGGTGTTTGCTACTGCTTGCCTCCCTCCCTTCTTGTCAATCAATAATAAATGTCACAAATCCCTGCTGCTGCACTGCTCTTATTTCACTTGCCTTCCTTTCCGTGCCATTTGTCCCTCCCGCCTCTTTGTTCCTTCCTCTTCCTGATGATGGAGTTCCTTCTCCACGTCTATCCAATGGACGAACAAAACCAGCAACTGCAGCTGACAACCAAATCCCAATTATAACGTTTCTGAAACTCTGCTGTGCCTTGTGCTCAGGCGGGCGTGAAATCCTGCCTGCGCTGATTCTCACACGGCTGTTTGACCCAACCTGTCGGTCAAGGGATACAAAATTAATTAAGAGACGGCCGCAAGTTGGAGGAAGACTACACAGATTAATCCAACAACCTCAGCGGAGCTTTTGTTTTTCTATCCTCCAGCTTAAAACCACACCAAAACCGCGGCTCACTTACGATAAATAAAGCCAACGTTCTCCCCTGGTCAGCAGATTGGAAACTCTGCCCTCGCTCCGCTGTGATGTGATCAGATTCCTGAATGAGAGGGAGGGGAACCACAGGAGCGGCCTTGGGAATTGAGACTGCTTTAACTGACCAGAGAGCAAGTACGGATTGGTAGTTCATCTCATGAGACCTGTCACACAATCTCATCACAAGTCAGAACCGAACATGTCGACAAAAAGGTAAAAAAACTGAATCCTAAATGATACCAATTTTAAATTCTATCCGGTTAAACAACAACAAATTAGTGAGGTAAGCAACATACCTACTTTATTATTTTTGTTGTTTAACATAGTAGAATCAAAAATTAATCCTAACTACTTTGGAATCAATTGTTGGTCAGCATAGAAGAAATTTGCTATGCGGACACATTTTACAATATAAAATGGAATCCAAATTATTTATCACCACAACACAAAAAAATGTCTAAGTAAAATAATTTGTTTTCTGGTGGAGTCTAATCTGCATTCTATTTGTTGAATTTTAGAACGTTGTAACAAGCGACCACATGCAATTGTAATTTACAAACAATCGCATCTTTACAGACCAAGTTAAGAATTAGATTACACACGATGGAACAAACAGAGCAGGAGAAATAGATAAATTAAATTAAAAAACTCAAATCAGATCGCTCTCTTGAAGAGAGAGAGAGAGAGAGAGAGATGTTATTTAAAGAAATCGACGTTCTGTTATTCTCCGGATGACCATTGTTTTCCACTTGATCTGATCACGAACATGTACCAGAAGGTCGCCTCGCTCGCACGTAGACGACCAACAGTAGCACCACCTATGCACCTCAGCAATTGTTAGGTACAACCATCTAAAAGATCGTGTCAAAAGAAGAAGAGACTCAAAGGAGATCTCTAATTTAGGAGAACAACTCCACGAGAGAAGCCCAAAGATAGCAACCATGTAAGGCGGAAGGCAACAGAGTAACAAATTCATAATACATTTTATAGAGCCTAAACTCACATGACCCAAACAAAAATGTCACAAGTCATACGATATAAGATTATAACAAACTAAATTATCATTCAAATTGAAAGTAGAATATAAAATAAAAGGCTACATGAATCTTAAACAAGTTCTCTAGAACACATAAAGACCCCTTGTAAACAAATTAAACCATCAAAATAGTAATAGTTGCTTTATTACATTTGCAGTGTATTCTTAAACATCTCTAAACAATATTGAACCATTGATAATATTATGACAAACATATGAAATGTGTATGACCTGTTAAGCATCAGAACTTATCCCAAGAGAAACTACAGGTCCACCCATCCTTTGCCTTTGAATTATATAAAGTTAAAATCGCCCAAAGTCATGGATCAGCCTGAAGAGGCCTCTTAAGAGACATACAAAGACTTATCAACACTAACATATATACTAGCCCCAATGTCTATAGTCCAGTATAGCGGTTCAACTATAGAAAGGATTTCAAGTTTGATAGAAATATACCCATCATTGAGGTTCAAGGAAGTATTCATCATGTTGACCACAACCTCCTCAACTTGAGATGTGGTAGCTTTCTTCACCTTTTTTGAAGGATAATCTTTGCTCCAACGGTCAACAAGGTTTGTTATTTGATTTCTTTTAAATCTTAGCCTTGAGTTTAAGTGTGTTCTTATTTTTCTGATCTTTATTCTTAACATTCATATAATTGAGAGTAAAGGTTTACATCAATTGGTACCTTAACCACTTCCTAGTTCAAGTGTTCGTCCTTTATTTTAATATCTAGCATAAATTTACCTAGATTTATGTCACCCTTCCTATGCTTGAGATTTAGGCCAAAAGCCTCCCAAGACTTGGGGTACTTTTCAACGATAGACATAACAATCAATTTGTTAGGTAAGTTCATACCCACTTAATAGAACTTATGAAACAAGATTCAAAATCATGTACTTGGTAAGAAACTGATTTATTGTCTACTATTCAAAATTTAAGAAACTTAGAGACTAAAGTGTTTCCAACACCCTGATTTTTTTTTTCTCATCTAAAACATCGTGTAGTTACTTGTAGGCATGACAAGAGGTTTAGAGTATACATCATGCAACTTATTCGTCGGTGCTAAGAGGATACATCCTCTACACGACTGGCCAACCTCCTTCATGTCAGTGATTTTCTTAGCATTCTCAATATCTTGTTCATCAAGTTTAAGTTCATCATTAACAATAGACTTATGAAGCCCTATCATACTAAGATAAATATCCATCTGAATCTTCTGACATACAAAGTTAGTGATGTTGGATGTTTTAGACATACGGAAAGTGTCGATCTTAGGATGATGAAGATCAAGGTCATCCATGTTAACTAACGATATATAATAATTTCTTTAAAAATGTTGGATTTTAGGACGTCTTTACAAGCAATATCATGCAATTACAATTTAATTAATAGGTTTATAGGATAACCTAAGAATCATACCTGAATTAAATCCTAGAAATGAGATGAATCTCATAATAACAATCTCATAATAGTTTCCTTATTAAACTCTCAACTAATTCAAATACAATCTCGTAATAACAATTAAATCCTAGAAATGAGATGAATTTATAATTTGAAAACTTGGTTGTGGGGGATGGCTACACCAAATCATGTTGGTAGAAAAGACTATCAGGGTGTATATGACACTTGGCGCCTTGGCCCAACTAGGTAGGGAGTTTTTGTAATGCTCTATCCCACTTCCGAAGGCTCTATTGAATTTTGAAGAATGATGACTGGCCTCACAGACCACCACTAGCCTCAACTATGCAATTTGTCCTTACTAACATGCAAGTTGGGTTCAACTTCTCGATTGGTCACCCATCCTAGTACTACTTTAGGTTGAACATGCTTAATCACGAAGTTCATAGTGATGAGATTCCTAGAAAGCAGGCACTACCATGTGATATGGGTAGTTCAATCATTCCTTTTATGATCATTTTATCTGAGGTCTCAAATCATGGGATGTTAAAATCTCCCCCACTTAGACTCTTGACATCATCGTCAAGGCTCAACTAAATGGCCTCATAATATTTCTTCATTATAGACCTAGAATGACTCATGGACGCCCAACTACCTATCATAGCTATCAGTGAAAGGGTGGCTACATCACCACGGACATCCCTTTCCAACATGCCTAAACCGCACGACTTAAGACTGGCATGACACATGCTCATCTTGGCCCCACCTACTAGAGGATATAGGGATCTGATATCATTTGTAACATCCAAGACCACTTCCTAAGGCTATAGTAGAGTTTTAGGAATGACGAATGGCCCCACATACTACCACTAGCCTTAATTTTGTGCTTTGTCCTCACTCATGTACAAGTCAGGATGAACTTTCTACCTAGTCATACATCCTAGCACTACTCTAGGTAAGCGTGCCCAACCACAAAGTTCTTCATGATGGACTCCCTAAAAAGGAGGTGCACCTTTGTGATGTGCGTGGTCCAGTCATTACTTTTAAGATCAATTTAATGTGAGACCTCAAATCTTGGGACGTTACAGTTTCCACTGATACACCCGTTACATGGCATGACTTTTGCACTTAGGGTGACACCTAGGTCTAACAGAGCTTTAATCCATCTCCTACCCTAGAATGAAGTCCCCCCTCATGGAAGAACTAACTATGAACATCCAGAGGAAAGAAATGCCTACCACTATGATATTGAGGAGGGAGGTAACTTATTCTTGGGATTTCAATTTTTTGACTTCATTAAGGGAAGTACATGAAAAGAAGGTGATCCCGACAGACTTTAGGAAAACCTAAAACCATTTGTGATGCCCTGAACTCATAAGTAGGAGGTATATATTGATCCAATCATTTGATTCATCAAAAGGGAGATCATAGCAATATGTGCCTCAAAAAATCAATAAGGACCTAAGCCCGAACTACAAAATCTCAAACATAATGGAGGGAGAACCCATAGCTGGTGTCACATGTCATGAAAAATAGATATCATTTCACTTATCCAAAAGAATCACAAGTTACTACTGTAGGAGGCATCAATGTAAGCCACTCAAGTACTTGGGAGAGCAGTCTTGGCCTACATGGAAGGAATCACAAGTTAGCTTCTTCCGATTTAGCCACATCTTTGCCACCTTCTCATGAACTTTTAGAGAATAAATCATTAACTTCTTGAAAAAATTAGTAAACTCTTCAACCTGATATGAACATTGGTGATGATTAAACTACCTCAATGGTGACACAAGGTAGTATGAAGTATAGTTCTCTTGGCCTGGAAGGATGATCAACCACTAAAATTCAAGCATGGAAGCTCTACAACATGAGTTGTCAAGACAGAACTCCATCCATCCTAACACATGTCTGTAGATTTCAGACCTACAATCCACCAATACAAGTCACCACATAGCTGATAAGGCTCACTGACCTGAATGTGCTTTGATAAGAACTCCTTCACCATGATATAGTGAGAACTTTAAGACTCCACCAAATTGGAAGGTACGATGTGTATTCTGAAATAATTCTATATGACCTTGAAGGGTCCCCCTAATCCTCCCGATCAACTGGGCTTTGTCCAAACACTTGTATAATTCAGTAAGGGTATGAAAATCTACTTCTTATAAAGGGTAAAAACAACTCCAGAAGCAACATCTAACACTCTCCCAACATTCTCTCTAAAGAACATCTCCATTAGGATAAGTAGAGCATTATACTCTCAAGCGGTCATGTTAGGAGAATTGACACCACGTTGCGCTTCACTCTCAAATGACTCCCATAGGGGTGGCATCTAAATGAAGCGACCATCACAAGTCAACCATCAAACTCTTGGGAATTCCACACTTAAGAAACTCACCAGCTTGACAATCCAACTTGATTTCTTCAGTACAACATACCAACAGTCATGAAGAGGAAGTCGAGTAATCTTAGCCATGTATTTTAAGGTAGGAGACACAAAAATGTCCACAAAGTAGAGGGAGTGACTTAAAGGATCCCAGAAGGGGATCCCCACTGTCATCAACTCTCTCACAATAGGACATAAGCTAGATGATGAAGATGATGAATCACACCAAAGATCGCCAACTCAGCTTCCTCAATCTCAGAGGGATCATTAATTCAACAAGGCACTAGAGATAGATTCATGGTAGGATGTTATAGAAGAGGGTTTGCAATTATCACCCTCTCTCCCATACTTCTAAATTGCAAAGTAGAGATGTGCAAAAAAAAAAAGAAAATCATGCATCCTTAGTTACAAGCTCTAAATATGAGATATTCACCTTCTAGAGACAAAATGACTCATGTCCTTCCCCCAGTAGAATGGCATAATATGCTACAAACATCTACATTTAAGGTCAACATGGGCATGCATCCTGAGATAGTAGGACTCTATGTCCCACTGACCAGTGGATTGCAGTAATAGGTCACCCACATACAACATGTAGACTGAGGCAATCTTCTAAGTCTATCAAAGATCATGTGAAGATCAAACTCATGAAATCTGATATGAATTAAAGATTAAAAAACCTCACAATATGATGTAACCCAGAGTTACACTTTTGTTTTAGTATTAAAAGAGAGTCTTATAAACATAAACATGACTAATACAAAACTTTTCTTCAAGGAAAGGAAAATAACTACTACCTATTCACATCTTCTTCAGCCACCCTGTCAAATGTTTGGCCAAAGGTTGATGATTGGTGGAAGAAGACTCAGAGTATCAATGCTCCCCACTCACGTTAGAGAAAATAACACTAGTGGACCATTGACGACCCAAACAAGAACTACTAGAAGTCACTCTACGACCAAAGTAGCATCCCTATGACAAGAGGAACCTGCTCGAATGCCATTTGATGGTGGATCTACAATTTGAGTTGGGACCTCCATGAAAAGTGTAACAACCCCCTCCCACTATTATCCCCTATCTAGGCATACCGAAAGGACAAGGGCCATCGTCATATTTATAGGATCGCGGTTTAGCATTTAACCAAAAATAATTATAAAATGTCACCAAAAAGGAAAAAAGAGTTGATAACATGATGATGATACATTCTTCATTAAGGAGATATGGAAATCTATTGTTTGCAACATGAAATAAAACTATCTATCTAAATCCTCTAGAATAACTTTAAATATTTTCTTTTGGTGTCTTCTTCTCAAGATACCGATCTTTATACATTACTTACATCTTAATAACAAATTAACCTAAAATTCCATGAAATAAAAAAAATGATCAATATATTGAGATATACTGGTATGTGGGGGAAACAAAATATTCACATGTAAGAGTAACAACATAATCAGCCATAGAAACAATTATAATTACAAAATTAAACATGCATTTTCTTTCTAACTTTTCAACTCTTAGTCATTCAATCTTTGTGGTACACTCCCTCATTGGATTATTGATTGTGGGGTACCCTCTCACTAGGGTATGGTCCTTGCAGTGGACTTCTCATAACCTTCCCATTCATGGGCTTGGTTTGTCATGGCCTTCCTTTATTGTCTTGGCCTCATAATGACTATCCTATCCCAATTTGGTCTAATTGGTGATCTTCCTATCCCAACTTGATCACCCATCATCATAATGACATTTCATACATCCCACATGTATCACTTAAAAATCCACCAGAGATAGTTGAGAAAGTTATACTTATATAATGTGATACTCATAGGGGACTTATAGATTGTAGGAAATAAATAAACAACCAACAATTTATTTTCAATCAATTACGAAAACCTCAAAAAACCATTGGAGTCGTTTAAGGTGAGTAGTCATAAGTGTAAGCACATACCTTCCTCATAAGTGACTTAAAGTCCAAGCAAATAGGTTTAGTTGAAATCAAGCAAGCAGTCACCCTAAAATTAATGTATGACACCCAAGTATTACTATTTTGTTCATAATCTAACATTAAGACTGACTTGGGTTCCAAGTTACGGTGTTGCAGTCAAATTAGGGATTCATTAGGGTTTTGGCTTCCCAAACCCAAATTATCCATTTAATGCCTTTTTAACTTACAAACCCTAATTTTGATACTATATGCATTCTTAATCTCAATTTAAGTCCAAGATGTCCTTTTATCCAAAAATACTAAACTTTATCCATCAAAATCATTTAAGTAAGTTATATTCATTAAAACTAAGAAGTTACAGTTTCCATTCTTTTAATACAATAAAGTTAGTAACTTTAGACACTTTTGGAATTTGTGGCAGAGTTAGGTCTGGATATTACATTTCCCAAATTCCTTATATTTTCTGATCAATTTTCATATATTACTTTCCATATTTGGTTAGATCTTATAATTTCCTATAAATTTTAGAAGTTAATTTGTTTTCTAGCCAATAATAAGCTACCATCTCAATAGCTAACTCGGTAATGCCAGCATGGAATGGGGCTATGGTTGTGCTAATTGACTGACACTATGTCAATGCCCACGCTCGCATGTCCAAGGCTATGAAACATGGAAAAAGGAGCGGAGAAAGGAAAGAAAAGTCCTAACTTGAGAGAAGAGGGGTCATAGGAAGATGAGACCTTTTTCCTAAGGTTTTCTTCAACCTTGCTACTTCATGAGTTGCTTGTGAAAGTTAGCAACAGAGGTTGACTCTGAGATCGTGACTCCTTGAGTGATTGGTGAGGGTACCAATACCTTCATATTGCCTTGAGGAACAGACCAAGGGCTTCAATTGCTCTAGAGACAGTCAAAGTTGATAGGATGGAGAAGAGGAATCTCTGGTGAGATTCAGAGAGTGGTTGGAGTTCAAGGACAAGACTATGAGAATAATTGAGGGTAGGGACACGATATCAGACTCGAGTAATGTCTCGTGGATGCATTGGTGATCTTGTAGGGGGATCACATGCCTTTATATATCCTCGACTATGGCGGTAGGGTTACCTTTGAGTTCATGAATTGGGAAAATATATAATTGCCTGTCAAAGTGGGTCAAACTTAGGGTAGTCTGACTCAAAATCCTCCCCTAAATCCATTGAAGGGGTTTCCAAATTTTTTTGATCATTGATGAGGGAGAGAAGAGCAAAGAGATTTGTCAGGTTACTGTTCTGGTTTTCCTTTCTTGCATGAGGTAGATGATGACTCAGTCATCATTGGATCTTGATCCATTGGCTGTCATGCCATGTGAAAAAGATATTTCTATACTGATAATGTGCAACATTTACTTCATATTCATTTTAAATCATCACTTTAGGGAAAACCGTTTAATTCATTTCTCTCTTTACTTTTATCCTTTTAGTCCCAAATTTTATAGGAAAGTCTTAATGTCACACCCCGATCTCACACTAACCACTAATCACGAGATTAGGGCGCGACGGAGGGATTATCACATAAACAAATCACTGAGAACTTTTTCTTTTTAAAACCTCGTAATGATATCCAGATTATTGTTGTAAACTAAAACATAATAAACTATTGCGGAAGCATTTCAATTAAACTGGCTAGAGTAAGTAAACAGAGTTTACAACATGTAACATTGTTTAACAGAAAGTAAACATAACAGTTAATTTACATCTTTATACACATACCACATACACACTCTCTCTCACGCACATCATGTCCCAAAGATCGAGGGGAAAGGACTAAGAGACCTCTAACTAGACTAACTACAAACCTTTTATAAACTAGGCGTTAGGATGAAACGACCCTTCCGATTCCTGATGCTGATGCTGACCTAAAAATATTTGAGTAGAGGGATGAGCCTACTCGCTCAGTGAATAGCATTTCACTTAGCTATCACTAATCAACTCATCAGGTTTATAATTGAAATAAAACATATATACAGTGCAAGCAGTGCAGTTCTAACGACATAGCAGATTACAGAATATAATCACATTTCTAAGTAACAACAGATAATTTAAACCAAAATAACAGATATAATGATTTGGCACAAAAGTTCGGATATATTAATTTACTGTAATCCTATATGATTACATATTTATATCATTATTATGCCCTAATCATATGCAGTTTACCCTGTATATAAAGATCCGTAGCGAACTACGATCCCACTGTACAAGACTTAGCGACACACCCGGGAAATGCTAAGTCTGACGCCAGCCCTGCTCTGCCATAGGACCCCAGGCTCTCCGGCCTGACTCATAGGCTCTACGGCCTCAAGGCACTACTCTGAGTGCTCTAGACTTCTCCTCTAACCTGAGTACACAGGCGGAGAGTCTCACCGGGTTACCTCCGTGACACAAGCACAGATGATGTTGAATAACCCCCATTTTTCCTCCAATGCCATCGTGACACAAGCACGATTGTTGTTGGACATTGCCTCTCTTTCCTTGTGTGTCCATGACACAAGCACGGATGATGTTGCAACACGAGTTTCACCCCTAAGAAGCAGATCTGTCAAAGGGGTTCTACGGTGTTAGGGCACTTAAGTCTATTAACTGACTAACATATAACCATTTAAACAGGAATATCACATTTCATACTTATTTCACATTCTGAACATCACTTAAAAACACATATATATCATTTATCATCCTTAAACATGATTCAGTAACATTTATCCAGTTTCCAAGCTAAATATCCATTTTTAAATCAACAAATACATTGCAACATAACACATGAAATTTCATCATTTTCATCAAGCATATTACGTATTTCAAGTTCCAATGAACCATATAAATTCACTGATTCAATCCACACTGATCAGATGCTAAACTAAATCATATAACAGCGTCTAGAAGCATTTTATGAAATAAAAAGTCGGGCGACGCCAAACGCTGCCCGACGCCTGATAACGCATGTTATCAGCGTAATTCACGCACAAAACAGAAAATATTCAAACGTCTGAGTTTATTAATGATAAATAAATGAAACCCCACTCACAGCGATTTGGACTGTCCGGATTCGTTCGGAGATGCGTCCAAGGCCTGATTCCGGGCGAATTTCTATTGTCTTCTTCCTTTGGTATTTCGATTTCACGGTACTGTTGCTAGCAGCTTCACGCACAGTTGACGGAGAGGTCCAATCGATGGCCGAATCTGAACAGAAGCTACATCTTCTTACTTGTATCTCCAAAACGGAGCTCAAAATAGCCTCCTTTATAGCCTTGGCGCCCAAGGTGGCCTAGCTGCTACAAATCGCAGCTACGGCTTGCTGCAGGTGCCGGCCGCCCAAGCTGTAGGGCCGCAGGTGGCTACTAGCCAGAGAAGGAAAAGGAAGGGGAAGAGAAAGAGAGGAAGAAGAAGAAGAAAAGAAGTGGCTTGCTGTGAAATCGGAGCCAGGCCAAGGTTGCCTGCTCCTCATCTCATCGGGCGCTCAAATCGGCCCTGTGCGCCGACCCAAGAAGGCGGCTGCTAGAAGAAGATAACCGTAAAGGAAATGAAAATAAAAGAAACGATTATAAGGTGAAAGTTTTGGAAAAATTGCTAAATTGACCCCAGAAATTGTAAATCATCATAACTTTTTCCTCGGAGGTCCAAATAACAGGATTTATTTTGCATCTTTTCAAGAATGAGGCCCTCTACAATCCCAAGGCATGAAATCAAGCTAATTATACTGTTTTACTGGTTCAAAATTCCAATTGCATCCAATTATTACTTTACTCAAATTAATCATCTTAATTATGCACCAATTGATCTTATGTGCTTGATTCAACTAAATCAAGTTAATGATTCACTAACTACCTCATGAGCACATAAATTAACTCAAATAACTTTAATTAGGCTCAAATCATACTGCTTACCAATAGGCTTTAAACGGGTCATAACAATCTCCCTCCCTTATAAGAATTTCGTCCCGAAATTCCTAAAAGAGAAAAGGAAACTTGCTACGCATCTCAGATTCAAGCTCCCACGTAGCTTCTTCAATGTTATGATTCCTCCACAGAACCTTCACCAATGGTATCTCACGGTTCTTAAGCTTCGTGGTCCTCTGATCAACTATCTGGATTGGTCCCTCAACATAGGACACATCTGATCTAAGCTGTGCAGGTTCTGGGTCAACTATCTTTTCCGTACCAGGGTAACATTTCTTAAGCATAGACACATGAAACACATCATGAAGATTAGCTAACTCAGATGGCAAATCCAACTTATAGGCTACAGGTCCAATCCTCTCAATGATAGGATATGGGCCCATAAACCTAGGAGTCAATTTTCCTCTCTTACCAAACCTCAACACTCCCTTCCACGGTGAAACTTTTAGATAAACCTCATCACCAACCTCAAACTCAAGAGGTCGACATCGTCTCTCTGCATAACTTTTCTGCCTGTCCTGAGCAGCTTTCAACTGCTCCCTGATCACAGATATCTTCTCTGTAGTCATATCGACTATCTCAGGTCCAAGAATTTCTTTCTCGCCAACCTCGTACCAACAAACTGGTGATCTACACTTTCTACCATATAGAGCTTCATATGGGGCCATTCCAAGACTAGAATGATAGCTGTTGTTATATGCAAACTCCATCAGGCTTAAGTGTTCTTCCCAGTTACCTCTAAACTGCAGAACGCATGCTCTTAGCATGTCTTCAAGAGTCTGAATGGTCCTCTCAGACTGACCATATGTCTGCGGGTGAAACGCTGTACTGAACCTTAGCCTTGTGCCCAATGCACGATGTAACTGATTCCAGAATCTAGATGTAAACTTAGGATCTCTGTCAGAAATAATGGAAACTGGTATACCATGTAATCTGATTACCTCGTCCACATATATCTTGGCCAGCTTTGGAACATCAAAGGTTGACTTGACAGGGAGAAAGTGAGCAGACTTAGTTAGTCTATCCACAATCACCCATATCGAGTCCGAACCTCTAGGCGTTCTGGGTAACCCTACCACGAAATCCATCGTGATGTGTTCCCATTTCCATTCAGGTATAGGAAGCGACTGTAAGGTACCAGCAGGTTTCTGATGCTCAACTTTAACCTGCTGACACACTCCACATCTAGCCACGTACTCAGCCACATCTCTTTTCATACCAGACCACCAGTACAGCTCTTTGAGATTCATGTACATTTTCGTGTTACCTGGATGCGTAACATACATAGAAGCATGCACTTCTTCAAGAATTTGCTCTTTCAGCTCACTGTTCCCAGGTACACACAACTTGTCATGAAGATACAACACACCATCGTCAGAGAACATGAATTCTGACCTTTTACCTTCCGACATATCCTGCATAATCTGCCTCAACTCATTATCACTCTGTTGCAATTCCTTAATCTGATCATAGAAAGTAGGTTTGACCTGCATTTGAGCAATCAACCCACTCTGTCCAGTCACATCCAAATCTAAGTTCAACTTTTGCATATCTACAAGCAAGTCTCTTTTGAAACATGCCATAGAAAATGCATCTGCTGTTGAACTTGACTTTCTGCTCAAGGCATCTGCCACAACATTCACTTTACCAGGATGGTAATCGATTGTCACATCATAGTCTTTGATCAGCTCGAGCCATCTGCGTTGTCTCAAATTCAAATCCTTCTGAGTGAAGATATACTTCAGGCTCTTATGGTCCGTGAACACCTGACATGTCTCACCATACAGGTAGTGACGCCATGTCTTAAGAGCATGAACTATAGCAGCCAACTCCAGATCATGAGTAGGGTAATTCTCTTCATTCTTCTTAAGCTGTCTAGATGCGTAAGCCACAACTTTGCCTTCTTGCATCAGCACACAGCCCAAACCTCTCCTGGAAGCATTGCAAAACACTGTATAACCTTTATCTGCCTCTGGCAAAACCAACACTGGTGTTGTGGTCAACTTCCTCTTCAAGATCTGAAAACTCTTCTCACAGTTATCAGACCAAATAAACGGTGCATTCTTCCTCGTCAAACGTGTCAAGGGTGATGCTAGCACACTGAAGTTCTGTATAAACCTTCTGTAATAGCCTGCTAAACCCAAGAAACTTCTGATCTCAGTAGGAGTCTTAGGCTGTTCCCACTGAAGTACAGAATCAAATTTCTTAGGGTCAACGCTAACTCCATCTCTCGAGATAACATGTCCAAGAAATGCTACATCTGCCAACCAGAACTCACACTTGCTAAACTTAGCATACAACTGATGTTGCCTCAACAACTGCAACGTCATTCTCAGGTGTTGCTCATGCTGTTCATCATCTCTGGAGTAGATCAGAATATCATCTATAAAAACTACAATAAACTGATCTAAGAACGGTTTGAAGATCCGATTCATCGTATCCATAAAGGCTGCTGGGGCATTGGTCAGTCCAAACGACATGACCAGAAACTCATAATGCCCATACCTGGTTCTAAAAGCTGTCTTGGGAATATCAGAAGCCTTTATTCTGAGCTGATGATATCCAGATCTCAAATCTATCTTAGAGAAGATCGTCGCTCCACGCAACTGATCAAATAGATCGTCTATTCTCGGCAATGGATACTTGTTCTTAATAGTGATCTTGTTCAATTGCCTGTAATCTATACAGAGACGCATGGTACCATCCTTTTTCTTAACAAACAGGACTGGAGCACCCCACGGTGAAGAACTGGGTCTAATGAAACCCTTATCCAGAAACTCCTGCAGCTGCACCTTGAGTTCCTTCAACTCTGCAGGTGCCATTCTATAGGCTGACAGTGCTACTGGATGACTACCTGGATATACCTGAATCTCAAAATCAATGTCTCTGATAGGAGGTAAGCCTGGTAACTCTTCTGGAAAAACATCAGAAAACTCACGAACCACAGGCACATCATAAACACTGGCGGTGCTCTTCTCTGCTCTGGTGTCAACCACATGAGCAAGGAACGCTTCACATCCTTTCTGTATCATCTTATCAGCTACAACAGCTGATACTATGCATGTAGGCAGAATTTTCCTGTCTCCAGTGAAGACACAAGAAAATTCACCTTGTTGAAAGGTAGCTTCCTTCTTCCAACAATCGAGTTGCACTCGATATGTCTCAAGACAATCCATACCCAGGATGACTTGAAAAGTATTGTCATCCAGGGGTATGAGATTAGCAGCAAAGGTATAACCTCTAAAAGATAACAAGCATCCGGGACAGAACTCAGTCAAAACTGTTGGTCCACCTAGTGGAACTCTCAACACTAACTCATCTACCAACTCTTGAGTTAACAGATTAAGTTTACCAACTAAAGAACGTTGTATGAAAGAGTGAGTAGCACCCGGATCTATCAAAACTAAAACCGGTATACTATTAAACAAAAGCATCTCTCCTGTAACAACTTGTGAAGAGATTATACCTTCCTGAGGTGTCAAAGAGAAGAAACGTGCTGAAGCTCTCCCTTTGCCACGCTGTCCTCTCTGACCACTTCTGCCACTGGACACTCCACCACCTCTGGAACCAGAAGCTACAGAAGAACTCGGAACACCATGGTATTGAGGCTGGAAAGCTTGTGATGCTGCTTGTCGAAGCTGAGGACATTCCCTTTTGAAGTGTCCAACTTGTCCACAGACATAACAACTTGGACTCCAACACTGACCAGAATGTGGTTTTCCACATTTGTCACATGGCGGTATCTCCTGTCCCTGGGGACCTGTCACTGACATTGACGACCCAGAAGACTGTTCACTAGCGGCACTGCCCCATCTCCTTGGGTTGTATCCCCCTCTGCCTCTAGAAGAAGCAACATCCTCAGATCTCTGTCTGCTGAAACAACTAAAGCCACGCCCAAGTTTAGAAATGAAACCTCTACCTCCACCTCTGTATCCACTACTGGACTGTCCTCTACCGAAATCTACAGATCTCTTCTTAGACTCGGGCACCTTGTCAGCATTCACAGATTCTTCAACCTGTCTAGCAGCCTCAACAAACTCACCAAAGTTCTCTCTGTTCCTCTTGCTAGTAGCAGAAACTGTATGCCGAATTTCTGGCCTTAGTCCTTCTTGAAACCTTCTGCATCTTTCTATGTTGTCAGGAACAAGCTGCGGACAGAAGTTCGCTAACCGAGTGAAAAGCGCTTCATACTCAGTAACTGACATGTTCCCCTGCTTAATGTTCTGTAACTGCCTAATTTTCTCATTAAGGAAGGTAGGTGGATAAAACTTAAGATGAAACTCTTCAGAGAAATCCTGCCAAGAAAGCTCTGTACCTCTCCTCTTTTCCTCCACACTACGCCACCACAGCTCTGCATCGCCTGTCAAAAGATAGACTGCATGATTAATCTTTTTCTCTTCTGAAAGCTCCATCAGGTGAAAGACCTTCTCTATCTGTCTCAACCACTCATCAGCCTCTGCTGGATCTGTAGTGCCACTAAACTCTGTGCCGCCAAGCTTCTTTACAAGCTCATATGATCGCATCAGATCCTTACTGCTGGTAGAAGTAGAAGCTCGCCTATCAGCCTTGTACTTCTCCCTGGTCTCCAGAAACATCTTATACATACGAGATGCTTCATCCACGTGATCACCACCACCTGGACCCAAGTACAAAGGATCAGGGCCAACATGACTCTTGGCCTGATCATCACAATCAAAGCCTCTTCCTGCCATCTGCAATGATATAACATAATATTTCCTGTTAGAAGACTACAGATAGAAGAAAGACACCTAAATCTTAATCCTATTGGTCTCTTATCGTCCCCTGACTTGGACTCTGAGTAACTATGTACTCAACCTAGGCTATGATACCAACAATTGTCACACCCCGATCTCACACTAACCACTAATCACGAGATTAGGGCGCGACGGAGGGATTATCACATAAACAAATCACTGAGAACTTTTTCTTTTTAAAATCTTGTAATGATATCCAAATTATTGTTGTAAACTAAAACATAATAAACTATTGCGGAAGCATTTCAATTAAACTGGCTAGAGTAAGTAAACAGAGTTTACAACATGTAACATTGTTTAACAGAAAGTAAACATAACAGTTAATTTACATCTTTATACACATACCACATACACACTCTCTCTCACGCACATCATGTCCCAAAGATCGAGGGGAAAGGACTAAGAGACCTCTAACTAGACTAACTATAAACCTTTTATAAACTAGGCGTTAGGATGAAACGACCCTTCCGATTCCTGATGCTGATGCTGACCTAAAAATATTTGAGTAGAGGGATGAGCCTACTCGCTCAGTGAATAGCATTTCACTTAGCTATCACTAATCAACTCGTCAGGTTTATAATTGAAATAAAACATATATACAGTGCAAGCAGTGCAGTTCTAACGACATAGCAGATTACAGAATATAATCACATTTCTAAGTAACAACAGATAATTTAAACCAAAATAACAGATATAATGATTTGGCACAAAAGTTCGGATATATTAATTTACTGTAATCCTATATGATTACATATTTATATCATTATTATGCCCTAATCATATGCAGTGTACCCTGCATATAAAGATCCGTAGCGAACTACGATCCCACCGTACAAGACTTAGCGACACACCCGGGAAATGCTAAGTCTGACGCCAGCCCTGCTCTGCTACAGGACCCCAGGCTCTCCGGCCTGACTCATAGGCTCTACGGCCTCAAGGCACTACTCTGAGTGCTCTAGACTTCTCCTCTAACCTGAGTACACAGGCGGAGAGTCTCACCGGGTTACCTCCGTGACACAAGCACGGATGATGTTGAATAACCCCCATTTTTCCTCCAGTGCCATCGTGACACAAGCACGATTGTTGTTGGACACTGCCTCTCTTTCCTCGTGTGTCCATGACACAAGCATGGATGATGTTGCAACACGAGTTTCACCCCCAAGGAGCAGATCTGTCAAAGGGGTTCTACGGTGTTAGGGCACTTAAGTCTATTAACTGACTAACATATAACCATTTAAATAGGAATATCACATTTCATACTTATTTCACATTCTGAACATCACTTGAAAACACATATATATCATTTATCATCCTTAAACATGATTCAGTAACATTTATCCAGTTTCCAAGCTAAATATCCATTTTTAAATCAACAAATACATTGCAACATAACACATGAAATTTCATCATTTTCATCAAGCATATTACGTATTTCAAGTTCCAATGAACCATATAAATTCACTGATTCAATCCACACTGATCAGATGCTAAACTAAATCATATAACAGCGTCTAGAAGCATTTTATGAAATAAAAAGTCAGGCGACGCCAAACGCTGCCCGACGCCTGATAACGCCTGTTATCAGCGTAATTCGTGCACAAAATAGAAAATATTCAAACGTCTGAGTTTATTAATGATAAATAAATGAAACCCCACTCACAGCGATTTGGACTGTCCGGATTCGTCCGGAGATGCGTCCAAGGCCTGATTCCGGGCGAATTTCTATTGTCTTCTTCCTTTGGTATTTCGATTTCACGGTACTGTTGCTAGCAGCTTCACGCACAGTTGATGGAGAGGTCCAATCGATGGCCGAATCTGAATAGAAGCTACATCTTCTTGCTTGTATCTCCAAAACGGAGCTCAAAATAGCCTCCTTTATAGCCTTGGCGCCCAAGATGGCCTAGTTGCTGCAAATCGCAGGTACGGCTTGCTGCAGGTGCCGGCCGCCCAAGCTGTAGGGCCGCAGGTGGCTACTAGCCGGAGAAGGAAAAGGAAGGGGAAGAGAAAGAGAGGAAGAAGAAGAAGAAAAGAAGTGGCTTGCTGTGAAATCGGAGCCAGGCCAAGGTTGCCTGCTCCTCATCTCATCGGGCGCTCAAATCGGCCCTGTGTGCCGACCCAAGAAGGCGGCTGCTAGAAGAAGATAACCGTAAAGGAAATGAAAAGAAAAGAAATGATTATAAGGTGAAAGTTTTGGAAAAATTGCTAAATTGACCCCAGAAATTGTAAATCATCATAACTTTTTCCTCGGAGGTCCAAATAACATGATTTATTTTGCATCTTTTCAAGAATGAGGCCCTCTACAATCCCAAGGCATGAAATAAAGCTAATTATACTGTTTTACTAGTTCAAAATTCCAATTGCATCCAATTATTACTTTACTCAAATTAATCATCTTAATTATGCACCAATTGATCTTATGTGCTTGATTCAACTAAATCAAGTTAATGATTCACTAACTACCTCATGAGCACATAAATTAACTCAAATAACTTTAATTAGGCTCAAATCATACTGCTTACCAATAGGCTTTAAAACGGGTCATAACACTTAAGCACTTATATCTTGGCGTGGATGAGATTTGAAACCAAAATACACAAATAAAAATGTTTTTTGTATCTCCAAATCTCCCTTTTATTTCATTTATTTAAGGTATCAAATTAATTTCCAACTTGGCTCTATTTCTGATTTTGATAACTTTTCTCATAAAAAATAATATGGAACTGAAACCAAACAATTAGTTGCCTTCAACATCACTTTTCTAGAAATTTCCACTTAATTCCATATGTAAGTTATTAGTTATCCATTAACTTTTAGTAATTCATTTATTCTTGGATTTTCCCTCTTTCTTTCTCCATGCTTGTTATTGGATTCTTAAAAATAGTAAAAACCCATGAAAACCATTGCAAACGAGAAATTGCATTTTAAATCCACACTTTAAAACTAGGCATACCAAGTTTCTAATATATCCTTATTATTTAAATATTTTCATTTCAAATATGTATGTAAAAAACTATGTTATAACATCCTTTCCATCTTATAGGATTTTTTTCCTCAAAATTCAACTAATCATACAAAAAGTTCTGGATGAAACTTTTCCATATCCGTCTTTTTCTCCCAAGTGACTTCATCCTCATCATGGTGTTTCTAGAAAACCTTTACAATCTCAATATTTTTATTCCTGATCTCTTTCACCTTGGTATCCAATATCGTCACAGGTGACTCAGTGCATGTCAACCTCTCTTGGAGTTCTATTAGTTCAATGTTCAACACATGGGCAAGATCCTTCACATAGTTCTTCAAATTGGACACATGGAACACATCATGTATCACGATATACTTTGGTAGTAAGGCTAGATGATAAGAATCCTTGTAAATCCATTCTATAATCTCAAATAGACCTACGTATCAGGGACTCACATTTCATTTATTTTTAGCTATAGCTTGAAGAGGTCATATTTTTAAAAACACATGGTCACCTATAGTAAAGTGCAAATCCGTCCATTTTACAATAGTGTACGACTTCTATCGATCTGGGATCCTTCAGCCTCTTCTTGATCAAAGAAACCTTGTCAGCATACAACTATATATCTTTCGACCTAAGAAATGTCCTCTCACTGACATCATCCCAATGAAGTAGTTAGTGGCACGACCTCCCATATGGAAATCCATACAAAGGCATCCCGATATCAGTTTGGTAATTTTTGTAATAGGAAAATTCAGCTAAGGGCATGTATTGTTCCCATAATCCACCCCAATCGAGCACACATGCTTTAAATAGATATTCTAATGTCTGGATTGGTCTTTCATATGATCCAGCAGTCTAGGGGTGATATTTTGTGTTGAATTTCAATCTCGTACCAAGTTCATGTTAAACTTGTTTCCATAACTTTGAAGTGAAGTTAGGATCTTGATTAAAGATAATTGAACTCAGAACACCATGCAAACAAACTATCTCTATAATGTAAAGCTCATATGCGGTCTAAAACCTTGGCAGTAACCTTTAGGACAAGGAAGAGTGCTGACTTGGTTAGGCGGTCCACCGCAACCCATATTGCATGATGACATTTTCTTGTCTTGGGAAGACTTACCATAAAATCCATGGTGATCTTGCCCCATTTCCACTCAGGAATCTCAATCGACTATAGTAACCCACTAGGTCACTAGTGCTCATCCTTCACCATCTGGCATGTGAGACAACTAGCCACATAAAAAGCTATGTCTCATTCTTGACCACCAAAAAGTTTTGATGTATGTCCTTAAACATCTTAGTGGTATTGGGTTGCATAGTATATTTTGATCCATGAGCATCTTACAAGATATGAGTCTTAAAAGGAGAATCCTCATGAACCTATATATGACTTTTATATTGGATTCCATCATCCACACCCACTAAGACGTGCTTGTTAGGCTTTTCCATCAAACCCTTCATCTTTTCTAACTCTGGGATGGTTATCTGGGCTTCTACAAGCTCAGTCAACAAGTCGGGCTTAATCTAGATATTGACAAGATGAATCGTATCTGCCAACGTATGTGGATCCCATCAATCAAAGTCTTCCAATATTTTCCACTGGTTAACCAAACCAATTGCACAACTGAGACATTTTCTACTGAAGGCATCGACAACTACATTGGCCTTACAGGGATGGTAGGCTATGGTGAAATTGAAATCCTTTAGATATTTTATCCAAGATCTTTATTGCAAGTTCATGTCCTTCTGAGTTAAGAGGTACTTCGGGCTCTTATGGTCAGTGAGGATGTCGAAGGTAGCCCCATATAGATAATGTTGCCAAATTTTCAAGGCATAGACAATTGTTGTAAGTTCCAAATTATGAGTTAGATAATTCAACTAGTTGGGCTTGACCTGCCTGGAAGCAAAGGCAACCACATGCTTGTTTTTCTTTAGCACACATCCTAAGCCCATATTTGATGCATTTTTGAAGGTGATGAAACCTTCATTACCCGAGGGTATGGTCAAGATGGGGGCGGATGTAAAGTTTTCCTTCAACTCCTAGAATCGTGCTTTACACAATTTAGACCAAATGAACTTCTTATAATTCTGAGTGAGCTTGGTCAGGGAAAATCAATATTTGAGAAATCCTTGATGAATCGCTAGTAATACCTGACCAATCCCATGAAGCTACAAATCTCAGATGCGTTCTTTAGGGTGGGCTGTTCTCAAATGGCCTTTACCTTGGCAGAGTCCACTGAAATGGTTCCTCCTGATATAATGTACCCGAGGAACATAACGCAGTATATCCAGAACTAAAACTTCAAGAATTTTTAATAGAACTTTGCTTTCTCAAGATCTCAAGGACCATAGATAGGTGCTCACTGTGTTGTTCCAGGTCATCAAAGTAAACTGGGATGCTATTTATGAACACTATGGCAAAGGTATCAAGGAAAGGATGAAACACACTATTCATGAGGTTCATGAGCACACATAGAGCATTAGACAACCCAAAAGGCATAACTGAAAACTCACAGTGACCATAGAAGTGGTTTGTGAGATATCCTCACTCTTAACCTGTAAATGGTCGTAATCGGATCTCATGTCAATCTTTGAGAAAACTCAAGTGGCTTTGAGCTGGTCAAATAAGTCATCTATGTAGGGCAGAGGATACTTGTTCTTAATGGTAACCTGATTTATCATTCTATAGTCTATGCACATTTGAAGCGATCCATCTTTCTTCTTTACAAATAGGATCAATGCTTCCAATAGAGATGTGTTGATTTGGATAAAGTTCTTGTCTAGTAGTTCATGCAGTTGCCTTTTCAAATCAAGCAACTATATAGGATCCATTATGTAATGTGCCTAGAAATTGGGTTTGTCATGGGAGCTATCTCTATTGAGAAGTCCACTTCTATCTCTAGAGTTATGCCTGAAAAATCATCCCAGAACACATCAACATAGTCCCTGACTACCTCTATTTCCTCTAAGGGTCACACCTTTGGTCTGGCTCGGTAACTATATCTATGAATGCTAGACAACCATTATCTATCATATGTTCCTGACACATATAGGTTAATGGTATCATATTTCCTAGCTCTAATGGTAAAGGGTGCATTGGCTGGTATCTCTATCCCTATTTTCTTTTCCCTATAGTCTATTTTTGCATTATAGTTATACATCCAATTCATTCTTGTAGTGACATAAAAATCATTCATATCAAGCAAGATGAAGATGGTTGGGAGTTGATTGTTCATATATTTAATAGAGATAATCAATGTCTTGAAGAGGGATGAGAAGATACGACCACTAGGGATAGTGACTTCTAAGACATATCCTAAGTCCTTGAAGTCCAAATAAAGCATAGTTGCAAGATTTCTTGAGATGAAAGTATTAGTACAACCAAAGTCAAAAAAAGCATTTACATTATGGGTCATTATATCAAGCAAGTATACATCAAATATATAACAGTCAAACTATTACACACTTAATGGTAATGAATAGAAAATGGAATTCTAGGGATGGTTACCTTCTATGAGTCTATTGGCATTGTCCTTAGCCTCTTCATTATCAATAGCGAAGACTCATGCATGACTTTGTTCTCCTATAGGTGGGTCTGCTCCTTGGGGTGATGTAGCCACTGGTTGGGCTACCAATGGGCCCATACCTCAAGGGTCAGGGAGAGGACAATTGTCTATGAGATGTCCCTCCTGCTGACAATGAAAACATACCTACTTCTCAAAGAGGCACTTTCCAGGGTGCTTCCTCCCACAGGTGTGACATGTGATTGTGGTCCTCATGACTGGGCTTTCCCTTTCCTCCATTCCTACATTTACCTTTGTTATGACCTTGGCCATTTCTATTGTCATTCCTTGGGCCAGAAGTGCCTTTCATGAACCCTAGCTATCCCTTGGGTGGCATCTGAGAAGGCGTGATGGTCTTCTCCATGTCTAGGACGATGTTGAGGGCCTCAGTGAAGTTTGGTGGTTTAATTTCCATCACATGGGGTTTTATCTGGGGGTGTAGATGCTCCACAAAATGTTCCACTCACCACTCTTTGGTCATCATATAGCCAAAACGCTCAAGGAGGTGAAACTTTTGAGTGTAATCTGCCACCAACATGTTACATTGATAAAGTATCATGAATTGCTTTTCCTTCTCTTTCTTGGTAGAGTTGGTTATGAATCTTGCAGAGAAGATGGTACCAAAGTCCATACAAACCATTGGTTCTACAATCAGGTCTTGTTTGGTGATGTAATTCTCCCACCAAAGCTTTGTTTCTCCCTCAAGAAGGTGAGCAACAAAGAGAACCTTTCTTTTGGGTTGCACCTCCAGAATGTAGAAGACATTCTCCCCATCTAGGATCCAGATGTCCGCCTTGTCAACTACTCCAATCATGTATTCACCCCAAAACTTCTCTATATTCAACTTGAGAAAGTCGAGGATGGTGGCTCTAAGACAAGGGTGGACATGCAAGGGTTCACCAGTGGCCCCAGTGGAAACATCTTTGAGAGCTAGGGCACTAGTGGCCCCAGTGAGCTTCTTCTGCTTCTCTAACCAGAGCGCATCAGGGGTGTGAACTACTACTTGCCCGACTATTGCTCCATAGTTGGGAGCATGGCTAGGGTCATCCTTGGGCTTGGTCTCATCCTCTGACATAGGTTCACCTTTACGATCATCTTTTGGGTTCAAGATGTCAAAGGGGACATGCTTGGACTCTTCCTCAACGTAGGCCTACTCTGGCCTCTTTCTCTTCTTATAGGACTTCTCCTCCATACCCTTCCTATTCTTCTCTGAGGACCTCCTCCTTCTATGAGATGTCCTTCCTTTTGGGTGATGTCGGGGGGTCTCGTCAGGGATGGTAGTGGTCTTGACGTGGGCCATGTTATTTCACTTAAATATATTATTGACCTCACTTTCATATTTAGGGCATTTAAAGCATCATAAAGATTATATCCATGACATCTTGTTTACATGCATTTTATTAATTGGTGGAGGATGCCGTAATCCCTGATATCCATAACCGTAATTGTCAGAATGGTAGATAAAGCAGTTATTGGGTCCCTAGGGTTTTTGTGAGTGAATTAGGGAGAGAGAAGGGATGAACATAGATGAGAAGAAAACCTAGAGGTATTTTATTTTGGGTAAGATCCTCCAACTTTGTCCAGGTAGGATGCATGGGCCCGAGAGTCCTCATAAGATGAGTAGTGGTGCATAAGAAAGTTTCACCAGTCCTCGGGTCATGACCCCTTCTAGACACCATCGCTTTTAAAAAATACCCTAATAATTCCTTTGGGATCTACATAACTCTTGAAATTTAATAATTATTAAAGGTCAACTGGTAAACTAGGATCTGATACTAAATGTAATGACCCCTCCCCCTATTATCCCCTTTATTTAGGTGGACCACGAGGGAAATGGACATAATCATATTTACATGATCAAGGTTTAGAAATTAACCAAAAATAATTATAAATTTCACTAAAAAGGAAAAGAGTTGATAGCATCATTAAGTTAGAATCTCCATTAAGGAGTTATAGAAATCTATTGTTTGCAACATGAAATAAAACTATCTATCTAAATCCTCCAGAATAACTTTAAATCTTTTCTTTTGGTGTCTTCTTACCAGGATAGCCATCTTTCTTCATTACTTGGTGATTAATAACATATTAACCTAAAACACTGTGAAACAAAAACATGGTCAGTATATCAAGATATATTGGTATGTGGGGGAAACAAAATATTTTCATGTAAGAGTAACAACATAATCAAACATAGCAACAATTATGATTACAAAATTGAACATGCATTTTCTTTCTAACTTCTCAACCCATACTCACTCAATCTTTGTGGTACACTCCCTCATCAGATTACTAATTTTGGGGTACCCTATCACTTAAATTTTGTCCCTATAGTGGACTTCTCATAGCCTTCTCATTCTTGGGCTTGGTTTATTATGGCCTTCCTTTCCCGTCTTGGCCTCATAATGACCAACTTATCCCATATTGGTATTATTGGTGATCTTCCGACCCTGGCTTGATCACCCGTCTTCATAATGACATTTCATACATCCCACATGTATCACTTAAATCCACCATAGATTGCAAGAAACAAATAAACAAACAACGGTTTATTTGTAATCAATTCTGAAAACTTTAGAAAATAAAGAGAGTCGTTTAAGGTGAGTATTCATAAGAATAACCACATACCTTCCTTAGAAGTGACTTAAAGTCCAAGCAAATAGGTGTAGTTGAAATCAAGCAAGCGATCACCCTAAAATTAATGCATAACACCCAAGTTTTACTATTTTGTTCATAATCTAACATTAAGATTGACTTGCATTCCAAGTTAGGGTTTTGGAGTCAAATTAGCATTTCATTAGGGTTTTGGCTTCCCAAACCCTAATTATCACATTGAATGCCTTTTTAACTTACAAACCCAAATTTTGATATTATATACATCCTTAATCTCAATTTAAGTCCAAGATGTCCTTTTTATCCAAAAAGACTAAACTTTGTCCATCAAAGTCATTTAAGCAAGTTATATTCATTAAAACTAAGAAATTACAGTTTCTATGATTTCAATACATTAAAGTTAGTAAGTTTAGGAATTTTTGGAATTCAAGGTAGAGTTAGGTCTTAAATTACTTTGACCAAATTCTTGTATTTTTCTGATCAATTTTCATATATTAATTGTCGTATTTGGATAATCCTATAATTTCCTAAAATTTTAGAAGTTAATTCATTTTTTAGCCAATCATAAGCTTCCACCTCAACGAATGACATGGTAATTCAACTTGACACAGGGATATAGTCGAGCCAACCATGTTGTGCCATGTGAGTATCCACACTCCTGTAGCCAAGTCTATCAAACACAGAAAAAGGAGTGGGGAAAGGACAAAAAAACCCTAACTTGAGATAACAGGGGTCAGGGGAAAATGGAACCTTTTGCCTAAGGTCATCTTCAACCTCGCCGCTTCACCAGTTTCTTGGGAGAGTCAATGATGGGGGTTGACTCCCAGAACCTGACTCCTTGAGTGACTGGTTAGGGTACCGGTACCTTCATCTTGCCTAGACGAACTCACTGAGGGCTTCAATTGCCCTGAAGATGTTGGAGTTGATAGGACAAAAAAGAGGAACCTCTGGAGAGGTTTATAGAGTGGCTAGAGGTCAAGGACGAGGCTAGGAGAATAATTATGGTAGGGACATGATTAGGGATTCGAGCAAAATCTTGTGGATGCATTGGTGATCTTGTAGGGGGGGGGGTCAGAGGCCATTCTATAGCCTCATATATGGCAGTAGGGTTACCTTTGAGTTTGCAAATTGGGCAAATTTGTTATTGCCTATCAAAGTAGGTGAAACCTAGGGTAAGATGACTCAAAATCCTCATCTGAATTCATTTAAGGGGTTTCCATATTTGCTCGAGCATTGATGAGGGAGATAAGAGCAGAGAGATTTTTTGGGTTGTTGTTCTAGTTTTCCTTTCTCGCACGAGGTAAAAGATGACTCACTCATGTTGGATCTTGATCCAGTGGCTATCATGTCACACAAAAAAGATATTCCCATTCTATTAGTATATGACATTTAATTCATATTCCTTTTACATCATCAATTTAGGAAAAACCATTTAATTCATCTCTCTCTCTTATGTTATTCTTTTAATCATAAATTTAAAAATAAAGTCTTAAGCACTTATATCTAGGTGCGGGAAATATTTTAGACTAAAATACACAAATAAAAAGTGCTTTTATTTGTCTCCAAGTCTCCCTTTTATTTCATTTATTTAAGGCATCAAATTAATTCCCAACCTGGCTATATTTATTATTTTGAAAACTTTTATCATTAAAATCAATATGGAACCGAAACCAAACCATTTTTTTTGCCTTCAACATCACTTTATAATCTTCCACTTAATTCCATATGTAAGTTACTACTTATCCATTACCTTTTAGTAATTCACTTATTCTTGGATTTTCCCTCTTTCTTTCCCCATACTTATTATTGGATTTTCAAAAATAGTAAAATCCACAAAAACCATTGCAAAGGAGAAATTGTATTTTAAATATATACTTTAAAACAAGGGATACCAAGTTTCTAATATATCCTTATTATTCAAATATTCACATTTCAAATATGTAAATACATGTGAAAAACCATGCTATAACAAAAAGTCACCAACGCTAGTGGATCTCCTGAAGAACTGACTATGCCTGTATCCATGTGGGATACTCAAGCCAAAGAGTGCACCCTTTACACCCGCATCCACGTCCACATATGCCTCCTAGAAGGATGGGGCCCAACCAAAATTGCCCAAGAATTGACACAAGCCTCCAACGTTGTAGTTCTGGTGTGACATCAACCAGATAAAATTGTGAAAGCCCCGAGCACCAACATGTAGAGAATGTAGAGACTTAGGACGTGGAACTTCCGCATGAGGAGGCAGGCGACCAAACTCATATGGGTAGTCATGTTACTCCTCATTAGAATCATAATCAATCACATAAAAAAGGCACATGTCAAGATAATGTGAATAAATGAAGATAAACCAGAATAAAAAATCTTACCATTAGAGGACATTGAAGGTGATTCTATGCATCTTTGGAGAAATGTAGTGGCTCACCATGGTCATAGTACCACGAAATGTACTTGTGATGTGTCACCTAACCCCACATAAGCTTCTGAGCAGTCAGACAAATTCTAAGACTAGGAGGAACCAACACAAGCAAAGGGTCAAATGAAATGTTCCATCCACCAACCCACTAATGAGAAGCATGCTTGATGTACTAAATATTCCAAAAGGGTACTCAAATTGTATTCTACAAGCATCGAGAGATAATGCCTCAAATTCAGTTGTCCATGAGGTACCTCTCAACACAGTAGAACTTGAAGAAAATCTTAAATCAGACCTGGGAAACAACAATGAATTAGAGTCAGCTAAAATACATAAACAAGATAATACGCCAATAAAGTACTATGCATACCTCATATATGGTAATAATATCCATATCACCTCTCCATTGCCAGTACTACACCCTACTATTGAGCTCGGCCCAATGGTGACATGTAGGGAGGGAAACATGCATATAACCCTCCTGGCCTCTCAAGTGACAGGTATATGAAGACATAAGTGTTTTTAGCTCCACAATTACAAAGTAAAGATCAATGAAATAAGCTATTGGATATTTTTCAAAGCAAGAACACAAAACAACAGGTACTTATCATGATCAAGCCTACAAAGCCACTACAACACTTCACATCTCATACCATTTCCCTTGTGGAGAAGTCACCCACAAGACACCTCCTCAAGTTTGTCAGTAGGTAGGCATACACACCTCTTCCCCATTCAAAGGAAGGGATTGCATCCAGATCAAGAAGGAAGGAGAACCAACCAATGTCTCCCCTATTCCCCATGTTGTTTCTAAATGGGCAACCAGTGATCAACACGAACAAGAACACCTAATTATGAAACCCTATTTTAGGGCTTCCTCTTGTGTCATATTGCACTTTTATCACGTCTATATCTGTTAGATCACATATTATTTCCCTCAATATGCATATTTCTATCAAATGCACTTATTGAGGCTTTATGCATGTTTTGTAGGTACTTTGGCTACTACTTGATGGAAGGGAGAGAAGGAGGAGAACATAAGGGTTTCTTCACCCTTGAAGGAGCCTAAAGAGAGTATAAGAGCTTCCCTAACCTACCCCAAGTGGTCAAGAATGAACCCAAATCAAGGAGCATGAAAGATGAGCAAGTTGAAGGTCAAAGTGCAAGGAATAAGCTCCAACATGATCGCATTACATGGGCACGACTGTGGAACAAATGCTCCATGTTACAGTAAGAGTGCAAGTTTAAAGCTGCTAGCCACCACCCCAATGGTGATCCACCACCCCCGTGTTGATCAATCTCCACCACCCCCGTGGTGATCTACCACCCCAATGGCAACCTACCTCCCTCGTGGTGACCACCATGGCCATGGTACTGACCCTCCCAAATTTGTAATTATATCTAACTTTCTCATCCAATTTCACCTCACCGTGCCAATAAACTATGACCATGTTTCCTACAACCACCACGGCAGTGGTGACCCACCACCCCCGTGGTGGCCATCAACCGTAGCCTATTTTTGCACTATTTTACCCATACTGCCCCACTTAACCTAGTGCTTCCACACCACCTATATATACTTGGGTTCTAGATGGGGCATGAAGGTTAGCCTCCCTTGATCATTCATTACACTCCCCCTAGCATTTAAGACATCTACCTACCTTCTTCCATCACCCTACTCCATTTCCGCCTTCCACTACCCTAACACCCTAGTTTTCTAGGATTTCCACCTTAATCCCCCACCTTTCCATGAAATTTTCCATCTTGGAGGGAAGTGCTTCGTCTTCTACAATAAGGAGGTGAAGAAGGAGGATCTTCCATGAGCTACCATGGCCTCTTCAATTTTCTTCTTTACTTTTTTCTCTTCTATTTAATTATGAGTATCTAAGCCCTCTTGGTGGGCTGTTTGGGGGATCAAATTTCACTTTGATACCATGTTGGGGGAGTGTAACTTGTAATGGACATAATTTCATTCTATGATGATTGTCTCTTACTTCTATCTTGTTTCCCATTATTCTACTTGTGATTTATTCTTCTAAACATGGATTGCTTGTTGTGTGATGATTGAAAACACCTAGATTCTAGGGGAAAATGAATTGCATGTGGCTATCATAGGAATTGCTCCTAGGTCCAACTAGTAGATACCTAGCTAGCACCCTATCTTCCTACATACAAAACTCTTCTCTACAACTAAGTGTGAGATCTAAGTAGCTAGTGTAATATTGATTAGTGCAATTGCCTAGAGTTTTCTAGAAGGCTAGATGGTGAGTAACATGAGGTGAAACACCCTCATCTCTACTCTCCCTTCTTACCCTTAGATCTCATTTTCCCTAATAACCCTTACCCTAGAAACCTAGATTAGTTGAATCCAATAGAAATCCCACCTAGACCTTGGTCTAGTTGAGCCTTGTAAGGCTAGATAGGGTGAAAGGGTGTAGTTCCCCTCCCATTCTCTATTCTATCCATGACCAACCAATAGTCTAAGATTACTTCATTGCATTTGACTATATTGTTTGGTTTGGCAATCTTAAATGAAAATATAGGATTTGCATGTTATATCAACCCTCAACTTGAACTCTTGTGACATTGCCCCAAATGGCCCACTCTCCCCATAACTTGCTAAAACCCATCTTGTTTGCTTAGCTTGCTTATGCTAGTATAGTTTCTTGCCTAAATGGATCGTTAGTTAATTGATTAGTTCTTGCTAGTTAATATTTGTAGGGTATCTAGTTCATCTATTGTGCTTGCCTAGTCTAGTTAGTTGTAAACTAGGTTTCGAATTTCTCTAGTTCCTTAATTTCCAGTGTAGTGTAGTCTCTTGCTTTTTCTTAAGTAGTTGCTCTCTTTGATACTTAGCATTGTTTGTTTAGGGTTAACTTAGGGTTTCTGCTAGTCTAGTTTCCTTTCTTGCTTTTAATTGCTTGTATCATTACAGTAATAAACAAAATTAACCAACAAATCCTAAAAACCCTACTCTCCACTTTATGAACATAGCTCACCCTAATCTAGATCTAGTGCCCCCCTCTCCCTATGGATCGACCCTTCACTTGAAACTCACCTATACTACATTATGATTCAGCGCACTTGCAGGTGATATGTTGTGGTCTATGTAAATGTGTTAATATAGGGCCCCCTCTAAATTTGAAAGACCAAAGTGTGTTTTCCTTAGGGTTGCATCTAGTCACCATTCAATTGATTAGTGTGTGGTCGGTCCTTGGGAAAAACACATTGATTTACCCATATTGCCCCCACTTAACCTAGTGCTCCCCACCACCTATATATACTTGGGTGGCGACTGGGCACAAAGGTTAGCCTCCCTAGAGCATTCATTATGCTCCCCCTAGCATTCAAGAGCTCTACCTACCTTATTCCATCACCCTACTCCATTTCCACCTTCCACTACCCCAAAACCTTAGTTTTCTAGGATTTCAACCAGAATACCCCACCTTTCCATGCCATTTTCCATCTTAGAGGGAGGTGCTTCATCTTCTACAGCAAGGAGGTGAAGAAGGAGGATCTTCCACGAGCTACCATGGCCCTCTTCCTATTCCTTCTTTTCTTTTTGATCTTTGTTTGATTATGAGTAGCTAAGCCCTCTTGGTGGACTGTTTGTGGGATTAAATGTCACTTTGATACCATGTCAGGGGAATATAACTTGTAATGAACATAATTTCTTTCTATGATGATTATGTCTTGCTTATATCTTGTTTCCCATTATTATACTTATGATTTTTGCTTCTAAACATGATTTTCTTGTTGTGTTATACTTGAAAACACCTAGATTCTAGGGGAAAACGAATTACATGTGGCTATTTTAGGAGTTGCTCCTAGATCCAACTAGTAGATCCCTAGATAGCATCCTATCTTCCTACTTACAAATCTCTTATCCTACAACTAAGCATGAGATCTAAGTAGCTAGTGTAAGAGTGAGTAGCTAGTATAAGAGTGATTAGTGCAATTGCCTAGAGTTTTCTAAAGGCTAGATGGTGAGTAACATGTGATGAAACACCGTCACCTCTACTCTCCCTTCTAACACTTGGCTCTCAGTTTCCCTAATAACCCTTACCCCAGAAACCTATATTTGTTGAATCCAATAGAAATCCCACCTAGACCTTGGTCCAATTGAACCTAGTAAGGCTAGATAGGGGGTGAAAGGGTGTAGTTCCCCTCCCACACTATTCTATCCATGGACAACCAATAGTCTAGGGTTATTTCATTGCATTTGACTATATTGTTTGGTTTGGAAATATACAATGAAAATATAGGATTTGCATGTTATATCAACCCTCAACTTGAACGCTTGTGACATTCCCCTAAATGACCCACTCTCCCCATAACTTGTTGAAACCCATCTTGTTTGACATTCCAATGTCCTTGGGGTTCATCCCTAATATCCCAGCCATATGGTGATGCCCCCACTCGTTTGGTTTGGAAATATACAATGAAAATATAGGATTTGCATGTTATATCAACCCTCAACTTGAACTCTTGTGACATTCCCCTAAATGACCCACTCTCCCCATAACTTGTTGAAACCCATCTTGTTTGACATTCCAATGTCCTTGGGGTTCATCCCTAATATCCCAGCCATATGGTGATGCCCCACTCCCGTCTATCGGGAGAAGGATCCCACCATACCCTAACTCAATCATAAAAATTCACTAGTAACTATGGTTATCAAAGTGGAATGTGCTAGTTTTAGTGTGAAAATGCTCAATCAGATGTAGGAGGTAGTGCCTATCAACTATCTCACACCTATATATGCTTCCAAACTCAGTCCATTCAAGAAGATCTAGCTCTTCAACAACTAACATGCCATACAACATTCCCAACTCAGTCCAACAAATCCGTAAGTATATGTTTGTCAATCTGAAACCCTAAAGAGACAAAGCAAACTACAAAGTCAAAATCCTTCATCATAGGTAAAAAAATTGATTCTATCCTAACAAAGCACAAAGAAGATAACATGGGACAAAGTTTCTAGGTTATACCTTAACGCCTTCTCGATGACCTCAGTGACGCATGTTCATCCGAATTATGCATGGATGAAGCAAAAACTTCTTAGTTGCGAGCAAACCCCCCACGATCTTGCTCTCACTATCATGATTCCTACCCAGATCAAACCCAATTTAAATATCTTGTAAATTAGATACAAACTGAACAGATGAAGCTACAATGGTTATTGTGGGTATCATCTTGGTACCAACATCATCACCCACATTTGGCTCATCCATTACGTGGATCCTCCTCATGCTAATTATGAGCTTCCATTTTCAAGACCACAACCGCAATGAAAGAAGCTTTCCACAAGCACCGAAATCAACTCACCGACGATGAATAATGGATGACCAAGAAAACATCACCATGTTCATCATCATCATTCAAGCCTCAATCCCAACCATGTTGGGGTCGGCTACATGGATCATTATTTTCCAATCAGCTCTGTTATGGGCCATACTCTGGTCAAGATGTAATGATTCAAAATCTCACTTTATAAGTTCTTTAAAAGTAAATTTAGGTATGCCTCTACTTCTTTTCATCATGCTTGACTCAATAACCTTGCTTCAAATAAGTGCATTTGTTGGTCCACACTGCACGTGACCATACCATCTTAGAAAACCTTCCCACAACTTATCCTCGATCCTCACCACCCCCACTTTTTTCCTGATATAGTCGTTCGACAAACAATCTTTTCTTGTCTTTCCACACATTCAAGACCAAGAAAATGTCAAAATAGAAAAATTCAGCCAAATCACAATCAAAATGCAAGTAAATGTCATCTTCAACCTATAGACCATGAAGAACACCAAGAAGTAAAAAACTAAATATCTTCACCAAGGGCCAAAATGGTCAAACTAAAGTACAAAGATGAATGCCATACTAATGCAACCCTATTTTAGGGTTTCATCTTGTGTATTTTTGTATCTCAATGACATCTAAACACAATACAATGCAAGTTAGATTCCCCAATATGCATATTATTGTCAAATGCACTTATGGAGATTCTTTCAATACTTTTTACGTACTTGGACCATGCTTTGAATGGATGAGAGAGAAGGAAGAAGTTATAGGGTTCGTCCACCCATGGAGGAGTCCAAAGAAGGCCCCAAATCTCCCTCAACCTACCCCTATTGGTCACGGGTCGACATCAAGCAAAGAAGTTCATTGATCATGAAGTTTCAAAGAAAATTTGCCACTGAAGACCTCAACACGGCCGTGATGCCAAGGAACGACCGTGCTGGACAATTCCAAAATCACATAGTCAAACATCAAAATTGTAAGCTACAGTAACTTGTCCAAAATGGTCATGCTACGCAACACGGTCATGTTGTGAAGACCCCAAAACAACCGTGCCAACCAACATGGCCATGCTGCCAAAGAAGAGAATGGGCATTCTACCCAAAATGACCTCCACCACCACAAACGTGCTACCCAACACAACCATTCTA
Organism: Alisma plantago-aquatica; assembly: GCA_963693085.1. Classification (NCBI taxonomy): domain Eukaryota; kingdom Viridiplantae; phylum Streptophyta; class Magnoliopsida; order Alismatales; family Alismataceae; genus Alisma; species Alisma plantago-aquatica. Next base: position 246,127,737 of record OY856409.1, read on the forward strand.
CCTAGCCCTCTCCACGGACGTGCTGCCCAGCACAGTCGTGCTACCATCCTTCATTTCACCAAAATTCCTCTGACATTTTCCATTTCTTAGAATGTTTGTTCCACACCACCACAGTCATTCCTACCCTTACTCACCATGGTCGTGCTGCCCAGCACAACCATGCTACCACCTAAACCCTTGCATTTTTTGCACTATTTTTCCAATAGTGCCTATACTTACCCTAGTATTTCCACCACAACCTATATATAAATGGGTGGTGGCCACAACACTAGGTTATCTACCATTACTCCCCTCCACCTACTCTAGAGCATTCATTGCATCCTTCCTTGCTTTCAAGCCATCAATCCACCATTTCCACCTCATTTCCACCGTAGAAACCTAGTTTTCGAGATTTTCTACCATAATCCCCTTCATTTCCATGCCCTTCACACACCTTGGAGGAGAGAGGTCATTCTACAACATTTAGGAGGTGAAGAAGAAGAATCTACTTCGAGCTCCATGGAGTCCCATCCCCTTCTTCTCATTTCTTTTATCTTTTCTTTGAGCATGTCTAGCTAAGCCCCTAGTGGTGGGTTGTTTGGGGTTAAAACGTGACTTTGATACCATGTTGGGGGAAAATAACTTGTAATGAACATAATTTCATTCTATGATGATTCCCTCTTGCTTCTGTCTCATTTCCCAATATCTTGCATGTGGTTTGTGCTTTTAAACATAAATTGCTTGTTTTGTTATGCTTGATGACACTTATCTTCTAAGAGAAATTGGATTGTATGTGGTAATCTTAGGAATGGCTCCTAGGTCCAATTAGTGGATACTAGATAGCCCCATTTGTTCCTACATACATCTCCCTTCTTGTACAAGTAAATATGAGATCTAAGTAGCTAGTGTAAGTGTGATTAGTGCAATTGCTAGAGTTTCCTAAAGGCTAGATGGCAAGTAACATGAGGTGAAATACCCTCATCTATACTCCCATTCCTAACCTTGGATTTCAATTTCCCTAATACCACTTACCCTAGAAACCTAGACTTGCCAAGTCCTATTAGAATTACACCTAGCCCTAGTTCACCAATTAGTAGTGTACGGTGTATTCTAATAGCACTTGCCTTATTATTTGGTTTGGTGGTCTAGAGTGAAATGTGATATTTACATGCTATGTTGACCTTCCTCCAACTAATATCAAGTTTCATTCCCAAACGACCCACCTATCCATCATATTGCTTAAAATCCACTTTTTTCTTCTTAGCTTGTTAATCCTAGTATAGTCAGTTGCCTTTGTTAATTCTTATCTAATTGCCTAGTTCTATATTGTTAGCTCTTGCTCAAGTAGTTAGGGATCCTTTGAGCTTGCTTGTGTTAATTTAGCTAACTAGTGATAACTTAGATTCTTTCTTGTCTTGCTTAGTTTGCTAGCCTTAATTTTCTTAGAGTAATCTATAGTTCTTGTTAACTTAGTTTCTTTCTTGCTCTTTCTTGCTTGTAATCGTAGTGTAATCAAACCAAATTCAACTTTAAAACCTCAACTCTAATCTTCACTTTAGGAATGTAGCCAACACAAACCTAGCTCTAGTGCCCCCTCTATCCCTGAGGATCGACCCTAATCTTACCACTGGCCTATACTATAGCACGACCCCATGCACTTGTGGGTACGTGTGACTAGTTGAGCCTATGCGTTGGACTAGGTCCTTATATAAATTTTGAGAGATCTGTGTGTTTTCCCTTAGGGTTGCATCTAGTCACCTTTAGGTGGCTAGTGTGTGTTCTTGAGAAGAATTGCACCAAGCTTTCTGGTGCCATTACTGGGGATAGAGGTGCTCGACCTAGCTAGTTATTGTAGCTTAGCCTTTCCTACTACCCTCACCATTGCTATTCTTTATTCTTTGTTTACTTTTGCATATTGTCATTCTAACTTGGTTTTTGTTGCTTGTTTGTGTATGTGTAAGTGACAATTGTGCATGCACAGTACACATTCTACTTGTACCGACTTGGTGTTATATGACCCCAAGATAGGTAGAAGGAGACGCCTAAGCCACCACAAACAACACCAAGCAGCCGCATGGCAAAAAATGAACCTCATGGAGATGCTCAACCACAACTCAACCGCCCTCTCCATGAGTACTTCACCACAGGTAACTACAATTCCCCCATTGCCACCCTTGTAGACTAGATGTCGGGTCAACAATTCTCCATTCCACCCACACTTCTCGGACTCCTTCCTACTTACTATGGGATGCAGAATGAGAACCCCTACCACCATATCAATGCCTTCCTTGAAACTTGTTCCACTTTTCACACACCCACCACCACTGATGACTCCATCCGGAGGACCCTTTTTCCATTCTCTCTAAAAGAAAAAGGCCAAATTATGGTATATCCAAGCCAGAATTGGTGACGTGGAATGCTGGTAAAGAATGAGTTTCTCAAGAAGTTCTTCCTGATTGCCAAGCTAACCCAAATGCAAAGATGTGTCACTGCCTTCTCCCAATAAGAAAATGAACCTTTCCATGATGTGTGGGAAAGGTTCCAAAAGCTGCTACGCGACTGCCTCCATCTTGAGGTACCCTTGTGGCATATGGTTCAAGCTTTCTACACTGGGCTAGTGGAGTTGAGCCAAAACAATGTTGATTCATCATGTAGAGGTACCTTCATGGAAAAGCCACCTGAGGAGTCACGGCCCTTGTTTGAGCACCTTGCTAAGAATTCTCACCATTGGGATTCTACTAAAGGGGAACATTGTGATCAGAACTACACCCCTCCACCTCCCCATGTAGTTCTAGCCTGGGCTGCAACCAAGCCTGACATGGTGAAAATGATATGATGAATATGATGAAGAGCCAAACCGGTTGCTGTTCAAGTCAATCCACTTTGGAAATTGATGTTCTAGATGAAGAATGCATGCTTTTAATGACTTTGATAACCGAAACAACCAAGGCCTGATGTACAACTCCTATACTCCCGAGTGGAGGAATCATCTAAACTTCTCATGGAAACAACAAAATAAGGAGGGGCAAGGGAAGCTAAGGCAACACCAAGGGCCCAAGTACAACTCAAAGTTTGAGGAGGAAGTCCTAGGAAGGCTAACAAACCTCAATGAAGTGAAGAAAAAGGTGTCATCTCAAGGACAAAATATTAGACTCCTTGAATAAAGGCTTGATCAAATCTCTCTCTTACTTGCCCACCATGAAGAGGGGGGCTCCCATCTCAATCCATGGCCAACCCAAATAATGATGGTAGATATGTGAGCACCACTCAAGGTGCTTATGTCCCACCACAAGGCCAAGTACCCCCACTTCACCAGTACTAAGGACCACCAAATCCATATACTCCTCCACCTCACCAACCCCCTTACAACTTTCAATATGCTCCACCTCACTCATACCAACGCCCCCTCCACAATATCAGCCCCATCCACCACAACAACCACAACAACAACCACAATCCCAACCACAATTTATCCTTCAAAACACGAATTGACCTCACTCAAGGACACCGCCACCTCAACAGACATAGCCTAGTCCACAAGCCCCCTCTTCCACTACCCATGAGCATGCAAAGGCAATGACAGTTTTGAGGAGTGGTAGGGCCTTGGAGTAGCCACATGGTATTTCTATTGATAGCACAACCAATTATGACAGGGTTGATATTGTGATTAGGGGTGTTGCTATTGAGATTCAGGCTGATGATACCGTGATACTGAGAGTTGATACTGTTGGTATATGTATGCCCGTAGAGCCATCCCAAGCGATTGCATGGAGTCGGATATTAATTAATCAACTAATGTGATTATTTGGTTAATTAATGAATTCCGGAATATTCTAATTAATCCACGAGCGTTTTAATTAACGCAACGTTTCTGTTTACCGATGGGTTCAGGAAACCCTATTTCCCTTCTTATCCTGTTTAAAGGAGGATTGACGACCGATATCTATATAAGATAGATATAGGTTTTTCAGTTTACGCTCACGCACGTAAACCTAGCCGTCGCCGTCCTTAGGAGAGAAAGGAGAGCAACACACCACTAGCACGCCGCCGCAGAGACACGCTCCTTCCCGCCGGCTTGAGAAGCGCGACGTGGAGTTCCGTCCATCCGCGTGGACGAAGTAGAGACGTAGACGCCTTGACGCCTGCGTTCGGAGGACGTCGACGACCACCTGTATGTGCTGCGAGCAACGTACGTCCCCGCCGCAAAGGAGCATCACCAGATCAACCTGCGACAGCGAACAGGAGAGAAGATCCATCCGTGTTTGACAAGCAGCGTTGCACCATCGTGCAGCGGGACATCATCGGACTTGCTCCGTGATAAGGTATATCCCGCAAACATGTTTCCGAATACGCTGTTATCGACAAGATCCTGTTACGGGTTGCGTGGATTTATCGCTTCCGCCGCGCATGTTTTCTCCACAAAACCCAACAGTGGTATCAGAGCAGCGTCGATCTACGGCGTATTGGGATTCGTTTCGATATGATCGAATCACTGTATACTGTTTTATGTTGCATATGATGCGAATTAAACCTGTTAATGTGCAAATCTAAACCTTATTCCACATACGCCACAGGCTATTGTTTTTGACGTTTTGGACGGGGTCGACTATGGAAAATAGTGATTTTCCTAAGTGCACGGAAGTAAAATTCCGTAGACCTTTCAGGGGCTCTGCCCCTGAGACGCCGCGAGGGGCGGCCTCCCCTCGACCCCCGTTTCGGATGGGGTCGACTATGGGATCCCCGCACAGGGGCGCTGCCCCTGTGTACCCCGCATTGTCTGTGTGGGAGTCAAAATTCATTTAATGGGGAATGTCCCGCATTAAAAGTACTGCAATTTTAATATGTATATACGTATATGTAGATATACCTATGATAGCATACATGTCGCCTTTAAAATCTATTTTATGTGGTGAGTGCATGCACGGTTATGGCCTAGTATCCCCTTTTGTGAATGTTGTGAATGAATGTGGATGTCGATCTTGTGGATATGTTTGTTTGTGAATTCTATGGATGTATAATGGTTACATATGGATCCTTTGTATAAAGTATTCAACTTGCATGCCGAGCCTCATCTCTTATTTCAAAGTGTAATTAATTCTTTCCTTTTATGTTTGTACTCATATGATGTAATCGAGATAGGATTAGTTTTAGTCTTTGTAAACTTGATGTAAGGAGGCCACTTGAAGATCCAACTCCAAGGAGTGTCCATGGAGAAGCACCATGAAGATCTAATTCCAAGAAGCAACCTGAAGATCCAACTCCAAGGAGCATCCAAGGAGAAGCAACAAGAAGATCCCATTCCAAGAAGCAACTTGAAGTTCCAACCTCACGAAGCATCCATGAAGTTGTTCATTGTAATGTTGATCATTACGTGCTTACAGGTTGATTCACAGGTGTTGCATGAGATGCATAAGACCATAGGTGGACCATAATCCTTTGTTGCTCCAAAGGATTACAATAGTATGGCCATAACCGATGTATTTGTGTTTGTGATTGCATGTCTATCGTTTGTGGTTGTGAATATAGTAGTATATGATACGTACTATAAGTATGTGGTGTTTGGATATGTATATGTATTAATAAAACCCCTCAATTAATAATATTAAGTTTTAGTTGCCTTCCATAAAGCAACACACATGAAAAGCTTGATCGACTATGTGTGGGCACGCCTCCACGTGGTACACTGTCTATCTCGTGGAAGTGTGAAGGTGGGTGTGTGGGTCTACCTCCGCAGGGTGCACACTCATCGTGTTGGCTTATGGGTTGGACTTAACTAGGGAACCTTGATAGGATCAAGTACCTAGAGGCACACAGATGCATCATGGCAAGGAGTTGTGCATGATCATCTATCCAAGAGTTGCATATGATGCAATTGGCAAAAGTTGCCTACCTTAGTATTTGGTCTTTGACGCCAGCTTTGGCTGGGCATTGATCCAATTATTTTGGGTCTTGGCTCACTAGAAGGTTGTGCGTTGCAATCTTCCGAGTTGATAGTGAGGGCTATCAATTTGAATAAAATAGTGGGAGCGTAATTAATTAAAGACCTAATTAATCTCGTTTATCAAATCTTTACAAGTCAAAATGTTTTGGACTAAATGCAATTTTTTTTCTTTTGTAGCAATCAAATGGCAAACAACACTCACACGTTCTCGTTGCAATCGGTCCTTGAGAAGGACAAACTTACCGGAACCAACTTTCAAAACTGGTTTAGGACGTTGAGAATTGTTCTCACACATGAGCGTAAGCTCTATGTCCTTGAAACACCAGAGCCAGAGGAGCCCGCCGTAAATGCGCCCAAGGCTGAAAAGGATGCTTACAAGAAGCACCTTGATGATGCCGTGGATTTCAAGTGCCTAATGTTGTGCTCAATGAACTATGAGTTGCAAGAGCAACATGAGAACATGAATGTCATGGAGATGGTAACACATCTCAAGAACATGTATCAACATCAAGCAAGACAGGAGAGATATGATGTCTCAAAGGCATTGTTCAAAAGCAAGATGAAAGAGGGAGACTCAGTTGGCACCCATATACTCACCTTGATTGGGTACGTGGAAAGCCTATCCAAGCTGGGATTTCCCCTAGGTCAAGAGTTGGCCACTGATGTGATTCTACAATCGTTGCCTGAATCATATAATCATTTTGTCACGAACTACAACATGAACAATTTTGACAAGCCGTTGTCAGAATTGTTGGGCATGTTGAGGACAGCTGAAGCACAGATGAAGAAAGACAAGCCCAAGTCTGTGATGATGATCAGCAAGACAAAGGGAAAGTCAAAAGGCAAAGGCAAGGCTAAGAAAAGTTCTAAAGCCGGGTAGAAGCCAAAGTCATCCGCGCTCAAAGCTAAAGGTGGGATCTCCAAAGAAAGCAGTTGTCACCATTGTCACCAGCCTAGACATTGGAAAAGAAACTGTCCTCTCTACCTAGAGGAACTGAGGAAGAAGAAGTAGGGGATAGAGATCTCCACTTCAGGTATATACGTTATTGAGATAAACTTAAATACTTCTTCATCATGGGTACTGGATACCGGATGTGGATCTCACATATGTTCTAATATGCAGGATCTGATAAGAAGTAAGCCTTTACGAAAGGGCCAAGTCGAGCTGCGGGTTGCTAATGGAGCAAGAGTTGCTGCCACCACAGTTGGAGTTATTAGTTTATCTTTGCCTACGGGCCTTGTAATAGAATTAGAGAATTGCTATTATGTACCTGCCATTAATAGAAATATTATTTCTGTATCTTGTATGGACAAGAGTGGATTTGAATTTCACATTAAGAATGGAATTATTTCTATATCTAAAGATGAGATCTTTTATGGCAATGCCCCTATGTCTTATGGTATCTACTTGTTAGAACTTGAGACTAGCATATATAACGTAAATACTAAAAGGTTAAAACTTGACAACTCAAACAAAACCTTCTTATGGCATTGTCGTCTTGGGCACATAAACGAGAAGCGCATATCTTGACTCCATAAGGATGGTTATCTAGACTCTTTTGATTTTGAATCATTAGAGACATGTGAGGCATGTTTATTAGGGAAGATGACCAAAACTCCTTTCACTGGACACAGTGAGAGAGCCAGTGATCTGCTAGGGCTCATACATACTGATGTATGTGGACCTTTTAGATCAAATGCTAGAGGAGGCTATCAATACTTCATTACCTTCACTGATGACCTCAGTAGGTATGGCTATGTATATCTTATGAAACACAAGTCAAAAACTCTTGAAATGTTCAAGACTTTCATGAATGAAGTAGAGAAGCAACTTGGTAAGAGTATTAAAGCACTCCGTTCAGATCGAGGTGGCGAATACTTAAGCCAAGAGTTTGAGGACCTTCTGAGAGACCGTGGTATTGTATCACAATGGACTCCACCTGGTACACCACAACATAATGGTGTGTCAGAAAGAAGGAATCGTACATTATTAGACATGGTACGATCAATGATGAGTTCAGCCAAACTTCCAATATCGTTCTGGGGATATGCTCTTGAAACTGCAGCGTTTACACTTAACCGTGTACCTTCCAAATCGGTTCAAAAGACACCATATGAGATATGGAATGGGAATCGTCCCAATTTGTCTATGTTAAAGATTTGGGGATGTGAAGCTTATGTTAGGAAACAATTTCCTAAAAAGCTTGGACCCAAATCGGAAAAATGCTATTTTGTTGGATACCCCAAGGAAACTCGGGGGATACTACTTCTACACACCAACTGACAACAAAGTGTTTGTTGCTAGGACTGCTGTATTTCTTGAAAAGGAATTTATTTCCAAAGGAATTAGTGGGAGGAATGTAGAGCTTGAAGAAGTTCGAGACCAACAAGAAAGCAGAGAACCTGAGGAGGTACATAAGGAACATGAAGACTCGCAAGTTGTTGTGGAATTTCAAGTTCCAAATGTAACACAGGAACCTCGTAGATCTAGTAGGACACGACTTGAGCCTGAGAGATTTGGATTTCTCGTGACTCAAGATAGTGACGAATTGGGCATAGCAGATGAGCCAACTTCCTAACTAGAAGCTACTAAGGGACCAGAATCTGAGAAATGGCTCGAAGCTATGAGATCTGAGATGGAATCCATGTACACCAACAAGGTATGGACCTTGGTGGATCCACCCGAAGGGGTAAGACCCATAGGGTGCAAGTGGGTCTTTAAGAAGAAGACTGACATGGATGGAAATGTTCAAACCTATAAAGGTAGATTGGTTGCTAAAGGATTCCGTCAAATTCAAGGTGTTGATTATGATGAGACCTTCTCACCAGTTGCCATGGTTAAATCCATCAGGATCATGCTTGCCATTGCAGCTTATCATGACTATGAGATTTGGCAGATGGATGTTAAAACATCATTCCTTAATGGGAATTTACTCGAGGATGTGTACATGACACAACCTGAGGGTTTTATCGATCCAAAGGAAGCCAATAAAGTCTGTAAGCTACAAAGGTCAATCTATGGATTGAAGCAAGCATCTCGGAGCTGGAATCTATGTTTTGATGAAGTAGTCAAAAAGTTTGTCTTTAGTCAAAATGAAGATGTACCTTGTGTTTACAAAAGGGTTAGTGGGAGCACATTCATATTTCTCATATTGTATGTGGATGACATACTATTAATGGGAAATGACATCCCTACTCTTCAGACAGTAAAAGGTTGGCTAGGGAAGACTTTCTCTATGAAGGATTTAGGCGAAGCATCCTATATACTTGGGATTAAGATCTATAGAGATAGATCTAGAAGGCTTCTAGGCCTAAGCCAGAGCACATACATTGACAAGGTGCTAAAGAGGTTTAGCATGGAGGGTTCTAAGAGAGGTAACTTGCCCATGTCCCATGGGGTTACAATCTCTAAAGCCCAGTGTCCTAGTTCATGTGATGAACGAGCACGCATGAGTAAGATTCCATATGCATCAACAATTGGATCTATCATGTACGCAATGTTATGTACTCGTCCTGATGTGTTGTATGCTTTGAGCATGACGAGCCGGTATCAGTTAGATCCAGGTGAATGTCACTGGACAGCTGTAAAGAACATCCTAAAGTACTTGAGAAGAACTAAGGATCAATTCTTGGTATACGGTGGTGAGGAAGAGCTCGTGGTGAAGGGTTACACCGATGCTAGCTTCCAAACTGACAAAGATGACTACAAATTGCAATCTGGATTTGTGTTTTGCCTGAACAATGGAGCTGTGAGCTGGAAGAGTTCCAAGCAAGAGACGGTTGCGGATTCTACAACAGAGGCCGAATATATTACCGCATCTAATGCTGCAAAGGAAGCTGTGTGGATCAAGAAGTTCATTTCTGAACTTGGAGTGGTTCCAAGCGCTGGTGATGCAATTGAGTTGTTTTGCGACAACAATGGAGTAATTGCACAAGCTAAAGAACCAAGATCGCACCAACGTTCCAAACATATTCTATGGCGGTTCCATCTCATACGAGATATCGTACAACGAGGAGATGTGAAGATTTGCAGAGTACCTATAGAAAGCAATGTGGCTGACCCGCTCACAAAAGCACTTTCACAGCAGAAACATGACGAACATGTTTGATCACTTGGATTGAGATTCATGAGTGATTGGGTATAAGTGTAAGTGGGAATTGTTGGCTAAATGGACATCTATAAATCCCTTTGTTTTGATTATGACAAACATTTCATTCTTATTGATCTAACGAGCTACTTGAGTGTGCAGGATTAAGGTGGATGACAAAGCAACTAGGGAAATCCATATGCTTACATGTTTATGTTTTCATGCAATGTAATCGCTTTGTAAAAAACTTGTACAAATATATAATGTACAAGTACTTAGATTGCATGTAAATCAAGCGTTAGATTCTCCCTAGCTAAACACCACATTTAGATAAGTCATTCCCTTCAAATAGGATCACATTTGCACACTCATACATATAATTAGTGCCTAAATTGAAACATTGAAACAGGATCAATCTCGGTCGACAAACTCCTCGACCGAGACACTCTCGGTCGACAATCTTCTCGACCGAGAAAGATCCAAAGTAGATGTTAGACACAACTGATAAGGTAGTTGGCAGTTGGAGATAGACGTTGCAAATCACTTGTTCCAGAGAGCCTGTCGGTCGACAAAAGTTCGACTGAGTAGGTGTCTCGGTCGACCATTACTCGACCGAGATGGTCTCTGACAGCAACTGCAGAATTAATTAATTAGCCTTTGTTAAAGCAACAAACTTGTACCTAACGACTAGTTAAGCACTTAGAAACCCCTAGAAGTTGTCTAGAACGTCCTTAAGCATCCTTAGGCCATTCCTATAAATAGGACAAGCCATAGGACACTCAAACTCACTTGTTACACTTGAGAAATCCTTGAGCATACTTTGAGCAATCTGTTTGTGAGCAATTTGAGCATTGTGACAATTGGCCATCATTCCTTAGCTCAAAATTCGTGTCCTATAGGCTAGTATCTCCTACCCACTGCAATCACAAGTTCATACACTTGGTTAGGAGATCTATACGCTTGATCTAGGCAAATCAAGCCTTGGGCTATAAAGGATAAGTTGTAATTTCCTTTTTTCCTTTCTTGTTCTCTATTACTGTTTGTACTCTCCTTGCTACTCCTAAGTTGGAGGCTGCGGATTGGAGAGGGTGGAGTTCTTCTTGGTGAAGAAGGTGACTTTGAGCTACTTCAGAAGGCTGGTGCAACAGGAGGTTACTTCTAGAGAGGAAGGCTACTTCAAGGGGGAGCTTGGAGTTACTTCAAGAAGGCTACCTCAAAGTTGGTGCACCTACTTCAAGTGAAGGCTGTTCAAAGGGTGTAAAGGAAAGTATTGTATTTTGTATAAATCCTTGAGAAGGTAATAAAATAAATACTTTCAAAATCCCGGTTGGGTAAGCAACCGGGTAGTGGACTGACAACTTTAGTATTTGCTAAAGTTGGAAGCACTCTAAACACCTGTCTCCTTCTTCCAATTTCAATTGTGGTTGTTTGAGTTCAATAAATTGTTAAAATTATTTAAAAACTCTATTCACCCCCCCTCTAGTGTTTTACAATTGGTATCCGAGCAGGCTTCAAGGAACCCTAACCAGGTCTTGAAGAATGGAGGGTAATGGTGATTACAATCACAGCAAAAGGTGCTGCTTGGACAAAACTACAACATGTTGCAATTGGTGCTTAGGAACAAGCCACACAACAACTAGATGCCCATGGAGATCAAAGAAGGAAGATGAGAACAAAGATTGTCTCATTTCTACAACTAGCGAGGAATAAGAAGAAGAGGTGTCTTTTTGATTTATCTAAAGAAGAACTAGTTGCTAGCCTTGAAGAAACACATATTAAGTATGTTGAATGCAAGAAGAAATTAAAGAAATCTAATAAAGCAAATGATGAATTACATGCTAAGCTTCTTGCTATTACATCTGAAAACGAAGATCTTAAAAAGATCATTGAAGATCATGATATTGAAATAAAATCTATAGAGGCAAATTGTAATCTACTTTCTTTAGAGAAGAATAATTTGCAAAGTCAAGTGAATGATCTTAAAAAACAACCCATCTTATGCAACCATCTAGACTATGATTCTATTGTCAAAGAAAGAAATTCATTGTCTTCTAATCTAGATCAAGCAAAACTAGATATCAAGAAGAGAATGGAAGAGAGCCAAGTTACAACAAAAAGTTAGTAATTTGAATAGTGATGGCATTCTTGATAAAATCTTAGATAATCCCTATCATCAAATCGGGAGAAGAGGACTAGGTTACAAGCCTAAAGGGAAATCCTATCAACAACCTAGTTGGAGAAAGTCACAAACACATCAATCTATATATGTACCTAAAGGAACATCATCACCCAATAACAACACTGAACACAACCATAGAAAAAGATATGAGGTTGACTCGATATGCTGTCATTATTGTTTGCGCCTTGGTCATTATTCCTTTTCATGCCCTTACAAGAGAAAAGATGTCGAGTTAGTTTGGGTTCCAAGACCTCCAAACTAAATAAACGCAATTAATTTGAGATATGACCAAGAACCTTAGTTGCATATTTCTACGTCTATCTCAACTCAACATAATGGGATAACAAATAAATTTAAGTATCTAAATATTTAACTTGCATAGTTATGTTTTATTTGGAAGCAATTAACAGTTCCAGAAATATTGTCGGTCGAGAGACTGTCGACCGAGACACTGTCGGTCGAGAAATTGTCGACCGAGCATGTGACTGATTTCCAGTCTGTTGCAAAATTGCTGAATTTCTTTGAAATTGATGAAATTGCTATCTATTTGTGATTGATGAATGGAAAATCATCCCTACAAATTTAAATGAGATTAATATTAGTTTATTTCATGAATGATTTAACTGAAATTATGCTTAGCTAAAATAAAAAGAAAATTTCTATTTTCACATGATCATGTGATGGAATTATATGTTGTTATCATTACATCATGGATATACTTTCAATATTTTGTATGCATAGATAATGATAAATTGTATGCATGGATCCGTGATAATATTCGGCAAGCAAAATGATTTATTGGTTATATACTATTGCTTGCAACACATAAGACAAAATCTCTAAATTAGTATCTTTGAAGAATTGAGATATTAATTGTGCCTTCATTTAAGAATTATATCAAGTAGTATGCTTCAACTTGATACTTAATCAAATTTTATGCAGATATTATACTCTATATGTTCAATTTGAAAATCTGCAAACTTGCCTCTTGGTTAAAATGAAATTTGACCAAGGGGCGCTATGGTCGTAGTCAAAATCGACCTAAAATAAGTTTGACACAATAACTATTTGAATATCATTTTATTGTGATTAAAAGCAAAATCAATTTATGATCACAAAATTATCCCAATATTGTCAATAATAAAACAAAATATTACTCCCTTAGAAAATATATATATGCTCTACAAAATCAGTCTATCATTTGCATTAAAAATCAGCTTAAAAAATTCGTACCCAGTAAGTCTGTCGGTCGATGAATCTTCGACCGAAAACCTCTCGGTCTGCCCACCTCTCTCGACCGACAGAATCTAGACAGACCTAACATCGGACACACTTCCGGTCGACAATTGTTTGACCGAGACAGTGTCGGTCGACAATTGCTCGACCGAGAAAGAGCCATTGGGATATGACCGTTGCAATCCGACCGTTACCATTAACGGCCGACCGTTGCAAGTCGACCGTTGGACGGCCGAAGTGGCGCGTCTGGAATATGACCGTTGCGGATGCTCGGTCGACAAATTGTCGACCGACCCGGTCACTGGATTGCTATAAAAGGACCAAAAACGGGTCACTTCTTCACACTTTCATATTCTTGTTTCCATAGGCTCTCTCTAGTGAATTCTTGTGCAAATCTTTAGCATCCTCATTCCCAAGACTTCCTTGCTTCTTCTCCACCTTCAAGCAACGCAATGGCATCATCCTCTGCTTGTGGAAAGAAGAAGGTCGCTGGCAGGAAACACAGGGAGGCTACTCCACCATTGATGATCATCAACGACATTGCCTTCGTCGACGGAGATGCTGGTGATCGCTATCTACGGCTCTCCTCCAAAGCTCCTCTCCCACGATGACCAGTTGAAGTTATGGACTTCCTCAACATCATCGACTTGGAGGACCTTTTCGAGGTGCAAAAGTTAAAAGAATTCATCAACCCTTCTTTCCCTTCCTATTCCATCAAGGTAGTGAATGAATTCTATGCTAACCTCATCTCCCACTCTGAAAATGAAACCATCTTCTTCTATACTATGGTCAATGGGCATAGCTTTCGATTTACTGAAGGGGATATTCTTGACATGCTAAATATTGACATAGATGAATATCAAGACACCCTTGACCTTACCTCTGGAAACCCACTTAATCAATTTTCCCAAGATAACCATACCGTTAGTCTTAGTGACATCAAAAGGAACATTTTTCAATCCAATACAACCTGTCACGAAGATAGGGGCACATACTATGCTATCAATCTCAAACCAGCTGCTAGGATTATAAACCTTATTGTTTCAACAAACATACATCCTAGAGCAAATAAGTCTGAAGTTCCTATTTTTCGTATGTGTCTAATATATGCCATTATACAACGTATTCCCACAAATTTTATCCGCATCATTCTTAAAAACATGCTTGAGTTTTCTGGCAATCCTCCATATGCTGATCTTGTATGCCAAATTACTCAACATTTTCTTAAGACCCAAATTGAGGATATGGGATATACATGGGAGCGTAGACCACAAAAAATAAGTAAGAATACTGTAGAAAAAATGGGAATTGATTTCGGTCATAAGAGGGCTAGGGTAGAAGGAGAGACATCTACCCAAGATATACCACCTCCACCTCCTCCTACCAGCCTACCCTATGATCCCATCCAAAACACTCTAACCTATGTTGCTGGGTTACAATATCATCTTAGTAAACAACTAGATTATAACCATCATGCCATGACTTATCTAAACCAAAGAATGCAAACTCTTTCTCCAAACCAACCAGATGAATATCCTTATTCTTTAAATCCTGGCATGCTCAATCCATATAACCCATCTTACAACTACTATCAACCTCCACCTCCACCATCTACAGATATCACGCATACTCAGTTTTCATCAATGCAACTACAAGATATTGCTGCTCATTTCCGATTTGATCGTGTTCCAACCTTCTTGGAGGCATATGCCTTAACCAAGACAGGTGCTCTGGAGTGGCAAACTTTGGTCCAGTATTATGGAGCTAAGCCTTTTCTTGGGAAAGATCCTGATGTTGATGTAATTCTTAAGTATTTCCAGTGAGATTTGGAGTTGTATTAGTTGTAATGAAATCCTTGCAAAATTGTAATAAATGGGTTATCTTTACATGTTTTGGCTATCTTTTCATGCTTGTAATGAAATCGGTTATCTTTATAATGGATATCTTTTTGGCATCATTTGAATTTGAATTATAAGACTATTGTAGAGCATACAAAATAAGGGGAGTAATAAATACAAATAAATCAAAAAGGATGAAAATCTTTGCAAATATCTAAAAGTTAAAGTTATGGATAAATTGACATCTATTGCAAAGCACTTATACCTTGGGATATCTATCTAAAGGGGAGCATAGTATAAAATTAAGGGGGAGAAGTAATATCAAATATTTAACAAGGATAGCTTTTTGAAATGACAAAGGGGGAGAAAAGAATATCAAAATAAAAATCAAAACTATAATAACTGAGTTTCATAATGAAAAAGGCCAAAGCACTCACTTGCAAAACAAGAAGAAAATCTACAAAAGGTAATCTAAAGGTATGAAACTCATATGGTTTATATTTCCTTTATTTATATTTTTGGAAATGTTTGTCATCTTCAAAAAGGGGGAGATTGTTGGCTAAATGGACATCTATAAATCCCTTTGTTTTGATTATGACAAACATTTCATTCTTATTGATCTAACGAGCTACTTGAGTGTGCATGATTAAGGTGGATGACAAAGCAACTAGGGAAATCCATATGCTTACATGTTTATGTTTTCATGCAATGTAATCGCTTTGTAAAAAACTTTTACAAATATATAATGTACAAGTACTTAGATTGCATGTAAATCAAGCGTTAGATTCTTCCTAGCTAAACACCACATTTAGATAAGTCATTCCCTTCAAATAGGATCACATTTGCACACTCATACATATAATTAGTGCCTAAATTGAAACATTGAAACAGGATCAATCTCGGTCGACAAACTCCTCGACCGAGACACTCTCGGTCGACAATCTTCTCGACCGAGAAAGATCCAAAGTAGCCGTTAGACATAACTGACAAGGTAGTTGGTAGTTGGAGATAGACGTTGCAAATCACTTGTTCCAGAGAGCCTGTCGGTCGACAAAAGTTCGACCGAGTAGGTGTCTCGGTCGACCATTACTCGACCGAGATGGTCTCTGACATCAACTGCAGAATTAATTAATTAGCCGTTGTTAAAGCAACAAACTTGTACCTAACGGCTAGTTAAGCACTTAAAAACCCCTAGAAGTTGTCTAGAACGTCCTTAAGCATCCTTAGGCCATTCCTATAAATAGGACAAGCCATAGGACACTCAAACTCACTTGTTACACTTGAGAAATCCTTGAGCATACTTTGAGCAATCTGTTTGTGAGCAATTTGAGCATTGTGACAATTGGCCATTTCATTCCTTAGCTTAAAATTCGGGTCCTATAGGCTAGTATCTCCTACCCACTGCAATCACAAGTTCATACACTTGGTTAGGAGATCTGTACGCTTGATCTAGGCAAATCAAGCCTTGGGCTATAAAGGATAAGTTGTAATTTCCTTTTTTCCTTTCTTGTTCTCTATTACTGTTTGTACTCTCCTTGCTACTCCTAGGTTGGAGGCTGCGGATTGGAGAGGGTGGAGTTCTTCTTGGTGAAGAAGGTGACTTTGAGCTACTTCAGAAGGCTGGTGCAACGGGAGGTTACTTCTAGAGAGGAAGGCTACTTCAAGGGGGAGCTTGGAGTTACTTCAAGAAGGCTACCTCAAAGTTGGTGCACCTACTTCAAGTGAAGGCTGTTCAAAGGGTGTAAAGTAAAGTATTGTATTTTGTATAAATCCTTGAGAAGGTAATAAAATAAATACTTTCAAAATCCCGGTTGGGTAAGCAACCGGGTAGTGGACTGACAACTTTAGTATTTGCTAAAGTTGGAAGCACTCTAAACACCTGTCTCCTTCTTCCAATTTCAATTGTGGTTGTTTGAGTTCAATAAATTGTTAAAATTATTTAAAAACTCTATTCACCCCCCCTCTAGTGTTTTACAGGAATCTGTTGGTATGTATGCCCATAGAGACTATCATTCGATGATTGTAATGGGATAATATGTAAACGATTTGTAATACTACATTGATCATATCAATAAAGGCAAGTTTCCAATCTATATGTTTGTGTTTTATATTGTGAGATGACCATAAAACTTATAGATGTCTATAGAATAATATACTCAACGACATATGTCTTTGGGTTGATGACCTGAACAGTGAGATCATATGTATGCTAAGAGTATGTATTCTTGTTTTGTCCCTAATCGTTTTTATTGTTGAAATATCCATAGACATCAATAACACATAAGATTAGAATGTATGTTGGTTGATGGAAGAATCTCATTATCCATGATATGGAGATATCAAACCAAATACATAGATATTTGTTAGAGAACAGTGTATCAGATAGACCCACCTTGAGAGTGACACATGGATACCATGATTGGTAGTTAGAGTCACATCTCATAATGATGGTGGTGATTGTGGTTCTTAGACCTGAAGTCACTACACTTATCACATGTCGTTCGGTGTACTTTGACATCATCCATCATGGTCCTGAATAAGGACTGCCATAAAGATGGTGCTTGGGTGCACTGTGACACATAGGGATGACTGTGAGTGATGTAGATGGAATTCGTCCTTCCTACTGGAGTTTGATATTCCGGCCACATGATAAGCGAGACTGAGAAATGCATGGCCATGCTGATGTGAGTCAATATGTGATATTGAGCTTACATATATCTCAGACAGTCTACTCTAGTTCAAGGAACATGGATTGAACGTTGAAAAGGATAACATTTCCATGACTTGAGATCAATCCGGATATCAGCGACAAAGGAACTATACAATCACTATAACACCAATCATGAATGATAGGTTAAGTTGTTCTCCAACTTCTCCAATTACTTGGGTAGCAATGAAGTCTTGCTAGATACCAATCATTGTTTGTGAAATCATAATATGATTATGGATATCACTGCCAACGTAATTTGGAGCCTACCGGGTCACACACATAGGATGTATTGGAATAGGAGTATAATTGTGGATTTGATTGGAATTGCTCCGAATCACATTGATTACTAAAATGTTTATGTAATGGATTAGAATAATATTGGAGTGACTGGATCTAAGTGCAAGTGGGAGTCTGTTGGTATATGTATGCCCGTAGAGCCATCCCAAGCGATTGCATGGAGTCGGATATTAATTAATCAACTAATGTGATTATTTAGTTAATTAATGAATTCCGGAATATTCTAATTAATCCACGAGCATTTTAATTAACGCAACGTTTCTGTTTACCGATGGGTTCAGGAAACCCTATTTCCCTTCATATCCTGTTTAAAGGAGGATTGAAGGCCGATATCTATATAAGATAGATATAGGTTTTTCAGTTTACGCTCATGCACGTAAACCTAGCCATCGCCGTCCTTAGGAGAGAAAGGAGAGAAACGTGCCGCTAGCACGCCGCTGCAGAGACACGCTCCTTCCCGCTGGCTTGAGAAGCGCGACGTGGAGTTCCGTCCATCCGCGTGGACGAAGTAGAGATGTAGATGCCTTGACGCCTGCGTTCGGAGGACGTCGACGACCACCTGTATGTGCTGCGAGCAACGTACGCCACCGCCGCAAAGGAGCATCGCCGGATCAACCTGCGACAATGAACGGGAGAGAAGATCCATCCGTGTTTGACAAGCAGTGTTGCACCGTCGTGCAGCGGGACATCGCCGGACTTGCTCCGCGATAAGGTATATCCCGCAAACCTGTTTTCGAATACGCTGTTATCGACGAGATCCTGTTACGGGTTGCGTGGATTTATCACTTCCGCCGCACATGTTTTCTCCACAAAACCCAACAGATACCATGATATCGAGTGTTGATACTAAGATTTCAGTGACACTGGTTGATGATACTGTTGACTTGAGTCATTTGGGAGAACAACTCCCGCCATTCCTCAATGCACTTGAAAAGCCATCCACCGAAAGAAAGAAGAAGAAACATATCAAGGACATCATGGATACCTTTAAGTAGGTCAAGATAAACATTCCTTTGCTTGATGTTGTAAAGAAAATTCCATATTATGCTAAGTTCTTGAAAGACTTGTACACGTTCAAGAAGAAGACCACCGAAAGGACACCAAGGAAGGTCAAGCTCACTAAAAAAGTGAGCTCAATTCTACATCACACCATGCTAAGAAAGAGAAAAGATTCTGGTTCTCCCATCATCTCATGCTACATTGGAGCACATTGCATAGACCAATCTCTTCTTGACTTGGGTTCTAGTGTAAATCTGATGCCTTATGAGGTGTTCGCTGAGCTACAAATGGGACAACTGGGTCCCGCTCACGGTACCTTACAGTTAGCTGATAGATCTGTGAAAATTCCTAGAGGGTGTGCTAATGATGTGTTTGTTAGACTTGATGATGAGACCTCTACATTCTTTTTGGCTGATTTTATTATCTTGGACATAGAAAAGGACTCAAGGAAAGTACCTATTATCGTGGGGAGACCCTTCTTGGCCACAACTGATGCAATGATTCATGTGAGAACCAATACCATGTATGTGACTTTCATGCATATGAAGATCCGGTTGAACATCTTCAAGTCTTCTACTAAAGCCGAGGTGATAGGTGCTACATAAGAGGATTGTTATCTGATTGAGTGCATTGATGAGATAGTGGAAGAGTGTCTACCAACATGGATTCAAACTGCCACACAAGGGAGAGGTCTAGAGCCCATTGTCGAGTTTCTCGATGATGATGATGATGATGAGGAGGAGGAGGAGGAGGAGGATGAGGAAGAAGAGTTGGCCTTAGTGGCTGTAAGTGAAGACCTCCCATCCATTTCTAAACCATTGAAGAATTCCTTTGAAGAGCCTCCCATTCTTGAGATAAAGTCCCTTCCTAAAGGATTGAAATATTCTTTCTTAGGCTCCAATGACACTCTACCGGTGATCATTTCTTCTATTCTTTCAACAGAGCAAGAAGAGGCATCGATGATAGTTTTGAAGAAGAACATTTGGGCCATGGGATGATCCATAGATGATTTGAGGGGTATTGACCCGTCTATTTGTGTCCATAGAATCTATCTTGATGCTATACCAACCCATCAAATGCAAAGTTAGTTGAATCCCAAGTTTAAAGAGGTTATAGCCAAAGAGGTAGTGAAGCTCCTTAATGCCGGGATCATATATCCCATCTCCAATAGTCCATGGGTGAGTCCCATCCAAATTGCACCCAAGAAGGGTGAGATCACAGTTGCTGAGAATGAAGATGGGGAATTGATGTTTGTGAGAGAGAAATCCAAATGGAGAATGTGTGTGGATTGCAGAAAATTGAATGTGAAGACCAAAAAAGATCATTACCCTCTTCCATTCCTTGACCAGATTTTGGAGAGATTAGTTGGACAAAGTTTCTATTGTTTTCTTGATGGGTACTCTGGTTACTTCCAAATAGCTGTTCATCATGCTGATTAAGAAAAGACGACGTTCACTTTCCCAAGTGGTACTTTTTCCTATATGAGTATGCCATTTGGGTTGTGCAATGCACTTTCGACATTTTAGAGATGTGTAACATCCATTTTCCCTGATATGCTTGATTCGTCACTTGAAGTCTTCATGGATAACTTTTCTGTGTTTGGTAAGACATTGAATGAGTGCTTACTTCACCTAGAATCTGTTCTTTATAGGTGTGTCAAGGTCTATCTGGTTCTATCTTGGGAGAAAGGCCACTTCATGGTGCCCAAGGGCATTGTTCTAGGTCACAGAGTCTCTAAAACTAGAATAGAAGTTGATAAGGCCACAGTGGGCCTGATCTCTACTCTCACCATTCCTTCCACCGTAAGACAAGTTTGATCCTTTTTGGGGCATGTGGGTTTCTATCGTTGGTTCATTAAAGACTTCAGTATGATTTTGAGGCCACTTTGTCATTTACTTGAAAAGTTTGTGGAATTCCATTTTAACAACAAGTGTGTTGAAGCCTTCAACCACTTGAAGCACAAGCTCATCTCTACTCCTATCATGCAGCCCCCAGACTTCTCTTCTCCATTTGAGATCATGAATGATGCGTCAGACATGGCAGTGGGGGCTGTGTTGGGCCAAAGGATTGGCCAGAGTCCACATGCCATTTACTATGCAAGCAAGACTCTTGATGAAGCTCAAAGGAACTACACTACCATCGAAAAAGAGTTGCTTGCTATAACTTTTTCTCTTGACAAGTTTCACTCTTATCTCTTACAAAACAAGGTGGTAATTTATATGGATCACATAGCCTTGAAGTACCTTATGATAAAAGAAAGATTCTAAGACAAGGTTGATCTGATGGATTCTATTACTCCAAGAGTTTAATCTAGAGATTGTTGATAAAAGGGAGTAGAAAATTCTGCATCTGATCATCTCTCCCGCATCGAAGCACCATATGATGGTAGGACCCGCATCAAAGAAACAATGTCACATGAGAATCTCTTCTTGCTTTCATCCACCCAAAGGCCATGGTATAAGCACATAGCTAACTTATTAGCTAGTGGAAGGATACCGGTACTTGGACAAGGGAGGAGAGAAAAAGACTTTTTGTTATGGTAAAGAACTATGCTTGGGATGATCCTCATCTTTTCAAAGATTATCTCGATCAACTCATTAGAAGATGTGTTTCAGAAAGTGAGCAACAAGAGATCCTGATCGTGTACCACTCCGGTGCATGTGGAGATCATTTTGGTGGAAAACATATAGCCGCCAAGATTCTTCAAAGTGGATTTTATTGGCCCGCATTGTTCAAGGATGCTCATGAGTTTTGCAAATTCTATTTGAAGTGACAAAAGGTGGGCACTATCTCAAAGAGGGACATGATGCCTCTATCACCCATTCTTGTGGTTGAGGTGTTTGATGTGTGGGGAATTGATTTCATGGGTCTGTTTCCCCCCTCCTTTAGATATTTGTATATCTTGGTAGCCATCGATTATGTCTCAAAATGGATTGAAGTTGTTGCTACTAGAACCAATGATCATAAAGTGGTGTGTGATTTTGTGAAATCAAATATCTTCAACTGGTTTGGTGTGCCAAGAGCCATGATTAGTGATGGCAGAAGTCACTTCATCGATCACACTTTTGAATGTTTGCTAAAGAGACATGGAGTGAATCATTGTGTTGTTACTCCTTACCACCCTCAAATGAGTGGTCAAGTTGAGTTAGCCAATCAAGAGATCAAGCTCATTCTTGAGAAGACGGTGAGGCCGGACTGTAAGGATTGATCTTTATGTCTTAATGAGGCTTTTTGGGCTTATAGGACTGCATATAAAGCCCCGATTGGCAGCACAACATTCAAGCTTGTTTATGGGAAAAATTGCCATCTATTGGTAGAAATACAGCACAAAGCTTTGTGGGTTTTGAAAGCCATGGATATGGATGGAGACACAACCAGATTGAAAAGAAAGTTGTAGCCACATGAAATTGAGGAGATGAGGAATGAAGCCTATGAATTGTCCAAAAGCTACAAGGAAAGAACAGAATTTGTTCACGACAAGTTGATTAAGAAGAATGATTTTGAGCCCGGGAAATGGGTGTGGTTATACAACTCTAGGATGAAGTTCTTTCCTGGGAAGCTTCAGTCTAGATGGAAAAGGTCTTACCTAGTCAAGAATGTGTACCCATCCAGAGCTATTGTGATATGTGAGAAAGATGGAGCAAGAGTATAACGACCCTGCCTCCCGGTAACCCCCAGTTAAGGGAGACCAAGAGGTCAGAGCCATTATCCAAATTTCCGAATGAAAGGTTCGACAAATAATCAATAATAATTATCAAATTCTACTAGGCTATACTAAAAAGGCTATAATAAAATAAAATTTTGCATACCTTTTGAAAACTTGGATTTCTAAACTTCTATCCACATATGAAATCTATTCTAACTAATCCTCCTGGCACTTTAATTCATGTATTCACAATATGCCAGTTTATTATTTGTCCTTTTGGGTTTGTACCTAAAACGTCGACAAACAAAACGTTGGTCAGCATATATGAATATGCTGGTATGTGGGGGAAACAATAATCGTGCAATTAACTATAACATCATATTGCAGTCAATTATGATTTAACAAACCACATTACGTTTTAAACATAACTGCTCAATCCATACATACCCTAGCCTCTACACTGTCCCTGCAGTGGACCTGGATGCTACCTTCGTTATGGTAGATCCCCATTAAACCCTGCATGATCCTACCTAATAGGTAGATCAATATCTAGGGTTGAGTCACATGGCACTACCCATAAGTAGCCCAATCCCTAACTCATGGCGTGCTAAAGAGTCACATGGCACTACCCATAGGTAGCCCAATCCCTAACTCTTGATAACCTGATGGTCCCACAAGTGCACCCTTTACTAGGTTACCCTTTCATCATTAATAAAGCCACAGAGGAGGACCATGATCTGAGCCAGTCATGTATACCTATTTATGATGATAATCATAGTCACTTTATAGTTGCATGAAATAAAAGTCATCCAATCAGTTATTTTTAGGCAACCGATAAAACATCTGGGAATCATCATGAAACTAAAGTGATTAACCATAAGTGTAACCACATACCTGTAACTGTAGATTTGGAGACAGAATCAACTAGGTAGAGAAAACCCAACCAAGCAAGAAAATATGCATAGAAATCCTGAAATAAATATACAAACTTCCTTTTATCAAGATTTATCCAAACTCATCTTGTTTCTTAGGATTTCTATTCCAATTTTAGGGTTTCCTTTGAAATTAGGGTTTTGCCTCCACTTTTAGTATTATGAACCCTAATTCAACAAAACTAGATAAAAACCTTAAATTTCTCATCTTAATACTCCTAACAGACTTAGGATCATTATTTAGTAACTTATTTCCTTAATCCGAAATAAACATGGTTTTTCTTCTTTTTCACCCTAAATTAGGATTTCTATATGTATTATCCTTCATTTATAGATTAAAACCCTAAATTAGTCAGCTTTGCATGCAAAATGGATTGCAACCCTATTTTAATATTCAACATGTTAATACTTCTCAAATTAACCTATTAAACCACAAAGATTCATCCTTTATACTCAATTAGGGATTCTAATTACCTTTTAATACCCTTTTCTATCAAATTAATACACTTTTGCAAAACGAGATAGAACTAGGTTACCAAACCATTTTTATCTTGTTCCTCATATTTTTCGAAGAAACTTTCATATAGAAACTTTTCTCATCGGAGTTTCCTAGCAATAGATATGATTTTTGCAAGAAAAAACACTTTTTCTGTAAGTTTGATCAGAGAGGGTTAATTACCAAAATTACTTTGCCGTTCGATCGATGTGCCACTGGTCCGCCCTTTAGATCTGACGTCCTGCGTCTAGCGTGGCTAACTTAGCTGCCCTTTTCTTTGGTTTGTTGGATTAGCACATGGAATCACAGTGGCCCGCTATCCGACAGCCACTGCTTCACTTCCTCATCCTTTTCTTCTCTGGACAATGTTGTGGTGTCGCGGCTGGACCCTCATCAGAGGGAGGACAATTGAGTGAGAGAGAGAGAGAGTTGGGGCTTGGTAAGTATTCGTTAGGGTTTGTGAGGGTGAGAGGAAGCGAGTGGGGGTCTTTATATAGGGCCAGGGGGGTCCCTTTAGGGTTTCTCGTCCCCGATGTCACATGTTCTCTAGCCCAATTGGGCGTTTCTTCTAGACACGATGGAAGCTCGCCAACTTAGGTTTGAGAAGATTCTTTTCCCTCCCCCATACCCAATGGAACAAATTCCATGAGTGCACATGCACTGGTTCAAGAGAAAACCGAGGGACAAAATTCCCTCTATTCTAAGGACCCTAACCTCCGTTTAGGGCTTATCCTATTTGCTTTGCTTAACCCTGGTGTTTAGTTGCTTGCTAATCACCTTTAGTGGTGATTAGGGTTTGTTTGTGCTTTGTTGAGAGCTAGAGGTGCTACTTGCAATTAACCCAAGTCTAGGGTTGTTGAGCAAGTTTGTCACCTT
The DNA here is from genome assembly GCA_963693085.1 of Alisma plantago-aquatica. Taxonomy (NCBI): domain Eukaryota; kingdom Viridiplantae; phylum Streptophyta; class Magnoliopsida; order Alismatales; family Alismataceae; genus Alisma; species Alisma plantago-aquatica. Next base: position 246,152,954 of record OY856409.1, read on the forward strand.
GAGAAATATTCCTCTCTCTCCTTGTTTCCTCTAGTGTTGAGAGGAAAGGTTGGGCTTGTTGCTTGAGTTGCTTTGGGCTTGGATGAGCTTTTTGGGCCTTGAGATGCCTTGCTTGAACCTTTCCCTTGCCTTGTTGACCTTGTGTCAGGCAGGAGTGCCTCGTATCGGCCATAGGTGTGTCACCCAAGGAGGTGTGTCGGGCATGGAGTTGAGGTGTGTCGGCCATGGACCCCTTTGACCCCTTTGACCTCGTTTGTGTCACCACTAGTGGACACTTGGTGCTTGATGCTTGCATGTGGCAATGGCCTTGGACATGTGTTTAAGGCAAGATAGAGTGGTGGCATTACCAATGGACAAGTGTCCCTAGGTGGGCGACACCTTGCCTTGTCTTACCTTGGTTTCTCCTCCATCCTCTCATATATATGTGTTCCCTTTGTCTTTCTAAGGACCCCTTTAGTTCCTTAGTTCCCCTCTTCCTTTGGTTGCACGCCACCTCTCCCTTTGCAAAGCTTGGTGGCCGATCCCTATCTTGGAGTCTTCTTCTTCTTCCTCTTGAGGTGGTGCTTGGAGCTTGCTTAAGGCGGGTTACATAACTCTTAACCCTAACTATACTCCCTTCTTCTACATTCATGTATGTTTCATATGATCATAATTGGCCATGTATGTTCTAAGATAAGTTTCTTGCTTGTTGCACCTTTAATCTTGGGGTTATAGTGATCTTGTTGTTATGGTTGAGGTTTTGTACCTTTGTATCCTAGTTGGCCGAACTATGTTTTAGGGTTTCCTTGTTAAGCAATACTGCTTTCCCTCCTTGGTCTAGAGAAGTGAGCTCGAGCTTTAGTAATATGAGCAATACCCCTCTCTCGTTTAAGTTGAGAGGTGAGTTTGTGTTCTAGTTTCTTGAGCAACACCCTCCTCTCACCATGGATTTGAAAGGTGAGCTTTTTGGTAGATGTAGACCTATGTTGAGGTTGATCCTTGTAGTTGCCCGAGTTGTGATAGAGATTGTGCAAGACCCCTCTCTCTTGGTTGTTGAGAGGTGAGTCGATCTTCTTGGTCAATCTAGGGTTTGGTACCCTTGTGTTTGAGGTTGTTGATGATCTTGTTGGGCTGCATCTTGCACTATATGGCTTGGATATGGTGTTGTTGTTCGTATGTATGCCCTGAGAGCTAATCATGGGATGATTGGTGGGATACATTAAGATTGATTTGATAAACATCAAAGGAAAGCTTCCAATTATTTCTGGTTCAGTCATATGAGATAGTGATAGAACAGATTGAACGTTTAGAGAATGATAGTACTCAATGGTGTATGCCTTCAGGTTCAAGACCTGAACGATGAGATCATACAGATGCTAAGAGGTTGTACATTCTTGTTATTTCCCTAGTCAGATGTCATTGTGGAAGGTAGATAGACAACAATGACACACAAGACTAGATTATGGTGTTGGTTGATGACATAATCTCATTAGTCATGATATAGAGATATCAAACCAAACACATAGGTACTTGTTAGAGAACAAGTGTACCGGATAGACCCACTGTGAGTTTGACACATGGAACCATGACATGGTAGTCACAATTAGTACTCACAGTGATGGTGGTGAGTGTGATTCTTTGACCTGAAATCACTACACTCAACACATGTCGTTGGGCACACTTTGACATCATCATGCGCAGTCCTGAAACATGGGTTGTTATAAAGGTGATGATTGGGTGGCTTTGACACATGGGGCTTTTGAGGGGTGAGTGATAGATATGGGATTTGTCCCTCCTAAGGGAGTTTGGTATCCATGGCCACTTGATGAGTAGGATTGAGAAAGGCGTGCATGCATCTGTGAATCAGTATGTGATATTGATGTCATACATATCTCTTCCAATCTACTCTGAGATCAAGAAAGTGAATGAACGTTGACAGGATGACTGTTCCATGCCTCGAGTTCATTCGGGATATTAGTGACAAAGGAATTATACATTCACTGTAACACCATTCATAGATTGTAGGATTGAAAGTTGTTCTCCAACTTTCTATTTCACTTGGGTAGCACTGATGTGTGCTAGGCACCACACTTTGCTTGTGAAGTCATAAGTGTTATGGACTTTCACTGCCAACGTGAAAAGGACCTGTAGGGTCACACACATAGGATTTAAGCTAGAAGAGGAGTTTTGTCCACAAACAATGTTTAGATTGATTACTAAAGGAGTTTAGTAGTTCAATTAAACACTCAATTAATTGATAGCTAAATGTCATAATGTTCAAGGTGTTGGACACATTGATTGGAGTATCGAATTTATTGAAACTGCAATAGACTGATTCTGCACAATCTGCACTCCCAACCGATTGGCTCATGTGATGAACTGATCGGCTCAGTTTGGTGAACCGATCGGCTCAGGTGGTGAGTCGATCGGCTCATGGAAAGGGTGAAATGATTGCTTCAAGTGTTGAAACGATTGGTTCAACTGATGCAAGCGAGAAAGTTGGGAAAGTAGGATTGGTGAGAAATTTCTTTTTGTTTCACTTGCCCAATTTGATTGGAACAAGGATTGGTATTTGATACCAATTAGAAACAAAAGAAGAAAAGTCAATCAGGAACTGATCAGGACCACGAACCGACCGGTTCAGAAGTGAACTGACCGTTTCATGGGTCCCACTGATCAATTGATATGTCAACCGACCGGCTCAGGTCCCCAACTGACCATTTCAGAAATGAAACGATCAGTTCAGGTTGCGCAGTTGGTTGTTTTTGTGGAAAATCTCGAACCCTTCTACTCCTGCTTTAGTCTCACATTGCTCGGGATAGAGAACCATATGCCATGACCCTCCTATATATAGGGGTATTGGGGGCTTCTCAAAGTACAACTTAGTGCAAGCAGTTGCTCTGTAAAGTTGTCGTTCTCTCTAGTTTTGGTAACCGAAAGAGCCCGAGCAAGTGCTCCCTGATAAGGGAGGCACAACAAGGGAAAGACAACTATAGAAAGCGACTGGTGGTAGGAGAGTGTGTCAGTGACTAGTACGCTGACAGGAGGGTGCGACTCCTTCCAATTCCTTGTGGGATAAGGAGATTGGAGTTCCAGATGGTCCGTTTGGACTACTTCAGAGGTGGGAGATTTCTGCCGCTTGGAGGACAATTGTCAATCCCGACAGTCCCGGTGAGACCAGGAGTCGTCAGTCCCGGTGCGACCAGGAGCTGCATAGACACTGTCCAAGACTGGAGGTGAAGATCGCACAAGCCGTGAGGTATTGTCACCGAGCAAGACTCGGGACAAGGTATGATTCCACAAACCATCCCTTCCTATTGTATAGATGTTGACACATTTCCTTGTTCTGGGTTTGGGGAGGATAATTTTTTTTGTTTCTGCTGCCTTCTCTGCCTCCCTTAAAACCCAACAGTGGTATCAGAGCCACGTCAACTGCTCTATACTTTAGGATTATCGATATGATCGATTTTGGTTTGTCACCTTTATTTATTACATACGATGCGAATAAAATTGGTTTTATGCATGTCTAATCCTAAATCCACAAATCCCAATTTACATATATGATATGTATTATGAATGCACTCGATACACATCGCCCTTAAACGAGTTTTGTGGTGGATGTATAGCATGGTTATGGCCAATAAACCCTATCTGTGTATGGTTGTATGAGGTTGCTTGCATCTCGGTCTGCGCACTGATTCCCTTTCTCCTATTCCTAATGTAACTCGAAATAATTTGAGATTTCTTTCCTACCTTTGCTCCCCTCGAATGTAACTTGAGGTTTCTCTTTTTACAATGTAAAATAGGATAGAAATTTATTTCCTGTTATGTCAAAGAACGGAGGACATCCTAACGATAGCTGAGACGATCGGTTCAAGGTGTGAACTGATCGGTTGACATTCGAGATGATTGGTTCAAGGAGTGAGCCGATCGGTTGATGACCAGTTCGAGGAGCGAGACGAGCGGGTGGCGGCCATGATGAGATGGACGACGACCAGGCGAACTGATTGGTTGGAGGAGCCAACCGATCGGCTGGTGGCACCCAGCTGACCGGCCTAATGGCGAGCCGATCAGTCATGTGATGAGTTGATCAAACCCAGAAAGGAAAAGAATAGACTTCATCTTGTACAGATTGCATGTGATGTAGACCTAGATGACCGTGATTCCTCTTTGCTCGAGGAATCACATTAGGATGGCCATAATCATCACTTTTATCGTTTTGCACGTTTTTTGTGGGATATAGCATGTATATGTTACATACTATGTATTGTGGTGATTGGATATGTATATGGATATAAAACCAAATCCCTCATTAAATATTAAGTTTTAGATGCCTTCCAAATGTGACACCCGTGAAAAGTTTGATCGACCAAGTGTGGGTACGCCCTAGCGTGATGCACCGTCTATCTCGTGGAAGCGTGAAGGATGAATGTGTGGGTCTGCCCTAACAGGGTACATATTCATCGTGTTGGCTTTGGGTCGGACTTAACAAGGTGACCTAGATAGGATCTAGCACCTTGAGGCATGGAGATGATCATGGCAAGGAGTTGCATATGACATCTTATCAAGATTTGCACATGATGCAATTGGCAAGAGTTGCCTACCTGAGAGATCTAAGTTGTGGGTGACAGCCCAAGCTGGTCCATGACTTAGAGGATTTCAAGATCTTGCCCACTAGAAGGTTGTACGCTGCAATCTTCTGAATTAATGGTGAGGGCTATCAAGTTGAACTAAAATAGTGGGAGCGATAATTAATTAAAGGCCTAATTATATCATCAACTTTTCAAATCAATCAAATAAGTCAAAAATGAGTTTTTGGACTAAAATTGCATATTTCCTTTTGTAGTACAAATGGCAACAAACAACAATCACTTTTCTTTGTGATCCGTCCTTGAAAAGGACAAGCTCAATGGGACAAACTTCCACGACTGGTATAGGACATTGAGAATTGTTCTCACTCAAGAGCGAAAGCTCTATGTCCTAGATACTCCAATTCCATAGGAACCTACTCCTAATGCACCAAGGGCAGAAAGGGATGCTTACAAGAAGCATTCTGATGGTTCCATTGATGTAAAGTGCTTGATGTTGTGCTCTATGAACCACGAGTTGCAGAGACAACATGAAAACATGGATGTCATTGAGATGATTCAGCATCTCAGGAACATGTATGAAGATCAAGCACGGTAAGAGAGATACGATGTCTCAAGAGCACTGTTCAAGTGCGTCATGACAGAAGGAGATCCAGTTGGTCCTCACACACTCAAGATGATTGGGTATGTGGAGAACCTGACAAGACTAGGATTTCCACTGAGCCAAGAGTTGGCTATTGATGTGATACTGCAATCGTTGCCATAATCCTACAGTCAGTTTGTGATGAACTACAACATGAACAAATTTGATAGGCCACTGTCAAAGTTGTTGGGCATGTTGAGGACAGCCGAGACACAGATGAAGAAGGCAAAGCCTAAGTCTGTGATGGTGATCACGAGCAAGAAAGGCAAGTCCAAGCGAAAGGGCAAGGGCAAAGCTAAGAAAGGTTCTGATGCTATCCAGGAGCCCAAGTCATCTTCAGCTCTCAAGGCCAAGGGAGGCATGACCAAGAAAGGCAATTGCCACCATTGTCAAAAGCCAGGACATTGGAAAAGGAATTGTCCTCTCTATCTAGAAGAACAAAAGGAGGAGGCGAAAAATGTCTCTACTTAAAGGTGTCATGAAAGTGAACTTGTAACACTTTTGAGGTATATGATACCAAGATGTAAAGTGTAAATCACTCAATAAATAGGGCAAGTGTTTTCACCATAGATAGGAGTACTTTAGTTTATTTTTAGCCTAAAAGGCATGTAATACAGTTATGAACTTCTATTTCATATTTTCCAATAGATAGAAACACTTTATTTTTGCATATTGTATGACAATGATGGCAATCAATAAAGAGATGTTTCAATTTCTAAAGATATGATCTTTGTGTAAATGCCTTGTTTATCTTGTGGTATTTGATATGCATAAGATAAAATGATACCTAAAAGTTATAGATAACTAAAAGAATCAAATTAGCATCAATCATAAGAAATTCATTTCTAGTTTCCATGTGATGGATAAATCTAGACTCTTTTGGTTAGAGAACCAGTAAGAGACATGAATATCTTGGACATGATTAATCAATCTTCACTAAAGGTAGTGGGAGAATGATTATCCTATTAGGTATGATACATGTGATGTATTTACATACCTATTGGAACAAATGCTAATACTTCAAATGGTGTTTAGAGAAATACCAATATGAATATCTTGAAGTGTTCAAGATTATCATAGATGAAGTGCAAATTTGGTAAAGTGTTAATTCTTGATGAGATCAATGAATGAAATACTTGGACCAAATTTTTGAGATCCTTATGAGTGATTATGATAGTGTATCATAGTGAACTCATGATTAAGGCATGGTGATGTCTAAATCAAGAAGGAATCATACTCTAAGGAGTTAGAGAATGATTATCAAATAACTGAATTCTTCTTAATAAAAGAATACCCCACACTAATAAAGGGCATTAAGAATCACAAGGAGTTGTAAGTTCTTATATCCTTGACGGATACACCTCGTTTATCTATGTGATGAGTTGTTCATGTGATGAGTCAACTATCTAGATGAATATGAGGAATCAAATTTTGAGTTATGGTTTATGACCATTACATCCTAAATGACATCCATGTGAACCATAAGGTATGACCTTGATGGTAGCACCCATTGGATGAAATCCATAAGTGCAAATGAATCTTAAGTGTTAAGACACATTGATAACATTTTGAGAAGGATGATGCTTGTTGATTGCAACTTAATGACTAAGACATTTGGCATATGGATACTAAAACCACATTCCTATGAGGAATAAAACAAGGATGTGTACGTGACACAACCTATAAGGTTTTTGAATCCACTAATGCAAATGAAGTCTATAAGTTACAATGGACTAATCAATGTGATTGATTGAGTACACACAACTCATAATTGGATCTTTACTTTGATTATATAGTCAAATGGTTTGACTGATATGTCAAATATAAAGAAGGGATCTGTGATTTAGTGGGAGCGTGTTCACATTCCACATGTTGATGTGAAATGGAAATGTTCTATAATGGAAATCCAAAAGTGGAAATTATCTTTAAGGAAGATAGAGATGTTTCCTATGTGATATGAATAGAGATCTATAGATATAGTTCTCAATTACCTCTTGACCTGAAAAGAGAAAGCATACATTGGCAATCTGTACTGAAGGGTTTAGTATGCACAGATTCAGTGGGAGAAAACTTGTCCATGTTATATGGAGTTAGTATCCCTAGGCCAAGTGTCCAATTCTTATGAAGAATGGGAACACTAAGAATAGATATGGATCTATCATGTATGTAATCATCCCATTATCTTGCATGTATCAACATGGCAAGAACAAAATGCATTCATCATATTGTATGTAGGACATGGCAATATGATGTGCTCATCCTGATAACTCGTATGTGAGACATGACGAGTGGATGTCTGTCTACTTCTAGTAAGGGTTACTAGAATACCATGAGAACTTGATAAGTACTTGAGGAGTACTAGTTCTATGGAGATTAGGAAGAGTTCAATGTAAAGAGTTACATTGATGCGAACTTCCAAAAAGACAAAAAATTAATCACAAAATATATATATAGGATATATAAAAGTGAAAGTTTGTTGATAATTGGAAGTGTTCCAATAAAACCATTTAAAAGGGAAATGCCGAGTATCAGTGTGTTAGAGAACAATAGTGGATACTATATGGATCTGGAAGTTCATGAGATGAACTTATAGATATTCCGCTCATTGATGACAAGTATGGAATCCTTGATCATGCAATGTGGCTAAAGGTTAGCAAAGGAATACTAGATCACATATTACGACAACTCCATCTCATATGTGTGACGTACAATGAAGAGATGTGATACATGCAATTTATACTGACTTTGGCAAGGTGTTTCCATAACTCACTATGTTCGCACTAGAGCACAATAACATGTGGGACATGTTTGAAGATCACTATGAATATGATTCAAGGGTGATTGGCTCGCAGTGCAAGTGGGAGTCTATTGGTATGTATGCCCTGAGAGCTAATCATGGGATGATTGGTGGGATACATTAAGATTGATTTGATAAACATCAAAGGCAAGCTTCCAATTCTTTCTGGTTCAGCCATATGAGATAGTGATAGAACAGATTGAACGTTTAGAGAATGACAATACTCAATGACGTATGCCTTCAGGTTCAGGACCTGAACGATGAGATCATACAGATGCTAAGAGTTTGTACATTCTTGTTATGTCCCTAGTCGAATGTCATTGTGGAAGGTAGATATACAGCAATGAAACACAAGACTAGATTGTGGTGTTGGTTGATGATAGAATCTCATTAGTCATGATATAGAGATATCAAACCAAACACATAGGTACTTTTTAGAGAACAAGTGTACCGGAAAGACGCATTGTGAGTTTGACACATGGAACCATGACATGGTAGTCATAGTCAGTACTCACAGTGATGGTGGTGAGTGTGATTCTTTGACCAGAAATCACTGCACTCAACACATGTTGTTGGGCACACTTTGACATCATCAAACGCAGTCCTGAAACATGGGTTGTTATAAAGGTGATGATTGGGTGGCTTTGACACATGGGGCTTTTGAGGGGAGAGTGATAGATATTGGATTTGTCCCTCCTGAGGGAGTTTGATATCCATGGCCAATTGATGAGTAGGATTGAGAAAGGCATGCACGCATGTGTGAATCAATATGTGATATTGATGTCATACATATCTCTTCCAATCTACTCTGAGATCAAGAAAGTGAATGAACGTTGATAGGATGACTGTTCCATGCCTCGAGTTCATTCGGGATATCAGTGGCAAAGGAATTATACATTCACTGTAACACCAATCACGGATTGTAGGATTGAAAGTTGTTCTCCAACTTTCTATTTCACTTGGGTAGCACTGATGTGTGACTAGGCACCGCTCTTTGCTTGTGAAGTCATAAGTGTTATGAACTTTCATTGCCAACGTGAAAAGGACCTGCAGGGTCACACACATAGGATTTAACCTGGAAGAGGAGTTTTGTCCACAAACAATGTTTAGATTGATTACTAAAGGAGTTTAGTAGTTCAATTAAACACTCGATTTATTGATAGCTCAATGTCATAATGTTCAAGGTGTTGGACACATTGATTGGAGTATCGGATTGATTGAAACTACAATTGACTGATTCTACACAATCTCCACTCCCAACCGATCGGCTCATGTGATGAATCAATCGGCTCAACTTGGTGAACCGATCGGCTCAGGTGGTGAGTCGATCAGCTCATGGAAAGGGTGAAACGATTACTTCAAGTGTTGAAATGATCGGTTCAACTGATGCAACTGAGAAAGTTGGGAAAGTAGTATTGGTGAGAAATTTCTTTTTGTTTCACTTGCCCAATTTGATTGGAACAAGGATTGGTATTTGGTACCAATTAGAAACAAAAGAAGAAAAGTTAATCGGGAACTGATCAGGACCACGAACCGACCGGTTCAGAAGTGAACCGACCATTTCATGGGACCCAACCGATCGGTTGAGATGTCAACCGACCGGCTCAGGTCCCCAATCGACCATTTTAGAAATGAAACGATTAGTTCAGGTTGCGTAGTTGGTTGTTTTTGTGGAAAATCTCGAACCCTTCTACTCCTGCTTTAGTCCCGCATTGCCCGGGATAGAGAACCCTATCCCATGACCCTCCTATATATAGGGGTATTTGGGGCTTCTCAAAGTACAACTTAGTGCAACCAGTTGCTCTGTAGAATTGTCGTTCTCTCTGGTTTTGGTATCCGAGAGAGCTCGAGCAAGTGCTACCCGATAAGGGAGGCAAAATAAGGGAAAGACAACTACAGAAAGCGACTGGTGGCAGGAGAGTGTGTCAGTGACTAGTACGTTGACAGGAGGGTGTGACTCCTTCTAATTCCTTGTGGGACGAGGAGATTGGAGTTCCAGGTGGTCCGTGTGGACTACTTTAGAGGTGGGAGATTTCTGCCGTTCAGAGGACAGTTGTCAATCCCGAAAGTCTCGGTGAGACCAAGAGTCATCAGTCCTGGTGCAACCAGGAGCTGCACAGACACCGTCCAAGACAATAGGTGAAGACCGTGCAAGCCGCGAGGTATTGTCACTGAGCAAGCCTCAGGACAAGGTATGATTCCACAAACCATCCCTTCCTATTGTATAGACGTTGACACGTTTCCTTATTCTGGGTTTGGGGAGGAGAAATTTTTTGTTTTTGCTACCTTCTCTGCCTCCCTTAAAACCCAACAGTTGCCTGATACCCTCTCTTGATCTAGAGTCTTGGGTTGAGATGATGAGGTTGTGTTGGATGATAGGATGAGTCTAGACAATAGGCTTTCCTTTACTGCCTGTTTGATTGGTACCCTTGGCCGTTGTTCCTAGATCTGTTTGGTTGTTGGGCGATACCTTTGTGTGTTGGGCGTTATGCTTTGTTGAGTGCCCTGCCCGATACACGTAGCTTGGGTAGTGACTTGGTGCCCGATATACCTTGAACGTTATGGAGCTGTGGGCTAGCTTTGTGTTGGGCGTCATGGTTTGGTGATGATGCTCGATATGGTGATAGATGGTAACCCTAACCCTGGATGCCCGACACCCTTGGATGCCCGATACACATAGTTACACGACACACACATAGTGGTAGCCCGATACCCTTGCTGTGATAGGCTGATATGCTTCTAGTGGGGGTGCCCTGCCCATCACACTTCTTGTGAGGGTAGTGGGTACTTCTAGTAAGGGTCATGTTCCACCCGGAAACCCATATGATAATTTTTTATCATGCCATTACTTTCTTGTTGTTAAGAGTTATGGTTATGGTTCAGGAACCTTTGACATGTTTGATAGTAGTGAGGTATTTGATATGGTGGAACACACCTATGTAAACATGACATATCTGAATTCTAATACCATGATATTACATGTGTTTATGATCATCTTGAAATCATATATACATAATGATAAGCTTGGAAGTATATGAGCTGCTTCACATGATGATGTGACCCATGTCTTTGGCCACAGGATTGAGGCATGAATGATAAAGCATATAATCATCAATGTTGCCCTATGTTTGATGATATGATTCTTCTATTAATCCATGATGATTGTGTATACTAACCATGCAGGTGTTTCATACAGATACATAGCCAAGTAAAGGGCTATGAGGTATATATGTTTGAATAGCACTGCTTTGATGGTCAGTCTTGATAACATGAATCACCTGTATGATGTGTTTTGGTCTGAGGACCTGAGTTTGGCTAAAGTGCCTAAGTTGAGGTGTTATCCTCTGATGATGATCTGGGATTGTTATCCCCAGTGATGAGAATGCCTTATGAGGCATTGGTTTCTTGTGATGAGGGATTGAGATCCCAGAATAACATGATGGTGGTAACAATAATGTAGCTTTATGTTATGCATGTGTTACAACCTGGTTGCCTCAACAATCCACTTAAAATATACTAACTAATCATAGTGGAACATATCATGTAGTTTGCCCTGGCCATAGATCCATCATCGTCAGTAGCTGGTGATGGTGAAACGTGTTCTCCTGTGGGTTAACCTAGAGCGCATATTGTTGAATATGTGAGGTTTATCCTAGCCTAAAATAGTGAGGATTCGAGTGCAGCTGCAGTTGCAGACTCGAGATAGACAGAGCATGGTGAATAGGCCCATGGCTCAGAGAGAACGGTGAAGTGGCCCGTGGTTCAGATATACTAGTGTCGAGACCTGTACCAAGGCGGGCTTAGAAAGGGTAGCCTGCGGGAGCTGACCCTATGGCTAAGGCCACTTAAGCATGAGAATGCGGTCCTACTTTGGTTCTCGTGCACTGACCACGAGGTGGGAGGTCATGGAGTCTGGATCTTCCATTGACCTTGTATGGCACCGACTCCAGGTTTCGCAGCCGTTGGTTGGATTTGAGCGGTATGGCTCACTTTCTCAGGGCATAATAATATGTAATCTGGCCAAATAGTATTTATTTCTTAAGGCAAAACACGGAACATTAGTTAAAGCCTTTCTTGTGTAGTTGATCTTGTTATACGTTGCAATTACATATATGTTCCTTATGTTATGTGGTAAGATCTTATAAATCTTATCTTGTCAATCATGTTCCATAAAGAAATACTTGGTTATATGCCTTCCGTAAATCTTGGTAAGCTTGATGTGATCAATAGCTTTGCTTAGTACGCTGCTCTTATTCTACGCGTTATCAGTTATCTGCTGTTATTGGTTAAATCTTTCTGAGGTTTTATGATTTCGGGTGGGAGTTATGTTTCTCACTGGGACTGTGTGTCTCACCTCGTTGGTTTACAACCTTTTTAGGTGTTCGTGCTAGACATGGTGGTGGTCGCGGGGTCACGACCGAGTAGCAAGACGAGCAGTAGAAGGAAAGAGATGGATATGCTGTTGTTTTGGTTAGAGTCATCCCTGTACTCTCAGGTCCTTGGAGGTGTTTTGACGTTGTTTTATGATGAAGCTTTGTATAACCTGCTACTGGCCAGATGTGGCTCGTTATGTATATAAACAGGTGATGAACTCATGTGATGACAAGACAGCTGCCATGTTAAGCTGTGGACATGTATCAAGACTTGTAAATGTTTATATAACATGTTTTCTTGCAGGATGAGGATCTGAATGTAATAGTTTCTTGGTTTATCTGTTTCTAAAAATCAGTTTTAATTACCGCGTGTTTTTGGTAGTTTAGTGGTTTATGGTGTTTTTCGCACGTTTTCGAGTGGAACCTCATTGTCTGTGTGACAGCGGGATGTGTCGCCACAAGCTTGGTATTAGAGCCCTAGGTTTGCTGAGTCTACAGGGATTTAGGACTAGGTTGTGTCTGTTCTTGTGAGTCCTCCAAATTTTCTTACGATTATCTTCTGCCCTCAGCGGAAGAAAAAGCTAAGATGTTTGGAAATCATGAAGAACTTGCTGCCGAGAGCAGTGATGTTGCATCAGTAGATGGAGTTGAAGGACAAGCACATGGAGATCGGGTACCTGAGGTTCCCCAACTTGACCCAGCCATTCTCGTAAACCCTACCTACTAACAGCTTATGGGGCAGATGATGGCTACGATGAATCTCATGGTAGAAAGATTGGCAGTGCCTCTACCGAGAGCACAAGCTCCCCATGGTGAAACATCGAGTATTGGGAAGATCTTTGAGCGGCTTCACTGAGTCAGAGCTTTAGACTATGATGGGACGGATGATCCAGCAGATGCAGATATGTGGTTGATAGGACTTGAGAAGGCCTTTCGGATCCTCGACATCCCCGAAGCTGACAAAGTCAAGCACGTTGTCTACCTTCTGAAGGGTAGTGATGGTCACTGGTGGACCATCGAGGAGGAGAAGTGACCAGGTGAGGTGATCGGTTGGGAGGTTTTCCGGCACACATTCGTGAGCACATACTTTCTGAAGACGTATCTGGATGAGAAGATCAACCAGTTTGAGCACTTGCATCAAGGAGCGATGAATATCACCGAGTATGAAGCCAAGTTCATGGACATGTTGATGTTTTTTCCTCACATGGCAGCGACAGATGATGAGCGAATCAGACGTTTTGAGAAAGGCTTGAGTGCTGAGCTGACAACACCTACTTCTGCGTTGGAGAACTGAGAGTGGTTTGTTACGTTTGTGGAATATGTTCGGAGGATCGAACAGTCAGTTAGGGAGAAAAGAGAATCCATGTCTAAGAAGAGGCCTGCTCAGTTCCAGGGACAGAGGTTTGGTGGCTTCAAGAAGTTGAGGTTTTTAGCACCTTCTGGGGTAAGAGGTTCCAGTGTACCATCACAGTGGTCTTCGAGTAAGGGAAGAGGATATGTTTCTTCATGGTCAAAGGCACATAGTACAACTTCTGTGGCAGTGACAGGGCCATCTAGGCTACAGTTTGAGGATAGTGCATGCTATATCTGCAGACAGACATGGCATTTCAAGTCAAATTGCCCAAGTAAAGATGTTGAAGTGACACAGCAGCTGAGGCAGAATCAACAAGGGTCAGACCGACAGAAACCCAGTAGTAGCAGAGGGCGAGGACGCGGTCAAGCATCACCAGCATGATCGTCTGCTCAAGGAAGCAGAGGACGTGGACATCAAGCAATGACTCGATTCTATGCTATGAGTCAGCCGGAGGCGATAGTCAACCCATGAGTGGTAGCAGGTCAATGGAGTTATCTCATTCTGATTTGTCTTCTTCTTTCTTTATATCTGTTTCGGTTGACCCAGGTGCTACACACTCTTTTATCACACGTTCTATGCTTGATAACTGTTTGTTACCTGTTAGTTGTAAGAAAGATAGCTTGTTGTTAGAAACCCCTCTTGATGGTTCCTCGATGCTTTGAGAGGAGTGTCCATCTTGTGTCTTATCTTTTTCGAGGCACAATATACAAGTGGATCTTATACTACTTGATATGCATGGATTCGATGTGATCCTTGGGACGGATACCTTAGAGAAGTATAAGGTTGTGTTGGACTGTGGTTCCAAGCAAGCTGTGTTTGAGGTTTGTGGAGAGAAGTGGATCTTCCAAGGAGATAGGAAGATTCTTCCGACGTGTCTAGTGTCAGCTATGGTGGCAGAAAAGTTGTTACGGCAAAGATGTAAGGCGTTCTTAGCTTATATTGTGGATACCAAGGTAAAGGGTCCTAGTCTTGAGGAGGTGACGGTTGTCCGAGAGTTTGCGGATGTGTTTCCTGATGAGTTCCCTAGTGTTCTTCCACCCCGAGAGATTGATTTCGAGATCAATCTGGTTCCAGGAACACAGCCAGTTGCACAGACATCGTATAGGATGGTTCCAGTAGAGTGGGCAGAGCTGAAAAATCGGTTACAAGAATTGTTAGAGAAAGGTTTCATCCAACCGAGTACGTCGCCTTGAGGTGATCCAGTGTTGTTCGTTAAGAAAAAGGACAGATTGATGCATCTATGCATAGATTATCGGCAGTTGAACAAAGTCACGATCAAGAACAAATACCCATTGCCAAGGATAGATGATTTGTTCGATCAATTGCATGGTGCTACTGTGTTTTCAAAGATCGATCTACGGTCAGTTGAGGATTAAGGTAGATGACATACCAAAGTCAGCTTTTAGGATGAGGTATGGTCACTTCGAGTTTTTGGTTATGCCATTCGGGCTAACCAATGCGCCTACTGCTTTCATGGATTTGATGAATAGGGTGTTCTGTTCGTTTCTAGATCAGTTTGTTGTAGTCTTTATAGATGACATATTGATCTACAGTCAGGACAGTCAAAAGCATGAACAACATCTTCGACAAGTGTTGACCCTCCTCTGCCAACACCAGTTGTATGCCAAGTTTGGTAAGTGTGAGTTCTGGTTGGAAGAAGTAACTTTCTTGGGTCATGTGATATCTACAGAAGGAGTTAAAGTGGATCCGAAGAAGGTGGAGTCCGTTGCAGAATGGGAACAGCCGAAGACGCCGACGGAAGTTTGTAGTTTCCTGGGTTTAGCAGGGTACTACCAGAGGTTTATAAAGGACTTCAGTATGATCACGTTGCCGATGACAAAGTTAACTAGAAAGGATGTACCCTTTGTCTGGAATGATCTTTGCCAGCAAGCTTTCCAAAGTTTGAAGGAGAAGTTGACTAGTGCTCCAGTACTAGTGCTACCAGAGCCTGGGAAAGGCTATGTTGTCTTCTGCGATGCTTCCAAGAAGGGCTTAGGATGCGTGCTGATGTAGGAAGATCATGTAGTTTCTTTTACTTCTCGACAGCTTAAAAAACATGAGGACAACTATCTGACTCATGATTTGGAGTTGGCAGCAGTGGTTCATGCATTAAAGATTTGGCGACACTATCTTTACGGGGAAGTGTGCCAGATCTTTACAGATCATAAGAATCTGAAGTACATTTTCTCGCAGAGTGAGCTAAACATGCGACAATGTCGATGGATGGAGCTGATCAATGACTATGACTGCACCATTGAGTATCACCCTGGTAAAGCGAACGTAGTAGCTGACGCGCTTAGCCAAAAGTCTTCTTCTCTTCCCATAAAAGGGGCACAGTTGAGTTCCTTAGTATGTCATAGATGAGATATGTTTGTCTCCTTACGATAGATGAATGTCCAGATGAAAGTTTCTTTGTTAGAAGGACTTTTGGAACAAATGCAAGTCAAGCCTACGCTGAGACAACAGATCAAAGATGCACAACAAATAGATGATACAGTGTGGTTAATCAGGTCAGAGCTCGGCAGTGAAGGGCGTAATAGGTTCCATGAGTCTGAGGATGGACTAGTTTGCTATCATGATATAATGGTGGTCCCCAATGCTGATGATCTAAGGAAACTAGTGCTCGAGGAAGCACACACATCGATGTATGCTATGCATCCAGGAGTCACCAAGATGTATCACAATCTAAAGGACCTATATTGGTGGCCTGGCTTGAAGAAAGATGTAGCTGAGTTTGTGGCTAGGTGTGCAGTTTGCCAGCAAGTCAAGGTAGAGCATCAGAAGCCGACAGGTACGTTGCAACCTATGCCAATACCGCAGTGGAAATGAGATCATATAACCATGGATTTCGTAGTTAGTCTTCCCAGGACAATTAAGAATCATGATTCCATTTGGGTGATAGTGGACAGATTGACGAATTCTGCCCATTTCATACCTGTAAAGACAATGTATACAGCCAAGAAGCTCTCTCAAATATATGTAGATGAGATAGTACGTTTGCACGGTGTGCCAGCAATGATAGTTTCTGATAGAGGTCCTCAATTCACGAGTCGTTTCTGGGAACAGTTGCATAAAGTGTTGGGAACACAGTTGAGGTTCAACACTGCCTTCCACCCACAGATAGATGGACAGTCTGAAAGGACTATTCAGACTTTGGAGGATCTTCTTTGGGCTTGTGTTTTGCAGTTCCTAGGCAGTTGGGATGTACACCTCAGTTTGATCGAGTTCGCCTACAACAATAGTTACCAGCGAAGCATTGACATGGATCCTTATGAAGCTTTATATGGCAGGAAGTGCAGATCTCCTTTATGTTGGTATGAGACTGGTGAGTATAAGATTTTGGGTCCTGAGTTAGTACAACAGACAACAGAAAAGATCAAAGTGATACAGCAACAGCTGAAAGTGGCACAGGACAGGCAAAAGTCGTATGCAGACAATCGCCGATGACCTTTAGAGTTCCAAGTGGGAGACAAAGTGTATCTCAAGGTCTCACCTTGGAAATGCATGCTAAGGTTTGGCTGGAAAGGTAAGCTAGCACCCAGGTATATGGGGCTGTATCCTGTAATAGCACGTGTTGGTAAGGTAGCTTACAAGTTAGAGTTTCCGCCAGAGTTGCACAGGCTGCATCCAATGTTCCACGTCAGCATGCTGAAGAAAAGTCACCCAGATACAGGGACAGTGATACAGCCAGTCGAGGTTGAGCTTGATGAAGATGTGACCTACGAAGAAGGTCCTGTGATGATCCTTGACAGAAGAGTTAAGAAGCTGAAGAGGAAGGACCTGGTTTTGGTAAAGGTTCTTTGGCATCATCGTGGCATTGAGGAAGCCACGTGGGAGCTTGAGGAAGAGATGAGGAGGAAGTATCCCTCGCTTTTCTCTTCAGATTTCGATGACGAAATCCCTTTGTAGAGGGTTATAGCTTGTAAGGACCCTGACCTCCGTTTAGGGCTTATCCTATTTGCTTTGCTTAACCCTGGTGTTTAGTTGCTTGCTAATCACCTTTAGTGGTGATTAGGGTTTGTTTGTGCTTTGTTGAGAGCTGGAGGTGCTACTTGGAATTAACCTAAGTCTAGGGTTGTTGAGCAAGTTTGTCACCTTGAGAAGTGTTCCTCTCTCTCCTTGCTTCCTCTAGTGTTGAGAGGAAAGGTTGGGCTCGTTGCTTGAGTTGCTTTGGGCTTGGATGAGCTTGTTGGGCCTTGAGATGCCTTGCTTGAACCTTGCCCTTGCCTTGTTGACCTTGTGTCGGGTAGGAGTGCCTTGTATCGGCCATAGGGGTGTCGTCCAGGGAGGTGTATCGGGCATGGACTTGAGGTGTGTCGGCCATGGACCCCTTTGACCTCGTTTGTGTCACCACTAGTGGACACTTGGTGCTTGATTCTTCCATGTGGCAATGACCTTGGACATGTGTTAAAGGCAAGATAGAGTGGTGGCATTGCCAATGGACAAGTGTCCCTAGGTGGGCGACACCTTGCCTTGTCTTACCTTGGTTTCTCCTCCATCCTCTCCTATATACGTGTTCCCTTTCTCTTGCTAAGGATCCCTTTATTTCCTTAGTTCCCCTCTTCCTTTGGTTGCACGACACCTCTCCCTTTGCAAAGCTTGGTGGTCGATCCCTATCTTGGAGTCTTCTTTTTCTTCCTCTTGAGGTGGTGCTTGGAGCTAGGAGCTAGGAGCTTGCTTAAGGCAGGTTACATAACTCCTAACCCTAACTATACTCCCTTCTTCTACATTCTTGTATGTTTCATATGATCATAATCGGCCATGTATGTTCTACGATAAGTTTCTTGCTTGTTGCACCTTTAATCTTGGGGTTATAGTGATCTTGTTGTTATGGTTGAGGTTTTGTATCTTTGTATCCTAGTTGGCCGAACTATGTTTTAGGGTTTCCTTGTTAAGAAATACTCCTTTCCCTCCTTGGTCTAGAGAAGTGAGCTTGAGCTTTAGTAATATGAGCAATACCCCTCTCTCGCTTAAGTTGAGAGGTGAGCTTGTATTCTAGTTGCTTGAGCAACACCCTCCTCTCACCATGGATTTGAAAGGTAAGCTTTTTGGTAGATGTAGACCTATGTTGAGGTTGATCCTTGTAGTTTCCCGAGTTGTGATAGCAGCCTTCTCGCCAATCATTTCAAAGTTCACCAAAGTGAAACCCAATTCATCCACTATAACTCCTTTGGTGTTATCAACCCAATTACATTTAAAGAGCGGAATATTGAAATCTATGTAGTCAAACTCCCAAATGTCTTCAATGACACCGTAATATGACATTTTAGCTTCACGTGGACTCTTATCCTTTGCACTTGCAAAGTACATAGTTGACGCTTGAAGAGTGACCCCACTATTTTGGACGAGACTCTTATCATCTTGGCGCTTTGTGTAATATGTGAATCCATTAATGTCAAACCCTTCATAAGACATAACATTCGGTTTTGGTTTAAAGGCGAGACATTTGATAGTTTCTGTAATATCATTTGGTGTTTGAGATAGTTGATGTAAGACTTTATCTTCAAACCACTTAGTAAAAGTCTTATTATGCTCTCTATCAAGCCACATTGAACTTGCTCGAGGATGTTGTCTCTTTATGAAATTGGTATGTTCCTCGATATAAACACTCACTTCGTCCATATTATGTAAAATATACAAGTGAGCTTGTTCCAACTGCTCACGGCTGATTACTTTCACCCGTGATCCCAAAATTCCTTTGCCCTCCTCAATATTCTTGTCATTATCAGGAGTGTCATTACCACTGAGAAAGTCATTGCAGAAATCCATAACCTCTCTCGCCACATAACCTTCAATAATACTCCCTTCAGGATGATAACGGTTTCGAACATCACCTTTAAAAACGCTCATGTATCGTTCAAAGGGATACATCCAATGCAAGAAAACCGGTCCCAAGATTTTCACTTCCCTAGTCAAGTGGACAACAAGATGTACCATGATATCAAAGAACGAAGGAGGGAAATACATCTCAAGCTGACATAGGGTAACAACCACTTCTCTTTGCAAATTATCGAGAGTATCAGGGTCAATAACTTTGCTGCATAGACTGTTGAAAAAGAAACAAAGTCTGGTAATTGCAAACCTTACATGCTTCGACAATATAGATCGAATTTCCACGGGCAATATTTGTTGCATTAGAGTGTGACAATCATGAGATTTAAGACCTATCAACTTCAGATCTTTCATTGATACCAATCTACGGATGTTGGATGAGTAACCATGTGGCACCTTAACATTTACCAAGCATTCACAAAAAGTTTTCTTCTCCTTTCTAGACAACGTGTAACAAGCGGGAGGTAAGTATGTTCTTTTATTACCCATTTCACGTAATTCTGTTAATTCTGACCTTATTCCCATTTCACGTAGGTCCAGTCTGGATTTTATCCCATCTTTAGTCTTACCTGGTATATTTAATAGAGTACCAATGATGCTATCACAGACATTTTTCTCAACGTGCATTACATCGATACAATGCCTGACTGACAAAGAACTCCAATAAGGAAGATCCCAAAATATTGACTTCTTTTTGAATGAAGAATTGTCACTCCGTGTGGCCATACTACATTGTGATTTCTTACCAAATTCATTGACAATGTCTTTTACTCTTTCATAAACAACATCCCCTGGTATAGGTTTAGGTGCACTCCGTTCATCATTCCATCCATTGAATGCTTTGCGCTTCCTACGATACGGATGGAATTTTGAAAGAAACCTTCGATGACCAAGATATACAGTCTTGCCGCCATATTTTAGTCTTATTGAATCAGTGTTTTCTTCACATATAGGACACACTTTAGCTCCTTTGACACTATATCCAGACAAATTCCCATATGCCGGAAAGTCATTAATAGTGCAAAACAACATAGCATGCAAACGAAATGTCTCTCTTGCTGAAGCATCATAGGTCATCACACCTTCAGCCCAAAGTTTCTTTAAGTCATCAATCAAAGGTTCAAGATAAACATCGATATCATTTCCGGGTTGTTTAGGGCCCGATATCAACAATGACAACATAACGTACTTATTTTTCATACACAGCCAGGGAGGAAGATTGTATATAACAAGCATGACTGGCCAAGTGCTATGTTGGCTGCTCAATGTCCCGTACGGATTCATCCCGTCTGTACAAAGCCCAAGTCTTAGATTCCTGACTTCTTCACCAAATTCAGGGAACAATACATCAATCTTCTTCCACTGTGGGGAATCAGACGCATGTCGTAGGATCCCATCATTATTTTTCTTAACATCTGCATGCCACCTCAAATTCTTCGCATCTTTCGGATTTGCAAACAAGCATTGAAACCGTGATGTTATAGGTAGATACCACAACACCTTGGCAGGAGAACCAGTTTTGGACTCCCCCGAAGTCGTCAATTTATATCGTGACGCACCACATTTTGGACAATCTTTCAAATCTACATAGTCCTTTTGAAATAATACATAATCATTCGGGCATGCGTGTATCTTTTTGGCCTCCATTCCCATTGGGCACAACATTTTCTTTACCTGGTATGTTGAGATTGGCAGCTCGTTTCCTTCAGGAAGAATTTCTTTCAACAAAGTCAACAATTCAGTGAAGCTTTTGTCGCTCCATCTATTGTTAGCTTTCAACTTATACAATCTCAGCACAGCGCTAAGCTTCGTAAACTTAGCACAGCCTGTGTATAACGGTATCTCAGCATCATGCACAATGTTTGTAAAGATAGGAGGTGGATCGGTGTGCTCTACCCTACAACTATCCAGCATCGCATCAACAATGTCTGCTGGAACTGGTTCGTTCACATTTACGTCATCGGAGGCAATTTCTTCTTCCACCCAAGCACTGCTATTGACATCTACTGGATTCGATTTTGAAATCTCTCCATGCCAGTGCCATTCTGTATAGCCTTGTACAATCCCGTTGCACATGACATGACTTTTGATTTCCTCACCAGTGTTGAGTTTCAAGTTGTTACCGCAATGCCTACATGGACAGTAGAACCTATCTGTAGGTTTTTTCCTATGTTCCTCGGCAAATCTAATAAACTGATCAAGACCAGATATAAACTCTGGGGTGCAACGATTACGAATGGACATCCATGATCTATCCATTCTATGATCAGAGAAAGCAAGTATATATTAGGAAAGCAAGTATATATTAGGAAACAAGTATATAAGCAAGTATGTCGTATTACAGTTCATCATTAAGAAAGATATAAGCAAGTATGTCGTATTAAAATAGACTAAACAATAAAAGAAATTTTTTTTGAGGCAAGACAATATGAGAAAATAGTAGTGTAATCATGTAAATGGGAACATTCATGGGAACACACACTTCAGTTATAAGCATTCATGTAGCAACTTACAGTTCCATTCATGGGAACACACACTTCAGTTATAAGCATTCATGTAGCAACTTACAGTTCCATTCATGGGAACACACACTTTAGTTATAACAATAACTAAACAAAGGGGTTGGTGTACCCCTAAACATGCGCATAATTAAAAAAACTATTAATACAGACAAGTCTAGATAGATAGACAACTAAATACTACATCAACATGGTCCCGCATGCATCAATAACTTCTTTTTGATGATGAAGTTGTGTCACGAAGCTCTCCAATCCAATCACGCCTCAGATTCAGATTCCGATTCCTCATAGATGATATCCGACGCCGTGCGCTCATACCGCAGAAGATGATCGAGGGTGTCGCAGTTGTTGTTGGTTATCCAAACTTTGATGGAATTATCGCCAACTGGACGGAGAAAAAGCCTATTCCAACGGACCAAATACAGCTCTCCAATCCAATCACGCCAACCGGATTTTGATACAAGATTTCCCGCCAAATCATACTCAACCTCGATTACATGTGAATAATTTCCAAAAGTTAGGGTCACTTTACCAGGCATCTAGTGTCTTCCTTTTAGAAAACGCCAATGTTTGGGTATGACCAATTGGTTTAAGGAACGATCATCTAGGATGATGTCCAATTGTTCTTCAATAGGGAACGTTAACATTGACATAGAGGCCCAATTCATAGTCATTGTTATGGGAAGACAGAGACTGCACAATATTAGTATTAACAAAGTGTAAGTACATATAACGATGTTATATATTTTCAGAAAAAGTTGTATAACATCAGTTAACCTTTTAAACAAGTATATATTAGGAAACAAGTATATATTAGTCAATCTTGGACGGGTTTCTAGGCCAACAAACACATTTGATGTCAATCTTATATATAATAAATGTGTACCACCTATCCCATCCTTGAACACCTAATCTCACTTAGGATGTAAGTGTATAATGTGTATTTGGTTTTCAAGAAAATTTCGGCAGCATTTCCCCGTTGTTCTCTAAGTACATATGTACTTAGAGAACAAACGGGGAAATGCTACCGAAATTTTCTCGAAAACCCAATACACAATATACACTTACATCCTAAGTGAGATTAGGTGTTCAAGAACAGTCCCAAACTGGGGACTATCCAAGATTTACTCCTACTGAGTAAATCTTGGACGGGTTTCTAGGCCAACAAATACATGTGTTGTCATTCTTATATAAACCCTATAATTCATGAAATCATTCTAATTCAATTTAATATGTTGGGATCACATAATTATATAATGACATCAAAATATATAGAAGAATCATAATTAACATGATTAACAACATGCTCATCAAACTAGGGTTTTCTTGAATATCATCTAATAAATCAAGAATTTCATAGTTTCAAACATGCAATAATTCACAATGCAATGTTATAAACTATAGGCAACATGGATAGATGAAATAAATAAACATCCAGCATCTATCACTTATTCAATCTTCAAGAAACCTTGACAAACATCCAACATCTATCACTTATATAATTTGCATGTATATACACCCTAAAGTGCCACAAATCATATAATAAAACTATCATGTTATGATATTAGGACCACTTAAAGCAGATTAGGCACATTAAGCAAGCAGAGTAGGGAGCCAATTTCGTGCAAGCAGATTAGGCAAGCAGATTAGGTCAGCACATAAAGAACCAATTTCGCGCCTGGGTAGGTCTGCAGGTACCTGGGCAAGAAGAGTAGGGTGAGGTCGAGCTGGTTGAGTACGTGGGTGGCGGCCGACGAGCTCCAGAACCAGCGGCAGTGACTCCGACGAGCAGGAACGTCAGCCGCAGCAGGCAGGCAGGCGGCCAGGCGGCGGCAGGCAGGCAGCGGACAGGCGAAGGAGAAGGAGAAGGGGGTACGGCGGCGCCGGTTCTCAGGCGTGGCAGGCAGGTGGGCACCAGGCGTTGCGGCGGCGCCGGTTGTCAGGCGTGGCGGCGGCGCAGGCGGTTGGAGCAGCAGGGCGGGCAGCAGGGGTGCCAGAGAAGAAACGCGTCGGAGAGGGGCGCCGGAGATGGGGCACCGGAGAGAAGCGCCGGAGAAAAACTAGTACCAGCAGTAGAGAAATCGCCGGAGAAATCACCGCAATAGGGAAATAGGGTAGCAATGAAACATAAGAAAGGGGAAGAGTCGGGCGATCGAAGGTTATGAAGTTCCCCAATAGCGTCGGTTGTTTACAACAACCGACGCCTAAACATCTTTACCGTCGGTCGTTCGCAACATCCGACGTCCATTTGGACGATATTTTCGTAAAAATGTTTGGCGGGAACCACATTCAGCGTCGGTGATTAAAGGACGACCGACGTGGAAAAGGACACTTTTTGCGCAAATTTCCATCGCACATAAGCGTCGGTGTTTTAACTACAGACTCGACGCCGAAAGTGACATTATTTTTTTCGCTCGAAAATTGGATGACATTATGCGTCGGTTTTGTATAAACAACCGACGCTGTATACAAAGCGGTACCCGTGTTTGGCTGGTCTTTGAATATAGACGTCGGTTCTTCTAAATAACTGACGCCTTTAATATAAGGCGTCCGTGTTCCTTAATAACCGACGCCCAGAAAAGTGACACTGAATGCTATTTCTGTAGTAGTGGTTATTCAAGTTTGAATATGATGAAATAATGCATGCTATTAAGGATTTATAGGCCTAAGTTATTTATCAATATGATGTGTCACACGCCCCTTGGTTGAGGGCGAGTAGTGTGGACAGATCACGACCATTCGTGGCTAATCCAATGGCTGGGGCCGTTGACTTGAGTCAGCCACGGATTCATATGGGGCGAAGAGTCTCTAGACGTTGGATGATGATCGGATGACTTGCAGATGTTCTCCTACCTTCGATTATAACACAGATCGTGGGGGGGAGGAAGGAGTTGTGACTGCCCCCACCACTTCACAGGTCGTGGCTCAAGAGCGGGAAAGGGACCGGCAGTTGCACTTGCCTCCCCATTACGATCTACCCAGATCCAAATATTAGGCCTTTTGGACGCTGCCACAGGGAGAACGAGCCCCCCACTCCCATTGCCTCTCCACCAAGGAAAGCAGGAAGTAGCTGGGTGTAGGTATGGGTTGGAGATATGGGAAGCTTGGATGCGATCTTAGCAGAGTAAAAGAAAGGTTGAGTTGAGTGGAGTTCAGGGCCGTGTTCCGGTGAGACATCATGGTGGTCTCCATGGTCGACAAGGCGGTCATTGCCGGAGAAGAAGCTAGAGCTCGGGGTTCCTATGATAGGCCTTCTCGTCGACATTGTAGGGTCTCAGAGAGTTGAGGAAGGTGCTTCGAAGCTTGTTGCACCTTCAGACTGGTGCGACGATGAGAAGAGGCTTCTTGCCTCTTTGCCCCGCCACAGTCAAGGACAGGCGGCGGCGCCCTAATTGAGTAGGAGCTGCACGACCAAATCCAAGAAGATAAGTAGCCGTGGTGGTGCGGTTTTAGTCGCCGAAGGTGTTGGAGGCCCTAGGAGTCAACGAGGAGCAAGGGAGGACGTCTGATTGCTCGCCGGAGGTCACCCGTGCGGCGGCACTCGGGTAGAATAGAGTCCCGCTCGGGACCCAGACACGAGAGAAAGAAGAAGGGAGCTGAACCGGCCCAATCCAGGAGTCAGACCGGACCGGCCCAGCCTGAGCCAGCCTTGAACCGGGTCCAAGTGCTCCTGAACCGGCCGGATCTACCCACAAGCAGAAGCAAGGAGCCGCAATCCTAGAGGACACGTGGCGTCCTGTGATTGGCCGGATGAGGTAAATAATCAGAAAATGCTCAGTTTTTCAGTAAATCGTAGAAAATAGCCCGATGCTCAGAAAAATACATATAATATACCAAAATGTTTAGAAAAATGTGTAGAATAATATGAAACCATCATATCAGCCTTTTTATGCACGTATATCAGCAACATCATGTAAGATGTGTAATTCTTATTTGATGGATAATAAATAGTAAATGATGACATAAAATTATGGGAAAATGTCAGTAACTCCATACTAATGTTTATAATCCATCTAATATCAGTGATCATGATGTTTATGTATGAAATCATGTAATTTGCTTAGAATGGCTATCTAGGGCTAATAACCCTAAATAAAATGTGGAAAATACATACATGCCCATAAAATCCTGGAAATCACAGAGTAAGCTCATATCAGTATCTGGAACCTCATATTTAAGTATGAGATCAGGATGATACACATAATTCATGTTATATGATAATGTTTGCCCTTAATGTGATATAAACCTTAATATGATTAATACATGTAACATAGGATTAACATGTGCACATAATCATATGTAACCAGGTAATCAGATTATGTACTCTAATCTTGAATATAAGATCAGTAACCTAATTATAAGAAGACAAGTAATAATGTATATAACATAATGACTAAGTGAAACCCTAATGAACACGATTAGGGTTAAGATGAGAAGTATGATGATGAGAACCTGATGATAGTATATGATCTTATCTTAATCAGGGTTGACCAAGGATATAGATGACATGAGGAAGATGTGTTTAGTATGATCTATCTCTTTGGAAGGTACGCCATTACCTCTTGCTTGGCTTATTATACAATATGCTTGTGTTATATAGTCGTAAAGACTTGGCATATGGTATTGATTGAAATGATTGTTCTTATATACTATTTTGTTTGAGCTTTTCATACTTATTGTTATGAACACATCAAACATAATATATCTGTTCCATTATATGAAAGCACTAACTCTTTGGTAGTGTGCTTGGAAGTGACCTAACTCTTTGGTAGTGGTCACATTGTACATATGACCTAACTCTTTGGTAGTGGTCTGACCTAACTCTTTGGTAGTGGTCACCTTATACAAATGATCTAACTCTTTGGTAGTGATCATAAAGGCCTTGGTATATAATGGAAAATAAGCTTAAAATATGTGTTCTCTTTTGTTAATGAATATCCTTGTGCAAGTATACGCTTTTCTTATATTCTTCTGTTACTGCCAAGTATTAGTTTTATCTTATTGCCAAGATATGATGAGAGGTAAATAAAAGACACGTAGGCGTACTCAGTACAATATTCTTAAAATATTGTGCTGACGTGTACCGCATGTAATCTTTTGTTTAGGTTGTGGTTATGCTCTTGAAGATCCAAGATAGTTGAGAGTTGTGTGGCGAGCTGATGTACAGGTGGACCTGTTGTCTTAAGATCCTGTAGTTTGGATGTAGTACATGTATATGTTTAAGTTTGCTGTTCAATATGTAATATCAAATGTTGTAACAATTCATGTTGTAATTATATGTTGAATGGTGAACATGTGTGTATGGTTTTATTATTGTTCATGTACATGTGCTACTGATGTATGTTCCTTCTGACTCCCTTGATTTTCTTCTTCTTAGCCTTGTGTGGGATGTTTAAATTGGGATGCTCGCTGAGGTGAGGGTTTCAATTTGGACGTCACACATCAGATTAAGTTTTAGAAAATCCTGGGACGTCACACTATCAATACTTCATTACCTTTACTGATGACCTCAGTATGTATGGCTATGTGTATCTTATGAAACACAAGTCAGAAACTCTTGAAATGTTCAAGACTTTCATGAATGAAGTAGAGAAGCAACTTGGTAAGAGTATTAAAGCACTCCATTCAGATCGAGGTGGCGAATACTTAAGCCAAGAGTTTGAGGACCTTCTGAGAGACTGTGGTATTGTATCACAATGGACTCCACCTGGTACACCACAACATAATGGTGTGTCAAAAAGAAGGAATCATACATTATTAGACATGGTACGATCAATGATGAGTTTAGCCGAACTTCCAATATCATTATGGGGATATGCTCTTGAAACTGCAGCGTTTACACTTAACCGTGTACCTTCCAAATCAGTTCAAAAGACACCATATGAGATATGGAATGGGAATCGTCCCAATTTGTCTATGTTAAAGATTTGGGGATGTGAAGCTTATGTTAGGAAACAATTTCCTGAAAATCTTGGACCCAAATTGGAAAAATGCTATTGTTGGATACCCCAAGGAAACTCGGGGATACTACTTCTACTCACCAACTGACAACAAAGTGTTTGTTGCTAGGACTGTTGTATTTCTTGAAAAGGAATTTATTTTCAAAGGAATTAGTGGGAGGAATGTAGAGCTCGAAGAAGTTCGAGACCAACAAGAAAGCAGAGAACCTGAGGAGGTACATAAGGAACATGAAGACTCACAAGTTGTTGTGGAATTTCAAGTTCCAAATGTAACATAGGAACCTCATAGGTCTAGTAGGACACGACTTGAGCCTGAGAGATTTGGATTTCTCGTGACTCAATACAATGATGAATTGGGCATAGCAGATGAGCCAACTTCCTATCTAGAAGCTACTAAGGGACTAGAATCTGAGAAATGGCTCGAAGCCATGAGATCTGAGATGGAATCCATGTATACCAACAAGGTATGGACCTTGGTGGATCCACCCGAAGGGGTAAGACCCATAGGGTGCAAGTGGGTCTTCAAGAAGAAGACTGACATGGATGGAAATGTTCAAACCTATAAAGGTAGATTGGTTGCAAAAGGATTCCGTCAAATTCAAGGTGTTGATTATGATGAGACCTTCTCACCAGTTGCCATGGTTAAATCCATCAGGATCATTCTTGCCATTGCAGCTTATCATGACTATGAGATTTGGCAGATGGATGTTAAAACAACATTCCTTAATGGGAATTCACTCGAGGATGTGTACATGACACAGCCTGAGGGTTTTATTGATCCAAAGGAAGCCAATAAAGTCTGTAAGCTACAAAGTTCAATCTATGGATTGAAGCAAGCATCTCGGAGCTGGAATCTACATTTTGATGAAGTAGTCAAAAAGTTTGGCTTTAGTCAAAATGAAGATGAACCCTGTGTTTACAAAAGGGTTAGTGGGAGCACAATCGTATTTCTCATATTATATGTGGATGACATACTATTGATGGGAAATGACATCCCTACTCTTCAGACAGTAAAAGGTTGGCTAGGGAAGACTTTCTCTATGAAGGATTTAGGCGAAGCATCCTATATACTTGGGATCAAGATCTATAGAGATAGATCTAGAAGGCTTCTAGGCCTAAGCCAGAGCACATACATTGACAAGGTGCTAAAGAGGTTTATCATGGAGGGTTCTAAGAGAGGTAACTTGCCCATGTCCCATGGGGTTACGATCTCTAAATCCCAATGTCCTAGTTCATGTGATGAACGGGCACGCATGAGTAAGATTCCATATGCATCAGCAATTGGATCTATCATGTACGTGATGTTATGTACTCATCCTAATGTGTCGTATGCTTTGAGCATGACGAGCCGGTATCAGTCAGATCCAAGTGAATGTCACTGGACAGTCGTAAAGAACATCCTAAAGTACTTGAGAAGGACTAAGGATCAATTCTTGGTATACGGTGGTGAGGAAGAGCTTGTGGTAAAGGGTTACACCGATGCTAGCTTCCAAACTGACAAAGATAATTACAGATCACAATCTGGATTTGTGTTTTGCCTGAACAACGGAGCTGTGAGCTGGAAGAGTTCCAAGCAAGAGAGGGTTGTGGATTCTACAACAGAGGCCGAATATATTTCCACATCTAATGTTATGAAGGAAGCTGTGTGGATCAAGAAGTTCATTTCTGAACTTGGAGTGGTTCCAAGCGCTGGTGATGCAATTGAGTTGTTTTGCGACAACAATGGAGCAATTGCACAGGCTAAAGAACCAAGATCGCACCAATGTTCCAAATATATTCTATGGCGATTCCATCTCATACGAGAGATCGTACAACGAGGAGATGTGAAGATTTACAGAGTACCTACAGAAAGCAATGTGGCTGACCCGCTCACAAAAGCACGTTCACAACAGAAACATGACGGACATGTTCGATCACTAGGATTGAGATTCATGAGTGATTGGGTATAAGTACAAGTGGGAATCTGTTGGTATGCATGCCTATAGAGACTATCATTCGATGATTGTAATGGGATACTATGTAAAAAATTTGTAATACTACATTGATCATATCAATAAAGGCAAGTTTCCAATCTATATGTTTGTGTTTTATATTGTGAGATGACCATAAAACTTATAGATGTCTATAGAATGATATACTCAATGACATATGTCTTCGGGTTGATGACCTAAATAGTGAGATCATATGTATGCTAAGAGTATGTATTCTTTTTTTGTCTCTAATAGGTTGTTATTGTGGAAATATCCATAGACATCAATAGCACATAAGATTAGAATGTATGTTGGTTGATGGAAGAATCTCATTATCCATGATATGGAGATATCAAACCAAATACATAGATACTTGTTAGAGAATAGTGTATCGGATAGACCCACCTTGAGAGTGACACATGGATACCATGATTGGTAGTTAGAGTCACATCTCATAATGATGGTGGTGATTGTGGTTCTTAGACCTGAAGTCACTACACTTATCACATGTCGTTCGGTGTACTTTGACATCATCCACCGTGGTCCTGAATAAGGATTGCCATAAAGATGGTGCTTGGGTGCACTGCGACACATGGGGATGACTGTGAGTGATGTAGATGGAATTTGTCCTTCCTACGGGAGTTTGATATTCCGGCCACTTGATAAGCGAGACTGAGAAATGCATGGCCATGCTGATGTGAGTCAATATGTGATATTGAGCTTACATATATCTCAGACAGTCTGCTCTAGTTCAAGGAACATGGATTGAACATTGAAAAGGATAACAATTCCATGACTCGAGTTCAATCCGGATATCAGCGATAAAGGAACTGTACAATCACTGTAACACCAGTCATTAATGATAGGTTAAGTTGTTCTCCAACTTCTCCAATTACTTGGGTAGCAATGAAGTCTTGCTAGATACCAATCATTGCTTGCGAAATCAAAATATGATTATGGATATCACTGCCAATGTAATTTGGAGCCTACCGGGTCACACACATAGGATGTATTGGAATAGGAGTATAATTGTGGATTTGATTAGAATTGCTCTGAATCACATTGATTACTAAAATGTTTATGTAATGGATTAGAATAATATTGGAGTGACTGGCTCTAAGTGCAAGTGGGAGTCTGTTGGTATATGTATGCCCGTAGAGCCATCCCAAGCGATTGCATGTAGTCGGATATTAATTAATCAATTAATGCGATTATTTAGTTAATTAATGAATTCTGGAATATTCTAATTAATCCACGAGCGTTTTAATTAACGCAACGTTCTATTTACCGATGGGTTTAGGAAACCCTATTTCCCTTCGTATCCTGTTTAAAGGAGGATTGACGGCCGATATCTATATAAGATAGAAAGAGGCTTTTCCGTTTACACTCACGCATGTAAACCCTAGCCGTCATCGTCCTTAGGAGAGAAAGGAGAGAGACACGCCGCTAGCACGCCGCCGCAGAGACACGACTCCTTCCCGTGGGCTTGGGAAGCGTGACGTGGAGTTCCGTCCATCCGCGTGGATGAAGTAGAGATACAGACGCCTTGACGCCTGCGTTCGGAGGACGTCGACGACCACTTGTACGTGCCACGAGCGGCGTACATCACTGCCGCAAAGGAGCGCCACCGGATCAACCTACGACAGCGAATGGGAGAGAAGTTTCATCCGTGTAGGTCAGCAGCGTTGCACCATCGTGCAGCGGGACATCGCCGGACTTGCTCCGCGATTAGGTATATCCCGCAAACCTATTTCCAAATACGTTGTTGTCGATGAGATCCTATTTTGGGTTGCGTGGATTTTATTACTTCCTCCGCGCATGTTTTCTTCACAAAACCCAACAGTGAAATACCCTCATCTCTACTCCCATTCCTACCCTTAGCTCTCAATTTCCCAAATACCACTTACCCTAGAAACCTAGACTTACCAAGTCCTATTAGAATTACACCTAGCCCTAGTTCACTAACTTGTAGTGTAGGGTATACTAGTAAATGCACGTGCTTTGCACGTGACTCCTACACACTATCAATTTAATGAATTAAGATATGTTGATAATAAATCATATCAATCCACACCATACGTAGATATTTATGATAATACACTACCCAACTTAGAAATGCACAATGTAAATACCTAACATACCCCTTTATTTTCTTTCTTAACTGAAATTCCTATTTATTTTCTTTTTAACCGAGATTATGATATGAAGAAAAGACATTGAACTTAGTCCAATTTGAAAATTATTTATTTTGATTTATGAGATTATTTTTAAAGACATAGACAGCTACACTCATCCATTAGTAATATATCAAAGTAGAGGTAGGATTTGACTGTGTAGAGCAAATTACTTCCATTAATTTTAATATTCATGCTTAACCAAAGGGTTCAATTAGATAATATATTCCTATTGTCTTCCACTATTTTTTTTATCATAATTAGCACATTTATATGATACATATCATAATTTACTCTTTCTTAACAATTGAATAGTTACAAAATATAATTTAATAGTTATAAGCATAAGTATCCTTTTTGTAAAAAAAAATTGTCATCTAGAGTGAGTCATCAATATCATTGAGAATGTCAATTGTAGTTTAAAGTCCAATTTTGTCTTCAATATATTAATTATAAATATAATTTTTGTTGGATTAATATAAAATACAAAACTCATCTTCTTTTTTGTGTTATTATAGATAAACTTGTTCAATGATCTTTCTAACTGTTTAAGGATCACCTAGTGTGAAATTATTATGTAAGGAAATGAATATTGCATCTAAGGAACAAAAGTTTTATTATCAAATGCTTTTAAATTGATTTAAAATAATACTAATTTTTTTGAGGATTTGATGGGTGCTTTTATTCTGTCTATTATAAGTAGATGTTATGGTACATGGAAATATCATATCTTTTAATACCATGTTTCTTTGAATCAATTTAATAAACATTCCTATTGTAGACCTTATTCTAATCATACTTTGATATTTTTAAATTTTATATCAAATTTTGAATATTATGCATGTAGTCGTATAGGTTGTCTACTTCATATACAATAAAGAACCAATATTTTTAAATTTTGTTTTTTCATCTATGATCAAGGGCCAAAATTGATCAATTCATGCCACCAATAGTGTGAAAGGATAATCTATGACCTCCTAATATAATATTTCCTTGTCAACATAATATTCATAGAGTAATTCCTTTTTGGTAAGATACGGTAACTTATTAGTGCTTTATGTTACTGAACATGATTAAATACTCAATTATGTCACTGATATCACTTGTCATAAATTTTTATTGTATTCTATTGTACATGAATACTTTGAATAGATATACTTATTTTTTACTTATCAAAATAGACTTACCTTTTTATGTATAAGATTTTATCTTAGTTAGGGTCTTGACCTAGGTGTAATTCTAGGGATATTGATATCATCTATGTAATATGACTTACTTTTTAGTTGTAAAATGGATATTTCAACCATCAAGGATTTTGTTTTGATAACTTGAATTTCAACATGTTACCCAAATTATAATTGAATTGTGAATTCTACTATTATGTTTTATTGTGAATAATTGAATGTAAAATGTATTTGTTTATATATTGTAAAAACTACATTATACATAAAGAAATAGCAATGCTATATTTGAGATGAAAAAGAAAATTAAAACAATAGGTAAGTGGATCATGAAATGGGAGTTCAAAAGTTTTTGATACACCAATACCATGAATAAATATTTTCCTTCAACTCCTTGACTTATAGAACTCAAAATGGATATCAGAACAATCCCAATACAATTTTTCATAGTCGATAAGTTAATATAGGGATATATGAAAAGTTTAGATGAGTGACATCTTATCTTCATGATCCCTGTAGTATTGTTGTATGCAAATCACCAAATTTATTTACCATATATTTCAAACCCTTACTCATACAAGTAATTAAAATATAAGATATATTCAACATGTATGTTACTGAGATCACTTCATATTATCGATCACTCTTTTGAGAATCTTTCTTAAGTTTTGATGTTTGAATGGGTTAAACATAAATTCCAATAATGAGACATTTATATTAAATTTAAGAGTAAAATGTTTTCCTAGGTTTCTGTTTATGGTAACCATACATGATAAGCCAATATATCATTTACTACATTGACATAAATTAATCAAATCGACAATCACATTATCAATTAAGCAAAGAAAGTATATCAATATTCACTTTTAATTTGTGTTTGTCTTCTTATAAATAATGTATATGTTGTTATCTTAATGTCCTTGCTTATTATTTGACTACAACATGATTTTTCTTTTTTTCTTTTTGACGTATATTATAATGCCAATAATGCATTATTTTGGCTCTTGATTTTCTTTCATATGTGTGTCATTCTATAAATGCCTTTGAAGTTTTATTTCAATCTGATCACCTAAATCCAAATGCATCATACTATAAACATTTTCTTTCTAATGCATGTACAATTCAAGATATCGATTTTCAATTTAGTGGTCAACTTTCTACGTGTGTGCATATGCTCTAAGGAGTTTTATATAAGACATTCTCATGCATCCATGTTAGATTAGTTTAATTGCTAAAATAGTTACATGCTCATATTATTTTGGAAGATCATATAAGACAACATGTTTTACTTCTATATCAATCTACCATTAATAAGTTTTTTTAATTAAAATTGTGTACTTCCTTTAAGAAGAAAGTTTTGCAAAAATTTTCTAGCGTCATCATAATTTGTCACAATTGTTCAAAAATATTGAAAGACGTATAAAGGCATAATGATTGATTCACTACAAAATAAATGTAATTTAGTTATAAACTATATATTTAATATAATTTATGTAAATCCAACATTTTTATGAAGTTTTCACACTTGGAATTGTATGTCATGTCATCATTTTATTTATTTTCTTTTTATGACAACATAAAGATAATTGGAAAAGAAGTACACAATTTTTAAATTATAATTTAATTTGCACTCTACATTTTTTTATAAATATTAGCATGAAAATAATAGAAAATCCAATACATATATAATAAAAAAAATTGTATATATAGCTTTTAGAAAATGAGGATGTGTTCAATAGATGGTGAATAATGGGGAGGGGAATCATGGTGAAATAAAAAATGTTGTTTGTTTACCATGGTGACAGGGAAGGGGAAATATTCTATGGTGAATCCATGAACAAATTTGTTCTATTTTTGTCCCCATATAAAAGTATGGTGAATCCATGAAGAAACTTGTTCTATTTTTGTCCCCATTTAAAAGTATGGTGATTTTTTTTTCAAGATTCCATTAATTATTTAAACACATACATAAAACTCTTCAATACATATTATTCTTACTTGTTTAAGGTTTTTTTATAAAGAATTCTCCCTTTCTTATCCATATAACCATGTAACAAATAAATTTTTTAAGTTTCTCCTAGTCACTATCCCTATCACCATGCACATGTTATCAAACAACATACTTTCACAGTTTTCCTATCCATGTTCCCCTCCTTTTCCCCATCATGTTCATATATGTTGTTACCAAATACTATTCTAGATGTTGTTGCAAATGATTGTAGCCTTAGATCTATTTCAAAACCCCACCTCTAAAAAAGTAATTAGGTGTTTTAATGACAAATATATAAAACATCCAAAACAACGAGTTAGAACATCGAACTTGAACTCTTCCCCGTCACCATTCCCTTTCCCATCACCACCAACTTTTTCACCACACACCAAACACAACCTGAGGGGCGAATATGAAGCACATGTTTTCTTTGTCATAGTAAACCTCAAATACATAAAATTATTTTTCCTTCTTTGTTTGAAACTTAAACAACAATAATAGTTAGTAAATGCATCATTACTATGTCTTCCCCATGGACTGCTTATAAAGCATATATGTTTTCATAAAGAATTCACAATTTTCCAACACTACAAAGGCTTATAGGTATGAATTTTGTTTTATGTTATCACTGTACATGAGAAATCCACCTTGAGGAGTATACAACTTTCAGTTGTTGGTTTCAAAATATTAATTACAAGCTCAAGTTAAAATGATAATACTTCATGAAAATTCATAAGCATTAACATTTATAAATATATATTTGATAGCATCAACTTTAATTATTATTGTTTTAGCATGCAATTAACATAAAGAAATTAATTATATGAAGAAAATTACAACGAATTTATTAATAATAATGAATATTTGAGGAATCACTTTTGAGTAATTTTATTAATCAATATTGTCTTTGTACACACAATTTTATGAAAAGCGATCCTATGACAGTTTTTTTTAATCAATATAATTTCATAAGAAAGTTATATAGGAATATCAATTGTAGTGTAAGTTCGTTTTTTGGAACTATGATATTAAACATTGAAGGTAGTTCATAACCCCAGTAGTTCATAACCCCACATTGTATATCACCTAAAAATGTTCTGCTCAAAATATTTTCATGTTGTCATAGTTCCTACAGAAAAAGATTGTCATCAGATACCATTAATTCATTAACACGATGGTGCCATTTTATAATATTAACTATATTCATTCTATGTTAAGTGTTATTGCGAATCTTGGAATGAAACTGTATATATTGACATTAAGAAGCATGTGTATTTGAATTCCATATTTTTTTTAACTTATGTAGTTCAAGATTAAACAATTCAATTATTTTGTGTCTTTGTTCAATAAGAAAGAATTTGTATCCCTTTCTATTTGTTTTTTCTAGTATAATTATACAATTATTATATTTATCCTTTTTGTTTGTTATATTGAATTAAAAATTTATTTTATTTGTCTTTGAGTATACATCTTTCATTCATAATTGAACTAAAAAGTCATTACAAATATAATGAGAAAAAGATATAATAGAAAAGTAAAAAATATATAAAAAAATTAAACACTCTTAGACCGCCCAAGTACCATAAATGGAAACTTACAAAAATATCTTTCTCTTAAATTTAATATAAATATTTAATCGTTGGCATTCATGATTAACCCGTTCAAACTTTAAAACTCAAGAAATGTTCTTGAAAGAATGATCGATAATATGAAGTGATATCGATAACATACATATCAAATATCTCTTATAATTGTAATTCTTTGAATAAGGATTTGAAATCCATGGTAAATAAATCTGATGATTCAAATATAACACTACTATAGAGATGTGACTAAGGTACTAAAATGTTTTGTGCATGTAGGAATTGTGGGCTTTAGGATGTAGGTGAACTCACAGTCAATTTTTGTATTATCTTAGAATGTGGTAGAAAATATGTGAAAGCAAATTAACTTTATTTTTATAGTTGTAGTACTTCATTTAGAGCTTGAAAAAAAGGACAGAGTAAAGTTAACATTCTATTGGTATATATCCCCTAATAATCATCAGTGCAATTATACTAATATTGTTCAAATAATTTGTAGTCATACCTTAAGTACATGCATACGTGTACATATGAAACCATATACGTATATGTGAATATACAAACACATATATAGCACATTTATACGTAAAAATCTTATCTAGGTGTTTATGTTGTAGGTAGTTGGTGAGTATTATGTAGTACACTTTACCTATAAAATATTATTCGATGATATCCTCCATATCATCCTTCTATTTTTAACATAGGAGACAGTATATCACAAAAAATCTAACATTTCTTCATCACCGTGTTCAAGAAAAGAAGATGAAGGATTAAATTCATAAGTCTTAAATATAATAACTATTCTTGGTTGCAATTAGAAATATCAACTTACTCTTTCTTTGACTTATTACATAGAAAAATATTTCATTAAGTTAGTTTCCATGAACTTTAGGTGTATTTTCAACAAAATAAGTTTCAAAATAATATGGAATAGATAATTTACTTTGAGAATATTTAGAATTGATAACATGAAAGGGTATTAAGACAATCAAGAAATACAACTATATCATCGATAGATCCTCATCCTAACATGTCCATAACAAAAGATGACCAAATAGGTGAAAATAATCAAACCAAATAATTTTGAACGACATCAGGAAATAATAGCAATGACTTACTTGCTACCTCATATCACAATAAGACAATTATACTATCATGCTTAAAGATATCATTTCTAAGCTTTTGTTGAACTTCTGAAGAAGTTCGTGATGCATATAGTCTAGGTAGTTAAGGATCATAGTCCCATGAACCACTACAACTCTAGATACATGTGTGGAAACCCTAAAGCTCATTGCACAGTACTATGCCTAGGAGCCACTATATATGCATGCCACCACAAAATTTGTTGCTTCTGGTCTATCATGGATAAGATCTAAAGAGAAGTATTATCGTGATAGCAAAACTTAGAAGAGCGATATCACAGAAAAGAAACAATAATGGTGTTTAAAGTAGGATGAGTTGGTTGTTTTTCTAGACAGTGCCAACAACTCCATCTTGGAACTGCTCAATTTTCTTTTGCATGGGTACAATAAAATTAGTAAAACACTCCTACATAAGGTTGCCATCAGTGACACAATTTAATGCAAATAGCATCCAAGTGTCTACCGTCAAAGGATTAAACCTTGACTACATCTTCTAGACATTGGTCTTCTCTATCTGGCATTAACTACACCATCCAGTATGAATCTTCTTAATAATTTATGTCCTTTAAGTGCTCATATAGGGGTTGTACTTGGGGTAAAATATGAAACATTGGAGAACTCAGAGATCTTTTTGAAAATTGCAATTAATATGGTGTGGGTATCGGTAAACACAAAGAAAAATGCTATGCTGACACAATTTGGGAAAAAATTCCTCATTATCATATCCAGTAATGTATTTTTTTTGAAATAGCACGCTTTGGTCTAGACCGGACGCAAAAGTGGTTTAACACCTTTTTGAAGCAGACATCGCTTGTATAGTCTATCTATGATCAAGTGTGTTAGCCTATACTTTTAGGGGTGTGATGCATTGAGAGTAGACACAACATAGTTATATTGTGCAGTTGTCAATAGTATTGTGGTCATGAATCGAAGATATCTTCCATATTACAATTTAAATTCTAGGGAGTAAATATTGTGTCACTATTCTCTATACTATGCCCCTTCTTTTGTGAAACTTTTCAAGTAATCACCCCTAAAAGTAAGTATTTTGGTAGGTCTAAAGATGGAACCCTACAGATGGGACCAATAGACACACTTTGAAAACATAGAGTTGAGACAAAGTGTCTTATCTCATACCATTTCTTAACATAAATATAGCCATGATGCTTCCACCCCAAGTCTATTAAACATAAGAATGGTGAAAAATATGAATGAATAACAGACAAAATATTCATGTTTGGTATAGACATGCATTCTATCTCAAGGGTAAAGAAATACTTTATTTTCAAATAAAGTGAAAGGGGTACAGTTGTTTGTGAAATTTTTATGGGGTCCTAACTATACATGTCGTAAATCAAACATCAAACTTTGTATCAATTTAAATGTAGGATTCATTTGAGTTATAATTGTAGTTGGTTCAAAATGAAAGATCAATTAAGTCATCACTATCTTTTTGAAATATCGTATAATTAAAAAAAAAACAAAGCATAACTTCTTGTGCTCTACAAAATAAAAAAGTTACACCTCTAGTAATCTTCGTAAAACAATTTGGGTATAGTTGGCATCTTAGTTTTACGCAAAGAGCTAACTTATTCCCCCCCCCCCATGAGATCAACGTTATTTATCCTTCACAATAGCTGATAGTGAAATACATACATTTCGAAGATTTACCATCCAAAAAGATTGGTAACACAACTTATTACTCATCTGCTTCTATTTCATTGTAATTGTTAGTCAATTCCCAAGAAGAAAAGGAGATATCCTAAATATGTTATAATACTCATAAAAATTGAGGACGAATAACACATCATAGTGTATACTTCTACAAATATTTTTTACCATTGTGTGCACGTTTGCACATCATTAATATGAAAGTTGGTCTATGACGTACAATGATGTGGTACCACATGATCCAAATAATTCAAGTAGATGCATTATTATATAATGATAGGGAAACAATCAAACTAACATAGAGACATATATCATATATTTGAAGGAGTAAGAAAGCACGGGAAGAAGAAAAAAAATTTTGCAAGTGAAATTAGTAAATATCATAGGAGGGTAAAGATAACTTACAGCTCTATGATGGAAAAAAAAGTCCAAGAATCCCAGATAAAAAGCAGCCAGGAACTATTGAAGCATGAAGAGCACACCTCGTTGTTGAATTGTATTCGTAGATGTATATTCCGATAGACCAATTGCTCCAACATTCATGACCGACATAAATATTTCTATGGATTCTATACACCTTTGTGACGCTTGAAGAGTTCTAGCATGAGGTCCATGAGAATATATATATTAGCAAACTGACAGAAAACCGCTAGAATTGGCTGAGTGGTGAGCTATTGTGGGTTGCATGGCTTCCAATTGCCTATCTTGGCGAGGAGTTCCACCAAACCCAAGAATTTGCATCCATAGTCATTAATCCAATTGTGAGCGCCGTCAAAGCTAGGGTGGTTGAATGCATCCCAACGGTGACGCCTAGTCAAACATTCTCGCAGTAGATAATCTTCTCGCTTATATGTAAAGGATCATTGTGCATGTTTGTATCCTTTTCTGTCCATCGTATTTCTACAGCCATGCCTTCTATAGTTCTTTGTTATGTATACAGAATAGCCGTACATATTTTGGCCGTTGTCTTCCTCTCAGTGATACATGCTTCTGTGAAGAAAATGCAATCACCGGCCCGTGCAGTACGGCTATGTGATTAGGAACAGGAGAATGTGCATTACAGTGTATATGGTATCACAGGCATGAGATTAGTATCTAGCCAAGTTGCTCACAAAGGTAGATAGTTTCGTTCCGGTGATTGCAAAGATCTTCTAGAGGATAGAAGACCAGCCAGTTCCTAAAGTTCATCCAATAACAAGTTTACAAAAAGCGGAACTATTAACAAGGAAAAAGATAATACATCACGGAAGATATATATATGCTTGTAGAGTAAGATCATTACCGGGAGTGACGGGGATACGTTGCTATTAGTTATACATGGATCCCAACTAATTAAGGAGAATGTGTGGGCGGAGACGAGTAGTGACGTTTAGTATGATAAAATAGTAGATTCTAATAGCACTTGCCTTGTTGTTTGGTTTAGTAATCTAGAGTGAAATTTGCATGCTATGTTGATCTTTTCCCAACTAATATCAAGTTGCATTCTCAAACGGATCCATCATATTGTTTAAAATCCACTTTTGCCTTCTTAATTAGCTTGTTAATGCTAGTGTAGTCAGTTGCCTTTGTTAATTCTTAGCTAAATGCCTAGTTCTAGATAGTTAGTTCTTGCTCAAGTAGTTAGGGCTCCTTTGAGCTTACTTGTGCTAATTTAGTTAACTAGTGATAACTTAGGTTCTTACTTGCCTTGTTTAGTTTGCTAGCCTTAACTTTCTTAGAGTAATCTATAGTTCTTGTTAACTTCGTTTCTTTCTTGTTCTTTCTTGCTTGCAATCGTAGTGAAATCAAACTAAATCCAACTTTAAACCCTCAAACTATAATCTCCGCTTTAGCGACGTAGACAACACAAACCTAGCTCTAGTGCCCCCTCTATTCCTGATGATCGACCCTAATCTTACCACTAGCCTATACTACAACACGACCTTGTGCGCTTGTGGGTACATGTGACTAGTTGAGCCTGTGCATTGGACTAAGCCCTTATACAAATTTTGAGAGATCTATGTGTTTTCCCTTAGGGTTACATCTAGTCACCTTTAGTTGGGTAGTGTGTGACCTTGAGAAGAATCACACCACATACCTTCTCCTAGATGAATGTAGCTGGAATTTGCACAAAAGTGCCACCAAAATGGGTGACCTAAAATTCTACAACTGCCAGAGGTGTTCTTATAGCCATGATGCCAAGCCTAGCTAGTGGAACACCATGATCCATTAGGTTAGAGGTGGTTGATTGTCGCAATCCTCTGACCTAGTTCTCTCTCTCCTCTCTATGACCACCATTATCGTTTGCTCAAATTAATTCTCCACATGTTGTCGCAGATCCAGTGAAGGTGAAATGAGAAGGGTACTCGTTCCCCTCCCATTTAACCCTTTTAAAAACAAATTCTTTTCCAAAAATTGCAAACAAGTCTACATATTTTTAGTGGAATTTCCAAAACCTTCTTAAAATGCAACAAAACATAGAAAGCTAGAAGAATACAAATAAAATACCAAAAAATATTACAAATTTGAGGGTTAAAAATTTTGACCTAAAAATCTAAAATTCCACTATTTGACAAGGAAAATAATATTTTGATCTTACTATGATCTCTAGGGTCCTGGACTGTGACCTAAAATTGGACCAATCATATTCTTCATCATCCAATCTTTTGGGTCTTGGATCATGACACAAACTAGACCAAATTAAAACCTCAATTTCCATACGTAGTCCTAGATCAAGACCTCAAGCTGAACCAAAATCACCATTCAATTCATATCTTTTGACGGTCTTGGACTATGACCTAAAAGTAGGCCATGAACCTTGCTTTCATGTGCATATCTATCGAAAATATCAATTCATGAATTAAAAATGAACAAAATCTTTAGAGCCATTTTAAGATCCTAAATCATGACTCAATACCACTAATCACCCTCAAATTAGGGAGAGAACTAGAGAGTTGAGGATAATCACTCATTGAATTTCTAGGAGACGAATGATGTGCCAGTGGAGGAACATTTTATGGAGACCACCTTTTGGAATGATCACCTAATTCCCAATTTCCGCTTGTTTGAAAGACTACCAATACTGAAAAGATAGACAATTAACCAACATAGTCATTAGCTAAAAGGTCATCTTAAATTTGGGAACTTATCTACCAATCTCAACAATCAAAGCCCTATCCTAGATAGGTAAAGAACTCCATATTTTGCCTTTTTAAGAGTTTTGATCCTAACTTTGAATTGGCCCACTCTAAAAAAACTTAAAGATGTGTAGGATGAATAGAGATGATAAGTATTTTTCAAAGATCTATTTGTAGTTAAGCAGTTGTCACAATTTTTAGTGATCATCGACTCACGAACTTAGTTACTTTTGACAAATTACCAACCTTATCCACTTTCTACATCCACCTTTTCTCACTAAGGCATGAGTTAGTGAGAAAACCAGACATGTATTGATTTTAAAAACTGTAAGCAACAATGTGAGTCACTTTTGCTGTTGATAAACCTCTAATGGTCCATTAGAACTCCAAGGGAATAAATTTCTGGTCAGATACAAGTAAATGTCTTGTCTAGAGTCTACCCTTACTCAGGAGAAATCATTTATGCCCAATCTTAATTTTGTTATGGATGACTATTTCATAAATTCATCCTTAGAAGAAAAAGATATCACTTGCAGTTTCCACCCTCCACAAGCCTTGTCAGAACATCTTGACAAGTCCAACCTTTTTGGCCTTTTGTGACCAAAAATAAGGGTCAAACTTGGCTCAGGCCTGTGATTTTCACTCTTATCTCAAACCTTTCCTTGAGAGGGGTAAACTCTTATACCCTACTTTTGTTCACTCAATAGAAAATTGATGATTATTATCAACTCTTTAGATAATGATGGTGTACATTCCAAATAACACACATTTCCAAATTTTTTTCATAATTTTCCCTATTTTCTACATATTTAATACACCCATTTTCACCCACTTTAACCCAATTTGAAGATATCTATAAAGAAAAATTCTTTTTAGATCAAGAGTACGGTTCACTCTTTGATTCAGCTTTTTATAAGCTCTTTTTCATACATTTCCAAGTTGAATTATTTTGAACAAAATATTCTTTTTCCCATGGATATTCAATTGCTTTTTTCATGATAAATCCAAAGGATAATCCTGAATTATCTCTCTCAATAATTTTATTTGATTTTCTCATAACATTCCTATAGTTAATGGAAAATAAATAATGTGTTTTATCCAACCAGGACACTCGGTAGGTTTGATCCATCCTCGCGTGCCACATAGCGGTTTGCCTTGATCCACATGCCCCACATACGTGGTGCATCATGGTGATATGATTCATAGTCTAAAAGGTCCTAACGAGGAACTTGGAACCTAATATCCACTTATAAATACCCCCCTATATCCATTGTATTTTGGACCCCTTTTGAGCTCTTGAAACTAGATGATCAAACTAACTCTCTCATTAATTTCTAAATTAATCCTAATCAAAGGATCCTTCCTCAACACCACCTACCTTGTTAGTATCAGTAGGCTGATAAAATAGTAATCTAAGATATTATTCTACTTTAATTGCTCTATTATATGGTATGCACTACTCTACTATTATGCATTCACTGCTCTATTATTCTACTTTGGTTGCTTATATACATCTAAAATCAGATCTTGTTCTTAGCCCATGCCTATAATCATCCTCTAATCCTATGCATTGTCTTAATCACCCATGAGGGATCCCCTCATTTGAGGCACCTGAGGTGATTAGGACCCCAATCTACCTACAAATAGGATTTTTTGGGCAATTATGGGAAGGACATAGACATATCCAACCCTAAAAACATACCCATAAAATTTATTTTTTATTACAAGTGCCTTGTTTTCTTTCTGTTTTTGTCCTGAGATTGCTCTTTCCTTCCCAATCACATAAAAATAGTTTTATATTGATTTACCAGGCGATATGGGGCTGTTAATCCTTCCCCAGTCATAACATGATTATCAAACTTGATTTCTCTAGGGTTGTTCTATTCTATTTTTTCTTATCTATCCAACTCAAATAATGTCTCATGTATCATTTTGGACTCCCAATGCTTTATCATGTTTTTCATCGATTTTCACATAAAATGTTGTGGTGCCACCAAACACCTATCTTTGTTTTTCATGAGATCGTCGAACCAAGTTTCACTACTAAAA
Organism: Alisma plantago-aquatica; assembly: GCA_963693085.1. Classification (NCBI taxonomy): domain Eukaryota; kingdom Viridiplantae; phylum Streptophyta; class Magnoliopsida; order Alismatales; family Alismataceae; genus Alisma; species Alisma plantago-aquatica. The sequence goes on from OY856409.1 coordinate 246,197,876, forward strand.
GGATATGAATCAACAACATATCTTTTTTGGATAGGGGTGCAATATCTTGACAACCAATCTAGCCTTATAATTATTGATTGTTTTGTTTGCAATGAATTCTTCTTAAAGATCCATTTACATCCAATGTAGAACAACTAGGAGACAAATCTACCAATTTCCAAGTTCTATTTGAAAAAAATGATTGGATTTCATCATTAACAACTTCCATTCAAAACTTAGATTCTAGGGAATCAATAGCTTGTTTAAAGGTTGCAAGATCATCCTCAACATTGTAAGTGAAGAACTAACTTCGAAAGTCCTTGGATGTCCTATGCCATTTATGTCTCCTTGGTTCAACCACTTCTTCAGTATCATCAAATTTAGAAATGATATATTGTGAGTCATCCTCCACATATTTAATCATGTCCACATGCTCAGGAATGGAACCTATGGTATATGGATCCTCTAGAGAAATTTCCATGGGAACACCATATTTTATGGGAAAACATCTTCAAAAATTATTTGATGCTTTATAGACTGAAGAACGACTGGTTCATGTTTGAGCATGATGAATCACTTCGTGCCTTATTTTTAATTTTCCCTATTGTATCCCAATATTTCACAATCGTATTAACATTATTGTCTGAGATTTTAGATTTATAATTAATAACCTATAGACATAACTTGTCTCTACATAACCCAATAAAATGACATCAACTACTTTTTGGTCCCCATTTCTTACTTTTATGTTTAGGACAATGTGACGCCCCATGCCACAGACCACAAGATAACTCAAAACTAAACATAGAAACAAAACAAAACAAATAGATTCCTGAAAAACATTGGAAATTAAAACCATTTTCATTAAACATCAAAGAAGCAAAAACATTTACATATAGGTCCTCACATGACACCTGTATCAGATATCATAGATCACAAGGTGCTTACATCAGCATGTTCTCATCATGTATGCCATTAACCTGTTACTAGAAACACCAACCATATATATACACATATCTGAACATCTACTATATCAGGACATTAAAAGGGAACACAAGCCAAAAAACATATCGGTCGCATATCTACAAAACACGCTCAAAAACCATCCCAAAGACTTGAGTGTACATGGACGACTCTAGAACTCTACACCAAAAGACTAGCAACACTTCCAACCTTATCAGCTACTATCCTTCTCGTTGTTGCTCTGCTTTAGCTGCACGATACTTCCTCGTGCATGTCCACATCCACCTAAAGGATGTGGAGAACCCACGCGGTGAGATTCCAAATCTCAATGGGAGATATAACTCTCCACCAACACTATTATTAACACAAATAAGGTAATTAAAGAACACAAGTAAAGCTACAACTATGATAAGATGATCTAGTTAAATGATATGTCGGGAGAAGATAATCATTACTACATAGTTTAAGCAGTTACAATTGGATTGTGGAGCATCTTATCATCATAAAAGGAATATGAAGAACATGTATATTTTCTACCAGCTATACTATGCAAAAGCAAGCAAGGCCTCATCCAATGTTTTTGTATTTTAATCCTAAACAATTATACTACACGGTTGGTTATGTATTTTCTTATGCTCCAAGGATTTGAATCGTACCACCAAATCCAACCGACCACTACTAAGTCAAAATCAGTGTCATACAAGTTCTATGGAAGAGTCAGAATCCACGACCTCATCAAACCTTGTGGTCAGTACACAAGTACACAATGAGACATACTAGTCAACTACAACCTGTGACATATAGTCAATAGTGAAAGTCCTATCCCATCTTGGTACAGGTTACATCTCTATGAAATTGAGCTATGACCCGCAGTCGCAATCTTACCAGGGTATGACCCGCAACCAATCCTGTAAAACCTCATAAGCATCAAAGTCACCGAGCTACAACCCATAACCGCACTCCTTCCAGGGTATGGCCCGCAACCAATCCTGTGAATGCATATACTCAACAATATAAGACTCCAAGCCTTCACTGAGGAAAGCTTGTTTCACCATCCAACAAGTATTGACACTGAGATGGACCGATGGAACCAGGATAAACTACATGATTAGGTTCCACTTGATAAACTAAGTCAATTACGTGTCTTTGAGTATCAATCAAGTTACAACATATATAGTCATAACAAACTCTACAAAGATAACGACATAAAATAGTTCCAGAAGATATAAATGTATACAATGTGAACTTGTCACACTATCTCCACATGATACTTGTATTATTGTCATTCACCTTATCATCAATACCAAAGTCGCATGCTATGGGATATCAATCCCTCAACTAATAAGTCCTATATCACAGGTGTTTCAGCATGCCTCATGAAGGCTCATACAACCTGTATCATGTATAGTCATCATAGCATACCCTATCTATGATTATCAAGCTCATACCGCATGCATGGTAAGAAGTTAATAAATGAGAAATATAACCACATAATATCATAATCATTCCATGAGAGAGGAATAAATAAGATTGTTTCACATTATTAGGTTTAGGGTTCCTTCTTACCTAATTAGGGTTTACAAATCTAGGTTCAACCATCAACCCTAGATTCACCACCTCCCATCATCTTGGAGAAAATTTGGATTAAGGAATATCATTAGAGTTGATAATACATTATTCCAAACAACAATATACATGGTTTATGTATCACTCATACAAGAGTATCATTAAGCATCCAAGCATACCCCCTTCAACCATCATCATCATCATCATCACCATCATCATCATCATCATCATCATCATGTGTTGACCACATAGAAACTAGGTCGTGATCACCCAACTTGATCCGTTTCACGACCGCAACACCTATGATGTTGTGAACCCTCACACTAATAGGTTGCAAGACCTTCCATCTAGACCATGTCACATCCGTGACATCTAGGGTTAGGTTTCTAACCTTCGACCAATGTCTTGACTTAGAAGTGACTCGGCCTTAAGGCTTTCTTGATCACCATCCAACCACTAGGTCGCGACCACACCACCTAGGCCATGTCATGACTGTGACATCTAGGGCTAGATTTCCATCCACTCCCGACTGTCACGACCTAGAGATGTCTCAACCACAACCTAGCAACATGTTGCGACCCAAAGGATAGTATGTCGTGACCTCAACATCTATGGTGTCTTAACCACGACATCTAGGGGATGGCATGTTGGTCTTAAAATAGAACCAAAACCAAGGAGAAAACCATGGTCACCATGATGGAAGGGCTCAAGCAAACAATTACCAAAAACCCTAAGACATGGGTCAATAAACCACCAAGAAAGAACCTTGTCTAAGGAAGAGGAAACCATGATCAAGGTACCCAAAATAGAACCTAGCATCCCTCCAACATCTAGGGACACATCCACCATGCATGAGGGAAAGATCAAACTCAAAAGACAGGGAAGAACCACCATAACATATCAACCATCAAAAATGGGTGCAAGTAGATTAGGGTTTCATATTTTCACTAAACCCAACAAGATATCTTTAACAAACAAGTTCTAGAGATTACCATTATCTACTAGAATGATAAGGGAACATCTAGAGAGAGAGAATAGTAACATGCAAGCATTAAGGGTGTAATAATAGAGGAGGTTAAGAGTTATATAACCCGCCTCAAGAAGATCACCACCAAGAATCCAAGAACAAGAGCTCCAAGTACACGATCCAAGGGTTGAAGAAGCTCCACCAAAAGCTCCACTCTCAGCCAAAAGAATAGCTCAAGAAGGAGAAGGCACCAAAGTTAAAGATCATCCAAGAAAAGAGAAACAAAAATCTCTAGGCTGAGCCAAAAGAAAGAAGGAGGAAAAGAGAGAAGAAACTCCCTCTCACTTGGGTGTCGCCTTGTCAAAACATGGCCTATTACCCTTGTGATGAGGAGCTTACTCTCAAGAATGACCACCATGTCAAAACATGGTCTATGGCTGAGAAAAAAGAAGAAGGTGGAGGTAAAAGATCAAAAGAAACATCATCTAGGAAGGTAACACTTACCAAGGGTTGAAAATGATCTTAGATAACCACAAACACCACATGTAAGAGGAGGTCGGTTAGCAAAGCTTCAAGGTCAGATATCCTTGCTCCACCAAGCTCCAAGAACAAGCAAAGGAGGATTAAAAAGATGGAGGGCAGAAGGGGATAGACGCATGGAGAAATAGAGGGTTATATAGGTGGGAGATGAGAGAGAAGGCAAGGGATGATGTGTAAGCACTCCAAGGTACTAAAGGGACACATGTCCACTCAAAAGACCAACATGCACACACATGCAACCACCTTAACCATGCATGAAAGACATGGTGATACACTCTAGGTTGGGTTTCAACCATCCTGGTCACCCACATGGTTGCGGTCGCTACCCACCCTTGGTGTACCATCCATGGTCGCGACACCACCAACCATCATCACCACATGGTCAAACAAGGGTCCTCCACAAACCCTAGGTTGAGACGACCTATGGTAAGGACCACCATATTGACCCAAAACCGCCCTAGACCTCCTTGGCCATGACCCCAACATCTAGAGGGGGTGTCTTGATCACGAAACTCACCAAAGCTAACCTAGGTTGTGACCCTAGGCGAGACAACACACTAAACACACATGGGTCAAGACACTCAACACCTATAGAAACCACAATCACCACCTAGGGTGATACTCCTCATCCAAGGATCAAACAAGGTGCCAACCTATTTTTCTCTCCTCTAATTATGTCAATAAATTGCAAGGTAGAGACTCTGATGGGTTCTATAAGCATAAAAATCAAGGAGGGTTAAAAGTAGTCCTAAGATCCCAAATTCCACTCTGCGTTTGCATAACTCTACTGTTATGAGAAATCGATTTGAGCAGCTAGATAGTGAAGATGAAGACTCTGGCAATATTACTAATCGGGAGGAGCTTCAACCCAGTGAAGTACTAGAGGAACAGAGTCTAAATGGATGACATCTCGTTGAATATTATCTCCTGGAATGTAAGGGGGCTTAATATAAAAACCCCTAGAATTCGGGAGGAAGTTAATAGGTATAAACCAGATATTCTTATTTTAGTTGAAACCTTAGGAGGAATAATTCTTCAAAATTGTTTAGTAAATTTTTTCCTAAGTATGAGTGGATCTCTAATCATGAGTCACATGTTCTTGGTAGAGTTATGATCATTTGGAAAGTGAATACTTTCTCTATCCTTAAGATTTCTGAAACTGATCAATTAGTTCACGTGAGTGTTACTCTTGATGATTCTACTTTCAGTCTTACTGCTGTTTATGGACACAATATGGATAAAGATAGAGTTGGTTTATGGTCTTATATTGAAGATATAAATGGTAGTAATCGTGGTGTTGGTTAATTCTGGGAGACTTCAATTCTGTGAGAAGGTATGAAGAGAAGATTGGTAAGGAGCTACCATCAAAGAAGTCTATGAAAGATTTCAATGACTGCATGCTGAACTGTGGCCTTTTTGATCTTAGCCTTAATGGTCCTACTTTTTGTTGGGACAACCATCAAGAGGGTGATAGATTTTCTACGTCTGAATTAGATCGTATTATCTATAATGCTAATTTCATGTCTATCTATCAGAACTTTGTTGGTTTTCTATTAACAAACACTGTGAGTGGTCATAAAATTCTGAACATTCAGATAGGGGAAAGAAGGAAGATTAATGTGCCTTTTCGGTTCATAAATGCATGGTCTAATAGATCTAATTTTTTTGGATACTGTCAAAGAAGGCTGGTGTACTGATAGAGAAGGACTCCCTATGTTCATTGCCTATGCAAAGTTGAGACATCTTCATGGTATTCTTTCTAATTGGAACAAGAAGAAAGTGGGAAACTTCTCTGATAACATGGCTATTCTGGAGGCTAATTTGTTTGATAAGTTGTGTATTCTTGACAATGACCCTTCCAATAGAGAAGCTCAACATCTCATTTGTGAATGCAGAAAGGAAGTTGCCTTCGCTAGACTTTGTGAAGAGTCCTTTTTGAGACAGAAGTCTAGAGTGAAATGGCTGAAGGAAGGTGATTCCAATTCTAGATTCTTCTATTCTTCCATCAAGTCCGTAGGCATGTGAATCATATAAAGGCATTAAATATTGATGGTACTACTGTCACTAATTGTGATGATATTAGAAACTACATTGTTTCTTATTATTACAATATTTTTAATAAGGGGCATACTGCTAACATTGAAGAACTTGATGTTATTTGTTTCAATATGTTGAATGATGTTTCCAAGATGAGTTTGGATAGAGTTGTTACTCCTACTGAAGTTGAAAATGCTCCTAAGGAGATGGATCTGGATAAATTCCATGGGCTTGATGAGTACAATGGAAAATTCTTTATTGTTTGCTGGCCTATCATTAAGAGTGACATTACTCGTGCTATTCTTCATTTCTTCAGAACAGGTCGTCTTCTGAGAGAAGCTAATCGTACCTTCATCACCCTTATTCCAAAATCTAATGATTCTTTGGAGCTCAAGAATTGGAGGCCTATAGCTCTCTGTAATGTTCTCTATAAGGCTATTTCCAAGATTCTTTGCAAGAGACTTCAATGGATTCTTCTGGGTATCATTTGTGATAACCAATGTGCCTTTGTAAAAGGCAGAAGTATCAAAGATGCTATTTTACTTTCTAATGATTTGATCCATGATTTTAATAGGAATGATGGTAGGCACAAGATGTGTCTTAAATTTGATATTACTAAAGCTTATGACTCTGTGTCCTGGGAGGCTCTTTTCCATATCATTAAGAAGATGAATTTCCCCCACTGCTGGCTTATTTGGTTGAAGGAGATCTTTTCTACTATGTCATATGAAGTCCTTTTCAATGAAGAGCCTACTTCTTCATTTACACCTACCAATGGAGTTAGTCAGGGGATCCTATTGCTCCCTATCTCTTTGTTATTGTGATGCAAGTGTTTACCAATCTTATGGATAAGGTTGTTGCTTAGAAGAAGATTAATCCTCTGGCTGCTTCGGATGGTGTATTAATTTCTCATCTTATTTTTTCTGATGATCTAATGGTGTTCATTGAAGCGGATGAAGTTAATGCAAGGAATATCATGAAGATCCTTAATGGTTTTTATGACATTACTGGTCTCAAAGTTAATCCTGAGAAAAGTTCTGCCATTTTCAGTGTGGGTGCTAAGAAGGAAAGGATTTGTGAGATCTTGGGGTTTAAAGATAATAGTCGTCCTCAATCCTATTTGGGTTTGCCTCTTTTTACTGGTATGCTCACTTGCGATCATTGTACTTCTCTTATTGATAAGATTAATAAAATGCTTGATAGCTGGAAAGTTTCTCAATTATCTATGGCTGGAAGAACTGAACTTGTTAAATCCACTCTTGATGCCATGAGTCTTTATTGGTCCACCACTTTTCCGCTCCCTTGTTCTATGATTAAGGATTTGGAAAGACTTAATAGAAATTTCATTTGGGGACATACTGAGAAGAAAGCTACTATCCATTTAGTGAAGTGGGATAACATTACAAGACCCAAGAAGGAGGGTGGTCTTAATTTGAGATCGATAAAGGATATAAATCATGCTTCTATACTTTGTCATGGGTGGAACATTTTTTTTAATAAGGAATCCCTCTGGATAAAATGGGTTCATGAGAAATATCTCAATAGATCAAATTTTTGGGTTATTAAGGAGAATACTCAGATTTCTTGGTTACTCAACATAATTTTGAAAGAAAGGGAGGTGTTGAAAAAGCATATCTCCTTTGAAGTAGGAAATGGTGAGAATATTTTTTTCTGGAATGATCCCTGGTTACCAGGAGGAAATTTTATCTCGGATGTTCTTGGTCCTCAGGCGGTCATAAAGCTTGGTTTTCCTGAGCAGATTCTGGTTAAGTGCATTATTAAGGACAATGGGTGGATTTTCAGTAATGCTAGACTTCAAAAAGAATTGTGTTATCTTCTGAAAGGTTTGGCCCCTCCAACTTCAAGAAGAGATCGTTTGTTGTTTAATGGTGAATCTGATATTAATTTGAAATCTATCTGGGAGGCCATTAGAAGCAAAGGTTCTGTAAGTGTTTTTTTCTCTTGGATTTGGTCCTTTAAATGTCCTAAAAGGTACCAATTCAATGCCTGGAAAGTGGGTTATAATAAATTACATACATCTTCTTATTTGAGAAAAATGGGTATCTGCTTACCCTCTATCTGTTTCTTGTGTATGGAGGATGAAGAAACTACTCATCATTGCATGTTTGGTTGCCCCTATGCTAAGTCGATTTGGAAGGAAGCAATTGGAAGTTACATTCCTAGTATACCTACTGATACTGTCAGTCTTTCTAGATTTGTTAACAAGAAATCACATCTTACTAGTCTGTGTATCATGTTTTGGATTTGGCGTGAAAGAAATAGTAGAGTTCATGATGAGAAATCCATTGATTGGGTCTGCTTATGGAAGATCATAAAAAAGACATTGATGATTTATTCTAGGTCTGCTTCTATTCTATTTTTTTGGTTGTTGGGGGGGGTTCACTCTTGGAGGTCTCCTTCGTATATGTCCCTATGAGGTTTTGTTTTGCTTTTGCTTTGGTTTTCTTTGAAGCTTATGCGATGCACTGCTTCTTTGGTCATCTGCCATGGGTTTGGATGAGCTGTATTGTGCTTTCATCTTGAGTGGTGATGAGCCTCATGGCTGCTGCCTGGCTTCGTTGGGGAGGTAGAGGATGAAGGTTTTTTCCTATTGCACTGCTGTTTCAGTTCTCCAGAGAAGAACTGTTGTTTCCTTGAAGCTTATGCGATTCACTGCTTCTTTGGATTTCTGTCTTGGTTTTGGATGAGCTGTATTGTGCTTTGATCTTGAGTGGTGATGAGTTTCATGGCTGTTTCCTGGCTTCGTTGGGGAGGTAGAGGATGAAGGGTATGCCATGTTTCTTTCCTTTTCGGTTCCTGAAGCTGCCTTGAAGTTTTTTCCTGTTACACTGTTGTTTCAGTTCTCCAGAGATGAGCAAGGTTTATGATGACTGTCTGCTGTGGATTCTGTTTGGATCCTGTGATCCTGTGCTTTGCAATTGCAAGGGAGTGGGATTTTTAAGTGCAATTGTATTCTCCTTTTGCACTCTTTGTATATACTTTTTACAGTTTTCCTTTTTTCCTTGATCCTTCTTTGGGACCAAGAAGCATTGTATATACCATCTCAATAGAAATACAAAAAGAGCAAGTGGCGCATGATTCACAAAAAAAAATAAAGAGAGGAAACACTCTAGAGGTGACAAATTGCACAACAACCCCCTACTTTGGCTAAATTGCAATTTGCACCAAAACTATCACATAAAACACAAACATCATCCAAACAAGCCCAAACTTGAAAATTAATCTCTCCACAAGCCCTAACACATTCGAAAAGATTAGATCAAGGTTCTAAGAACATTATTAAGCCAAAGCAAGTAGGATTACCCCAAAACTCAGGTCAGGGGTCATACATGTACATTTGCGAGGCACCCCCACATTCTAAGACATTTGAGACTTGCCTTTCGGCCTATCCATAACTCAAATGGAATACTCTTTTTATCTTTATTGGGAACTTTATTCAGAATATGACAAGCGGTATTGAATGTTTTCTCAACATAAATTTGTACAGTTTTGAAGCTTGGAGCAAAGTATTAACCATATATATAAGGGTTCAGTTCTTATGCTAAAACAATCCTATTGTATTGAGGTATATAAACATCATTAACGTCATGAAATATACCATAGAATAGGCAAAATTCTAAAAACAATTTCAATGTATACTATCCTCCCCTATCAGACCTTAATTTTTTAAGTATCTTATTTTTCTGTGTTTCTACTTCTTTATTAACTATTTTGAATTTATCTAATACCTCATTGTTACTTTTAAGAAAACAGACATACCATTATTTACTAGCTTCATCAATGAAAGTTATGAAATAACATTTGCGTTCCCTAGTTTCTATCCCATTACATTTGCTAATATTGGTATGCACTAAATCCAAAATTTCAAAATTTAGTTCCATAGAATGAAAAGGATTTATAAGTAGTTTACCTTTTTACATCTACTATTATTCGTTTTAAAATTCACATATCAAATCCAATTTTATCATATGTTTTACTGATCTAACATTCATATGAACCAGACAACAATGTCATAAGTCAGACGACACAAGTTTCAAGAAAATCAAATTACCATTCAAATCAAAAGTAGAATTAGAAATAGTAGGTTCTACATGAATCTTGATCAAGTTATCTAGATCACATAAGTACCCCTAGAAAAAAACAAACCATCTCAAACATGAGTATAATTTGATTTATTACACTTGCAATCTATTTTTATACCATCTCTTACTAATATTACACCTCTAATTATATTGTGATGAATAGTTTGAGTACATATAACATTTTGAAGTGTCAGAATATTTTCCAAAGGAAACTATAGATCTAATCATCATCATCTTTGACTTCTACAAAGCTTGCATCGCCCAAAGTTACAGATTGACCTGAAGAGACATGATAAGGCATAAACAGAGACTTATCAGCACAAACATATACATTAGCCCAACTTTCTATAATTCAATACAACAATTAAAATATAAAAGGTTTCATGTTTAATAGAAACATACCCATCATTGAGGTTCAAGGAGCAGTCATCATGTTGACCACAACCTCCTCAACTAGGGATGTAGTAGCTTTCTTCATCTTCTAGGTTGGATAATCTGTGTTCAACTAGTCAACATGTCCACAAGTCAAATAAGGTTTGTTCTTTGGTTTCTTCTAAATCTTGGCCTTACATTTAACTATGCTCTTATTTTCCTTATATTTATTCTTAACCATCATAAGATTCATAGTAGGGTTGACATCAATTGGAACCTTAATAATTTCCTCTTTGAAGTGTTCCTCACTTATTTCGATATCTAGCATAAGTTCACATAGTGTTATAGCACTCTTCTTGTTCATGAGATTTAGGTCAAAAGCCTCCTAAGGCTTATGGAACTTCTCAATGATAGACATAACAATGAATTTATCTAGTAATTTTATACTTACTTTAGAGAGGTTATGGGATAAGATTTGGAAGTCATGTACTTGATCATAAATAGATTACTATGCACCTTTTGACACTTAAGAAATTTAGAGACATAATATTTTTGACACCCTAATTTTCTGTTTCATTGTTCTTATCTGAAACATCCCATAGAACCTTGCTAGTCGTGACATGCAATTTAGAGTTTACATCATACAACTTATTAGTCAGTGCTAAAATGATACATCCTCTACATATCTGATCACCCTCCTTCCAATTTTTTTAGTATTCTCATGGTTTTTTTTCATTAGATATAGGTTCATATTATACAAGATAGCCAAAAAATACTATCATCCTAAATCAAATTTCTATATAGATATGTCAACGTGCAAAGTTGGTGTGTTGAATTTTTTAGGCATATTAGATGTGTCAATCTTAGGGCGGTAAACAATATGGCCAGATATGCTAAGTAATCACCAAATTTAGTTTCTTTAAGATTGTTGGATTTTCAAATGTTGTTATGAGAAATAATAGGCAGTCACAATCTAATTAATAGGTTCACAAACTAAGTTAAAAATCAAATAAGAAACATAAGTGTAACACCCATATTTTTATATCACATGAGCGGAATCATTTTATTGTTCTGGGAGTGTCACAAACATGATAACCATTGCAATAAAAGTTAATGAAACACTTTGCAAAACAATAAAACTGATTCATACATAGCTTTTTGTCAACATACAACTACATCATGTTTATGCATAAGTTCATAATAAAAAGATGTCAATACTCAGGATCATCTAGGTAGATGGCACCCCACTAGGCAAGCTTGAAAGTCTCTTAGGCCTTTGTTGGTCCCTTTGTTCTTCAATCGCTCCAAACCTGCGGACATCGCATCCCCAGCCATGCATTGGGAAAAATAGTCGTTAGAGTAAGTGGCATGAGTATTCTAAATTAAATATTGATAAAGAACTGAAATTAGATTTTATTAACATGAAACTAACATCAAACTCTGAGTAAAGTCTGTAACATATTATCTCTTATTACTTTATCCGAATTCTTATCTTTCTACATTTTCTCTCTCTGGAGACATGTACCCTAGTACATGGACCTCAAGACTTGCACCACCATGCATGGGTCATACTTATCTTATCTGATTCCCTCTTATCACACTCATGGATGAGGTTATGTGCATCTCTAATCTAAGGTATCTTTTACTTACGATTTTTATCTGACTGTGGCCACCATTATATAATAAGTCTTCCTATGTGACACCGAAGTGTCCTCTATGGTGCAAAGCACCCTCTGTTGGCACAACGTGCCCTCTGTTGACACTGAAGTGTCCTCTATGGTGCAAAGCACCCTCTGTTGGCACAATGTGCCCTCAGAAATGGAGTAAACGCTCCTCTGAATTGGCAACAGATGCCTCTGAATCGTCCTGAGACTCTCTGGATGAGGACTTATTATATAATGTATTATGTGAAGGTTTTGAATTAATTATCTTAAGTCTATCTTTACTAAAATTTGAATCTGAACTTATCTGAAACTGAGTACTCGACGCGTACTTAGTTTTGAACCTGAAATCTGAATCTGAATCTCTGCTCTTTAAAATCTGAATTTGAATCTTTGCTCTTATATTACGCACTACATCTACATCTAAATGAAAACATGTACCTCAATTACTACATAATTGAGAATGGGTCTATAAACCTTATCATGTATCTTTATTATATATCTATCTGCCCATGCAATGAGTAGTCCAAGTCTGAATCTAAATCTCTTATCTTTAAGTTCTAAATTGAATCCATTACTTGATTTGAACATGTATCTCATTGTCTGGGTAAACTTTATCTTAAAACTCTAATTTGGTAAGATTACTTCATTATGCCAACTATATCATAAATAAGTCTAATGCCTTATGAGAAAGGATCTGATCTAAATATGGATATACAAAGTATATGAGAGTTCTCAAGTATCAAATATTAAAAGAAATGTAATTTTTGTCAAATTAACTCATTCCCTGCCAAATATCATCGAGTGTAATCTTAATACAATCATATGAGATTAAATCTTAAAATCTTAAAACATGGATCATATAGAATCTCATCATAAAGTATCATAATCTTATAATATCACCCTCAATTCAAGTTACACTATTTTTTCGGTCCTAATAGTACCTTCATCTTGAAAACTGGACCATGTCCTAATATGTTCAAAACTCATATCCTCACATTGTGACTAGATTTTTAGATATTAATCATCCTAAGGAATCCAATTCACTTCCTAGTTATTAGATCCCTACATCTATAGAAATCTTGATAACATGTTCCTACTTGAATTCTTAGCACACAACTATATATATAAACATACCATCTGATAGGATGATTCAATCTCTACCAAAAGAACTCATTATAATAGACCTTGCCTTGAATCTTAATGTCTTCATATGAACTTATATATAAAATCTTAGGACTTACAAGAGGAATCCTATAACACATACTTTGAACTTAATCATAACTCAAAGCATCATAATCTTATACCTATTACTATAAACTCAAATTATAATACACTCCAATTGAGCCCTTCTATTAAAAATAGATTATGTCTAAATACATTCGACTGTTGCTTTATATTTTGGTTCTAGATGTTTATCATTCTAGTCTTAGATATCTACATATGTATGAAATCTTAATGGCATGTTTCTACTTGAAATATTACTAAATTCTTATCCCACATTATCAATCTTGGTTGCATGTCTTATCTTGTAGTCTTATTCATCAATAAGAATCATTACTGAGAGTTCTTATGGGAACATGATCCTTTAGTTTTCTCATGAACCTAGTTCATGGGTCCCTGTCATTCGTATAAATCTTGATAACATATCTCTTCTTGAGATATTAGGCACATGCAGGGATCCACCCATTACTGTATGAAATCTTACTTTATATCTTAACAACAAATCTTAGAACATTGTATCACGTAAAGTATGAAGTCTTACAAAAATATGCTAAGTTTGATAGATATAAATACTCATGGGCATGAACCACTTACCTTTATATTGAATATGTTCTTGATGTAGCCTTGTTTCCTTGATTCACAACATATATACCTAGTCATCAATAAAATTGTATAAGTCCATATGTAATCTCCTCTCTTCGTTTCTAAATCTCAAACCCCATCATCCTAATCTCCTAGACTGAATTAGGAATCATATTTAACTAACACTGACTCTAATTTAAAGCATGTTTCATGTTTAAACATTGAATTAAACTTGATTCACACATTATATGGCATACACATACTAATATATTCATTATACCAAAAATAGCATATACACCAATATATAAGTACATACCTCATAGACCAAGAGTAAACTCCATACATACTCACATATACTACTCTTACTGACTCATTTATAAAAAATCAGATGAAAATATAATTGTAATAATTTTCCATACCAAATAGGCACATAAAATACATGTTGCCTCACAAATACTCATGAATCATCTTTCATAATGGCCACTTAGGCCAAAAACTAAATACAAATTCAATTTTATATGAAAGTCCATCAAAACTTTCAAAAAAGTAATCATATAATGTAGTAAGATCATGTATTAAAATAGCATGTCATTTAAAAATCATATCATGGGTGAAATGCCCAAAATACCCTTATTAGGATTTACATTAAAAACCTCATTAAAACTTCATATATGAAAGATCAGGATCTGAATTAATGTTAAACATATCAAAATACACATTCAGTAAAATTTATATGAATTTATAAAGGCGCTTACTATTTTTAATTGGCAAAACATCAAAATCATATAGTTTTGTCTACTCAGAATATAATAAATAGAAGGCGTCAAAATCATTCTGTGGAACTATTTTTATAAGATAGTACACTCGAATCGCTTTCCATAGGTATCTTGTTTGTCCCAAACCGAGATCTGTAGCTCAAGATATGAATTTTTGAAGTTTACCTAGACTTGGCCAATCTCAGCCATCGAGATCTGATCCAGCGGCCCTCGTCTCACGTGCATCCCAGGCTAGGGCCGGTGCTTCATCCCTTCCGGTTAGAGTCTCTGTGTGTGTAGACTCAGACAACAACAGAGTACCGCTAGTCCATCACCTCCGGTGAGGATGATCTTGCGTCTGAGGCCGCACGACCGCAAGGGAAATTGTGCCTCATCTCCGGCCAATCCCGATCAACAAGGGCGGCGCTACCTCCTTGGCTTGGGCAGTCGGGATCAAGGATCCCTCGTGGCACACCTTCACAGCTTCCAGCAACGGCGCCGCCCAGCTTCTTCTTCTTTTCTCTCTTTCACCAGCCCACGATCTTGACCAGAACCCTAGCTACAAATCTGTCCAACCCTCGGGGTCTACAAAATTAGGCTTTTATAGCGCTTTGCCTTCCGGATCTTGGGCAAGCATCTTCTTTGTGGGGGATCTGTTCCGCCCCCTGTTCTGTTGGGCGTGGCTCTTCAGTATGATATGGACTGGAGTCGCCCCACCCTTTTTTTTCTTTTTCTCCTTCTTTTTGATAAAACTCCAAACTAAAGATATATTTATACAAATCATTCTATAGCTCTGTTTGACTTCAAATTTTGAGATAAATACTATATTATCATCAACTTCACATAAGTAAGATTTTAAATAAAAACTAGCTGTACAAACACTCCAAACATGTCTTTTAAATAAAAATATTATAATTACTAATTTAATTACCTAGTCTACTATATACATCAAAACAATCTGAAATTTCTCCCACCATCTTATATTGTAATTATTATCCTACTAAAAATACTTTGAGCATTTATTATGACCATGAAATACTTAATTCTCAATTTGTACTCCAAGGACCTATTTATAAAACTTAATTGGTCCAACATGGCTAGAATTGGGCTATAGAGCGCATGGCCCACCTACATCTATAGAAATCTTGATAACATGTTCCTACTTGAATTCTTAGCACACAACTATATATATAAACATACCATCTGATAGGATGATTCAATCTCTACCAAAAGAACTCATTATAATAGACCTTGCCTTGAATCTTAATGTCTTCATATGAACTTATACATAAAATCTTAGGACTTACAAGAGGAATCCTATAACATCATACTTTGAACTTAATCATAACTCGAAGCATCATAATCTTATACCTATTACTATAAACTCAAATTATAATACACTCCAATCGAGCCCTTCTATTAAAAATAGATTATGTCTAAATACATTCGACTGTTGCTTTATATTTTGGTTCTAGATGTTTCTTATTCTAGTCTTAGATATCTACATATGTATGAAATCTTAATGGCATGTTTCTACTTGAAATATTACTAAATTCTTATCCCACATTATCAATCTTGGTTGCATGTCTTATCTTGTAGTCTTATTCATCAATAAGAATCATTACCGAGAGTTCTTATGGGAACATGATCCTTTAGTTTTCTCATGAACCTAGTTCATGAGTCCCTGTCATTCGTATAAATCTTGATAACATATCTCTTCTTGAGATGTTAGGCACATGCAGGGATGCACCCATGAATGTATGAAATCTTACTTTATATCTTAACAACAAATCTTAGAACATTGTATCACGTAAAGTATGAAGTCTTACAAAAATATGCTAAGTTTGATAGATATAAATACTCATGGGCATGAACCACTTACCTTTATATTGAATATGTTCTTGATGTAGCCTTGTTTCCTTGATTCACAACATATATACCTAGTCATCAACAAAATTGTATAAGTCCATAAGTAATCTCCTCCCTTCGTTTCTAAATCTCAAACCCCATCATCCTAATCTCCTAGAATGAATTAGGAATCATATTTAACTAAGACTGACTCTGATTTAAAGCATGTTTCATGTTTAAGCATTGAATTAAACTTGATTCACACATTATATGGCATACACATACTAATATATTCATTATACCAAAAATAACATATACACCAATATATAAGTACATACCTCATAGACCAAGAGTAAACTCCATACATACTCACATATACTACTCTTACTGACTCATTTATAAAAAATCAGATGAAAATATAATTGTAATAATTTTCCATACCAAATAGGCACATAAAATACATGTTGCCCCACAAATACTCATGAATCATCTTTCATAATGGCCACTTAGGCCAAAAACTAAATACAAATTCAATTATATATGAAACTCCATCAAAACTTTCATAAAATTAATCATATAATGTACTAAGATCATGTATTAAAATAGCATGTCATTTAAAAATCATATCATGGGTGAAATACCCAAAATACCCTTATTAGGATTTACATTAAAAACCTCATTAAAACTTCATATATGAAAGATCAGGATCTGAATTAATGTTAAACATATCAAAATACACATTCAATAAAATTTATATGAATTTATAAAGGCGTTTACTATTTTTAATTGGCAAAACATTAAAATCATATAGTTTTGTCTACCCAGAATATAATAAATAGAAGGCGTCAAAATCATTCTGTGGAACTATTTTTATAAGATTGTACACTCGAATAGCTTTCCATAGGTATCTTGTTTGTCCCAAACCGAGATCTGTAGCTCAAGATATGAATTTTTGAAGTTTACCTAGACTTGGCCAATCTCGGCCATCGAGATCTGATCCAGCGGCCCTCATCTCACGTGCATCCCAGGCTAGGGTCGGAGCTTCATCCCTTCCGGTTAGAGTCTCCGTGTGTGTAGACTCAGACAACAATAGAGTACCGCTAGCCCATCACCTCCGGTGAGGATGATCTTGCGCCTGAGGCTGCACGACTGCAAGGGAAATCGTGCCTCATCTCCGGCCAGTCCCGATCAACAAGGGCGGTGCTACCTCCTTGGCTTGGGCAGTCGGGATCAAGGATCCCTCGTGGCACACCTTCACAGCTGTCAGCAACGGTGCCGCCCAACTTCTTCTTCTTTGCTCTCTTTCACCAGCCCACAATCTTGACCAGAACCCTAGCTACGAATCCGTCCAACCCTCGGGGTCTACAAAATTAGGCTTTTATAGCGCTTTGCCTTCCGGATCTTGGGCAAGCATCCTCTTTGTGTGGGCTCTGTTCCGCCCCTTGTTCTGTTGGGTGTGGCTCTTCAGTCCGATACGGACTGGAGTCGTCCCACCCTTTTTTTATTTTCTTTTTCTCCTTCTTTTTGATAAAACTCCAAACTAAAGAAATATTTATACAAATCATTCTATAGCTCAGTTTGACTTCAAATTTTGAGATAAATACTATATTATCATCAACTTCACATGAGAAAGATTTTAAATAAAAACTAGCTGTACAAACACTCCAAACATGTCTTTTAAATAAAAATATTATAATTACTAATTTAATTACCTAGTCTACTATATACATCAAAACAATCTAAAATTTCTCCCACAATCTTATATTGTAATTATTATCCTACTAAAAATATTTTGAGCATTCATTATGACCATGAAATACTTAATTCTCAATTTGTACTCCAAGGACCTCTTTGTAAAACTTAATTGGTCCAACAGGGCTAGAATTGGGCTATAGAGCACATGGCCCATCCCTTAGTATTTTAAAGGGTCCATGAGCTTAATTGTATTCCAAACCATGAAAATAAGTCTTCAATCAATATAATTTCTCAATTGAAGCTCATGTATATCAAATACGATCAATATTTCTTTAGTTACATAACATGAAGACCTAAGCTAGGTCTAAGGCTCAAGCCATGAACTGGGTTCATCATAATATATATATTTGTCACATGATTATACATATGAATAATTCATTTATATTCATATACAACCGACTACAATCATACACATTTAAGTCGTTATGTGTGTATTGGTTGACCAGATGACTTGTATCACAAATTTTTGTAAACTTAATTACAAACTTAGCCATGTTAGGTTCATTAGGTCCCCTGGCATACACTTACTAGAAAACCCCACATTAAAGGTTTACAGTAGGTATGAAATTGAGGATGTTACAATAAGTAAAATGGAACAGGAGAAATAGATAAATAGAGTTAGAAACTCAAACCAGATCGCTCTTTTAAAGAAATCAATATTCTGTTATCTTTCAAATAATACATTGTTGTTCCAGTCTTGATTCGATCATGAATTATAGAAGATGGTTGCCTCACACACAAGTAAATGAAGAATAAAATTAAGACTAGTGCATCTTAGCAGTCATTAGGTACCACCACCCAACAGATCGTGTCAAAAAATGGAGACAAAAAAGAAATCTCTCATTTGAGTAGAAGATCTCCACAAGAGATGTGCACATGGAGCACCTACGTAAGGAAATGACAGTGGGACATCAAAATATGAATGATAAAGTTTGTTATCTTTGATTTGTGTTTAATCCTAACACAAGAGTCTTATTTATAGCACTTCATGCTCAATCATATTCCTGATCTGAGACAATCACACAACCACTCTTGTCACATAAAAGAAAGACAAAGAGTCACTTTCCAATTAAGAAACAATACAAGAAATTCTTTTCCAATTTGGAAGGAATACGAAGAGTCGACTTCCAATTTGGAAGGAATACAAGGAGTTCATTTCCAATTCAAAAGGAATATAAGGAGTCCCTTTCCAATTCAATAAAATATGAGGAGTCTTTTTCTAATTTGGAAAGAACATGATGAGTGTCTTTTCAATTCAAAAAGCATTAATTAATCAATGAACTAATTGATTGATTAATTAATTAATTAGTTAGTTAGTTATCCCATTGTGCAAAAAAGAGATAGAACACGAAATAGAATTCTCCAGTTCTATTCCTAACCTACAAAAAAGGCAATTTTTTTTCTCCACACTACTTGTGTACTAGCTGCACTTACATTGGGCTTAACCCATGTTGACTAATTTTAGTTAGGTTAATATAGCTAGTACAAATTACCTCAATCATTTCTCTGGTAACTTAGATGATGTATTCAAATCAAGTCTCAAATCTCTAGATCAAATATTAAAATTACACTTACAATTGTTACCCTTTTTTTTAGTAAATCATTTAATAATTATATCTAATACTCATTACTAATTGTTTGCATTTGGGCATAGGATTGCTAAACCTGAATATATGTACATGCCTAGCAATTAGTGATGATAGCCCTTGTTTATATTGTAAGGTTTTCTGCAAAATGCATGATTCATACATAAATATATATTATAAAGAAATCCTCTCCTTCCGCCTATTTTCGTCTCTCCGTCTGTTCTTCCATCCCTCAATTTCTTTTACGCTTAAACTATTAAGATTATGTCCATGACATCTTATTTACATACTTTTCATTAATTTGGTAGATGATTCCTTACACCTTATCAACTTTACCCATACCTTGAGAGGGTGAGGAAAAGAGAGAAAACCCTGATCCTTAAAATCCTTAACAACATTTGAGTTGAGAAGAGATGAACAAGATGAGAGAGTCCTAAAGGTATCTTATTTTGAGTCAGATCCTAAGACATTGGCCAGACAGTCACATAGATCCGGGAGTCCTCATATTCAGAGTAGCAGTGCGGAGGAAAATATTGCCAGCCCCCGGACGTGATCCTTCAATCTCACAGTAGATACTATATCTAAAATATATGTATGGTACTTCATCTGTGACCATTTATCAAAATACATATGATCAAGCCTCTTATTCTCAAAAGCTATTTGAGCGTAGCCAATTATTGAGATTCCATCCCGCTGGATGTAGGATCAGAGTTGTACCAGCTAGATCGGATGATTTCTTCTAAAGCACGCGTGATCATGCATTCTGACGGTGAACAGGATCTTTGATCTAATTACTACCGGAAGTTCAGAACAGACTTGCATCTTGGCCTCGGGACCCCTTATGGACAGATGCGTAGCGTGAACCTTAACATCTCTAATAGAGAAGCTGTTATTTAAACGCTATAGGTATCCCTCCCTATAAAAAGTCACTTTACATTGAAAATGTTAGAATAGTCTCATACAACTAAATCTTATAAGGTGTGGGGTTTCTTCACCCATTGCCAATTGGTTTTGAGTTGAATACCACACATTCTAATATGGTATCAAAACGGATCCTATAAGACAAGTGTGCGGACCACACTCCAATCAAGATGTACGTTTGCTGGTTTCTGGGATCAAACATGAGCCAAAAATATTGCTGGTAAAGCCTGCTATAGAAGGTCGAAATCATAGCACCTCTTAACAATAAAGCTCGCAGTGAATGAACTCGGATAAAGTAGCTTTTACGATGTACCATATTGTATGGGTTACTGACGCCTAAGGAGAGACATGGTAAAGATCAACCTTGTGATTTTTTTGTATACGTTCATTGGGTGCTAGCATTTTGGGTCTATTTGTGTACAAACGCAAATTTTGTGGCGTTTAGGTTTTATATGCATGCTCAGACTTTTCTTCTTCTGTAAAATGTTCCCCTTGTCTCATGGAATGACACCATCCACTCATCGAGGGCCATGTCGCTTGTTCCAAAGATGATATGACAAGATGATATTATGCGATTCTCATTGTTTGATCCAGATAAAGAACGTGAGCAAGTAAAACTCCTCATGTTCCCTTGTTTTAAATGAAAATTGGCACTGTTTATTGTGGGCAGGTCAGCACTAGTTAGCCATAATATTCAGAACAAAGGAGACAATAATATACCGAATTTTAACACTTTAGCAGGAGTCCAGCTTAAGGCCCGGCCCCGTTTGGTTGGGCTGCATAGAAATGTGCGTGATTGCAAGTACGTGTGTTTTTCATTGTTTTTTGTTTGGTTGGGAGCGGCCACAAAGCATGATGCCTAAACAAACTCCACCGGACTTTTCTGCCTCTGTTGAAAATATGGAAAACTGACCGTGAGAAAATAAGGCGCGGTTCCATTTCTAATCTTCCAGGCAGCCGCAATGCCGCGCACAACCCTCTCGCCCTGGCTTTGTTCTATCAATCCACTGCCAGATTCTGGCCATGTTCATTGCTGAATCTTAGGAACACAGCAGCAATAGACGTCTCACTGCACAAGTTGCTTCCGACCAAACAAAAACAAATGGACGACATAGTTTAGAATTCGTTCCAACCAAACTCACGACAGTGTTGTTAGTTTTCATTGATTTTCATTTCCCGTTTCTGAAAACAGTGGCGAAATTAGCCCTTAGGCTCGTTTGAACTAGACGACAACTCTAATTATTAGTCCAATCGGCTTGGAATCCCTATTTCGGCAATGGATATTTGGAAATATTGTGTGCAGGGAGTGCCGGGCGGCGGTTGGGTGGGGTTACGGTTGTTAGGAGCAAATATTTAAATGTATAGGAAATTTTCGATATCCACCCCCAATTACTAACATGAGTTGTCTTTTACGTAATGCCGTCGTGTGGATACAACAAATTTGGTTTAGATAAATGTAATTCAAATGCCATAGTGTCCTGTATAATTCTGGAGATATATAAATACAGTTATCTTCCAAGTATGCGACGCTGAAACATCATTATGTTTCTGTTTGATATATTAAACAGGAACTGAACAACTTTTGAAACAACCTATCCCAAATGTATTAACAAGTTTGCATCAAGTTCCTACACCTAGAGATAAATCCATTTTGATATACAGTGATATGCGTGCATGTGTGCGTATGAATTGAAACTAGGTAGTTGTATGCATAGGTCCCCTTAAAAAGGGGTAAAAGGAAGAAATTAGTCAACACTGCTAATAAACAAGAGGTTAAGACCCTATCATCCACACCCTACTTATACATTCTCTCTATAGAGGGTAAATTAAAATCTATTTCAATATCATTACATGCTCAGAAACAATTGCATTAAAGTCCAACATCTTACTTGTATTCATAATATGCCAAAAATCTGATACAATTTGTTCCATGGCCTAGCAACAATAATATATATACAGGAAAACATAATTCATACATACCACTTAAACAAGCATTAACATGTTAACAAAAGCTCGATTCGTTTGAAACATCGTATACACATTTTCCTCCATGGACATGAGAGTACAGGGACGACCTCTAGGACACACTAGACATCTATTAAACTTCTCGCTACCACATGTATGTTTCCATTATTGCTGATCACCTAGATGTGGTGACCCACCGGTGAGACCCAATTCCAACAAGAGATATACCTCTCAACACCACTTATTGTTTACCGCAAGTTAAGTAATTAAATAGTTTAAACAAATTAAACAAGTATAACAAATAGGCTTAGAAGCAGTGATGTTTAACAAGATATATAAAGGAGCAATAACCATTATCTTCTTTAGCCTGATTATCAACATATGCACTGTATACAGTATAAGAAGTCTAGTGGCATAAACACGGCTACATCATAAGCAAATCTAGTAGCATAGCATTTCTATTATCATGAATATATTTTGCAGCATAAGCATGGCTAACACCATTAGCATGTCTAATAGAATGAGTAGGTCTACATCATAAGTAGAGTTAACACCATAAATGCAACTATCTGCATAAGTATGACTATCATTATGAGCATCTCTAATATAGAGACATGGCTAGTAGTATAAGCATAAATGATTGCATGTGATAACTGCCATCATTAGCATAATCAACAATTGTGGTATATCTATCAACATAAACATGGCTATTGTGTATGTACAATCTGTAACTTAAGTATGTCCACAACATAAGCATGTCTACTATCTTTTAATGTACTAAATATCATCTCTTTGTAAAGAGAACAAACAAGGGTTATAATCCAATGTGAAATGATGTGTATAACCCTAAACAGATACACTACACGACAATATTACATCTTTTATTTTTCCATGAGGAATTTGAGGATAACACTCAAAATCTAATTGACCACTACTTAGTCGAAAACAATGACATACAAGATCTAGGAAGAGCTGGACTCCTAAGATCTTCTCCGCCCACAGTCAGTATGGGTCTGTCACAATGACACATAAGGTCAAGTTGCTAATAGCCTAGTCTGTCCTTGGTACAGGTCACGACACTAGCGAAAGGAGTTGGGTACACATACCCTACCATCTAAGGTACAACCGCAGTTGCCCCCCAATCTCATCATATATATAATCATTGAGATATGACCCCAACTGTTCTCAAACTGAGGTCTAGGTACCAATCTCATCATATATATAATCACTGAGACACGACCACAACCATTCTCAAACTGAGGTCTAGGTATAACCACAACCATCCTCCCTAAACACTTAGAGTTAGGATGACAAGCACCGTTCATACTCAACAATATGCACTCTGAGTTTTCCTTAGATATACTCATTTCACCATCTGGAAAGTTCTAACACTCAGATGGATCTGTGGCACATGACACTACATGATTAGGGTTTCACTTAATTAGTTATTGCCAATTGGGTGAATTAAGGCTGCATCAAATAAGTGGACATACAAACCCTAATTCATTTCTAGCAAACAATGATATATAACAACTTCATAAGATATAAAGTGTGTTACACATAATTTCTCATCTTATCATCACAAGGTACTATTCACCTACCAATCATGAGACTATACTTTTCATCACATCATCATCACATGGTACTATTTATTTCCATTCATGAAACTACACCTATCATCTCACCATCATAGGAGATAAATCCTTATCAAAATATCACAGGGTATCAACCCTTGACAACATAATAGAATTACACCTCATTCAGGGCTCAACCATACAAAAAGGTCATTAAGAATATCACATCATTCCCTACAAGTTCATCATTATCTTTCCATGCCTTATAACAAGGCCCAATAACTATCAGCACACATGTGATGCATAGGCTTAGCATGATATTGCATTAAATAGCGAAAAGATGTTTACATGATAACATTGCAAGATTACCTTAGCATCAAGAGCATTCCTTTATTATATCAACATATAATGAAGCTATATGATTGGCCATCATCACACTAATAGTGTAAAAGTTTAGCATAAAAAGCATAAATCATAAAGTTATGATGACCACTAGTTAACACATTAGAGTTGTAATCAATAATTAGTAAGGATATCCCATCATTATATTAACCATTCAAGTAAGTGTAGAATAACTATCTACCATCATCTATTGAGATTAGGGATTGGTTCAACTAGATAAGTTACTTTGATGTTACGAATCAATACTCATATCCAAACGCTAACTCCTAGCATCCCTATTGGATCATGGATGTATAAGGTTAAGCATCACCATCAAATCTCATATTGTCCTCAAGTATGGATTCAAGCATAACTCAAGGTGTAACCATCAAGTTATAGCATACTAGGGTTCAACCACAATAATAGAGTACCCCATGATTCTATTCACCATTCAAGGGGTTGTTCATAATCAATTACCATCACTTGGTTATATTAGGGTTAGGTGTAAGAAGCCATATCCCATTAGGGTTGTATATCAACATAATATGGTCATTATCATTTCTATTCATATGAGAGAAAAGGTAAGACTAACTAAATAAGGGCAAACTCCATCGATTTCAACATTATTCAAACCATACCAACATACTACAAGTATCAACCCAAAACCATTGGGTGTTGAAGAAAGTAAAACAATTGGTTGTTTACATAAGTAAACACTTTGAACAAACCACCTATAGATCCCTTGAATTGTGTCCTATAAAGAGTCACCATCTATCCCTAAACATCCCTTGTTTAATAACATAAAGGGCACCATTGGTTGTAGGGATAAAACCCACCATTAGTTGTATATTTAAAGCATGCTATTAATTGTAAACAATCAAGCTCCCTATGTTGATCATATAGAGGAAACCATTGGATTCAAATTATTATAACTCACATATTATACTATAGGATTCAATTCAAATAATTGGATGTTTAAGCATCCAATCTTAACCATTGGATCAAGTTCATCATTCAAAATCATCAATTGGTGTGTAGGTTTAACCATTGAATCAATTGATCCAAGAAACCGTCGGTTTAGGGCTTAATTGAAGCAATATTTTTAAAACCTTGACTCACCATCAATTGTGGTATCCTAAACCACCATTGGTTGTGACACATTGTGTCACCATCGGTTGATAGGGTCAACTCTACCATCATTTGTCTCCATCGAATGTTTAGCCAATGTCACCATCAATTTATGCCAACTTTAGGGTACTTAAACCATTGATTATTGAGCTTTCAAAGAGCATAACACTGACCTAAGGTGTTACTGTATATAATCAGCAGTGTTTGTCACCCTTGGTCATCACCATAGGTTTTTGTGAGGGCAACTCCACCAGTTGTCACAAAGGTATGGCCATTGGTTCATGTGTAAAATGGAAAACAACCCTTAAACCTAAGGATAAGCCATGCACTGCCAGGTGCTTAGCACCATCGATTATCATACCAACCCAATATAAGTCATATTCTATCTTAGGAAGATCATCCAAATCATTTCAGGTTCATATAGATCTGTAAACCAAGCAAGATACACCATATAAATCAAAACTTTAGGCAAGAATGTCTTTTATATGCATAGATCTTCGTTTTAGAGCAAGAACATGAGTAATCAAGCTTGTGGTAAGCAATAAATGAGAAGAGGGTTATAAAACTCACCTCTAGGAAGAATAACAGGCTTTGAGTAGAAATAAACTAGATCAAAGAAGGTAGGAAAACCCTATATTTAGGTATGAACTTGGCCAAGTACCACCTTTCGTTATAAGGAAAGCAAAACCCTAGCAGAAGAACCAAGAAAGGTAGGTTCTTGAGTTCTAGAACAACGTTTACCATGGAAAGCCATGGTTCTGACCTGGAGGAAGGTAGGAGGAAGAAGAACAACCAAAGAAATGGAGGAAAGAAGGATATACATACTCATTTAGATCAAGATCACCAAAAGAAAGCTTTAGAAACCCTAAAGGAAGCAAAACGAAACCCTAGTTGCTTTGACCAAGAAGATCGGCACATTCTTCTTCCTTGGGAAGATCCTTCGCCTACCAACAGGGGAAAGACAAGATATGGAGAGAAAAGAACAGATAGGGGACCAATGATTTCATTTGGGTTCTTAAGGATATGTATATAAATCTTGAGGATAAGAGAGAGAAGAAGCTTGAGGTGTCCAAGCAGCTCTCCATGTGTCCATGGCTTAGAGCTTCCATGGACATGCAAGCAACAACTTCACCAATTTTCCGGCTTCCTGACCTTTGGTCCTTGATGACTAGAAGGGCCATAGGTCATCAAATATAGTATATCCATCAGTCTCCACCACTAAAATAACCATCGGCCATCACATACTACCACAAAAGGGGAAAAAGGTACATTCCGCCCACCTTTGGTTAAAAGCCTTCACCCACCTCAACCACTGGTTGCTCCACTTATAGGGTGGACCTTCAAATTTCCTACATCAAGGGGAACCATCGGTTGGCACCCCCACCAAGAAAAACCTTTGGCCTCGTTGGTTGCACACTTAGCAACTCCTTCATCCATGAAGGGGTAAAACCCTAATTCACCATAGAAGTGAATCACCATCAAACCAAGGTTCAAGCAACTACCCAATGGCTCAAAAACCTCAAGAATGATATGATAACATATAAGGAACATAATGAATGAGACAAATTGCAAGAAAAACTGTAACTTTTGTGTAAATTATAGAAAAATCCAAAATGTGCATAAAATTGCATAACTTGCACAAACAATGTCCAAATTGAACCAAACTTCAAACTTAATCTTGTCATAAGAAATAAAAACACCTCAAAATGTTATATTGAGGTTTAAAACACTAAATTATGACAATTAAGCTTGTTCAAACATTAAAGCAAGGCTAGGGGTCCACAACCATAACCCCTAACAAGGATTTCGCCCTCGAAATCCAAGGCAAGAAAAGATGAGTACTTCTTAGGCACCTCATCTTCTAACCTCCACATGGTTAATTCCATATCATGGTGATATCAAACCACTCTCATAGAGCTCATGTTCTTTTCTCTCAATTCCTGCATGTCTCATCTTAGGTTAGCACAAAAACCCTCCCATAAAAAAGCATCCTAAATATGGAACATAGAAATTTGTTGTGCCAACTGTACCATTCTGGTAGTAATTTTCAACTTGGAATTCTAGTTGTCATCCCAAAATATTCTATCTATTATATTAACACATTACTCCAAAGTCATACTTGCTGGGTTTTTTTTACCAATCCTGACATGTGTCCCATACCATTCCTTGAAGCATTACAAAAGGTGATGTATCCATCCCTTTACTCTAGATACACTAACATTGGAACAATTGTCAACTTCTTCTTCAGCCTCTAGAGAAAATGTTGATGGTGGTACCTGTCATTCCATACAAGGAGAAACATCATTCCTAGTCAACCTTGTCAGGGGTGAAACAACAACACTGTCATCACCTTACTAGGATTTACACAACATACTTAGCAAACATATCATAACTCTAGGAGAATACTTTATCTAATTCTCAATATCACTCTTGTTGATCTTGACACACTATCTTTGTTGTTTTCAACAACTCTAAGGCTTGACGAAGATATTGACCATGTCATTGACTATCTCTAAACTACATTGAGATGTTACCCTTCAAAACTTGTCACAACTTATAAGGACACAACCTGATCACTATGTTCCTCAGATTCATAAACATCGTTGATGCATTGGTTAGTCTAAATGACATAATCCTAAACTCACCATGACCATGCAACTTATGTCATCCACTTGGGTTCTTATTCATTGATATCCCAACCTCAAGTCTAACTCGAAGGATCACGGTAGCACATGTTGACTGGTCAACAAACTATCCATCCTTGATAGTGGTCTTGCCAACTGTCAACATCCCATATACAACATCAAGGAATCACTCTCCTCCTTCCCAAAAACATTGGGAGGATCAATATCAACTCTCTCTCTCAAGGAGAGGAACACTATATAAATCTCATACGATATATACCTTCAAACATAGGTGCCACAAGTACATCCTGGATACTAGGATTCATTACCTTGGTATCCACTACAAGTGCTATAAGGAACTCACATCCTTATCTCATCCAATTCTCCACTAACATAACCAACTCAAAACATATAAGAGGAGTCCTTCCATCTCTTAAAAAATTCAAAAAGCATGGTCATCACAAAACATCAAGATCTTAGATCCATGGTCCAAGCAACCACATGCCATAACATGCTATCCACCCCCACATTAGTACAGAAATGACATATAGCGTCACTTTTGGTGGCATCGGTTACCCAAAAAAAACTGACACCAAAGCACAATAACATCGGTTAATTAATCCAACCATCACCATATGTGAAGTCTTGCCAATCTAGAAAAGACACATGTACCGCCTTTACTTTAACGTCAATTTCTTTTCATAGAAATCGACATCTAAAGTTACGTGTGAAATATAATTTTTTAGTGAAAAAAATTTGCCTCCAAAATTTTCAGTATGATGTCAGTTTTTCTTATAACTGACGAAACATGCTTCATGCCATGTCCCCACAAAAAAATTTATCCCCTCATTAGTCGTCAGCTCTAACAATCAACCGACGACTGATCCCCCTTGGCGAGACAATTTTTTTTGGGGGGGGGGGGTGGGTCTATAGTGTCACTTTCTTACATGAAACTGATGATGAGGTGTTTACACTCCTTGTCCCTGTGAAAATATCCCCCCCACTTTGCTCCTTCGTCATTGGTTTTTATTGGATAGCCGAAGACTATAGTCCTAACACTATATAAAAAAAATTGTTTGAATATGTATATAGACGTTAGTTTTGTTGGTGGTAACCGATGACTATTTCAAAACGGTATCGTCGATGTCATTTTAAACTAGTGATTATTGCCCTAAACCGGGGTATATTTTTTATTTGATTTAAAAGTTAGTCGTTGGTTCTCCACAACTAACTAACAACTATAACCCTAACTCGAGGGTAAATGTTTTTGTTAAGATTTGTACATATGCATCAAATTTTGTAGACATAACCGACGATTATTGCCCTTTGACAATGCCTATTTTTTGGTTTAGGAGTTAGTCGTCAATTTTTTTTCTAGCAACCGATAACTAAAACCCTAACCCAAGGGCATACTTTTTTTGTTTAGATTTGTACTTAGTTGTCAGTTTTTGTAGACATAACCAATGATTGTTGCCCTTCGTCTGTGTCTATTTTTTTGGTTTAGGAGTTATTCATCAATTTTTCTCCAACAACCAACAACTAAATTCTTAGTTTTCAATTTTTTGTATAACTGCCGATTATGCCCCACTTAAGACCCTTGGAATTTCTTCCCCTTCCCACATTCTCTATTTCATTCTTTTCCCAACCTATCTCTCTGGCGATTCCAGTTTTGCCACCGCCGCCGTTGTTGTTTCACCACTGTTCACTCACCACTACCACCACTATTGGAGCTGTTGGAGCTCGCTGTCACCATTGCTGGAGCTAGCCACCATCGTCTCCATCACCATCATCTCCTTTTTGGTCATCGTCACCACTTTGATGACGTATAAGACCTACATTCACTTCTTTGATTTATATGACATCAAAATGTATGAATATGACTTATTTTGGATTGTAAATGACAAAAGTTTCTCTATTTTTCTATCTTTTCTTCTTAATACCATCCATTTCTTTATTTTTCTTCTTAAAGGAACTTTTATTATCCATATTAGCCACAAACCTAGATGCATAGGTACAAATATAAAGCATGGGGTAGAGCAATTGATGAAATATCGTATTATAGTTCATCTAAATCGTACTTGTGTTTAGGAACATAATCAAGAATGAGTTGAATTTAATGATGTTCCATAACATCTAAGATATGAATGATGAAACTATGATCATATGTATAGGAATGACAACATATATACATTTTTGACATTGGCCAAGAAACCCGTCCGAGATTCACACATTAGGAGTAAATCTTGGACAGTCCCTTGTTTGGGACTATTCTTGAACACTTAATCTCACTTAGGGTGTAAGTGTATAATGTATATTCGGTTTTCAAGATGTTTCATCAGCACTTCCCCATGTGTTCTCTAAGTACATATGTATGTAGCTGCTGAAATTTTCTTAAAATCCGAATACGTACATTATACACTTACTAGTGAGACTAGGTGTTCAAGAATGGGATAGGTGGTACACATATTCATTATTGATCCCTAACCCTAATATTTTAACCCTAAACCCTAATCTTTTAATCCTAAACCCTTATCCCTAAATTTAAAACAATAAATCCTAATCTATCTATAAACCCTCAACTTAATCTGTAAACCCTAAACCCTAATACTTGTTTTCTTTTGATAATAGGATGGATAGATCATGGACGTCCATTCCAAATAGTTGCACCTTAGAGTTCATTGTTGGTCTTGATCAATTTATAAGATTTGTAGAGAAAGATATGAACCAACCTAGAGATAGGTTCTATTGTCCATGTAGGCATTGAGGTAACAACTTGAAAGTCAGCACTAGTGACAAAATCAAAAGTCATGTCATGTGCAATGGGATTGTATAGGGCTATACAAAATGGTCCTGGCATGGAGAGATTTCAAACCTGAGATCAGTAGATGTTGATAGAAGTACTTGTGTTGAAGAAGAAATTTTCGGCGATGACGTAGATGTGAATGAGTCAATTCCGATAGACATCGTTGATGTGATGTTGGATAGTAGTAGGGTAGAGCACATCGATCCACCTTCCTTTTTTAGGGAAATTGTGCATGATGCTAAGAGACCATTATACATAGGTTACGAAGTTGAGCTGTAACATCCCTGACCTGGGTTATAAACTAACCCTAGGTGTTTTGCCTAAATATGTAATTAAACCCTAGTGATTATCTTTTGACATGTAATTAAGTTCCTCAGGAACATATACTTTCAATTTTGTCCTTTTTAATCAAAGTTGTAGTATTATTTTGGTAATGCAGGGGCTTATGTGCAAATTAACTAGTTAAGGGGTTAACTTGCAATTGCACATGTTAAGATGTTCTTTTGATCATGAGACATCGTATGAGTGAATATGATGAGACATGATGGATTTCCCAAGCTTGGGCATCTAGATGCAACTTGTGGAATAATCCTTATGCTTAAAAACCCTAATTTAGAGTAGAAATGGTGAAAGGGACACATCAATGAATAATCAGATAAGAAAAATGACCTTTGTACATAAAATTCACTAAGTTTGAGTAAGAAAACCTTTCATGTATGTACCCTAGTTGAAAGTTGGCTTTCTTTACCCCTAGATCTTGAGATTTCATGAGCTTTGCATAAGTTTAGATGAGTTTGGATGATCCCTTAAATAAGAAAGGACTTGGATGAGAATTTCAAAGTTTTAGAGGTCCTTATGGTGAAAATCAGCCTAATCTATATAAGCACCTTTCTTTCCAAACCAAGCAAACGTATTCCCTTCACTTCCTCACTTCTCATCTTTCTCAACCGACCAAGGCAAAGCTCTGGAGCTCAAGGGGACGACCAACCTGTTCTAGGTAAGAGAACACCACCTTCTAGCTTGGATTCATGGAGGAAATCGTATTACAAGGTTGAATTGCTAGTTTTCTTACTTAGGTTCCTTGTTCTAGCCGACCATCCCCATCTTTTTCTTGAAAGATTGACCTTGGACGACCTGTGGAGCTCAAGACGCCATTAAAGACTTGAAGCTTGGAAGCTTGGAGATCAAGGAACGACCTTAAGGCGGGTTTTATAACTCTAACCCTTAGCTTTGTTATGCATATCTTTGTTCTTGTTTTCTATGACTAGTTCTTCTTCTACATCCCTTCTTCCTTGCTCTTTTGCAAGCAAAACGGTGGAGGAACCGACCTGAACAGAGGTTGAGGATGATGGGCGTGGATTCCTATGTCACTTTATGAAATGACCTTGAGTCCTTTTGGTCCAAACGGGTGCAACTCATTTAAGGTCAAACGGGTTCAACTCGTTTGATTTCAAACGATCCTGCAAGATCGTTTGGATCAAAACGACCCCAAGACCATTTCATAGGGTTGACCAAGCATGGACCGTTCGGGTTTTCTGTTCACAATTATGTAGGTTAATGACCCACCAAATTTGAGGGGTTAACTCCAAAGGAATCGTAGGTTGAAGGCCAATCAATTAGGCAATAGAATTGAATTAAGTATTGATTTTCCAAACTAATTAACTTGAACTTTTGGGCAAACGGGTTCCAACCCGTTTGAGTAAGTTGACCAAGCATTGACCGTTTGGGATACCTTTTCATTATGTATTAAGTTTCATTCCTACAAAGAATTGTAATCTAATTCCTAACCAATTAAGAGTTGAAGACACTTCAATAACCTAACCCTAATCGGGTGAAAGTTGCTGATTTCAATATAGATCTTGTTGAGTTTTGGGTTGAAGGACCCAAACTGGTTCCAACCCGTTTGGGGTTTCATCCAAACGACCTCACACTCGTTTAGTGACACCCCTAGATCGTTTGGGGGTCTAGGGTTAAAGAAATTTGATGGTTTGAGGGTCCAATTACAAGATGTTGATAAATTGGTGAAAAGTGCTGATTTTTAATTTAATTAGGACTCAACCCTTATCAAATCATTTTGGTTTTTGGTCAAACTTTGGTCAAACGGTATCAAGATCGTTTGTAGGTCACCCAAACGACCTAAAGACCGTTTGAGCCAAGTTTGGGCCCAATTGGAGGTCAATTGATAGGTTCAACTCTGATTTGAATCATATTGTTGAACATTGATGATTAGCCGATTGGAAACCCTAATTACGTTAGTTTTAACCCTAATTGGCTTTCAATTGAGGGTCAATTTGGTGTCCAGTTGGTTGAGGCTCATCCTAATTGACTCAATTTGTATATGGTTAACATGGCTTGGGCCAATTGAAAGCTTCAACATAAGAAACCCTTTTCAAACATAACCTATGTGTCACCTTTTATGTTCATACAGTTTGGACCCAAGTAAGTTCACACTCGTTTGATCTCAAACGGGTTCACACTCGTTTGATCTCAAACGGGTTCACACTCGTTTGATCTCAAATAGGTTCACACTCGTTTAATCTCAAGTGGGTCCACACCCGTTTAAGATTAAGTGGGTCCACACTCGTTTAAGGTTCAAATGGATTTCAAGGTCATTTGAGATTAAACAAGTTCAAGGTCGTTTAAGAATCAAATGGGTTGAAGGTTGAAGGTTAAACCCTAAACCAATTGGAGACCTTCGAGGTTGACTATACTTAATCACTTGAAGGTGTAA
This sequence comes from Alisma plantago-aquatica, assembly GCA_963693085.1. Taxonomy (NCBI): domain Eukaryota; kingdom Viridiplantae; phylum Streptophyta; class Magnoliopsida; order Alismatales; family Alismataceae; genus Alisma; species Alisma plantago-aquatica. The sequence continues at coordinate 246,231,941 of OY856409.1, forward strand.
ATGGTTCAATGATGATCTAATCTAAACCCTAATGGTAACCTAAGATGTTAAGGGACTATGTGGCTAATTAATTGACCCATGATGATGGACAATGGGTAAATTACCAAAATGCCCCTGAAAGGTTCAATTGAGTGATACCTTGTTTTAATCAAACCCTAATCACATGATAGTGATGAGTTGACTGGTGTTAATCAATGAGGGCTTAACCCAACCTAATCTAGAGTGGTGTAATCACTATCTACTAGTTAGAGAAGAGAGAAAGTACTAATTATAATGACTCAAGTAAAATACCTTCAATATACATGAATGAGCAAGTTTAGGTATGATCCACTTATATGAGATCATGGAAACCCTAATTATGATAATTGATGAATCTTAATCTTATCTGAGGTCTTTAATGATGATGTTTCTCATACATGAGGATGTTATGAGATCTTTTCACCATGAGGTGAATAATAAACCCTAATTTTAGGGTGATGACATGTAATGTGAATAGTAAACCCTAATTGATGAAAACCAGGGAAACCTAGCTCTTGTATGAGTAGGGAGATACAACTTCTTTAAATGAGTTGTTTATTGTTATCAGTTGAGTTAACCATGCAGGTTCCTTTATGAGGATGATCATATCCAGGTATGGATGATGATACTATATTCATTGAAAGCATGTTGTTAGCTTTATGAATAGTGATATATCCTGATACCTTATTAATTGTATCTTATGAGATTGATAGGCTGTGTGAGCCATGAATACCATCAAGGTCATGCTTTAAGAGATGACTTGTGATGAGAATATTGAGAAATGATAATTGATGAGAGTTAGGCTTATTACTTTTAGTATTCTTCCTTCATAGCTTCTATGCTAATGATTAATGTTTGAAAACATGTATGATGATAAAAGAATACTGAAATGTACCTAACTAATCAAGTATAATCATACCATGTAGAGCCCTGATCATAGACCCATCATTGTCATGAGTTAAATTATGGTGAAACAGGTTTTCCTAAGGGGATTCTGGAGCACATATTTTTGAATATGTGGGGTAATATGGGTGTGAATTTCCTTACATCCTAGTGTAGGAATTGATGTAGATGTATCTTAATCTATCAATCCTTCACTATGTTCTATGTCGGGGTGATGTAATACTAATCTCCTGAGGAAATCTTTTATACCGCATCGATGAGAGATAAACAAGAAATCTTTTGGTAGAGAAGAGAGTACAAAATGCCACTGTGACTCTAATAGAGAAGTACCAGAATACCCTGGTAAGCTATAGTAGTAGAGACTCTAGATGTCCTGCATGTTTATCCTCATTCTGACTGAGGTAGTTGAAGGTCATGCGAATCCGGCTCTTTCGATGACCTAGTATGATACTGATGCGACTTACTAGTGATCGGTTGGAGCATGAACAATATACCTCATCTCCGCAGGGCATAATGATGTTTGTAAAACATAATCAACCGCGTAGCATAACTGCTTAGGTTGAACTACGAAGAACATTGATTGATATTACATTGCTTGTTTTTAAATATCCTATCCAAGTATTAGTATACATGTTCTTCATATTCCTTAAATAAAGATGAGTATTTGTTAGTAAACCTACTGAGAGTAACCTAAATTACCTGCTCATGATATTCCCTTTAATTGCTTTTAACAAAGTTTCTGGCGGAGAGTTATAACTCTCGCTGGGACAATTATTTAAAATTGTCTCACCCCGTAGATTTCTACCTTTAGGTGGACGTCGAGGTCGAAGGAACCAATCTGCAGGTGGACAACAACAACAACAGCAATTTCAGGAGCAGCAGTGACTCCAGGTGGAAACACTGTGCGGTCTAGTCTTGTAGTCAGAATAGTCTTATGTCGTATCTGTACACTCAGGTCCTAGGAGTTTGTTGATCTAAGAATTTTGGAATCTTGAGATTTTGTATCATAACGTATATAATCACTCGAGAAGTGATTTATCAGAGATGTAAACAGTTCATCTTACTTTCATAAAAGGAGTTTTAGGTTTTTAAGATCTCATTTTCGAAAAGTTTTAATTTTTCATGATTTTCATATTCCGCTGTTAATCGAATCGCTTCCACTAAGTTTATATCGTGGTTTTGGAGATCAGAGCCCACAATTAGTGGTATCAGAGCTCTAGGTTCGATGAGTCTACAGAGACATAGGACTTAGAATGTCAAGTCTATCCTTAGTACTTCTTTTTTATCTAATAGAGTCTTCTGCTCCTCAGGAGAAGAAGATAATTAAGGATGTCTGGACCACAGGAGGAGTACGAGGCCGAAAGTAGTGTTGCTGCACCTCGAGAAGGTGCAAGGAACCTAGAAATAGAGAAACCTGCACCTGAGCCACCCGTGGAGCCACCTCGGTTTGACCCAGCTGACATGGGAAACCCAGCTATTCAAACTATGTTTGGGCAGTTTATGACTGCCATGACACATATCACCGACAGGATGCCCATGCCTGTACCTAGGGCACCTACCCAGCCTGAAGGACAAGGTATCGGTAAGACGTTCGAGCGACTTTGTCGTGTAGGAGCAACCGAATACTTTGGAACAGCTGATCCTGCAGATGCCGATCTATGGTTAACCGAGTTGGAGAAAGCTTTTAGAATCCTCAACATCCCCGAAGGTGAGAAGGTTGTACATGCTGTCTATCTTCTCAAAGGTAGTGCTGGTCACCGGTGGACCATGGAAGAGCAGAAGAGGCCTGGAATAGAGATATCGTGGGAAGACTTTCGTCGGGAATTTGTCCGAAGATATTTTCCAAAGACCTTCCTGGACGAGAAGATCTCTCAGTTTGAGAGACTGAGACAGGGTATGATGAACATTAGCGAGTATGAGGCTAAGTTCATGGAGTTGTTGCGATTCTATCCGCATATGGATACCACAGATGAAGAAAGGATTAGGAGGTTTGAGAAGGGTTTGAATGCCGACATGACTACTCCCGTGTCTGCACTAGAAAACCGGGAGAGATTCTCTACCTTTGTTGAGTCAGTCCGAAGGATAGAAAGATCCGTAGTCGAGAAAAGACAAACCCAAAAGAGATATCCACAGTTCCAGGGATCTTCATCTAGAGACTTTAAGAAGCCTAGATTCTCTGCACCTACACCTCCACCACCGAGATCAAGTTCTCAGACTCAGTGGTCCCCAAGTAGAGGTTGAGGACGAGGTCTACCACTACAAGAGACTCGCAGTTCAGCGTCAATGTCAGTCACAGGACCACCCAGACCACAACAACTGGAAAGAAGCTGCTACAACTGTGGGAAGGTGGGACACTTGATGAAGGACTGTAGGTCTAGGCCTGTCAGTGTGACACAACCTCAGAGGCAGAATCAACAAGGATCATAGAGAAGGCAATCTCAAGGAGCAGCTCGAGGACGTGGACAAGCGTCTCAAGCTGGATCATCAGCACCACCTCAACACCAGGCGACAACGAGGTTCTATTCTATGAACCCACCAGAAGCAGTAGTCAATCCATGGGTTGTGGCAGGTCAGATGGAACTTTTATATTCCGATATTTATAAATCCTGTGTGGTATCTATTTTGATCGACCCGGGTGCTACGCACTCTTTTGTCACTCAAAGAGTGATTCGTAACTGCAATATGACAGTTAGACATAGGGTAGATAGCTTGTTGCTTGAAACTCCGTTGAGAGGATCTGCTGTTTTGCAAGAGGTATGCTCTCCCTGCATCCTCTTCTTTTCTGATCATTGCATTCAAGTGGATCTTATACCACTTGATATGCAAGGATTTAATATAATCTTGGGGATGTATACCTTGGAAAGGTATAGAGTTGTCTTGGATTGTGAATCCAAGCAGGCTGTGTTTGCTGATGAGAGCAATACATGGATCTTTCAGGGAGAGAGAAAGATTCTACCCACCTGTCTTGTGTCAGCTATGGTTGCTAACAAGCTGATGAGGCAAGGATGCTATGCATTCCTGGCACATGTAGTAGATGTTACCAAAGAAGGTCCCAACCCTGCTAAAGTTCCTATAGTCAGGGAATTCAAGGACGTGTTTCCTGAAGAACTTCCAGGTATACCACCGCCTCGAGAAATTGATTTTGAAATCAATTTGATCCCAGATACGAAACCTATAGCCCAGACACCGTATAGGATGGCGCCTACTGAGATGGCAGAACTCAAGAAACAACTTCAAGAGTTGCTTGAGAAAGGTTTTATCCGACCGAGCACTTCACCGTGGGGTGCTCCGGTTTTGTTTGTTAAAAAGAAAGATGGGTCAATGCGGTTGTGCATTGATTATAGACAACTCAATAAAGTAACAATAAAGAATAAGTACCCTCTACTGAGAATTGATGATCTTTTTGACCAGTTGTGTGGTGCAACCGTCTTCTCAAAGATAGACTTGAGGTCAGGATATCATCAACTTCGTATTAAGGACAGTGACATACCCAAGTCTACTTTCAGGACAAGGTATGGTCACTATGAGTTCACAGTTATGTCGTTTGGACTAACTAATGCACCAGCTGCATTTATGGAACTTATGAATAGAATCTTCCGACCTTTCCTCGATCAGTGTGTTGTTGTCTTCATAGATGACATTCTGATCTATAGTAGATATGCACAGCAGCATGAACAACATCTTCGTCAAGCTCTAACCTTGCTAAGAGAAAATAAGCTATACACTAAGTTTAGCAAGTGTGAGTTTTGGTTTCCAGAAGTATCTTTCCTTGGTCATGTGGTATCTGCCTCGGGTATTCGTGTTGACCATAAAAAGATAGAATCTGTTCTACAGTGGGAACAACCGAAAACACCGACAGAGATTCGAAGTTTCCTAGGGTTAGCTGGCTACTACCGAAGGTTCATTAAGAACTTCAGTTCTATAGCCTTACCCTTGACTAAGTTAACCCGGAAGGATATTCCTTTTGTCTGGAGTGATAAGTGCCAGCAATCTTTCCAGTTGTTGAAGGAGAGGTTGACAAGTGCACCTGTGCTTGTGCTACCTGAGCAAGGCAAAGGATACATAATTTTCTGTGATGCCTCCAAGAATGGACTCGGGTGTGTGTTGATGCAGGATAAACAAGTGATTTCTTTTGCTTCCCGACAACTTAAGAAACACGAAGAGAATTATCCGACACATGATTTAGAGTTAGCTGTTGTGGTTCATGCCTTGAAAATCTGGAGACATTATCTTTACGGAGAAACCTTCCAGATTTTCACAGATCACAAGAACCTTAAGTATATCTTTTCTCAGCATGAACTTAACATGAGGCAACGTCGCTGGATGGAGTTAATCAAGGACTACAATTGTATAATAGATTACCATCCAGGAAAGGCCAATGTAGTTGTAGATGCCTTGAGTAGGAAATCAGCAACATCAACCTCTGATAGGACACAACTAAACTCTTTAGTATGCCCTAGGAGAGATATGCTTATCTCCTTAAGGCAAGACAATGTACAGATGAGGGTGTCATGGATTGCCGGGTTGTTGGATGAGATGCATATTAAGCCCACCCTAAGAGAGCAGATTAAGGAGGCACAGCAAGTTGATGTTGCAGTTCAGCAGATCAGATCTGAGTATGGTGATGAGAAGTGAGAAGGTTTTCATAAATCAGATGATCAAGTGGCATGCTATCATGGGAGCATGATAGTACCAAATGTAGATAACCTGAGGAAGTTAGTCCTGGAGGAAGCTCATTCTTCAATGTATTCTATGCATCCAGGAAGCACCAAGATGTATTGAAACTTGAAAGATATGTATTGGTGGCCTGGGATGAAGAAGGACGTACCTGAGTTTGTTTTGAGGTGTCCAGTGTGTCAGCAAGTTAAAGCTGAACACCAGAAGCCTGCAGGAACAAAGAAACCTTTACCCATACCACAATGGAAGTGGGATCATGTAACCATGGACTTTGTTGTTGGTCTGCCTAGAACAAACAAAGGACATGATTCCATTTGGGTAATTGTTGATAGGTTGACTAAGACAGTGCATTTCTTACCTGTCAAAACAACCTTTTCTGCTGAAAGGTTATCCCAGTTATATGTTCAAGAGATAGTGCATTTGCACGGAGTTCCTTTCACTATAGTTTCTGACAGAGGTCCTCAGTTCACAAGTCATTTTTGGGAACAGCTACATAGAGCACTAGGCACCCAGTTAAGGTTTAGTACAGCCTTTCATCCACAGACGGATGGACAGTCAGAAAGGACTATACAGACCTTAGAAGATCTGTTGAGAGCATGTGTTCTCCAGTTCACAGGAAGTTGGGATCTGCACCTAAGCTTGATAGATTTTGCCTATAACAATAGCTATCAACATAGTATTGATATGGCACCATATGAAGCCTTGTATGGTAGACGTTGTAGATCCCCTTTGTGTTGGTATGAGACTGGTGAACATCAGTTGTTAGGTCCTGATCTTGTGCAGCAAACTACAGAGAAGATCAAAGTTATACAACAACAGCTTAAGATTGCACAGGATAGACAGAAGTCGTATGCTGATAAGAGCCGTAGACCGTTAGAGTTCTAGGTTGGAGACAGAGTGTACCTCAAGGTCTCGCCTTGGAAAGGAGTCCTTTGCTTTGGAAGGAAAGGAAAGTTAGCACCTAGATTTATGGGACCTTATCCAATCATTGAACGGGTTGGAAAGGTAGCCTATAGACTAGAGTTACCACCAGAGTTGCAGAGGCTACACCCTGTGTTTCACATTTCTATGTTAAGGAAATGTCATCCCGATACCGAGTCAGTTCTACAACCTATGGAAGTAGAATTGAATGAAGATATAACTTATGAGGAAGGACCGGTGTCAATCCTTGATAACATAATTAAGAAGTTAAAGAAGAAAGATATAAGCCTTGTGAAAGTCCTCTGGAACCACCGTGGTGTTGAAGAAGCCACTTGGGAACTAGAGGATGAGATGAGAAAGAAATACTCTGCTCTTTTCTCCTAATACGTTTTGTTGATTTCGAGGACGAAATCCTTGTAAGGGGTGGATAATTTGTAACATCCCTGACCTAGGTTATAAACTAACCCTATGTGTTTTGCCTAAATATGTAATTAAACCCTAGTGATTATCTTTTGACATGTAATTAAGTTCCTCAGGAACATATACTTTCAATTTTTTCCTTTTTAATCAAAGTTGTAGTATTATTTTGGTAATGCAGGGGCTTATGTGCAAATTAACCATTTAAGGGGTTAACTTGCAATTGCACATGTTAAGATGTTCTTTTGATCATGAGACATCATATGAGTGAATATGATGAGACATGATGGATTTCCCAAGCTTGGGCATCTAGATGCAACTTGTGGAATAATCCTTATGCTTAAAAACCCTAATTTAGAGTAGAAATGGTGAAAGGGACACATCAATGAATAATCAGATAAGAAAAATGACCTTTGTACATAAAATTCACTAAGTTTGAGTAAGGAAACCTTTCATGTATGTACCCTAGTTGAAAGTTGGCTTTCTTTACCCCTAGATCTTGAGATTTCATGAGCTTTGCATAAGTTTAGATGAGTTTGGATGATCCCTTAAATAAGAAAGGACTTGGATGAGAATTTCAAAGTTTTAGAGGTCCTTATGGTGAAAATCAGCCTAATCTATATAAGCACCTTTCTTTCCAAACCAAGCAAACGTATTCCCTTCACTTCCTCACTTCTCATCTTTCTCAACCGACCAAGGAAAAGCTCTGGAGCTCAAGGGGACGACCAACCTGTTCTAGGTAAGAGAACACCACCTTCTAGCTTGGATTCATGGAGGAAATTGTATTACAAGGTTGAATTGCTAGTTTTCTTACTTAGGTTCCTTGTTCTAGCCGACCATCCCCATCTTTTTCTTGAAAGATTGACCTTGGCCGACCTGTGGAGCTCAAGACGCCATTAAAGACTTGAAGCTTGGAAGCTTGGAGCTCAAGGAACGACCTTAAGGCGGGTTTTATAACTCTAACCCTTAGCTTTGTTATGCATATCTTTGTTCTTGTTTTCTATGACTAGTTCTTCTTCTACCTCCCTTCTTCCTTGCTCTTTTGCAAGCAAAACGATGGAGGAACCGACCTGAACAGAGGTTGAGGATGATGGGCGTGGATTCCTATGTCACTTTATGAAACGACCTTGAGTCCTTTTGGTCCAAACGGGTGCAACTCATTTAAGGTCAAACGGGTTCAACTCGTTTGATCTCAAACGATCCTGCAAGATCGTTTGGATCAAAACGACCCCAAGACCATTTCATAGGGTTGACCAAGCATGGACTGTTCAGGTTTTCTGTTCACAATTATGTAGGTTAATGACCCACCAAATTTGAGGGGTTAACTCCAAAGGAATCGTAGGTTGAAGGCCAATCAATTAGGCAATAGAATTGAATTAAGTACTGATTTTCCAAACTAATTAACTTGAACTTTTGGGCAAACGGGTTCCAACCCATTTGAGTAAGTTGACCAAGCGTTGACCATTTGGGATACCTGTTCATTATGTATTAAGTTTCATTCCTACAAAGAATTGTAATCTAATTCCTAACCAATTAAGAGTTGAAGACACTTCAATAACCTAACCCTAATCGGGTGAAAGTTGCTGATTTCAATATAGATCTTGTTGAGTTTTGGGTTGAAGGACCTAAACTGGTTCCAACCCGTTTGGGGTTTCATCCAAACGACCTCACACTCGTTTAGTGACACCCCAAGATCGTTTGGGGGTCTAGGGTTAAAGAAATTTGATGGTTTGAGGGTCCAATTACAAGATGTTGATAAATTGGTGAAAAGTGCTGATTTTTAATTTAATTAGGACTCAACCCTTATCAAATCATTTTGGTTTTTGGTCAAACTTTGGTCAAACGGTCTCAAGATCGTTTGGAGGTCACCCAAACGACCTCAAGACCGTTTGAGCCAAGTTTGGGCCCAATTGGAGGTCAATTGATAGGTTCAACTCTGATTTGAATCATATTGTTGAACATTGATGATTAGCCGATTGGAAACCCTAATTGAGTTAGTTTTAACCCTAATTGGCTTTCAATTGAGGGTCAGTTTGGTGTCCAGTTGGTTGAGGCACATCCTAATTGACTCAATTTGTATATGGTAACATGGCTTGGGCCAATTGAAAGCTTCAACATAAGAAACCCTTTTCAAACATAACCTATGTGTCACCTTTTATGTTCATGCGGTTTGGACCCAAGTAAGTTCACACTCGTTTGATCTCAAACGGGTTCACACTCGTTTGATCTCAAACGGGTTCACACTCGTTTAATCTCAAGTGGGTCCACACCCGTTTAAGATTAAGTGGGTCTGCACTCGTTTAAGGTTCAAATGGATTTCAAGGTCATTTGAGATTAAACAAGTTCAAGGTCGTTTAAGAATCAAATGGGTTGAAGGTTGAAGGTTAAACCCTAAACCAATTGGAGACCTTCAAGGTTGACTATACTTAATCATTTGAAGGTGTAAATGGTTCAATGATGATCTAATCTAAACCCTAATGGTAACCTAAGATGTTAAGGGACTATGTGGCTAATGAATTGACCCATGATGATGGACAATGGGTAAATTACCAAAATGCCCCTGAAAGGTTCAATTGAGTGATACCTTGTTTATCAAACCCTAATCACATGATAGTGATGAGTTGACTGGTGTTAATCAATGAGGGCTTAACCCAACCTAATCTAGAGTGGTATAATCACTATCTACTAGTTAGAGAAGAGAGAAAGTACTAATTATAATGAAAACTCAAGTAAAATACCTTCAATATACATGAATGAGCAAGTTTAGGTATGATCCACTTATATGAGATCATGGAAACCCTAATTATGATAATTGATGAATCTTAATCTTATCTGAGGTCTTTAATGATGATGTTTCTCATACATGAGGATGTTATGAGATCTTTTCACCATGAGGTGAATAATAAACCCTAATTTTAGGGTGATGATATGTAATGTGAATAGTAAACCCTAATTGATGAAAACCAGGGAAACCTAGCTCTTGTATGAGTAGGGAGATACATCTTCTTTAAATGAGTTATTTATTGTTATCAGTTGAGTTAACCATGCAGGTTCCTTTATGAGGATGATCATATCCAGGTATGGATGATGATACTATATTCATTGAAAGCATGTTGTTAGCTTTATGAATAGTGATATATCTTGATACCTTGTTAATTGTATCTTATGAGATTGATAGGCTGTGTGAGCCATGAATACCATCAAGGTCATGCTTTAAGAGAGGACTTGTGATGAGAATATTGAGAAATGATAATTGATGAGAGTTTGGCTTATTACTTTTAGTATTCTTCCTTCATAGCTGCTATGCTAATGATTAATGTTTGAAAACATGTATGATGATAAAAGAATACTGAAATGTACCTAACTAATCAAGTATAATCATACCATGTAGAGCCCTGATCATAGACCCATCATTGTCATGAGTTAAATGATGGTGAAACAGGTTTTCCTAAGGGGATTCCTGGAGCACATATTTTTGAATATGTGGGGTAATATGGGTGTGAATTTCCTTACATCCTAGTGTAGGAATTGATGTAGATGTATCTTAATCTATCAATCCTTCACTATGTTCTATGCCAGGGTGATGTAATACTAATCTCCCGAGGAAATCTTTTATACCGCATCGATGAGAGATAAACAAGAAATCTTTCGGTAGCGAAGAGAGTATAGAATGCCACTGTGACTCTAATAGCGAAGTACCAGAATACCCTGGTAAGCTATAGTAGTAGAGACTCTAGATGTCCTGCATGTTTATCCTCATTCTGACTGAGGTAGTTGAAGGTCATGAGAATCTGGCTCTTTCGATGACCTAGTATGATACCGATGCGACTTACTAGTGATCGGTTGGAGCATGAACAGTATACCTCATCTCCGCAGGGCATAATGATGTTTGTAAAACATAATCAACCGCGTAGCATAACTACTTAGGTTGAACTACGAAGAACATTGATTGATATTACATTGCTTGTTTTTAAATATCCTGTCCAAGTATTAGTATACATTTTCTTCATATTCCTTAAATAAAGATGAGTATTTGTTAGTAAACCTGCTGAGAGTAACCTAAATTACCTGCTCATGATATTCCCTTTAATTGTTTTTAACAAAGTTTCTGGAGGAGAGTTATAACTCTCGCTGGGACAATTATTTAAAATTGTCTCACCCCGTACATTTCTACCTTTAGGTGGACGTCGAGGTCGAAGGAACCAATCTGCAGGTGGACAACAGCAACAACAGCAATTTCAGGAGCAGCAGTGACTCCAGGTGGAAACATTGTGCGGTCTAGTCTTGTAGTCAGAATAGTCTTATGTCGTCTCTGTACACTCAGGTCCTAGGAGTTTGTTGATCTGAGAATTTTGGAATCTTGAGATTTTGTATCATAACGTATATAATCACTCGAGAAGTGATTTATCAGAGATGTAAACAGTTCATCTTACTTTCATAAAAGGAGTTTCAGGTTTTTAAGATCTCATTTTCGAAAAGTTTTAATTTCTCATGATTTTCATATTCCGCTGTTAATCGAATCACTTCCGCTAAATTTATATCGTGGTTTTGGAGATCAGAGCCCACAATTAGTGGTATCAGAGCTCTAGGTTCGATGAGTGTACAGAGGCATAGGACTTAGAATTTCAAGTCTATCCTTAGTACTTCTTTTTTATCTAATAGAGTCTTCTGCTCCTCAGGAGAAGAAGATAATTAAGGATGTCTGGACCACAGGAGGAGTATGAGGCCGAAAGTAGTGTTGCTGCACCTCGAGAAGGTGCAAGGAACCTAGAAATAGAGCAACCTGCACCTGAGCCACCCGTGGAGTCACCTCGGTTTGACCCAGCTGACATGGGAAACCCAGCTGTTCAAACTATGTTTGGGCAGTTTATGACTGCCATGACACATATCACCGACAGGATGCCCATGCCTGCACCTAGGGCACCTGCCCAGCCTGAAGGACATGGTATCGGTAAGACGTTCGAGCGACTTCGTCATGTAGGAGCAACCAAATACTTTGGAACAGCTGATCCTGCAGATGCCGATCTATGGTTAACCGAGTTGGAGAAAGCTTTTAGAATCCTCAACATCCCCGAAGGTGAGAAGGTTGTACATGCTGTCTATCTTCTCAAAGGTAGTGCTGGTCACTGGTGGACCATGGAAGAGCAGAAGAGGCCTGGAATAGAGATATCGTGGGAAGACTTTCGTTGGGAATTTGTCCGCAGATATTTTCCAAAGACCTTCCTGGACGAGAAGATCTCTCAGTTTGAGAGACTGAGACAGGGTATGATGAACATTAGCGAGTATGAGGCTAAGTTCATGGAGTTGTTGCGATTCTATCCGCATATGGCTACCACAAATGAAGAAAGGATTAGGAGGTTTGAGAAGGGTTTGAATGCCGACATGACTACTCCCGTGTCTGCACTAGAAAACCGGGAGAGATTCTCTACCTTTGTTGAGTCAGTCTGAAGGATAGAAAGATCCGTAGTCGAGAAAAGACAAACCCAAAAGAGATATCCACAGTTCCAGGGATCTTCATCTAGAGACTTTAAGAAGCCTAGATTCTCTGCACCTACACCTCCACCACCGAGATCGAGTTCTCAGACTCAGTGGTCCCCAAGTAGAGGTAGAGGACGAGGTCTACCACTACAAGAGACTCGCAATTCAGCGTCAATGTCAGTCACAGGACCACCCAGACCACAACAACTGGAAAGAAGCTGCTACAACTGTGGGAAGGTGGGACACTTGATGAAGGACTGCAGGTCTAGGCCTTTCAGTGTGACACAACCTCAGAGGCAGAATCAACAAGGATCACAGAGAAGGCAATCTCAAGGAGCAGCTCGAGGACGTGGACAAGTGTCTCAAGATGGATCATCAGCACCACCTCAACACCAGGCGACAGCGAGGTTCTATTCTATGAACCCACCAGAAGCAGTAGTCAATTCATGGGTTGTGGCAGGTCAGATGGAACTTTTATATTCTGATATGTCTAAATCTTGTGTGGTATCTATTTTGATTGACCCGGGTGCTACGCACTCTTTTGTCACTCAAAGAGTGATTCGTAACTGCAATATGACAGTTAGACATAAGGTAGATAGCTTGTTGCTTGAAACTCCGTTGAGATGATCTGCTGTTTTGCAAGAGGTATGCTCTCCCTGCATCCTCTTCTTTTCTGATCATCACATTCAAGTGGATCTTATACCACTTGATATGCAAGGATTTAATATAATCCTGGGGATGGATACCTTGGAAAGGTATAGAGTTGTCTTGGATTGTGAATCCAAGCAGGCTGTGTTTGCTGATGAGAGCAATACATGGATCTTTCAAAGAGAGAGAAAGATTCTACCCACCTGTCTTGTGTCAGCTATGGTTGCTAACAAGCTGATGAGGCAAGGATGCTATGCATTTCTGGCACATGTAGTAGATGTTACCAAAGAAAGTCCCAACCCTGCTAAAGTTCCTATAGTCAGGGAATTCAAGGACGTGTTTCCTGAAGAACTTCCAGGTATACCACTGCCTCGAGAAATTGATTTTGAAATCAATTTGATCCCAGATACGAAACCTATAGCCCAGACACCGTATAGGATGGCGCCTGCTGAGATGGCAGAACTCAAGAAACAACTTCAAGAGTTGCTTGAGAAAGGTTTTATCCGACCGAGCACTTCACCGTGGGGTGCTCCGGTTTTGTTTGTTAAAAAGAAAGATGGGTCAATGCGGTTGTGCATTGATTATAGACAACTCAATAAAGTAACAATAAAGAATAAGTACCCTCTACCGAGAATTGATGATCTTTTTGACCAGTTGCGTGGTGCAACCGTCTTCTCGAAGATAGACTTGAGGTCAGGATATCATCAACTTCGTATTAAGGACAGTGACATACCCAAGTCTGCTTTCAGGACAAGGTATGGTCACTACGAGTTCACAGTTATGTCGTTTGGACTAACTAATGCACCAGCTGCATTTATGGAACTTATGAATAGAGTCTTCCGACCTTTCCTCGATCAGTGTGTTGTTGTCTTCATAGATGACATTCTGATCTATAGTAGAGATGCACAGCAGCATGAACAACATCTTCGTCAAGCTCTAACCTTACTAAGAGAAAATAAGCTATACGCTAAGTTTAGCAAGTGTGAGTTTTGGTTGCCAGAAGTATCTTTCCTTGGTCATGTGGTATCTGCCTCCGGTATTCGTGTTGACCCTAAAAAGATAGAATCTGTTCTACAGTGGGAACAACCGAAAACACCGACGGAGATTCGAAGTTTCCTAGGGTTAGCTGGCTACTACCGAAGGTTCATTAAGAACTTCAGTTCTATAGCCTTACCCTTGACTAAGTTAACCCGGAAGGATATTCCTTTTGTCTGGAGTGATAAGTGACAGCAATCTTTCCAGTTGCTGAAGGAGAGGTTGACAAGTGCACCTGTGCTTGTGCTACCTGAGCAAGGAAAAGGATACATAATTTTCTGTGATGCCTCCAAGAATGGACTCGGGTGTGTGTTGATGCAGGATAAACAAGTGATTTCTTTTGCTTCCCGACAGCTTAAGAAACACGAAGAGAATTATCCGACACATGATTTAGAGTTAGCTGTTGTGGTTCATGCCTTGAAAATCTGGAGACATTATCTTTACGGAGAAACCTTCCAGATTTTCACAAATCACAAGAACCTTAAGTATATCTTTTCTCAGCATGAACTTAACATGAGGCAACGTCGCTGGATGGAGTTAATCAAGGACTACGATTGTACAATAGATTACCATCCAGGAAAGGCCAATGTAGTTGCAGATGCCTTGAGTAGGAAATCAGCAACATCAACCTCTGATAGGACACAACTAAACTCTTTAGTATTCCCTAGGAGAGATATGCTTATCTCCTTAAGGCAAGACAATGTACAGATGAGGGTGTGATGGATTGCCGGGTTGTTGGCTGAGATGCATATTAAGCCCACCCTAAGAGAGCAGATTAAGGAGGCACAGCAAGTTGATGTTGCAGTTCAGCAGATCAGATCTGAGTATGGTGATGAGAAGCGAGAAGGTTTTCATGAATCAGATGATCAAGTGGCATGCTATCATGGGAGGATGATAGTACCAGATGTAGATAACCTGAGGAAGTTAGTCCTGGAGGAAGCTCATTCTTCAATGTATGCTATGCATCCAGGAAGCACCAAGATGTATCGAAACTTGAAAGATATGTATTGGTGGCCTGGGATGAAGAAGGACGTAGCTGAGTTTGTTCTGAGGTGTCCAATGTGTTAGCAAGTTAAAGCTGAACACCAGAAGCCTGCAGGAACAATGCAACCTTTACCCATACCACAGTGGAAGTGGGATCATGTAACCATGGACTTTGTTGTTGGTCTGCCTAGAACAAACAAAGGACATGATTCCATTTGGGTAATTGTTGATAGGTTGACTAAGACAGTGCATTTCTTACCTGTCAAAACAACCATTTCTGCTGAAAGGTTATCCCAGTTATATGTTCAAGAGATAGTGCATTTGCACGGAGTTCCTGTCACTATAGTTTCTGACAGAGGTCCTCAGTTCACAAGTCATTTTTGGGAACAGCTACATAGAGCACTAGGCACCCAGTTAAGGTTTAGTACAACCTTTCATCCATAGACGGATGGACAGTCAGAAAGGACTATACAGACCTTAGAAGATCTGTTGAGAGCATGTGTTCTCCAGTTCACAGGAAGTTGGGATCTGCTCCTAAGCTTGATAGAGTTTGCCTATAACAATAGCTATCAACATAGTATTGATATGGCACCATATGAAGCCTTGTATGGTAGACGTTGTAGATCCCCTTTGTGTTGGTATGAGACTGGTGAACATCAGTTGTTAGGTCCTGATCTTGTGCAGCAAACTACAGAGAAGATCAAAGTTATACAAAAACAGCATAAGACTGCATAGGATAGACAGAAGTCGTATGCTGATAAGCGCCGTAGACAGTTAGAGTTCCAGGTTGGAGACAGAGTGTACCTCAAGGTCTCGCCTAGGAAAGGAGTCCTTCGCTTTGGAAGGAAAGGAAAGTTAGCACCTAGATTTATGGGACCTTATCCAATCATTGAACGGGTTGGAAAGGTAGCCTATAGACTAGAGTTACCACCAGAGTTGCAAAGGCTACACCCTGTGTTTCACATTTCTATGTTAAGGAAATGTCATCCCGATACCGAGTCAGTTCTACAACCTATGGAAGTAGAATTGAATGAAGATATAACTTATGAGGAAGGACCGATGTCAATCCTTGATAACATAATTAAGAAGTTAAAGAAGAAAGATATAAGCCTTGTGAAAGTCCTCTGGAACCACCGTGGTGTTGAAGAAGCCACTTGGGAACTAGAGGATGAGATGAGAAAGAAATACTCTGCTCTTTTCTCCTAATACGTTTTGTTGATTTCGAGGACAAAATCCTTGTAAGGGGTGGATAATTTGTAACATCCCTGACCTAGGTTATAAACTAACCCTAGGTGTTTTGCCTAAATATGTAATTAAACCCTGGTGATTATCTTTTGACATGTAATTAAGTTCCTCAGGAACATATACTTTCAATTTTTTCCTTTTTAATCAAAGTTGTAGTATTATTTTGGTAATGCAGGGGCTTATGTGCAAATTAACCAGTTAAGGGGTTAACTTGCAATTGCACATGTTAAGATGTTCTTTTGATCATGAGACATCATATGAGTGAATATGATGAGACATGATGGATTTACCAAGCTTGGGCAACTAGATGCAACTTGTGGAATAATCCTTATGCTTAAAAACCCTAATTTAGAGTAAAAATGGTGAAAGGGACACATCAATGAATAATCAGATAAGAAAAATGACCTTTGTACATAAAATTCACTAAGTTTGAGTAAGGAAACCTTTCATGTATGTACCCTAGTTGAAAGTTGGCTTTCTTTACCCCTAGATCTTGAGATTTCATGAGCTTTGCATAAGTTTAGATGAGTTTGGACGATCCCTTATATAAGAAAGGACTTGGATGAGAATTTTAAAGTTTTAGAGGTCCTTATGGTGAAAATCAGCCTAATCTATATAAGCACCTTTCTTTCCAAACCAAGCAAACGTATTCCCTTCACTTCCTCACTTCTCATCTTTCTCAACCGACCAAGGCAAAGCTCTGGAGCTCAAGGGGATGACCAACCTGTTCTAGGTAAGAGAACACCACCTTCTAGCTTGGATTCATGGAGGAAATCATATTACAAGGTTGAATTGCTAGTTTTCTTACTTAGGTTCCTTGTTCTAGCCGACCATCCCCATCTTTTTCTTGAAAGATTGACCTTGGCCGACCTGTGGAGCTCAAGACGCCATTAAAGACTTGAAGCTTGGAAGCTTGGAGCTCAAGGAATGACCTTAAGGCGGGTTTTATAACTCTAACCCTTAGCTTTGTTATGCATATCTTTGTTCTTGTTTTCTATGACTAGTTCTTCTTCAACCTCCCTTCTTCCTTGCTCTTTTGCAAGCAAAACGATGGAGGAACCGACCTGAACAGAGGTTGATGACGATGGGCGTGGATTCCTATGTCACTTTATGAAACGACCTTGAGTCCTTTTGGTCCAAACGGGTGCAACTCGTTTAAGGTCAAACGGGTTCAACTCGTTTGATCTCAAACGATCCTGCAAGATCGTTTGGATCAAAACGACCCCAAGACCGTTTCATAGGGTTGACCAAGCATGGCCGTTCAGGTTTTTTGTTCACAATTATGTAGGTCAATGACCCACCAAATTTGAGGGTTTAACTCCAAAGGAATCGTAGGTTGAAGGCCAATCAGTTAGGCAATAGAATTGAATTAAGTACTAATTTTCCAAACTAATTAACTTGAACTTTTGGGCAAACGGGTTCCAACCCATTTGAGTAAGTTGACCAAGCATTGACCGTTTGGGATACCTGTTCATTATGTATTAAATTTCATTCCTACAAAGAATTGTAATCTAATTCTGAACCAATTAAGAGTTGAAGACACTTCAATAACCTAACCCTAATCAGGTGAAAGTTGTTGATTTCAATATAGATCTTGTTGAGTTTTGGGTTGAAGGACCAAAACTGGTTCCAACCCATTTGGGGGTTCATCCAAATGACCTCACACTCGTTTAGTGACACCCCAAGATCGTTTGGGGGTCTAGGGTTAAAGAAATTTGATGGTTTTAGGGTCCAATTACAAGATGTTGATAAATTGGTGAAATGTGCTGATTTTTAATTAAATTAGGACTCAACCCTTATCAAATCATTTTGGTTTTTGGTCAAACTTTGGTCAAACGGTCTCAAGATCGTTTGGAGGTCACCCAAACAACCTCAAGACCGTTTGAGCCAAGTTTGGGCCCAATTGGAGGTCAATTGATAGGTTCAACTCTGATTTGAATCATATTGTTGAACATTGATGATTAGCCGATTGGAAACCCTAATTGAGTTAGTTTTAACCCTAATTGGCTTTCAATTGAGGGTCAATTTGGTGTCCAGTTGGTTGAGGCTCATCCTAATTGACTCAATTTGTATATGATTAACATGGCTTGGGCCAATTGAAAGCTTCAACATAAGAAACCCTTTTCAAACATAACCTATGTGTCACCTTTTATGTTCATGCGGTTTGGACCCAAGTAAGTTCACACTCGTTTGATCTCAAACGGGTTCACACTCGTTTGATCTCAAACGGGTTCACACTCTTTTAATCTCAAGTGGGTCCACACCCGTTTAAGATTAAGTGGGTCCACACTCGTTTAAGGTTCAAATGGATTTCAAGGTCATTTGAGATTAAACAAGTTCAAGGTCGTTTAAGAATCAAATGGGTTGAAGGTTGAAGGTTAAACCCTAAACCAATTGGAGACCTTCAAGGTTGACTATACTTAATCACTTGAAGGTGTAAATGGTTCAATGATGATCTAATCTAAACCCTAATGGTAACCTAAGATGTTAAGGGACTATGTGGCTAATGACTTGACCCATGATGATGGACAATGGGTAAATTACCAAAATGCCCCTGAAAGGTTCAATTGAGTGATACCTTGTTTTAATCAAACCCTAATCACATGATAGTGATGAGTTGACTGGTGTTAATCAATGAGGGCTTAACCCAACCTAATCTAGAGTGGTGTAATCACTATCTACTAGTTAGAGAAGAGAGAAAGTACTAATTATAATGAAAACTCAAGTAAAATACCTTCAATATACATGAATGAGCAAGTTTAGGTATGATCCACTTATATGAGATCATGGAAACCCTAATTATGATAATTGATGAATCTTAATCTTATCTGAGGTATTTAATGATGATGTTTCTCATACATGAGGATGTTATGAGATCTTTTCACCATGAGGTGAATAATAAACCCTAATTTTAGGGTGATGACATGTAATGTGAATAGTAAACCCTAATTGATGAAAACCAGGGAAACCTAGCTCTTGTATGAGTAGGGAGATACAACTTCTTTAAATGAGTTATTTACTGTTATCAGTTGAGTTAACCATGCAGGTTCCTTTATGAGGATGATCATATCCAGGTATGGATGATGATACTATATTCATTGAAAGCATGTTGTTAGCTTTATGAATAGTGATATATCCTGATACCTTGTTAATTATATCTTATGAGATTGATAGGCTGTGTGAGCCATGAATACCATCAAGGTCATGCTTTAAGAGATGACTTATGATGAGAATATTGAGAAATGATAATTGATGAGAGTTAGGCTTATTACTTTTAGTATTCTTCCTTCATAGCTTCTATGCTAATGATTAATGTTTGAAAACATGTATGATGATAAAAGAATACTGAAATGTACCTAACTAATCAAGTATAATCATACCATGTAGAGCCCTGATCATAGACCCATCATTGTCAGGAGTTAAATGATGGTGAAACAGGTTTTCCTAAGGGGATTCCTGGAGCACATATTTTTGAATATGTGGGGTAATATGGGTGTGAATTTCCTTACATCCTAGTGTAGGAATTGATGTAGATGTATCCTAATCTATCAATCCTTCACTATGTTCTATGCCGGGGTGATGTAATACTAATCTCCTGAGGAAATCTTTTATACCGCATCGATGAGAGATAAACAAGAAATCTTTCGGTAGCGAAGAGAGTACAGAATGCCACTGTGACTCTAATAGCAAAGTACCAGAATACCCTGGTAAGCTATAGTAGTAGAGACTCTAGATGTCCTGCATGTTTATCCTCATTGTGACTGAGGTAGTTGAAGGTCATGAGAATCCGGCTCTTTCGATGACCTAGTATGATACCGATGCGACTTACTAGTGATCGGTTGGAGCATGAACGGTATACCTCATCTCCGCAGGGCATAATGATGTTTGTAAAACATAATCAACCGCGTAGCATAACTGCTTAGGTTGAACTACGAAGAACATTGATTGATATTACATTGCTTGTTTTTAAATATCCTGTCCAAGTATTAGTATACATGTTCTTCATATTCCTTAAATAAAGATGATTATTTGTTAGTAAACCTTCTGAGAGTAACCTAAATTACCTGCTCATGATATTCCCTTTAATTGCTTTTAACAAAGTTTATGTCGGAGAGTTATAACTCTCGCTGGGACAATTATTTAAAATTGTCTCACCCCGTAGATTTCTACCTTTAGGTGGACGTCGAGGTCGAAGGAACCAATCTGCAGGTGGACAACAGCAACAACAGCAATTTCAGGAGCATCAGTGACTCTAGGTGGAAACACTGTGCGGTCTAGTCTTGTAGTCAGAATAGTCTTATGTCATCTCTGTACACTCAGGTCCTAGGAGTTTGTTGATCTGAGAATTTTGGAATCTTGAGATTTTGTATCATAACGTATATAATCACTCGAGAAGTGATTTATCAGAGATGTAAATAGTTCATCTTACTTTCATAAAAGGAGTTTCAGGTTTTTAAGATCTCGTTTTCGAAAAGTTTTAATTTCTCGTGATTTTCGTATTCCGCTGTTAATCGAATCGCTTCCGCTAAGTTTATATCGTGGTTTTGGAGATCAGAGCCCACATGAGCATTGTGTTGAGATTGTATAATCTGAAGGCTAACAATAGACGGAGCGACAAAAGCTTCACGTCATTGTTGTCTTTTCTAAAAGAAATTCTTCCTAAAGGAAACAAGCTTCCAATCTCAACATACAAGTTAAAGAAAATATTATTCCCAATGGGAATGAAGTCTAAGAAGATACATGCATGCTTGAATGATTGTGCATTATTTCAAAAAGACTACGTCAATTTGAAAGATTGTCCAAAATGTGGGGCATCAATGTATAAAATGACGACTTCAAGGAAGTCCAAAACTGGCTCTCCTACCAAGGTGATGTGGTGTCTACCTATAATATCATGGTTTCAATGCTTGTTTTCCAATCCTATAGATGCAAAGAATTTAAGGTGGCATGCAGAGGTTAAGAAAAATAATGATGGGATTCTATGACATGCGTCTGATTCCCCACAGAGGAAGAAGATTGATTTATTGTACCCTAAATTTAGTGAAGAAGTCATGAATCTAAGGCTTGGGCTTTGTACCGATGGGATGAATCCATATGGCATATTGAGCAGCCAACATAGCACTTGGCCTGTTATGCTTGTTATATACAATCTTCCTCCCTGGTTGTATATGAAAAATAAGTACGTTATATTATCATTGTTGATATCGAGCCCTAAACAACCTGGAAATGATATCGACGTTTATCTTGAACCTCTGATTGAAGACTTAAAGAAACTCTGGGGTGAAGGTGTGATGACCTATGATGCTTCGTGTAGAGAGACATTTTGTTTGCATGCTATATTGTTTTGCATTATTAATGACTTTCAAGCATATGGGAATCAATGGATATAGTGTAAAAGGATCCAAAGCATGCCCTATATGTAAAGAGAATATTGATTCAATATGCTTAAAACATGGCGGCAAGACTGTATATCTTGGTCATCGAAGGTGTCTTCCAAAATTCTATCCTTATTGAAGGTTGCACAAAGCGTTCCATGGATCGAATGAGGAATGGAGTGTCGCTAAACCTATACTAGGGGAGGTTTTTTATGAAAGAATAAAAGATTTTGTCAATGAATTCGGTAAGAGACCACAATGTACCATTCCCACAAAAAGTGACAAATCTTTATTCAAGAAGAAGTCAATATTCTGGGATCTTCCTTATTGGAGTTCTCTGGCAGTTAGGCATTGTATCGATGTCATGCATGCTGAGAAAAATGTTTGTGATAACATCATTGGTTGTTATGACCCGTTTCAAAGTTTATTGGTAAGTATCATGATTTGAGCATAATTAAAGTTATTGAGCTAACCTAAGTGCTCATGTGATGATTAGTGCATAATTAAGATGATTAATTTGAGTCAAGTGATGATTGGATGCAATTTGAAACTTTGAACTAGTAAAATAGCATAATTAGCATGATATATTGCTCTGAGGGCATAGAGAATCTCGCGCTTGAAATGTTGCAAGAAGAATCGACCGATTTGGACCCCCGAGGCCATAGTTATGGCAATTGTAAGAATCCTGGACTAAAATGCAATTTTTCCATTATTAATACCCATTTAAGTGGGTCGGCAACCTGTTGCTTATTTTCTTCCTGATATATATATATCCTTTCCGATATAACATTGTGAGCGGCGCACACCCAGCAGCCATCGACCGATCAGGCAGAGTGGAATCGAGGCGAATTTTGGGCGATCTTTGCCCTTGGCTTCATCCAGCGACAGCCCAGCCTCCGCCCTTCCTCTTCTACCTTACTCTCCTCTTCCTCACCTTGGCTGCGCTCAGATAGTTTGCGCGGCGCCCCAGCTAGTATCTATTGCTGCGCACGATCGGCAGCAACCGGGGATCTTGGGCGGGGTGATTCGGGGTCCTAGAATCAGTTGAGCATGGTCGTCTATCTTCCCTTCCTCTTCCTCTAGCCATCAACATACCTCGCCCTAGCTGGTTGGGTGGCTGACTCCTTACAGCAGCAAGCTGCGTACAGCAGAAGGAAGGCTTCATGGGCGCCTGGTAGTAGCAATAGGAACCATCTTGAGCTTCGATTTCGAGGTTCCAGTAGATTTCACAGCTCCTAGCTAAAGTTCCAACCAACAATCAAAGTTCTTCCGTCAACTGGGTTAAGCGTTGGTTTGTTCTGTGCAAAACAGCCGTGAACATTGAAAATTCTTTTTTTTTTATCAGTAAGCGTGCTTCTCTTCCAATAAACCAAAAAAGTATGTACAAGTGGGGGTGAGATAGGAATATCTCACAATAAGGATATAGAAACCTATCTATACAGGTTCTTGCTATCACTTTCTATTCTATTCCACGCTGCATTGGCAGAAGTGGGAGTGCTTTCAAAAATGGTTTTGTTTCTATAGAACCATATGTAGTAGATAATTGAAATAGTCATAGTCTTTTCTTTGTCTCCTTTAATCAGCAGAATATCTTCATAGCATGCTGGGATGTGGGTCATGGTAGCACGACCCCACAGTTCTGCACTGAACTTGCATGCCCACAGGAGATGTGAGGCAGTCTCTTCCTGTTCTTGGCAGAGGCTACATCTAGGTGCCATATGTATCCCTTTTCCTTTTAAAAACTCCTCTGTGACTAGCTTTCTTTTCATCACACGCCAACAATGGAGTTTGTATCTCTGCGGAGCTTTTGATTTCCAAATCCAACGAGCCTAAGGGGTCTCATCAGATTTGTTTCTGCATACGTCCCATGCTTTCTTTAGAGAGAAAGGATTTACTCCATGAAAGTAGAACAAATCATCCTCACAGCTTACATTTATCTTCGCACAAATATCAGCTATCTCCCTGTAGCCTCTACCTTTTGGAATATTCCATTCTCCATCCTGAATGATGAAGTTCAGCTTTCTATCCCTGGTTAA
Source organism: Alisma plantago-aquatica (assembly GCA_963693085.1). NCBI lineage: Eukaryota > Viridiplantae > Streptophyta > Magnoliopsida > Alismatales > Alismataceae > Alisma > Alisma plantago-aquatica. The sequence continues at coordinate 246,255,678 of OY856409.1, forward strand.
CCCATTTCTCAGCGATAATCCTGGTTCAACAGAAAATCACCTTTGACCCACAGATCTTCCCAGAGTGAAATATGATCCCCTTTTCCAATCCGCACTCTGACCATAGGCAGAAACTGATCTCTGAATTTGAGTAGAGCCCTCCACATCCAGCTGTGATACTGTTGGGGGCGACAAGTCCATAGAGTGTTCCTTTTAATATATTTAAAATGAATCCATCTAATCCAAACTGAGTCCTTGCGGTTTGCAATATTCCACAGATTCTTCATCATACCTGCCTTCATCCAATCCTCCACTTTTCGGATGCCAAGGCCCCCTTCAAGTTTTGGCTTGCAAATTTCCTCCCATTTGACAGTATGAAAATGCTTGGTCTCTTCAGTATCATTCCACAGGAATGTTCTACATAATCTTTCTATTTCGTCCACTATACTTCTTGGAAGTGGAAAAACCCCTGTCCAGAATAAGTGGTAGGCTGAGAGTGTGGATACAATCAACTCTACTCGACCAGCCATAGAAAGAAGTCTAGACTTCCAAGAGTCTAGTTTCGCCTTTATCTTATCAATGAGAGGGTAACAATGCCTCTTTGTTAATATACCAGAAAACAAAGGGAGCCCTAGGTATCTTACCGAGAATCTTGTTTTCTCAATGCCCATAGCTGAAGAGCAATTGACAGAGTTGCTAGCAAAGAGTTGGCTCTTTGTTGGATTCAGATTTAGACCTGAGATACCAGTGAACAGCCGTAGACACTTGTGAATACCATCTATATCTTCTTGGGAGCCTCTTGAGAAAATCAGGAGGTCGTCTGCAAAAAGAATGTGAGATACTTGAGTGTCCCCATCCTTGAGAGGTTGTATTAGCTTGTCCTTTACAACTTCATCAAGAATAGACGTGAAACCTTACATCCCAATAACAAATAAGTATGGTGCAAGGGGATCGCCCTGCCTGATTCCTCTAGAAGCGTGGAAAATCTGTGAGGGAGCACCATTAACCAACACTTGGAAGGAGGATGAATTCATACATTCCTGCATCCACCCTAACCAACAAGGAGGAAAGCCCATTTCTTTCATAATGTCCAAAATGTAATCACGATCAATCGTGTCATATGCCTTGCTTAAATCTGCTTTAATACAAATTTTTTCTTTTGTGTTTGGCATATCGAAATCATGAAACAGTTCGTTTGCTAGAAGTATTGCATCAGTAATAGACCTCCCACTTACAAAGGCGCATTGGTTGGCGCTTATGAGGTAGGGCATGATATTCTTGAGTCGATTTGATAGAATCTTAGAGATGACTTTGTATACAAAGTTGCACAGCGAGATTGGTCTCCAATCACCTATCTTCTGAGGCTGTTTAACCTTTGGAATCAACGTGATGAAAGTTTTGTTTATCTCTCTGAGCATTTTCCCTTTCAAGAAAAAGTCTTTGACCGCAGTACAAAACTCCTTGCCCACTATGTCCCAAGTAGACTTGAAGAAGTGAGCATTAAGACCATCCGGCCCTGGTGCCTTATCTTCGTTGTAATTTTTGACTATATCAAAGATTTCATCATCCGTGACTAGCCTGCACATTGAGTCAATTTGATCAGGATTGAGTTTATTTAGACCATACCATTGATCTTTTCGAATTCTGCTCCACGAATTTTGGTTAAAGAGGGCTTGATAATGCTTCATAAAGTGCTCCCTAATCATCTCCTCATCCCTGATTTGCACATCATTATCTTCAAGGATTTTAATTTGGTTCCTGCTCCTCCTTGTTTTCAAAGACGCATAGAAAAATTTTGTGTTGCTGTCTCCGTGTTTCAGCCACATAATCCTCAATTTCTGTCGAATCATGGATTCGTCAGAAGATCTAGCAGTCAGAGCTTCTTCTTTCTTTTGTCTTGCTATATCCCATAAGAGCGGGTTATTGGGATCTTCATCAGACTTAGCTTGGGCCTCCAGAGCTTCCCTCTCAAGGTTTTTTGCACTATTCGTCATGTCACCTAGAGTCTCCCAGTTCCAGGTTTGTAATTTCCTCTTTGTTAGCTTCAGCTTTTGACACAGCCTAAACATAGGGTTGCCATTTTGGTGAACCCCCCATGCTTCCCTGACTGTCGCCTTGAAGCCCTCCTTTACTGACCAGGCATTAAAGTACCTCGTAGGGTATTTAATGTTCTTCTGCTCCTCATTTAAATGAACCACTTGGATGTAGTGATCGCTGTAAATGGTTGGAAGAATTTCCACCCAAAAATGGGGAAACTTTGTCATGACTTGCAGCTGACAAAGTGTCCTGTCGATTTTACTTCTAGAATTGTTTGCACCTTCTTGCTGATTATTCCACGTGAAGTAGGGTCCTTTGGCAGGTATCTCCATGAGGTCCGCAGTAGCAATGGCGAGGTTGAAGTCTCCCATGGATCTAGCTGAAGGTAGGGTTCTCCCCATTCTCTCAGTAGCCGCCCTGACTGCATTGAAGTCGCCAAGGACAAACCAAGGTGCCGTTAGCTTGGATTTGATATGAATGAGATCATTCCAGAGAGTTTCTCTCTTACAATCGTCATTTTCCGCATACACAAGAGTGCATTCAAAGCAAGTATCCTCATACTCCACCTTATAGTGAAGAAGATGCCTGGATTGAAAAGTAGTTGTGATTTTGTACGCTTGGTTCTCCCAAATGATAAGGATTCGAGTCTTGTTCGAACTCTGTGAGTTATCCAGCCAGTTTGCATCCGGCCATGATCTTCTCATCATCTTCCTTATATTTTTTCTTCTTATCTTTACTTCAAGTAGGAAAGAAATATCACACTTTGCTCTCCCTAGTTCAGCTCGGACCATGTCATGCTTGTGTAGTTGAGACAAGCCCCTGACATTCCAAGCTATCATGGTTGGGTGTTCAACCATTTGCACTGTGGGGGGCTGTATTGCCGCCCGCCTATGCATTTGAACTTTCGGACTCCAGTGCCTTGTATCTGTTGTCCTGGTGGTTTGCTCTCTTTGTCTTTGAGTTATTCTGACTCCTCGTCTGCCTGGGACTGACTGTCCTTCTTGGGTTCACGAATCCATCATCTTCGTTTACCACAGGTTGGTCTTGAGTAACATGCCTTTGTTCAACATTTTGTCGAGCAGGCTGAGCGCCAGGGACAATAGGTGGAACTTCAGGGATAGGCGAAGCAGCGATCACTGTCTCCTTTGCTTGATTTTGCTCAGGTTGCGGCGCCGGCCTGCAAAGAGCTTTATCGTGTCCAAACGTTCCACAATGTGGGCATTTCTTGGGCACCCACTCATATTCCACTTGGACAGAGTAGTCGTTGCCTTTGTCAGTTCGAAGCTTGACTGATTTTGGAAACGACGATTTGGCTGACATGAGAATGTTGACTCTGGCGAAGTTGATTCTGACCTTAGCCTTAGTCTGTCTGTCTAGGCATTGAGGTTTACCCATATACGAGGTGATCCGAGCAATCATCTTTTCGCTCCACAATTCAAGCGGCAGATTTTGAAGTTTCAGCCAAACTGGGACAGATGCGAGCTTTTCTTGCTCCAGCGGCTCCCCTTTTTCCCATCTTTTGAGAATCATCGGCTTCCCTTTAACATACCACGGACCACCTTCAAGCGCATTGTTCATATCCGTCTCATTCTGAAACTTTATAATGAAGCTGCCGCTTGCTCTCCCCATCACCTCCATCGCTCCTTCTGGATGCCAGGTTTTGGTTAGATGGTCTTGCAGGGTTGCTATATGGGGTCTGAACCCGATGATGTAGCCCGCCAATGTGTTTTTCCACAGCTTCTCTATGGAATCGACTTCCTCTTGCGCGATGATTATCGTGTCATCTTCAACCACGATTTCCTCCTGCGCGATTCTTGTATTGATGTCTCCAATAGGGACTTTTGTGAGAGCCGCCCATTCCTTAGTCGTCTCCGCCACGCGAACCTGATCCACATTGGGTGGGCGAGGTTGTCGTCCCCCTCGAGCATTAGGGGTTCGTCGATCTCCCCCTGCACCGCCGCCCCTCGCAGGCATCGTACTCAGGAGACTAATTTGTATATTGAACAGTGAAAATTCCAAGGTAGAAGACAATAGAAATTGCCGGGAATCAGGCCTCTAGACGTAATTCCGGACGAACCCGGACAGTTCGAAACACTGTGAGTAGGAGTTCATTTAGTTATCATCATTTAACTCCTTCGTTGGAATTTTTCGGTAAACTGTGCATTTTTTGCACTGATATCAGTGGTTATCAGGCGTTTTATCAGTATTTGATGAAACTTGAATTTTATTTTATAAATTGCTTCTGTATGATTATACATGATCTAGAACATCGTCTGATCAGTGTAGAACATTTCAATGATTTTATTTGGTGCAATGGAAACCAAAAGTACTTAATACAATTACTGGAATAGAAATACTGCTGTGTATGTTTTGGATAATTTAGATATTTGAAAAGCACCTGTTGAGTAGTTTGTTGAATGTTGTACAATTTATATTCAAGAGTATAATAAAAATGTTAGATTTAGGTGCCCTAACACCGTAGAGTCCCCTTTGTGCGGTCTGTGATCTTAAGGGGATGAAACGACCTAACTGGAGGACAGTCCAGACGGTCGGCAACCTACTAGAGGACAGTCCAGATGGTTGGAGAGAGAGACCTACTGGAGGACAGTCCAGATGGTCTAGTAGTTTTGTGAGGCCTACTGGAGGACAATCCAGATGGCCGAGTAGTCGTGTTACCTACTGGAGGACAGTCCAGATGGGCACGGCTCGACACTCCGCCTGTGTGCTCAGGTAGGAGGAGTCCAGTTTACACTCTTCGAGAGTGCAGTGAGGCCAGAGAGCCTGTGGTCCTGTAGCAGAGCAGGACGAGAGCAGTCAGACTTAGCATTTCCCGGGTGTGTCGTTAAGTCTTGTACGGTGGGATCGTAGTTCGCTACAGATCTTTATATGCAGAGTGCACTGCATATGATTGGAGCATAATCAAATATGTAATCATGTAGGACCACAACAATTTAAAATGTTAAGAGTCTAGAATCACTGTGCAAAAATCTCGATAGTTGTTTTTATGTTTAAGATATGCAAATCCTGATATTAAATGCTTCATAGTTAGGTACTATCTGCTAGTTTCACTATGTCACTAGGACTGCTCTGTATAGTATTGTTCTTATGCTTTATTTCAATTTAATAAACTTGACTAGTTGTTTAGTGATAGTTAAATGAAAAACTATTCACTGAGCGAGTAGGCTCACTCCTCTACTCAAACATTTTCAGGTCAGCGACAGTTCCAGGAATCTGAAGGATCTTACCACCCTAGTCAGTAGAAGGTATATGTAGTTAGTTAGATAGTGGTGTCTTAGTCCTTTCCCCTCAGTCCTTGGGCATGTGGTGGGTTAGAGAGAGAATGTGGTGAAACATGTAGTTAGTTTTCAATTATCTGCATTGTTTTATATTCCGCATGAGAAATGTAATATGTCATGTAAGCTTGTTTTCCTTCCTAATGTGGTTAATGGAAAGTCGTTTATGCAATTTTATTATAATTCGACGCTATTCAAGTTTTATGGTTTTGATTTAAGTTAATCTAAGTGATCAAGAAAAGAAAGAGTTGAGAGTGGTTTATCGAGTGTGACTCCCTGGATCTTCGGGGTCATTAGAAATGGCACGGGGGTCGGGACGTCACAACAGCTTTGGTATCAGAGCCTAGGTTGAGTACATGGTTACTCTAAGTCAAGGTCAGGGGACGACAAGAGACCAATAGGATTAGGACTTAAGTGTCTTCCTTCTAACTGCAATTTTCTAGAAGGAAGTGTTCTGTTATACTATTGCAGATGGCAGGAAGAGGACGTGGTCACGAGAACCAAGTATAGAGCTTAGGTTGAGTCGTTAAGAATCATTAGGATCAAAAGATAAAGTTATAAGTGAGGAAAATAAGAAGTGATGTGTCTTCAGCTCTGGAAAGTCTGAGTATTTAGGTACCCTGGACAGGTATCTAAGTACTTAGATTGACCAGTATCAAGCTACTCTGTCTATTCTTCTCTGGATGCCCTGGCCAGGTATGCAGAGGAAGGATAGGCTAGAGAGAAACCCTAGAAATCATAGGGTTAAGAAACTGGAAATTTATGTAGGAGTAAAAGATTAAACATAGAATGTGATACAACTTTTGCTTTATATTGCTTATTTGATTGGAGATCACTAGAAATGCACTTATATGTATGAATTTAGATTTTTAGTTTATAGAATATAAATGATTCTTTTATATTGTTGTGCGTCATAAATTGGTTTATTTATTGTTTATATTCTTTGTATTAAGTAGACCATAAGTTATGTTTAAATGAGTTTGCCCTAAGTGGATATTCTTTCCACATGTTTGAGATTAATAGGAGTTGGTTAATCCTGAGTAGCTCTTGGCTTCAGGACTACATGTTTAGCCTGGTCCGACTGGCAGGATGCGTTACTGGGATCTAACGACTCTTATTAAAAATATAATAAAAGTAGATTCTGGATAATTTAGACCCGAATCATGGTGAAAAATGTATATACACTAAGATGTTGAGATATAAGGGAAAGATTAGAACAACTAAGAATTAGTTGGAACTCATATCGGAGACCCAACATTGGAACCTCATATGAGCAATCCTTAATTGGAAATAAAGGAATACGACGTAAGGTTCAGATTAAGTTTAATGATTAGTATTATATGATTTCTAAATATGAGAATATGGAAAAGATATGAGAATAGTCTGTAAGGGCTAAGATAGTAAGAATCAACCATGGAATGGATCATGTAATAAAGTAAAATACTTTTATGTACTTCAAAGAAAAGGGAAAATAGAAGAAAAGAGTTAAGTATACAATAAGTACATAGAAATAAAGAGCCTTATGTAAATCATAAGACCAGGATAAGAAATTTAGTTGAATCAAGAGAAATGATAGAAATGATGAACTTGATTAAAGAATGAAGATTGCATGACATAATTGAGAGTATGGAATGTATATCTTTATTATAAAGTTGAATACATTCATACATACTACCTTTGGATTCTAAGTCTCTATGGACTAACAAACTAGTTCCAAAAAAAATAAAGAGTAAATGCATAATTTTGAAAATGAATGCATCATATATGATACATAGCTACCATGGTAGAGACGTCTAAGTGAATGAAACAATGACACACAATATGATGATGAAACCCTAGCAGGGTAAACAGAGAATGTAACTTATCTGGATGTTCAAGTAAGAGGAAGGAAATTCCAGTGATAAGATAAGGAAGACTTGAGTAAAACTTATGAGATCTAAAGTTTGATTTCAAACTAAGGAAGCAAAGTCACATCACAATAATGCTATGTTACTGATAAGGACCAAACCCTAGAATGTTTAGAGTTGAAGTAGTTCAAGGGATGTCGCTAGTGATTTGACCTTGAATACTAGCATCTCTATAAAACAAAATCATGAGATTTGCACTATGAAAAGTAAACTAGTATTGATAGTAATCCATGGTTTAAAGGTAGTTAATCTGAAAGGTAGATAAACAATATGAAAATGATTCAGAGAAAAGAGTAAGATTCAAATTTGAAATGTAACAAATGTGTTTGAAACAAAAGGAGAAATACAATATAAGTGAAGTGCGATATGAAATAAATTTTTACAGTAATAATAAGAATGAGGAATAATCTATTCTTACCTTGTGTGTTTCAATTTTTGGGATGTTTATTCTATATGATCAAAATGAGAAGGATAAGTAACAAGAAGTAAGTAGCATAGAATGAGGAGAATTACTCGTCAAATGATCTGGAATTAGTTGTTGTAGTTCATGCTCATAAGACATGACGTTACTATCTTTATGGTGAGGTGTGCCAGGTGTTTATAGATCATAAGAGCTTGAAATATATCTTTACCCAGAAGGATCTGAATCTTAGACAGTGAAGATGATTAGAATTGATTAAGGATTATGATATAATGATAGATTATCATCCTGGAAAAGTGAATGTGGTAGCAGATGCCCTCAGCAGGAAGTCAAGTTCAACAACTGATGCATTCTCTATGGCATGTTTCAAGAGAGACCTGCTAGTAGAAATGCGGAAGTTGAACATAGACTTTGGGGTGACAGAACAGAGTGGTTTGATTGCACAGATGCAAGTCAAGCCTACTTTTTATGATCAAATTAAGGAACTTCAGTAGAATGATAGTGAGTTACAACAGATCATGCATGATATGACAAAGGGAACAAGACTAGAGTTCAGGTTTTCAGATAATGGTGTGTTGTATCAGCATGACAAGTTGCGTGTACCTCGAGATAGTAATTTGAAAGAACAGATTTTTGAGAAAGTACATGCGTCGGTGTACGCTATGTATTTAGGAAACACTAAGATGTTTAGGAATCTCAAGAAGTTGTACTGGTGGTCAGGTATGAAAAAGGATGTAACTAAGTACGTGGCCAGATGTAGTGTGTGCCAGCAGGTTAAGGCTGAGCATCAGAAGCCCACAGGTACTTTGCAATCTTTTCTTATACTAGAATGGAAATGGGAACGTATCACAATGGATTTTGTGGTAGGGCTACCCAGGACACCTAGAGGTTGTGACTCAATATGGTGATTGTGGATAGACTGACTAAGCCTGCTCACTTTCTTCATATCAAGTCAACCTCTGATGTTCCAAAGTTGGATAAGATATTCATGGATGAGATAGTCAGGTTGTATGGTATCCCAGTTTCAATTATATCAGATAGAGATCCTAAGTTTACATCTAGGTTTTTGGAATCAGTTGCATCGTGCTTTGGGCACAAAGCTGAGGTTTAGTACAACTTCTTACCCACAAATAGATAGTCAGTCAGGGAGGACCATTCAAACTCTTGAGGACATGCAGAGAGTAGTTGAAAGCTACACAGGATAGGCAGAAGAGTTATGCGGAGAAGAGGCATTAACCTCTTGAGTTTCAAGTTGGTGATGATGTGTATCTGAAAGTTTCACCATGGAAAGGAGTGTTGAGGTTTGGTATGAGAGACAAACTGACTCCTAGGTTTATGGGCCATATCCTATCATTGAGAGGATTGGACCTATAGCTTATAAGTTGGATTTTCCATATGAGTTGGCCAATTTACATGATGTGTTTCATGTATCGATGTTGAAGAAGAGTTACCCTGGTACAGAAAAGATAATAGACCCAGAACCTGCACAGCTCAGATCAGATGTGTCCTATGTTGAGGGACCAATATAGATAGTTGATCGAAGGATCAAGAAACTCAAGAATCGTGAGATACCATTAGTGAAAATTCTGTGAAGGAATCATAACCTAGAGGAAGCTACGTGGAATCTTGAATATGAGATGCGTAACAAGTTTCCTTTTCTCTTTTATGAATTTCGGGACGAATTTCTTATAAGGGAGGGAGATTGTTATGACCCTTTTCAAAGTTTATTGGTAAGTATCATGATTTGAGCATAATTAAAGTTATTGAGCTAACCTAAGTGCTCATGTGATGATTAGTGCATAATTAAGATGATTAATTTGAGTCAAGTGATGATTGGATGCAATTTGAAACTTTGAACTAGTAAACTAGCATAATTAGCATGATATATTGCTCAGAGGGCGTAGAGAATCTCACGCTTGAAACGTTGCAAGAAGAATCGACCGATTTGGACCCCCGAGGCCATAGTTATGGCAATTGTAAGAATCCTGGACTAAAATGCAAAATTTCCATTATTAATACCCATTTAAGTGGGTCGGCAACCTGTTGCTTATTTTCTTCCTGATATATATATATCCTTTCCGATATAACAGTGTGAGCCGCGCACACCCAACAGCCATCGACCGATCAGGCAAAGTGGAATCGAGGTGATTTTTGGGCGATCTTTGCCCTTGGCTTCGTCCAGCGACAGCCCAGCCTCCGCCCTTCCTCTTCTACCTTACTCTCCTCTTCCTCACCTTGGCTGCGCTCAGCTAGTTTGGGCGGCGCCCCAACTAGTATCTACTGCTGTGCACGATCGGCAGCAACCGGGGATCTTGGGCGGGGCGATTCGGGGTCCTAGAATCAGTTGAGCATGGTCGTCTATCTTCCCTTCCTCTTCCTCTAGCCATCAACATATCTCACCCTAGCTGGTTGGGAGGCCGACTCCTTACAGCAGCAAGCTGCGTACAACAGAAAGAAAGCTTCATGGGCGCCTGGTAGCAGCAATAGGAACCATCTTGAGCTTCGATTTCGAGGTTCCAGCAGATTTCACAGCTCCTAGCTAAAGTTCCAACCAGCAATCAAAGTTCTTCCGTCAACTGGGTTAAGCGTTGGTTTGTTCAGTGCAAAACAGCCGTGAGAAGTGAAAATTCCAAGGTAGAAGACAATAGAAATTGCCGGGAATCAGGCCTCTAGATGCAATTCCGGACGAACCCGGACAGTTCGAAACGCTGTGAGTAGGAGTTCATTTAGTTATCATCATTTAACTCCTTCCTTGGAATTTTTCGGTAAACTGTGCATTTTTTGCACTGATATCAGTGGTTATCAGGCATTTTATCAGTATTTGATGAAACTTGAATTTTATTTTATAAATTGCTTCTGTATGATTATACATGATCTAGAACAGCTTCTGATCAGTGTAGAACAGTTCAATGATTTTATTTGGTGCAATGGAAACCAAAAGTGCTTAATACAATTACTGGAATAGAAATACTGCTATGTATGTTTTGGATAATTTAGATATTTGAAAAGCACCTGTTGAGTAGTTTGTTGAATGTTGTACATTTTATATTCAAGAGTATAATAAAAATGTTAGATTTAGGTGCCCTAACACCGTAGAATCCCCTTTGTGCGATCTGCGATCTTAAGGGGATGAAACGACCTAACTGGAGGACAGTCCAGACGGTCGGCAACCTACTGGAGGACAGTCCAGATGGTTGGAGAGAGAGACCTACTGGAGGACAGTCCAGATGGTTTAGTAGTTTTGTGAGGCCTATTGGAGGACAGTCCAGATGGCCGAGTAGTCGTGTTACCTACTGGAGGACAGTCCAGATGGGCACGACTCGACACTCCGCCTGTGTGCTCAGGTAGGAGGAGTCCAGTTTACACTCTTCGATAGTGCAGTGAGGCCAGAGAGCCTGTGGTCCTGTAGTAGACCAGGACGAGAGCAGTCAGACTTAGCATTTCCCGGGTGTGTCGCTAAGTCTTGTACGGTGGGATCGTAGTTCTCTACAGATCTTTATATGCAGAGTGCACTGCATATGATTGGGGCACAATAAAATATGTAATCATGTAGGACCACAACAATTTAAAATGTTAAGAGTCTAGAATCACTGTGCAAAAATCTCGATAGTTGTTTTTATGTTTAAGATATGCAAATCCTGATATTAAATGCTTCATAGTTATGTACTATCTGCTAGTTTCACTATGCCACTAGGACTGCTCTGTATAGTATTGTTCTTATGCTTTATTTCAATTTAATAAACTTGACGAGTTGTTTAGTGATAGTTAAATGAAAAACTATTCACTGAACGAGTAGGCTCACTCCTCTACTCAAACATTTTCAGGTCAGCGACAGTTCCAGGAATCTGAAGGATCTTACCACCCTAGTCAGTAGAAGGTATATGTAGTTAGTTAGATAGTGGTCTCTTAGTCCTTTCCCCTCGGTCCTTGGGCATGTGGTGGGTTAGAGAGAGAATGTGGTGAAACATGTAGTTAGTTTTCAATTATCTGCAGTGTTTTATATTCCACGTGAGAAATGTAATATGTCATGTAAGCTTGTTTTCCTTCCTAATATGGTTAATGGAAAGTCGTTTCTGCAATTTTATTATAATTCGACGCTATTCAAGTTTTATGGTTTTGATTTAAGTTAATCTAAGTGATCAAGAAAAGAAAAAGTTGAGAGTGGTTTATCGAGTGTGACTCCCCGGATCTTCGGGGTCATTAGAAATGGCACGGGGGTCGGGGCATCACAACATTGGTTCTCTGTTGAATATGCCAGGTAAGACTAAAGATGGCATCAAATCCAGAATGGACCTACGTGAACTGTGAATAAGGAATTAATTAAAAGAAGTAGGTAGTAGAGATCGGAAAACATATTTACCTCTTGTTTGTTAAACATTGTCTAGAAAGGATAAGGAAACTTTTTGTGAGTTTTTTCTTAATGTCAAGATACTATAGGGTTACTCTTCCAATATTCGTAGATTGGTATCAATGAAATTTTTTGAAGCTGATAGGTCTTAAATATCATGATTGTCACACTCTAATGCAACAAATATTTCCCATATAAATTCAATCTATACTGTCGAAGAATGTAAGGTTTGCAATCACCAGACTTTGTTTCTTCTTCAACAATCTATGCAGAAAAGTTATTGATCTTGAGAATCTCGATAAGTTGTAAAGAGAAGTGGTTGTTACCCTATGTCATCTTGAGATGTATTTTACTCCTTTGTTCTTTGATATCATGGTACATCTTGTTGTCCATTTGACTAGGGAAGTGAAATTGTTGGGACCAGTTTTCTTGCATTGGATGTATCCTTTTGAACGATACATGAACAATTTTAAAGGTGATGTTCAAAACCGTTATCATTCTGAAGGGAGTATTATTGAGGGTTATGTGGCGAGGGAGGTTATGGATTTTTTCAATGACTTTTTGAGTGGAAGTGAAGCTCCTGTTAATGACAAGAATATTGAGGACTATTTTGGAAGAGGGACTTTAGGATCATGAATGAAAGTAATTAGTCGTGAGCTATGGGAAAAATCACTTGTATATTTTATACAACATCGACAAAGTGAGTGTTTATATCATCGAACATACCAATTTCATCAAGAAACAATATCCTCGAGCCAATTCAATGTGGCTTTCTAGAAAACAAACAAGACATTTATTAAGTGGTTTGAAGATAAAGTTTTACATCAACTATCTCAAATACCAAATAATGTTGTTGAAAATATCAAATGCCTCACCTTTAAACCAAAAATGAATGTTATGTCTTATGAAGTGTTTGACATAAATGGGTTCTCATATTATACAAAATGTCAAGATGATAAGAGTTTCGTCTAAAATAGTGTGGTCCCCCTTCAAGCATCTTCATTGTTTTTTTTTCTAGTGTGAAGGATAAGAGCCCACGTGAAGCTAAAATGTCATATTACGGTGTCATTGAAGACATATGGGAGTTTGACTACGTAGATTTCAGAATTCCTCTCTTTAAGTGTAATTGGGTTGATAACACCAAAGGAGTTGTAGTGGATGAATTGGGTTTCACATTAGTGAATTTTGAAAAGATTGGCGAGAAATGTGAACCATTCAGAATCTTGGCATACAATTGATAAAAGAAAGAAAGACTTTGTATGGAAAGAACTATGTGTGAGATATCGTTTGCAATTATGTTTTTAAATCTATTTACAATTCTTTTTTTATTACTCGATTAAATATATGAAATTTTGTAGAATATATTTGAACTGGATGAAAGCATGCATCATAAAAAGGTGATGTGATGATGTGGGAGGGTCCTAAGGAACTATAGGACAACTCTCAATTGACTATATATATAAGAGGATGATAAGAAGAAGAAGTCAGCCACTAAGCAATGGAACTACCTAGACCTAACTCAGTTAGAGGTGTTTGTTGCCAAGAGAAAAACTGATGAATTCAAGGTATTAAGTGGAAATCCCAATTTAATTAGTGTATATTCTTATGAATTTGTTGTTTTATGGTTGACCTTGATAGTTACTAACCAATTCAATGTGCTTACTGATAAGGCTATCAACGATGCTCAAAGAGCAAGGCGTGCACTGAATGTGCATGACCACACGATGGGTCCAGGTGGCTATGTAGTCCTTCGCAAAAAACTACAGGCATCTGCCATTCAGAAGTCTACTGCTCCTACTACTGAGATTGTAGAGAGTACTGAGTCCTCTACTACTCCCGCACCTCTACATCACCATGATGTGTGGATAGCTGGGAGGAAAAATAAAAAATCATATATAACCAACCCCACAACTGATGAGGCAGCTGCAAAAATGATTTAACTCTCACAACAATTTGTATTGATGATTGTTATGTTTACTTACCAATTTCTATTGATGATGGTTAGCGGGAGCTCACGAGAAGAGGAAGCAAGGCTTGTTCATCCCTTAGGGAACAAGGGATAAATTGACAATTGCTCTCGGTAACCTAGAGCATCTTGGACGTGTTACGGCTGCATGCACTGGTGTGGGCCTAAGAGTGTTCTTTGGGCCATCACAGTGAAAACATGTCCAAAAAGAGAGATTTTCAAAAGCTGAGGCAACCTATTCTTTTTTTAGAATGTTGTTGAAAAGGGAATTCAGGAATCAAAGAGCCTTTATTTTGGCCATATATAGGAAGATGAGTTAATTTATAAGAGATTCCATGAAGCAATGAGCAAGTGGGCGGCATCTCAGATTTCCACTCAGACAATTCCTATGTCGTGATGCTCTTCCCCTATGATGGAGGTGGTTGGGAGTAATCATGTAGACCCACCACCTAACACGTCCATTCTAAGTATTTTTATGACATATAGTAGCTAGTCTTTTCAAAATGATATGTATAGGTATATATATAACATACTCTAAGTAGATTTGTAGGGGTTGAGGCCTTGCCATCTAAATTTATAAGAATACGTCATTGCATAGGACGAGGCTTATGCACGCCTTCCAGGGCACACGATTCATTAAACTCCACTACCAGATAGTGTGGTTTGTGTGAGCCCAATGCTTGCCTTCCCCGCTTGGAGGCAACATCCATTGCCATATGCCCACCCAGATGCTGACACACTTGGTGAACTAGAAGGCAGAGTGGTCTTATGGCCCGAAGAGGGAGTCATCTATATTCATCATGTGACATCCCACCATCACATAGATAATGAAATGACACACAAAAATGTGTGGAACCTTCATTAACAACAGATTACCTAAAACATATGTTAATTGAAACCGATTGTGGAAAACATCATAAAAGAAAAACTATTACAACCAGATCCACTACCTGCAAGGAAACATGTTATATATACATAAGCATGATATATGTCCATCAACTCACTAGATTCATCTGTTCCATATACATCAAGGATGTGTCACCTGTTTATATACATATCAGACCTAGCCAGGCCAACAATAGGTTACAAAAATCCATACAAAGATCATACATCGCGAAACCTCATCAAAACACCTCCAAGGACATGAGAGTATAGGGAGACTCTAAGACTCTCCTACAAAACATCCACAACAACAACATATCCAACCTTGCTTTTTACTAATCTTGTTGCTGCTCAGCCACAACACTACGATCACCACCACGTCTAGCTCGATCACCTAAAAAGGTTGAAACCAGCAGGGTGAGACACACAGTCCCAGCGAGAAACTTAACTTCCCGCCGAACTATAAAACCTTAGAAAATCTAGCGCAGTATATAGCAGATAACCTGACCATATATAAATATGAAGAACAAGATTATATATGTATAACAACTTACCATGATACCTGAGAAGCATATAACTAGCTATAAGGAATACTTGGGGCATGTATATAAAACCGTCATACATTAAGAAAGGCCTCAACTAATGTTCTGTGTTTTCCCTAAGCAAATATACTATACGACTAAATTACCATTTATTATGCCCTGAGGAAGTGAGCCGTACCGCCCAAATCCAACCTTCGGTTATGAAACCCAAATTCGGTGCCATACAAGGTCAATGGAAGAGCCGGACTCCACAACCATACCTTGTCATGGTCAATGCATGATATCCAAAGCAGGACCGCAGTCTCTTGCTTAAGTGACCTCAATCACAGGGTCAGCTCTGTAGGCTACCCTTTCTATATCCCACCTTGGTATAGGTCACAACGCTAGTATATCTTGGGCCACATGCCTATTCACTATGCTCCCGAGCCATGAACACATTCATGCTCTATCACACTGAGCCATGGGCCTATTCACCATGCTCTTATACACATCTTGAGTCTACAACTGAAGTTGCATTCTAATCCTCCTATTTTTGGCTAGGATAAACCCTACATATTCAACAATATGTGCTCTGGGTTAACTCGTAGGAGAACCTGTTTCACCATCACCAGCTCCTGATGATGATGGATCTATGGCCAGGGAAAACTACATGAAAGATTCATATGTAATTAATTAATACATTTTAAGTGGATTGTTGGGGGTCAACCAAGATGTATTAAGCAAACCATAAATGAGAGTAAACAACATAGGTTCCATTAACTTGTGTCACACTATCACTGCTATTCTCAATGCCATCAACATCATCATGATCCATCTCAAGGATCCAACATCATAGGGATTCCATCCCACCATTAAGCACATGTTACCAACACATAGGCAACACTCATCATGTATCATCATAGTTCTCATAACACATAGTTTTCCTCATTATCTCAATATCAAGAGAATGTCAATAACGACATCATTATAGCTCATACCTGAGTACACATCTCAATTGATGAAACCTACATGGTTAGTATGCCCAAGAGTAGATAAACACTTCATCATCAAGATATAGTTGTGCCACATTAGATGAGCATGCATATACATAACATCCACATTCAAACATTCCTAACAATATTAGGGTTACCAACATAACCAAGAGTAAAACCCTCACTAAAAGCATATCAGGTAAGAGACAACCCTCACCAAAGGTACGCCGATCCTTGCTAAAGGCATAACATTCCTCACTAAATCAGTTAACACTCAACAAACCGATATCATCCAAGCAACACCTATCAACTGATATCGAGCAACACCCTAAGAACCACCATAACGGGTCAACATCCAACCAAGATAACACTAAGCTAATGTACAACCCGATAATAGGCAAAGGACCTAGCCAACTAACATCAGCAGGCTAATATCGGGCAAGCCTTGAGCCAACCGATATCTTTCAAGCTAACAAAGGTCATAACACCATAACCGGCGATGCCACATCAGACAACACAACATCTCAAGCCAACCGATATCGAGCAACACCATGGCATGCAACGCCAAACGACCAACACAACACAACATATCAGGCAACATTCTATATCGGGCAACACCATGGCGGGCAACACATCACAACAGGCAGCGCCTCTAAGATAGAGTGTTGGGCGGCACACTCTACATGTATTGTGTAGAGCAGCAACAATGCCGTGTCGCCAAGTGCAACGCCCAACGCCCAACACAACACTCAATCACCCAAGAACTCAAACCTTCCAAGATCCATATCGAGCATCACATCCCCATCATGGGTGTCGTGCAAAGTAAGGCCATGATGGCTAAGAGGTCAACATAAAAGGGAGATATCGCCTAAGAGCTCAACTCCTCCAAAACACATATCAGCCAAGGGACCAACTAGGTGTCAACCAACCACATCGGGTTACTAGGGTTAGAAGGTCTCAACCTCATCACAACCATCCACACCATATCACCCAAGGATACCAAGAGTGTTGTCTCACCTCTCAATAGCTAAGTGAGAGGGGTTTTGCACAACCTCAAGCATATCGAGAAACAAGGGTAGAACAACACCCTATCGGCCAACTAACTCAACATATCACCCAAACATCTAGGCCATAGTCTCACCTTTCAACAACCAAGGAGAGAGAGGGGTTTTGCCCAAGCAACTAGAGCATAGACTCACCTCTCAAGACCAAGGAGAGAGAGGGGTTTTTCCCAAGCAACTAGAGCAAAGACTCACCTCTCAAGACCAAGGAGAGAGAGGGGTTTTTCCCAAGAACAGACTATACACACCTTTAAACTAAGGAACCCTAATCTCACCTCTCAACTAAAGCGAGAGAGGGGTTTTGCACAAGATCCCCTAATCCAAAGGGTAGGCCGACACAAAAGGGAAACTTATTCACCACATAACATCCAACATGATCTAGGGAACATGTAGGGTAGCATCATAACCTACTAAAGCAAGAAGCATTACTAGAAAGGTATGTAAGGCCGATCATAGAAAAGCAACATGTAAAGGAGATCGTATAGTTAGGGTTAGGAGTTATGTAACCCGCCTCAAGCACACTCCTCCAAGATCCAAAGCTCCAAAGGCACCACCTTTATCCACCTCAAGAAGAGAAGGGAAACCCTATTACCACCATGGCTGAAAGACAAGGAAGAAGATGGTACCAAGGGGGAAGGGAGAGAGATACTCACCAACTAGAGAAGAAAGGGGCAAGAACACTAGGGTTTCAACCACCACTAGGGAAGAAGAGAACCTCGGCTGCAAGATGTATCAACCACCACTCTTCTCCAAGGGATATCGGCCACCAAGGGAAAGAGAGAAATAAGGGAAGTTAAAGGGACCACTAGCAAGCAGAGAGAGGGGTATATATATGAGAGGGTAAGGGGGAGAGCAAGGGGGCATCCACTAAGGGGCTGCACCACATGCTAGCGCCCCAAACACCACTTGTCCAAAACTTTTCCACGTTGCTAGCAACAAGCACCAAGTGTCCATAAGGGGTGACACAAACGATGCTAGGTGGAGGGGTGTGTGTCACCCAACATGGCAACTCGAAACACCCACCAACACCCCTGGACGATACACCACCCTTGCCCTTCACAAGGAAGCAAGGGAAGCACTCTTGCCTGATTCAAGGCAACAAGGCCACACCTCAAGGCTCAAACTAAATGAACAAGCCCAAAGGAGGCCCAAAACAACTCAAGCAAGGCACCCCAACCCACCCTCTCAATCCTAGAGGATGCAAAGAGAGAGAAAGAGATCTCTCAAGGTGACAAACTTGCACATAAACCCTAGAACTTAGGTAAATTGCAAGTTGCACCAAAAAGACCCACATCAAATCACAACAACCCTAATCACACCTTAGGTGATTAGGCAAGCCTCTAAACACAAGGTTTAGGCAAAGCAAATAGGGTAAGCCCAAAACAAAGGTTAGGGTCCTTACAAGCCATGAACCCCTACAATAGGATTTTGTCCCCGAAATTTGAAGAGAAAAATGAGGGATACTTCCTCTTCATTACTTCCTCAAGCTCCCACGTGGCTTCCTCGATGCCACTGTAATGCCATAGAACCTTCACAAGAATTAGGTCCTTCCTCTTCAACGTCTTCACCTGTCTGTCAAGGATCAACACTCGACCTTTCTCATAGGTTACATCTTCATCAAGCTTGACCTCAACTGGTTGTATCACTATCTCTATTCCTGAATGACTTTTCTTTAGCATACTAACATGGAATAATGGATGCAACCTATGCAGCTCTGGAGGTAACTCCAATTTGTAAGCCACTTTTCCAACACGTGCTATCACTGGATATGGTCCCTTGTACCTGAGAGCCAACTTGCCTTTCCTTCCAAACCTTAGCACACCTTTCCATGGAGAGACTTTGAGATACACCTTATCTCCCATTTGGAACTCTAAAGGTCGACGACGATTATCTGCATAAGACGTTTTTTTGTCTTATGCTGCTTTCAACTTTTGTTGTATCACCTTGATCTTCTCTATTGTCTGTTGCACTAACTCAGGACCCAAAAGTTGATACTCACCAGACTTGTACCAACATAAAGGAGATCTACACTTCCTACTGTACAATACTTCATAAGGTGCCATATCGATACTTCAGTGGTGGCTGTTGTTGTAAGAAAACTCTATCAGACTGAGGTGCACATCCCAACTTACTAGGAACTGCTGAAGACAAGCTCTTGGAAGACCTTCCAAAGTCTAAATAGTCCTTTCCGACTGCCCATCTATCTGTGGATGGAAAGCGGTACTGAACCTCTATTGTGTTCCCAACGCCTTATGCAACTGTTCCCAAAAATGTCTTGTGAACTGAGGACCTATGTCAGAGACTATTGTTGCTGGCACACCATGCAAACACACTATCTCATCTACATATACTTGTGCAATCTTCTCTGCTGTGTAGGTTGTCTTCACAGGAATGAAATGAGAACACTTTGTCAATCTATCCACTATCACCCATATGGAGTCATGATTCTTAGCTGTCCTCAGAAGACCAACTACAAAATCCATGGTTACATGATCCCACTTCCACTGTGGTATCGACATGGGTTGCAACGTTCCTGTCAGCTTCTGATTTTCTGCCTTAACTTGTTGACATACCGCACATCTTGCCACAAACTCAACTACATCTTTCTTTAATCCGGGCCACCAATACATATCTTTTAAATTATGATACATCTTGGTGACACCTGGATGCATATCATACATAGATGTGTGTGCTTCCTCGAGCACTAACTTCCTTATATTATCAACATTGGGAACCATCATCCTGTTATGATAACAAACTAGCCCATCCTCAGACTCATGGAAACCATCACGCTTCTCGATGCCGAACTCTGATCTGACCAGCTGCATTGTAGCATCTGCTTGCTGTGCTTCTTTGATCTGTTGTCTCAATGTAGGCTTCACTTGCATCTGTGCCAGCAGTCCTACCAAAAAAGAGAATTCCAATTTAACATTCATCTACCACAAAGAGACGAACATATCCCGCTTATGGCATATCAAAGAATTCAACCGTGCCTTCTTCGTGGGAAGAGAAGAAGACTTCCTGCTAAGTGCATCCACTACCACATTCGCCTTACCTGGGTGCTATTTTATGGTGCAATCATAATCGCTGATTAACTCCATCCAGCGCCGCTGACGCATGTTCAGTTCATTCTGTGAGAAGATGTACTTCAGGTTCTTGTGATCCATAAAGATCTAAAACACTTCCCCATAAAGATAGTGTCTCTAAATCTTCAATGCATGAACCACCTCTGCCAACTCCAAATCACGTGTCAGATAGATTTCCTCATGTTTCTTAAGTTATCGAGAAGCAAAAGAAACCACATGATCTTCCTGCATCAGCACACAACCTAATCCCTTCTTGGAAGCGTCACAGAAAACAACATAGCCTTTCCCCTGTTATGGAAATACTAATACTGGAGCACTTGTCAGCTTCTCCTTCAAACACTGAAAAGCTTGCTAACACCGATCATCCCGAAAAAAAGGTACATCCTTCCTAGTCAACCTTGTTAAAGGCAACACTATCACATTGAAGTTTCTTATAAACCTCCAGTAGTATCCGGCTAATCCCAAAAAACTAGGACTTCAGTCGGTGCCTTCAGTTGCTCCCACTCTGCCACTGATTCCACCTTCTTGGTATCCACCCTGATCCCTTCCGTTGAGATCACATGACCCAAGAAAGTCACTTCCTTCAGCTAAAACACACACATACTAAACTTGGCATATAGATGATGTTGTTGAAGAAGAGTCAACGCTTGTCGAAGATGATGTTCGTGTTGTTGACTGTCTCGACTATAGATTAAGATATCATCTATGAAGACTACAACAAATTGATCTAAGAACGGACAAAACACTTTGTTCATCAGATCCATGAACGATGCAGGCACATTGGTTAGCCCAAACGTCATAACCACAAACTCATAATGCCCATACCTCGTCCTGAAAGATGACTTTGGTATGTCATCCTCCTTGATCCTAAGTTGATGATATCCAAACCGCAGATCGAACTTTGAGAATACTGAAGCACCACACAAATGGTCAAACATATCATCTATTCTCAACAAAGGATACTTGTTCTTGATTATAACCTTTTTCAACTATCAGTAATCTTTACACAGGCGCATAGATCCATCTTTCTTCTTTATGAATAGAACTGGAGCACCCCAGGATGATGTACTCAGCCTAATGAAACCTTTATGAAACAGCTCTTGCAACTTCTTCTTCAACTCTATCATCTCTGCTGGAGCCATCCTATATAGTATTTGAGCAACAGGTTGCATCCTTGGTACTAGATTGATCTCAAAATCAATCTCTCGAGGTGGAGGAACATCAGGAAACTCATCGGGAAACACATCTGCAAACTCTCTGATGACATGCACATCCTGAAGGCTAGAAACTTTTGCCTTGGTATCCACAAAATGAGCCAAGAACACTCTACGACCTTTCTGCAACAACTTCTCTACCACCATCGTTGATACCAAGCACATCGGAAGAATCTTCCTATCTCCTTGGAAGATCCACCTCTCACTACCGTCAGCAAACACTGCCTGCTTGAAACCACAGTCTAGCACAACCTTATATCTTTCCAAGGTATCCATTCTAAGGATTACATCAAACCCATGCATATCAAGTAGTATGAGATCCACTTGTATGTTGTGTCTCGGAAAAGATAGAGCACAAGATGGACACACCTCTCGAAGCAAAGCAGGACCAACAAGAGGGGTTTCTAACAACAAGCTATATTTCTTACTACTAATAGGTAAAAGATAGCTATAAAGCATACTACGTGTGATAAAAGAGTGCATAGCACCTGGGTCAATCAGAACAGATATAAAGCAAGAAGAAGACAAATCAGAATGAAACAACTTCATCTGACCTTCCACCACTCGCGGGTTGACTATCACCTCTGGCTGACTCATAGCATAGAATCCAGTCTTTGCTTGATGTCATCCATGTCCTCTGCTTCCTAGAGTAGATGATCCTACTTGCAATCTTGGCCGCGTCCTCGCCCTCTGGTGCCATTAGATTGTTGTCTATCCAATCCTTGCTGACTCTGTCTCAGTTTTTGTGTCACTTTGATGTTTCTTCTTGGGCAATTTGACTTAAGATGACATGTATGTCCACAGAGAAAGCATGACTTGTCCCCTAGCTATAGCCTAGATAGCCCTGTCACTATTATTGAAGTTGTATTGTAGGCTCTAGATGGCAAAAAACCACACCCTCTTCCTTTACTTGGTGACGAATGTGACGGTGCACTGGAACCTTGTATCATAAAAGGTGCAGAAAACCTTGGCTTCTTGCGGCCATCAAACCTCTATCTCTAAAACTGTATAGGCCTCTTTTTGGACATAGTATCTCTCTTCTCCTTAACCGATCGTTAAATCCTTCAAACAGACTCCACAAATGTGGCAAACTACTCCCGGTTCTCTAAAGCAGCAGCAGGTGTTGTTAGCTCGACACTCAATCCTTTCTCAAATCGTCTGATCCTCTCATCATCTGTTTCCGCCATGTGAGGACATAACCTCAGCAGCTCCATAAACTTGGCTTCATACTCAGTGATGCTTAGAGATCCTTGGTGCAAATGCTCAGACTGGCTGATCTTCTCATCCAGATACATCTTCAGGAAGTATTGACTAACGAACTCCCACCGGAACACATCCCAACCGATCACCTCACCAAGTCGCTTCTCCTCCTCGATGGCCCACCAGTGGCCAACACTACCTTTCAGAAGGTAGACAACGTACTTGACTTTGTCTGCTTCAGGGATGTCGAGGATCTGGAAGGCCTTCTCAAGACCTGTCAGCCACAGATCTGCATCTGCTAGATCAACCGTTCCAGCTTAATCCGAAGATCTGACTCAAAGAAGCCTCTCGAAGGTCTTCCCAATACCCATAGATTCACCATGGGAACCGATGCTCTTGGTGGAGGCACATGTAATCTCTCCACCATGTGATTCATCGTAGACATTATCTGCCCCATACGGTGTTGATAGACAGGGTTCTTAAGAATGGATGGGTCAAACTGGGGGACCTCAGGCACCTGATCTTCATGTGCCTGCACACTAGCTCCATCAACAGATGCAGCAACACTGCTCTCGACAGCATGTTCTTTGTGATTTCCAAACATCTTTTAGCTTTTTCTTCTGCTGGGAGCAGAAATCATTATAAGAATATCTGGAAAATCACAAGAATAGACACAAGCCTAGTTCTAGATCCCTATAGACTCAGTGAACCTAGAGCTCTGATACCAAAAACTGCTGTGACATCCCACCATCACATAGACAATGAAATGCCACACGAAAATGTGTGGAACCTTCATTAACAACATATTACCAAATACACAAGTTAATTAAAACCGATTGTAGAAAACATCATAAAAGAAAAACTATTACAACCAGATCCACTACCTACAAGGAAACATGTTATATATACATAAGCATGATATATGTCCATCAACACTTTGGATCCGTCTGTTCCATATACATCAAGGATGTGTCACCTATTTATATACATATCAGACCTATGCAGACCAACAATAGGCTACAAAAAGACATACAGAGATCATACATTGTGAAACCTCGTCAAAGCACCTCCAAGGACCTGAGAGTACAGGGAGAATCTAAGACTCTACTACAAAACATCCACAACAACAACATATCCAACCTTGCCTTCTACTGGTCTTCTTGCTGCTCAGCCGCAACACTACGATCACCACCACATATAGCTCGATTACCTAAAAAGGTTGAAACCAGCAGGGTGAGACACACAGTCCCAATGAGAAACATCACTCCCCTCCAAGCTATAAAACCTTAGAAAATCTAGAGTAGTATATAGCAGATAACCAGACCATATATGAAATATGAAGAACAAGATTATATATGTATAACAACTTACCATGATACCTGAGAAGCATATAACTAGCTGCAAGGAATACTTAGGGCATGTATATAAAACAATCATACATTAAGAAAGGCCTCAATCAATGTTCCGTGTTTTCCCTAAGCAAATATACTATAAGGATAGATTACCATTTATTATGCCCTGAGGAAGTGAGTCGCACCACCTGAATCCAACCTTCAGTTATGAAACCCAAATTTAGTGCCATACAAGGTCAATGGAAGAGCCGGACTCCACGACCATACCTTGTCATGGTCAATGCATGATATCCAAAGCAGGACCACAATCTCTTGCTTAAGTGACCTCAATCACAGGGTCATCTCTGTAGGCTACCCTTTCTCTAGCCCACCTTGGTACAAGTCACAATGCTAGTATATCTTGAGCCACATGCCTATTCACTGTGCTCCCGATCCATGAATGGATTCATGCACTATCACACTGAGCCATGGGCCTATTCACCATGGTCTTATACACATCTTGAGTCTACAACTAAAGTTACACTCTAATCCTCCTATTTTTGGCTGGGAGAAACCCCACATATTCAACAATATGTGCTCCGGGTTAACCTGCAGGAGAACCTGTTTCACCATCACCAGGTCCTGATGATGATGGATCTATGGCCAGGGAAAACTACATGAAAGGTTCATCTGTAATTAATTAATGCATTTTAAGTGGATTGTTGGGGGTCAACGAAGTTGTATTAAGCAAACCATAAATGAGAGTAAACAACATAGGTTCCATTAACTTGTGTCACAATGTCACTGCTATTCTCAATGCCATCAACATCATCATGATCCATCTCAAGGATCCAACATCACAGTGATTCCATCTCACCAAAAAGAACATATTACCAACACATAGGCAACACTCATCATGTATCATCATAGCTCTCATAACACATAGTGTTCCTCATTATCTCAACATCAAGAGAATGTCACCAATGACATCATTATAGCTCATACCTAAGTACACATCTCAATTGATAAAACATGCATGGTTAGTAAGCTCAAGAGTAGATAAACATTTCATCATCGATATATAGTTGTGCCACATTAGATGAGCATGCATATACATAACATCCACATATAAACATTCCTAACAATATTAGGGTTACCAACAGAACCAAGAGTACAACCCTCACTAAAAGCATATCAGATAAGAGACAACTGTCACCAAAGGTACAACGATCCTTGCTAAAGGCATAACGTTTCTCACTATATCGGTTAACACTAAACAAATCGATATCGTCCAAGAAACACCTATCAACTGATATCGGGCAACACCCTAAGAACAACCATAATGGGTGACCGGCCTAAATCGCGCGTCCAAAAGTGGAGGCGGATTTGAGGTAGTCGAGCTTTTACATTTATAAACCCAAATCCTTATAGGCCCCCGCAACTTTGCTTACGGGGTCGAAGTAGATATATGGGGTCGAACACAGGGACAAGGGGGGTAGTGTTGAGAACCCAGAATCGACACGCTACACTCCGGCAGGTATGAAGAGATAATAAATTCCCCAAAAGGGAATCAGCAAGATCTCACAAACAAAACAAGAAAACTATCTCCAACTGCAGCTACTAGAGAGATTTAAGGTTTTTAGTCAATTAGCAGTTTTTAGGAGTTTTCATGCAATAGTGACAGAAATATAATACTAGAGCTAAAGCAAGGTATAGAGGATAAGACTTCGGTAAAACAAGAAACACCAGGAACATCATGTACCCCTCCCCTCAGAGCGGGTACCTCTAACCAAGCATCAACACCCCTCTCGAGGTTGCTGGACTTAAGTTAGAGTGGAATGTTACTGAAGCAACTCCGTTCCAGGCACTCTCGTACTCCAGAGTCGGACCAAGCACTAGAGCCACAACACATCTCTCGAAGTTGTTGCAACAGGAAAACATGATTCGGTAGCTAAGAGAAACGCGATCCAACCATGCAAGCTAGGGTTCAGATATTAAACACAGCAGACATCCAACAAACGCACCAAGCATAGAGCAGCAAGTAATTGAGCTTTTCTATTTCTATAAACATATAAAGGTTTGATTACAATGCAGGAATTAAAGAATTAAATAACAGAAGTAAAGATAGGTATCGCCTTCTTGATGTAGAAGGACGATAGACTACAATGGACTCTCCAGCCCGATACTGGTCAGGAGCCTAGCCCGATACAGTAGTGTCGGGCGGCACGCTGTGACGACCATCTGTATCGCTCAAGGACCCTGGTCGATACGCTCATGTCGGGCGGCACACCCTCTCGGGCGGCACGCGTGACGGGCGAAGCGTATCATGTTCAATATCGTGTCGGGCATGGAGCGACGCGTTCTACTGTCGGGCCCTTGTGTCGCTTAACTACGCCGGCCGATATCGGCCCGCAGTGTTGCCCGGGACAGTCCTAAGTGAATCATCCCCTCCCTCTCGGGATGAGGAAGAGCTCACCTAGAGTTGCCCGGCATGAGCACTGGGGCACGATACTCTTGCTCTCGCAGTTTTCCTCAGAAGATCACTCAAAGTTCCCAACTGTCTGAACTGTCTTTTTGACTTCATGTAGCAGCTATTTATAGGCAGCGGTTGGGGGAAGTTATGGTGCTCGCAGCGCCACGTGTTCTCCGTATTTGCGAGTTTGATGGACGACTGATACACATATCGCCCGACATAGGGATGTTGCCTGTCGGTCACGTGACAGGCGGCACCTGCCGGTGGGTGGCCGGTGTCACGTGATAAGCTTGGGTTGTCGTGGCGAGCTCGGCTCCTTGTCGGGTAAGAGGCGTGTCGTCCGTCGGCTTCTTCTTGCGCGGAACCCCTTTGTCGTGTGTCATTGTGTTACTCCACCCTGTCGGGCAGAGGTCATATCGGTCGTCAGAAAGGCCGAAACAGACTTGGACTTATTTGTGGGCCGGGACGACCTTATTGTACCAAAATGAGGAAAAGCTCTGCAAAAGATGGAAATATTGGATTAAGAGCATTGCTTGGCCAATTATTGCAAAAGTACTAATAAAAGAGAGGAAAATAGCAGAAAAGGGCACTTTTGACAACAAAATAAAGGGCAAAAACATCACAAAAATTGGTGTTATCAACTCCCCCAAACTTAGCATTTTGATTGTCCTCAATCAATATTTAAACTTTATTTTGTGATGCTTTTCTTGCTTGGTATAGCTTTCAGGCCAAGAGGTAAAACAAGAATCGTAATGCCTTAACGATAATGCTGTCTCACTATGAACAAAAGACCATGCGTTTCCTTGCTTTATTATTTCAATAAATTTTTTCTCTGCAACTTTAGCGAGACTTTGTTGTATGATTCCGAAGTTAGCTTACGCACCAAACAACTTTATTTTAGGGCAGAAAGTTGTGTGTTGGGTAGGCTAAGGCTTTTTGGGTTTTTCTTCTTGTTTCCCATCAGTCCATCTAGGTAAGGTTCCGTTAACGGGCAAGTGGTCCCTGTAGTCCAAGCCAGTTGGCTTTAGAGCAGTGATTTCACATCCTACGTACCACTACCCCGGATCTACCATGCCTAAAGATGGGTACTTTTGGAAGACAAGTGTGTATATATATATTTTTCTTTTCTTTTATCGGGCACAACTCTCATGCTTTTATTCACTCTCATAAGGCTTCTCTCTCTTTTTGGAATTTTTGTTGGGTAAGGGGAAACAAAAAGATTCTTGCTGTTTGGGCAACTTTTTCCTTCTCCATACTCGTCTCTTAGCTGTTTGCGAGTTTATTATATTTTTCAAAATTTTTGGCATTGAAAAACGTAATCTTCTCATTTGTTTGAAGCAGCATTATCAGAAAGATATAACAGAACTTGTATCTCGTTAAGCACATAGAAAACAAACTTTGCAAGAAGTCGCAATAGGTTTTCACTATTATAGCAACTTTGTACATATGCATGGTAGATGATATAAAAACAAAAGAAATTTTGAAACTTTGGTATGAACATATATATGTACACAAAGAACAAAAGAATAACGGATTTAAGACAAAAGCATAAAGAAATTGAGTTAGAATTTTCAAAATTTTGTACCTCCCTCACTGGTACATGGTACCCCCCCAAACTTGCTCCACACTCTGTCCCAGAGTTGTGAAGTAGATAAGGTGAGGTAATGTTTATTCCAGTGAGGTTGCGCCTGCGTCAGACAGAAGCTCCCACACATATTCGCCCCTTCTGCTGCGATATCCGATGTGGTTGAGCTGGTCAGGCATTTCTTTATTCGCTATCCATTCCAGGACGTAGTTGTCACAGTCGTTGGATAAGGGAATTTGCTGCGGACTGCGGTGGCAGAACTGGAGTTCGTGCCACTTGCCTCCTTGCATGTCTGGGAATGGTTGGATCATCCTTGCCACCTCGTCATAGTATTTTCGGACCAGGCGTTCGACGGATGTCAAAGGTTCTGATGTACACGACACTGGATGGTTTTTATTGCTGTCCGAGCTGTTGTAGAAAATTCCTACTCACTGCCGGGTGTACACAGTTAGGAGCGTCCAATGATTGTAATGCAGAATTGGCAAAAAGATAGTGCCTGGGACCCCGCCTCTCAATTCTGCCAGAAAATTTTGCTTCGCTCCTGTTTCATCGGCGAGACAGACGTCGTTGAATAGCATGGGTTGGGCTATGTATGCATGTTCTAGCTTTGGCTGTATATACTGGATGTAAGTGGCTGCAACTGCTACAGCCAAACACCCTCCTTCCTTTACCATGTCCCTTAGGTCATCGACTGGGACTACGACATCGCCTGCCTGAAAGGCGACAACCGATGGGGTAGAATCAGCTAACCTCAGCTGGATTATATGGACCTGCTCCTGTGTGAGAGTTGCACACGAAAAGCAGTCGAAATTTGTGATCAGCCCTTCTGAAGCTTTAGGCAAAACAGTGTTCTCCGTCCCGTGTACTTTCTTCAGGACCGCCAACTGCTTGCCTGCCCCATGTGTGACGGTTGCCACTTCCTCTTCTTTTTCTGAGGAGTTGCTGGACTGAGAAGAGTTTTCTTCCAGGTCACTATCCAGCAGCTGCTCCGGTACCCCTGCGTCCCGGAAATAGCGCTTGTCTATGATTAGCAACATGGCATAAATGCTCCTGTGTTGATAGAAGGACGTGCCTTTGAGAACTCCCAAGTTTCCAAATGTGTTGAGTGCCTCAATGGCACCCAGGATGACGATAGCGATGTTTCCACTCCCCTCTTCTTCCTGGACGGGGAGGTCTCGGAGAGTAAAGAAGTTCCAAGGACCTTGGTGACGTTGGCTTCCTTGCTTTATAGCTCGTAGCAGACGCAGTGGCAGGAGTCTCAGCTTCCTATCCTCCGGGCGGCAGAAAACACCCTCGGAGCGTGGCACCTCGTTGCGGCTGCAGCTCAGTAGCTGGAGGTCATGGTTCCCGAGGTCTGCCACGCAGAGGACCCACACATTGTGGTGTTTATACGGGGCCAACACGAGGTTTGGTCTATGCTCTTCAATGTGCTGCAGCATGTCGGCCACCGCACGGGAGCCTGGATCTCCCTTCATCAGACTTCTCACCAAGGTCGGGGTGGCATTTTATATCATTCTCTGACCTGTCCTGCTGTCGGTACGTTCTATTATCGCTCCTTCAAGGACCCTGAACAGTCTTTTGCCGACGAAGGCCGGTGTGCAAAACATGTTTCGAAGAACTCCCCGTTGCATGGATAGGTAGTCGTCGGTCCAGACGACGTCATCTTCATTTGCCTGCGATCTCAAGACCTTATTCAGCAAGTTCTGGTCTCTGATCGTCAGGTGTCCGATGGCTCTTCTATCGAAGTCGGCCATCTCGAAAGAGGGTATCTCAGATGGCTCCTGGAACTTATCACAGAACTTGTCCGCCATCGAGCGTTTGCTTCGGGGAAGATGTCTCTTATTGACTGTGCAGACATCCCCCTTCTCTCCCTCAGACTCATCAGAAGAGTCTCCCCCGATGCTGATATCTGTGCTATCATCTTCGGGTTCATCTAAGGGGACTGAGATGTTTGCATCTCCCAAGCCTAAGGGGCTCTCCTGTCCAGCTGGAGCCCTTCGGCTGACCTATGTTGCGTCCCCTCCTCGGGTGTTGAGGATCGCCTACTGGAGGATGAGGAGGATGCTGTTCCTGAAGGGGAAGCTGACGAAGAAGGAGGAGAGCCACGACTAGGTGGTGACGGCGACCTTCTCGGCTGCCTTTAGCGCGGATTGTCGTCATTTCTGTTCAGCCTCTCCTCGATCTTGTCGAGTCGTTGGAGAACTTGATGCATTATTGCATTCAGGGTCTCTAGTCCACCGGGAAGGCTCGCTAGAGTCAGCAGCTTTCTTTCTTGGCTATCCAGCCTGTTTTGGAAAGATGCAAATTTGCGGGTTAGGGAAATACAAATGTCAAAGTTGATATCCGTTACCTCCCGCAAATTATCGAGCTCGTGTCCGAGCATCTTTCCGAGCGACAGGGAAGCTCTGTAAGGTCTCCTTTCCATCCTTGCGACATCTTGCTCACACGATGGTCTACCAGGCGAGGTAGAATCTATCAGAATGGTTCACGATCCCGATGCCGCCAGGCGAGGCGTCGACGCTTTTGCAAGTGCCACTGCCTTGCCTTCTCGTCTGGGTGGAGATGGCTGTGGTGAGGGCAGACTCTGCTCCACCTCTGTACTGTCGGCGATCTCCTCAACTGCTGCAGGTGGGGACTTCGGCGACGGTGTTGGTGTTCCTCCGAGCTCCCTTCTCAGGATCTCGTCGAACACCCCGTTGCTGTCGCCCTGCTGAAATTCCTCTTCTTCTTCTGCAGGTCTTGAAGCAGCGACGGGGGCTGCAACCGTCTCTCCCGCGGCAACTCTCGTAGTTTCTGTCTCGGTGACCTCAACAATCACCGGTTCTTTCTCTGCTACCACCGTCCTTGTTGTGGTGGTGGCTGATGTAGATAGAGTGGCGAAAACTCTATCAGCAGTTGTCATCAGTAGCTCTGGAGCTGCCCTCTCCTGGGCCCTGGTGGTGGTGGTGTGAGCTGCGTCATTCACCACGGCTTCAATTTCGGTGGCGGTGAAGACCAGTTTTTCTGCGTCGTAGTTGGCGCAGTGAGGGAGCGGAAGGAGTATGTTCATCCTTGAAAACTTGTAGAAATAGTCTCTCCCCTCCTTCCTAATGATGCTAGTCCTCATCAGGTACTTGGTGTCGATCACCTCATCGCCTTGTGTCCTCGAAAGGCTGCACGACTCTTTTGGATGCCCGAGTCCTACTGCGATTAGGTTGACGATGCCGCCCATGCAGTACTCCTTGGTGGCTTCTTTCATCGGATGCAGCCTGTTCAGCAAGAACTGCTTGAGGTTGATCACTCGGCCCTGCATTATGTGTCACATGACGTGGAGTTCTTCTGTATAGATATTACTAGACTCATTCTTGCTGAACAGCAAACATGCCACCAGTTTGTGCACTATCATCCAAAAGTAGGAGTGTACTGCCACCACCTTTCTTCCCGACTTGAACGAAGACTCGCCGGTTAGCTTGCTCCAGAGTCCCACGGGATTGAACCCGTCTTTCTCGGTGATCCTCTCACCGTTGTCAATGAGATTCCTTCCTCCTCGTCGGAAGAGAAGATCTTATTCAACAACTTATCGGAGATGGAGTGCTCCGAGTTATAAAGTCGGGCCTGTAGTCTATCTGGCCCGCCAAATTCTTCTCTCTTTGCCGCAGAATTCTTCACCCGATGGAGGGAAGACATAAACTCCATTGTCAGTTTGGTGTAAGAAGAAGACCGGCTGAAGCAGATCTTCTTCAGCCCTGCCTCAGTGAGGACGCCGTTCAGCCTCCTCATGATTCCTAGTTCAGAAAATGAGGCATGATGGCAGAACCTGCTTGGTCGGTAGACCTTGGTCACTAGTTTAGCATATCGACGAGCGTGCTCGTCATCCCTTGGCTCGAAACTTCCTGACAAGAATTCCAGGAGTTCCGCTACTGCTAGAGGTGTTGGTGTCGGAGTTGGAGCCGCCACTTCTCCAACCCTAGCCCTCTTCTCTGCTGTCGACACCCCGGCTGGTCCTGGGTTTGGATGCTTATGCCTAGCAGTCTGCCCTTCAGCAGGAGTCTCTGGGTAGACTCTCCTGCCTTGTACGTCAACGGGAACAACAGTTGTCTTGATGTGGGCCATTTCTGTAAGATAGTAATAAAATACCTCGATTAAACGTGTTGATGTCTTGGAAAAGTAAAGAATAAAAGTGCGATCAGGTATTTCTCTGTACAAGGACTTCCCCGCACTCCGTATCGGGTGACACATGGGTTTCAGAGGTGAAGTCCTATGCCCGATACTAGAGGTGTTATCGCCCGCTATGTCAGAAGATCGAAACGCGTGATATGATTAGGACGATAAGGTGAAAAACATGCGTTAGGTCGGTCGCTTGATACGGCCGTATCGGGCGATACGATGACGATAGGATATGATGTCCGATAAGGTCTTCTAAAAAGGAAAACAACATGTCGCCCGACAACAAAAACATGTGAAGTGATGCAGAGATGGGCGACACGGATATCACTCGATATGGTGTATCGAGCAATCATGAATAAAAAGTACGTTGCACGATATCCATATCGGGCGATACAAGGCGTGCTCAACAGGGGAACCGTAAGACCGACAAGCTACTTGTTTAAAGAAAGGCACGTGTTGGGCGACACGTCTGTCGGGCGAAAGGGTCTGTCGGGCTTTACCTTCCCGTGAACTGAACTTCCGCACGACACGAGCAAGGCAGTCTTGCGCGACACGGGAGCAAAAGAACAAGGTCTTAGCACGATACGGGAGCGTGAGAATAGTAAGGCAAGTTGCCCGACACGGTAAAAACTCGCCCCTTTATATAGAAAACTCGACCGGGGTGAAACAAGTAAAATCGGGGTGCGCGTCGGCCGTTAGGGCACACGTAAGTCGGGCAAGACCATCCGTCAGCACGACCCTTGCAATCCCCAAAATACCACTGCCCGATATGGGCGCATTCATAGCACCGGTTGGGTTGCTTCCCGATATGACACGAAAACATAGCGGTTTAAACTGCGGCTGATGAGTAAAACATCATTGGTCGAAGACTAAGACCCTGAACTCAGACGGTATTACCCATCACGGTTAATAAAGCTAAGGCGGTGACCCATAAAACATAAGAGTTAGAGCATGTGGCGAATGCGCTGACTCGGGCCTTATTATAGTCCATAATGTTTGTAATGTTCATTTTGCTGGAAAGTAAATGCATCCTTTATTAGGAATTTAAAAACACCTCAGGTTGCCTCCCGAGAAGCGTTGAGTTTTCTGTCCTCAGCTGGATGTCTTTTGGCTTCTTCTTCATCCTTCTTCTCCGTAGTCACTGTCCCGATTTCTTGGCTGGTTCTGTGTTGGACGAGATCTTCCCTGACGGGTTCTTTACGATCTCAGCGAGCTGAGCTAGCTGCTGGTCGATTAGGCATTGATGTGTCTGCATGTCTGCCAACTGTATCTGCAACGAGTTCAAAACACCAGAATTGGATAGCGCACTTTGCGCTAGTTGGTTATTAATGGTATCTTGTTTCTTAATGAAATCAAACAACTGGCCAATCACATCAGATTGGCTTGCTCCTTTTTCCTATTCTAGGGTTTGGCCTTGATACTTTCCTGGTGCTTGGAAAATGCCTTTTGCTGGTTGGAATTGGTTGTTCTTGGCATATTGGCCGGATCCTTCTCTCTTCTCAAAAGTTTGCGCTGGCTTGGCCAAGGTGTGCAGCTGATGCGAATTTTCCGCTGCATCCTTGTTGCGGTAATTAAAGCCAGGGTGATCTGGCCTCTTGAAGTTCATGTAGGAGACATTCTCTGTCCTTTCGTCTTCTGAGTCGGAGTCGCTGCCCGCTTCTGGTCGGTTGTAGACACAATCGTCCACCCCGTGACCTCCTTCTCCGCACGTAACACACTTCATCACTTTCTCAAATGACTTCTTACCTTTACTGCCAGCTTCTCGTAATTGTTTCACATCAGTAGCAATTATCTATATCTGTGAAGTGATTGACTCCAGCACCTTAGACTCAAGGGCGGACCCTTCATCTACCTTCCTTGCTTGTCCTCTATCAGATCGATCAAACTCAGCACCGGCCATTAGCTCGGCCATGTTCTTGATAATCATCTCAGACTTCTTTGCCTTCTTCCCTAGGAAGTCACTGCCTGCTGCCGCGTTCAGTGACACCCTTTCATCGGGAGTCAAGCCATTGTAGAAGGTGGTGACAAGGAAACCCTTTTTGTAGTTATGATGGGGGCAATCCCTCTAGTACTCCTGGAATCGCTCCCAGGCGTCGTGGAGGCTTTCGTTCGGCTTTTGCATGAAGGAGGTTATTTTCTTCCAGTTTCTGACCGTCCTTTTGGTGGGGTAGAACTTATTTACGAATGTGTTGGCTAACGCTCCCCATCCATTCAAAGACCGGTGAGGTAACCCGAGATACCAAGACAACACTTTGTCCTCCAGGGAAAAGATGAAACCCTTGCAATATATGACCTCCTGGGGGACCCCCCACATCTTTATCGTGTCGCAGATGTTCTTGAAGGCATCGAGGTGATGGTAGGGGTTGTCATTTTTCAAACTTCCCCTAAAGCTTTTGTTCTGAATCATAGATATCACAGAAGGCTTAAGCTCGAAATTGGCTGCGTTGAATCGCGGGGTGATGACGGGACACCTGGAGTTGTTGGCTTTTGTTGATGCCAACTCTCTCAGCGTCTTCTCTTCCTCCTCGGAATTGTCACTATCGTCGTCTCATCGGTGATGTGCCTGATCTTGGTTCCTCCAGTTTCGGTGGAGGTGGTGACGCCTAGCTTGAGGGTGTTCTTCCTCAGAGCGTTCTGACTCCTGATCTTCGAGACGATTATTGTCGTCATAGCGATTGTTGCCATCTGGTGGAGGTGATTCATGCCCATATCTTCCTTGTTGTTCCCCTTCAGAGTGTTGTGGGTTGACGCAGGGAGGCATGGCGTTGATGATTGCGCTTTATTGGACAGTCGTGTGGCGTCAAAAATTAGGGAAACAAACTACTGTTCTTCAGGGCTCCTGAAATGGTACGAAAAATCAAGTTTAGAAAATTGAATTTTTACTCTTAGGCAAAGAATAACAATAAGAAGAAAAAGAAAGAAAGAAAAAGAGTGCCGTCAAACTCATTTCTAAGCTTGAGGCACGGGAGTGTAGTTAGTGGATTCAGATTCGTCAACAGTACTGTTTTTGCCTTGTCCCCGGCAATGGCGCCAAAAAGTTGACCGGCCTAAATCGCGCATCCAAAAGTGGAGGCAGATTTGAGGTAGTCGAGCTTTTACATTTATAAACCCGAATCCTTCTAGGCCCCTGCAACTTTGCTTACGGGGTCGAATTAGATATACGGGGCCGAACACAGGGACAAGGGGGTAGTGTTGAGAACCCAGAATCGACACGCTACACTCCGGCAGGTATGAAGAGATAATAAATTCCCCAAAAGGGAATCAGCAAGATCTCACAAACAAAACAAGAAAACTATCTCCAACTGGAGCTACTAGAGAGATTTAAGGTTTTTAGTCAATTAGCAGCTTTTAGGAGTTTTCATGCAATAGAGACAGAAAGATAATACTAGAGCTAAAGCAAGGTACAGAGGATAAGACTTCGGTAAAACAAGCAACACCAGGAACATCCTGTACCCCTCCCCTTAGAGTGGGTACCTCTAACCAAGCATCAACACCCCTCTCGAGGTTGCTGGACTTAAGTTAGAGTGGAATGTTACTGAAGCAACTCCGTTCTAGGCACTCTCGTACTCCAGAGTTGGACCAAACACTAGAGACACAACACATCTCTCGAAGTTGTTGCGACGGGAAAACACGATTCAGTAGCTAAGCGAAACGCAATCCAAACATGCAAGCTAGGGTTCAGATATTAAACACATAGGACATCCAACAAACACACCAAGCATAGAGCAGCAAGTAATTGAGCTTTTATATTTATATAAACATATAAATGTTTGATTACAATGTAGGAATTAAAGAATTAAATAACAGAAGTAAAGATAGGTATCGCCTTCTTGATGTAGAAGGACGATAGACTACAGTGGACCCTCCAGCCCGATACCGGTCAGGAGCCTAGCCCGATACAATAGTGTCGGGTGGCACACCCTCTCAGGCGGCCCACTGTGACGGCCGTCTGTATCGCTCAAGGACCCTGGCCGATACGCTCATGTCGGGCGGCACACCCTCTCGGGCGGCACGCGTGATGGGCGAAGCGTATCGGGTTCGATATCGTGTCGGGCATGGAGCAACGCGTTCTACTGTCGGGCCCTTGTGTCGCTTATCTACGTCGGCCGATATCGGCCCGCAGTGTTGCCCGGGACGGTCCTAAGTGAATCATCCCCTCCCTCTCGGGATGAGGAAGAGCTCACCTAGAGTTGCCCGACACGAGCACTGGGGCACGATACTCTTGCTCTCGCAGTTTTCCTCAGAAGATCACTCAAAGTTCCCAACTGTCCGAACTGTCTTTTCGACTTCCTGTAGCATCTATTTATAGGCAGCGGTTGGGGGAAGTTATGGTGCTCGCAGCGTCACGTGTTCTCCGTATTTGCGAGTTTGATGGACGGCCGATACACATATCGCCCGACGCAGGGATGTTGCCTGTCGGTCACGTGACAGGTGGTGCCTGCCAGTGGGTGGTCGGTGCCGCGCGACAAGCTTGGGTTGTCGTGGCGAGCTTGGCTCCCTATCGGGTAAGAGGTGTGTCGTCCGTCAACTTCTTCTTGCACGACACCCCTTTGTCGTGCGTCATTGTGTTACTCCACCCTGTCGGGCAGAGGTCGTATCGGTCGTCAGGAAGGCCGAAACAGACTTGGACTTATTTATGGGCCGGGACGGCCTTATTGTACCAAAATGAGGAAAAGCTCTACAAAAGATGGAAATATTGGATTAAGAGCATTGCTTGGCCAATTATTGCGAAAGTACTAATAAAAGAGAGGAAAATAGCAGAAAAGGGCAGTTTTGACAACAGAATAAAGGGCAAAAACATCACAAAAATTGGTGTTATCAACGGGTTAGCATCCAACCAAGCTAACACTAAGCTAATGTACAACCTGATAACGGGCAAAGCACCTAGCCAACTGACATCAACATGATGATATCAGGCAAGCCTTGAGCCAGCCGATATCGCCCAAGCTAACAAAGGTCATAACACCATAACGTGTGATGCCACATTAGGCAACACAACGTCTCAAGCCAACCGATGCGTGCAATGCCAAACGGCCAACACAGCACAACATATTGGGAAATGTTCTATATCGGGAAACACCATGGCGAGCAACACATCACAATAGGCAGCGTCTCTAAGACAGAGTGTCGGGCAACACACTCTACATGTATTGTGCAGAGCAGCAGCAACGTCGTGTCGCCAAGTGCAACACTCTATGCCCGATGCAACACTCTATCACCCAAGAACTCAAACCATCCAAGATGCATATCGGGATACACATCCTCATCATGAGTATAGTGCAAAGCAAGGCCATGACGCCCAAGAGGTCAACACAAAAGGGAGATATCACCCAAGAGCTCAACTCCTCCAAAACACATATCATCCAAGGGAAAAACTAGGTGTCAACCAACCACATTGAGTTACTAGGGTTAGAAGGTCTCAACATCATCACAACCATCCACACCATATCGCCCAAGGATACCAAGAGTGTTGGCTCACCTCTCAACAGCCAAGTGAGAGGGGTTTTGCACAACCTCAAGCATATCAGGCAACAAGGGTAGAACAACACCCTATCGGCCAACCAACTCAACATATCACCCAAACATCTAGGCCATAGGCTCACCTTTCAACAACTAAGGAGAGAGAGGGGTTTTGCCCAAGCAACTAGAGCATAGGCTCACCTCTCAAGACCAAGGAGAGAGAGGGGTTTTGGCCAAGAAACTAGAGCATAGGCTCACCTCTCAAGACCAAGGAGAGAGAGGGGTTTTGCCCAAGCAACTAGAGCATAGGCTCACCTCTCAAGACCAAGGAGAGAGAGGGGTTTTACCCAAGAACACACTACACACACCTTTGAACTAAGGAACCCTATTTTCACCTCTCAACTAAAGCGAGCGAGGGGTTTTGCTCAAGATCGCCTAATCCAAAGGGTAGGCCAAAACAAAAGGGAAACCAACTCACCATATAATGTCCAACATGATCTAGGGAACCTAGAGATAAGGAAGAGATACTATTAGATAAGGAAGAGATACTAAGGATAGACTCGACATCCTAAATCCTATGCATCTGTAGACTCAGCGAACCTAGAGCTCTGATACCACTTAATTGTGGGCTCTGATCTCCAAACCACGATATAAACAC
Organism: Alisma plantago-aquatica; assembly: GCA_963693085.1. Classification (NCBI taxonomy): domain Eukaryota; kingdom Viridiplantae; phylum Streptophyta; class Magnoliopsida; order Alismatales; family Alismataceae; genus Alisma; species Alisma plantago-aquatica. The sequence goes on from OY856409.1 coordinate 246,294,238, forward strand.
GATTTAAACTTAGCGGAAGCGATTCGATTAGCAGCGGAATACCAAAAATCAGCGGAAATTAAAACTTTTTGAGATAAAGAATTGAAACCATAAAACTTCCTTCATAAAAGGAGATAAACTATTTACATCTGAGATATTTACTTCTTGAGTAATTATATACAACATGATACAAAATCTCAAGAACTCATAACCAAAATCTCAGACCAAAAGACTCCAAGACCTGAGAGTACAGAGGACACATAGGACTGACTCTAACTACACCACATGGCAGGCTAAATCTCCACCTGAGATTTTACTGCTGCCCCTGGTACTGCTGCTGGGACTGGTCACCTGTAGACCTGTTCCTCCGTCCTCGACGTCCACCTAAAAAGTTGAAGTCTACGGGGTGAGACAATTTTACATAATTGTCCCAGCGAGAGTTATAACTCTCCACCAGAAGCTTTATTATAGCACCTCAAAGAATAACTTAAGCAGTAAAAGCTTCAAAGTATTCAACATCAGATATAATAGTAAGCATGAGTTCAACAGTTATGAAACATGAAGACATTTGCACTATACAGTGTAACATCAATCAATCAACTCGTAGTTATCTCTAATAGGTATGCTACGCTGTGGATTATGTTTTTCAAACATTACTTTTATGCCCTGTGGAGATGAGGTTTACCACTCATACTCCAACCAATCACTGCTAAGTGCCTCGGTATCATACTAGGTCATCGAAAGAGCCGGATTCTCATGACCTTCACCTTCCTTAGTCAGTAAGAGGATTACTTGTAGGAAATCTCGTGCCTCTACTATAATAGCTTACCAGGGTAATCTGGTCCTTCGCTATTTTAGAGTTACAATGGCGTTCTGTACTCTCTTCGTCATCAGGAGATTTCATGTTTATCTTCCACTGATACGGATATCTGTGCTTTCTTCGTCATCAGGAGGTTTCATGTTTACCATCCACTGATACGGTATGGGATTGTAGTGAAGGATTGACGAATTACACATCTACATCAAACACCTACACTAGGATGTAAGGTTCTACACATCCACATACCCCACATACTCAAAAGTATGTGATCCAAGAGTTCCCTTAGGAAAACCTGTTTCACCATCATTTGATCTCTGACAATGATGGATCTATGATCAGGGCTCTACATTATACTTGATTAGTTAGGTACATTCAGTATTCTTTTAACATCATACATTGTTCTTCAAACAATAACGTTAGCATAACAGCTATGAAATGAGAATACTAAATGTAATAAGCCTAACTCTCATCAATCATCATTTCTCAATACATTCATCACAAGTCATCTCTAAAGCATGACCTTGATGGTATTTATGGCTCTCACAGCCCATTTAATTCATAGGTTGCCATTGACAAGCCATCAAGATATTTTACTATTCATAAAGCTAACAACATGCTTTCAATGAATATAGCATCATCATCCATACCTGGATATGATCATCTTCATATTAGAACCTGCAAGGTTAATTCAACTGATAAAAGCAATTCAAATCAAGAATTATACTTTCCACTCTTGCCATAAGAGCTAAGTTCCCTGATTCTCATTAATTAGGGTTTACTATTCACATTACATGCCATCACCCTAGAATTAGGGTTTATTATTCACATTATGGTAAAATGAACTCATAACATCATCACGTATGAGGAACATCATCAATGATGCTCTCAGATAAGATTAAGATTCATCAATTATCATAAATAGGGTTTTCATGATCTCACATAGGTGGATCATACCCTAATCATGTACATTCATATATATTGAAGGTATTTTACTTGGATTTCAACCATAATTGGGATTTTCTCTCTCCTTTTTCTCATAGTTGATAATTACATCCCTCTAGATTGGGTTAGGTCTAATCAACATTGATAAGCCTAGCCAAGTCATCACCATTGTAACCATTGGGGTTTGCATGATAAAAAGGGTTTACCTTCTTGAATCCATAAAGGGTATTTTGGTAAAGTTCACCATTGATCATAACATGGGTTAATATACTAACCATTTGACCCTTAATGTCCCTAGGTATCATTAGGGTTTAGGTTGAACAACCATCAAACCATCTAAGCCTTCAAGGCATTAGGCAGACTTATCCTCAAAAGTCCCCAATAGGTTTCACATCTTCATCCTTCAAACGATCCTGAGATCGTTTAAGGTTGTAGACCATTTAACTTTGGTTGACTTCAAGACCGCATGACACTCAAGACCGTTTACCCTTAAACGATCTTGAGGTCGTATGAACTCATTTGATCTTGAAGTCGTATGAACTCATTCGATCCTGAAGTCGTATGAACTCATTCGATCTTGAAGTCGTATGGACTAATTCGATCTTGAAGTCGTATGGACTCATTCGATCTTGAAGTCGTATGGACTCATTCGATCTTGAAGTCGTATGGACTCATTCGATCTTGAAGTCGTATGGTCCTAAAAGCTCAAGATCGCATGGACCTCCAAGGTGATTCAAAGGGTAAACTCCATTAGGGTTTCCTATGTTGAAGCCTTCAATTGGTCTCAAGCTTGCTAACCACTTATCAATTGAGACAATTAGGGTTAGCCTTAACCAATTGGTCACTCAATTGATCCTCAATTGATATCCAAATAGGGTTGGAGTTGGTTCAATTAAGGTCTATAAACATTCAACCATCAACACTCAACAATGTGAATCAAATCGAAGTTGATCCCATCAATTGACCTCCAATCGGGCTCAAACTTGGCCCAAACGGTCTTGGGATCGTTTGGATAACCTCCAAACGGTCTTGAGACCGTTTGCCCAAGAATTCATCAAAATCTAAGTTGATTTGATAGGGGTTGAACCTCAATTAAGTCACAAATCAGCAATTTGATTATTTCAATAACCCACTGTAATTGGGCCCTCAATTGATCAAATTGTCTTAACCCTAGACCTCCAAACAGTCTTGGATTGACACCAAACGGTCTTGAGACCATTTGGATGAGTTCCAAACGGTCTTGAGACCATTTGCCCATCCATCCTTTGGACTCTAGTGAAAATTGATCAAGGTTTGATCTATTGAGTTGATCATCACATCAATACTTAATAGCAAAATGATTTGGTACCTTTGGACCTTCAATTGGTCAACTATACTTGACCCCAGACCTCTAAACGGTCTTGGGTGATCCCCAAACGGTCTTGAGACCGTTTGGGCTAATCAACCCAAAATCACTAATTAACTCATTGGAATTTCAGCACTGATTTCAATTAGGATTTGCCCTATTAATCAACCTTCAACTCATAACTCGTTTGGAATTAATCCATCAAATTTGGTGAGTCATTAATCAACATCATTATGAACAGTAATCCCAAACGGTCAACGCTTGGTCAACCATCTTAAACGGTCTTGAGACCGTTTGCCCAAAAAGGGCAAATTAAACAGATTGAAAATCAGAACTTAATTCAATTGGATTTGCTAATTGATTTGCTTATATCTCACGATTCCTTTGGAGTTAACCCCTCAAATTTTGTGGGTGATTAACCTACATAATCATAAACAAGATTCCCATACGTTCGTCGCTTGGTCAACGTGACCAAATGGTCTTGAAGGCCGTTTGCCTTCATACGACCCTGAAACCATTTGCCCACCAAACGGTTGTGTAAACCGTATGGGCAATTGGTGGAGGTCGTTTGGTAAAGTGGAAATCCGTGGATAAGCATAGGAATTAACGCCCTTATCTTCTACCTCAAGAAAAGTAGCAGTTCTTCACGATTTTGCTTGCAAGGATGCAAGGGAAGATAGGGAAGAAGAAGAACTAGCAACTATATGCATAGAAAAAGATGTATAAACAAAGCATAAGGTTTAGAGTTATAAAACCCGCCTAAAGATTGTTCCTTGAGCTCCAAGCTTCCAAGCTTCAGGTCTTTAATGGCTTCTTTGAGCTCCACAGGTCGGCCAAGGTGAATTCTCCTAGGAAAAGTTGAAAAGGAATGGCTAGAAAGATAAAGCTAGGTGAGCTAGCCATGAATTCAACCTTGAAAACGAGTTTCCTCCATGAATTCAAGCAAAAGGGATGATCCAAACTTACCTAGGACCCTTGGTCGTCCTTCTCTGCTCCAGAGCTTAGCATTAGTCAGTTTTGAGCAAGGGGAAAAGAAATGAAAAGAAGAGGATCGTTCCCTTGCTAAGTGGGGAAGGTAGTATATATACTTAGGTGAAATTTCAATCATAAGAACATATGTTTTCCTCATTTCTCATCTAAGTCCTTCCTTTCTTCTTTGCATGTCCCCACATCTTATTTCTAAGGACAACCTCCTTCTAAGGTCAAGAATTGAAGGCAAAGAGGATCAATCCGTCACTAAAGCATACACATAAAAGGGCTATTATACATACACCTTGATTATTCAATCACAAAGGTGTTCTTTATTATATGATTATTCAAATGAAGTGACCTTTTCATAATTTCTCTTCTAAATGATGCCAAGAGTCATAAAAGATATTTTAGATGATGTATTTTACAAGTTACACCCCTCAAATTGGGTAAATTGCACTTTACACCAATTTAGGGTTTTCAAGTACAGGGGTTGCTTCCACAGCTGCACCTTGGTGCTCAAGCTTGTGAAATCCCTAAATCTTCATCATAAACATCCTCATGATGTCTCAACATCAGAGGAACATCTCAACATGTGCAATTTGCAAGTTAATCCCTTAACTGGGTAATTTGCACATAGATCCCTGTATTACAAAACAATGCTACAACTTTATATATAAAGGGGAAAAATTGAAATATATGTTTCTAAGGAACTTAATTACATGCCCAAATTTAATCACAAGGATTTAATTACATATTTAGGCAAAACACCTAGGGTTAGTTCATAACCCAGGTCAGGGATGTTACAAATTATCCACCCCTTACAAGGATTTCGTCCCCGAAATCGATAAAACGTATTAAGAGAAAAGGGCAGGGTATTTCCTTCTCATCTCATCCTCTAGTTCCCAAGTGGCTTCTTCAACACCACGGTGGTTCTAGAGGACTTTCACAAGGCTTAAATCTTTCTTCTTTAACTTTTTAATTCTGTTATCAAGGATTGACACTGGTCCTTCCTCATAAGATATATCATCATTCAATTCTACCTCCATAGGTTGTAGAACTGACTCAGTGTCTGGGTGACATTTCTTTAGCATAGAAATGTGAAACATAGGATGTAACCTCTGTAACTCTGGTGGCAGTTCTAGTTTATAGGCTACTTTTCCAATCCGTTCAATGATTGGATAAGGCCCCATAAATCTAGGAGCTAACTTCCCTTTCTTTCCAAAACGAAGGACTCCTTTCCAAGGCGAGACCTTAAGATACACTTTGTCTCCAACCTCGAACTCTAAGGGTCTACGACGCTTGTCAGCATAAGATTTCTGCCTATCTTGTGCAGTCTTAATCTGTTGTTGTATTACCTTAATCTTTTCTGTAGTTTGCTGCACAAGATCAGGTCCTAACAACTGATGCTCACCAGTCTCATACCAACACAAGGGTGATCTACAACATCTACCATACAAGGCTTCATAAGGTGCCATATCAATACTATACTGATAGCTATTGTTATAGGCAAACTCTATCAAGCTTAGGTGTAGATCCCAACTTCCGGTAAACTGGAGAACACATGTTCTCAACAGATCTTCCAAGGTCTGTATGGTCCTTTCCGACTGTCCATCAGTCTATGGATGAAAGGTCGTACTAAACCTTAACTGGGTGCCTAAAGCATTATGAAGTCGTTCCCAAAAACGACTTGTAAACTGGGGACCTCTGTCAGAAACTATAGTGACAGGAACTCCGTGCAAATGCACTATCTCTTGAACATACAACTGTGATAACCTTTCAGTAGAATAGGTTGTTTTGACAGGTAAGAAATGTGCTGTCTTAGTCAACCTATCTACAACTACCCAAATGGAATCATGTCCTTTGCTTGTCCTGGGTAGGCCAACAACAAAGTCCTTGGTCACATGGTCCCACTTCCACTATGGTATGGGTAAAGGTTGCATTATTCCTGCAGGCTTCTGGTGTTCAGCTTTAACTTGCTGACACACAGGACACCTCAGAACAAATTCTGCAACATCCTTCTTCATTCCAGGCCACCAATACAGATCTTTTAAATTACGATACATCTTGGTGCTCCCTGGATGCATAGCATACATTGAAGAATGAGCTTCTTCCAGGACTAACTTCCTCAAGTTATCCACATCCGGCACTATCATCCTCCCATGATAACATGCTACATGATCATCTGAATCATGGAAACTATCTCGCTTCTCATTTCCATACTCTGATCTAATCTGCTGAACTACAACATCAACATGTTGTGCCTCCTTAATCTGCTCTCTTAGGGTAGGTTTAATATGCCTCTCAGCCATCAACCCGACTAACAATGACACCTTCAACTGTACATTGTCTTGCCTTAAAGAGATAAGCATATCTCTCTTAGAGCATACTAAAGAGTTTAGTTGTGCTCTATCCATGGTTGATGTTGCTGATTTCCTACTCAAGGCATCTGCAACAACATTGGCCTTCCCTGGATGGTAATCAATTGTACAATCGTAGTCCTTGATTAACTCCATCCAACGACGTTGCCTCATGTTAAGCTCATGCTGAGAGAAGATATACTTAAGGTTCTTGTGATCTGTGAAAATCTGGAATGTCTCTCCGTAGAGATAATGCCTCCAGATTTTCAATGCATGAACCATGGCAGATAACTCTAGATCGTGTGTTGGATAATTCTCCCCGTGCTTCTTAAGCTGTCGGGAAGCAAAAGAAATCACTTGTTTATCCTGTGTCAACACACATCCAAGTCCATTCTTGGAGGCATCACAGAAGACTACATATCCTTTTCCTTGCTCAGGTAGCACAAGCACAGGTGCACTTGTCAACCTCTCCTTCAACAACTGAAAGGACTGTTGACACTTATCACTCCAAGAAAAAGGAGCATCTTTCCGGGTTAACTTGGTCAAAGGTAAGGCTATAGAGCTAAAGTTTTTAATAAACCTTCGATAGTAACCAGCTAACCCCAAGAAGCTTCGAATCTCCGTCGGTGTCTTCGGTTGTTCCCATTGTAGAACAGATTCTACCTTTGCAGGGTCAACATGAATTCCGGAGGCAGATATCACATGTCCAAGAAAAGATACCTCCGGAAGCCAGAACTCACACTTGCTAAACTTAGCATACAGCTTATGTTCTCTTAGCAAGGTCAAAGCTTGGCGAAGATGCTGCTCATGCTGCTGAGCATCCTTACTATAGATCAGAATGTCATCTATGAAGACGACAACACACTGATCAAGGAAGGGTCGAAAAACTCTATTCATGAGTTCCATAAATGCAACTAGTGCATTGGTTAGTCCAAACGACATAACCGTGAATTCATAGTGACCATATCTTGTCCTAAAAGCAGACTTGGATATGTCACTATCCTTAATGCGGAGTTGATGATATCCAGATCTCAAATCTATCTTTGAGAAGACTGTTGCACCACGCAACTGGTCAAAAAGATCATCAATCCTCGGCAAAGGGTACTTGTTCTTTATTGTTACTTTATTAAGTTGTCTATAGTCAATGCACAACCGCATTGACCCATCTTTCTTTTTAACAAACAAGACCGGAGCACCCCAAGGTGAAGTGCTCGGTCGGATAAAACCCTTCTCAAGTAACTCTTGAAGCTGTTTCTTGAGTTCTACCATCTCGGCAGGCGCCATCCTATACGGTGTCTGGGCTATGGGTTTCGTATCTGGGACCAAATTGATCTCAAAATCAATCTCCCGAGGTGGTGGTATACCAGGAAGTTCTTCAGGAAACACATCCTCGAATTCCCTGACAATGGGAACTTCAGTAGGTTTGGAACTTTCCTTGGTAACATCTACCACATGGGCCAAGAATGCATAACATCCTTGCCTCAACAGCTTATCAGCAACCATAGCTGATACAAGACAGGTGGGCAGAATCTTTCTTTCACCTTGAAAGATCCATGTGTTGCCTTCATCAGCAAACACAGCCAACTTGGATTCACAATCCAAGACAACTCTATACCTTTCTAAGGTATCCATCCCAAGGATTATATCAAATCCTTGCATATCAAGTGGTATAAGGTCCACTTGAATGCGATGATCAGAAAAGAAGAGGATGCAGGGAGAACATACCTCCTGCAAAATGGCAGACCCACTCAATGGAGTCTCCAACAACAAACTATCTGCCCTATGACTAACCGTCATATTGTAGTTACGAATCACTCTCTGAGTGATAAAAGAGTGCATAGCACCCGGATCAATCAGAACATATACAACACAGGATGTAGACATATCAGAATATAAAAGTTCCATCTGATCTGCCACTACCCATGGATTGACCACTGCTTCAGGTGGGTTCATAACATAAAACCTCGTTGTCGCCTGGGGTTGAGGTGGTGCTGATGATCCAACTTGAGACGCTTGCCCGCGTCCTCGAGCTGCTCCTTGAGGTTGTCTTCTCTGTGATCCCTGTTGACTCTGTCTCTGAGGTTGTGTCATACTGACATGTCTAGATCGGAAGTCCTTCATCAAGTGTCCCACCTTCCCACAATTGTAGCAACTTCTTTCCAGTTGTTGTGGTCTTGGTGGTCCAGTAACTGACATTGATGCAGAACTGTGAGTCTCTTATTGAGGTAGGCTTCGTCCCCTGCCTCTACTTGGTGACCACTGAGTTTGGGAACTTGATCTGGGTGGTGGAGGGTTAGGTGCAGAGAATCTCAGTTTCTTGGAATCCCTAGATGAAGAACCCTGGAACTGTGGATATCTTTTTTGGGTTTTCCTCTTCTCAACCACAGATCTCTCTATCCTTCGGACTGACTCAACGAAGGTAGAGAATCTCTCTCGGTTTTCTAAGGCAGACACAGGGGTTGATATATCAGCATTCAAACCCTTCTCGAATCTCCTAATTCTTTCCTCTTCTGTGGCAGCCATGTGCGGACAGAACCGCAGCAACTCCATGACCTTAGCTTCATACTCGCTAATGTTCATCATGCCCTGCCTCAATCTCTCAAACTAAGAGATCTTCTCATCTAGGAAGGTCTTTGGAAAATATCTATTGATAAATTCCTAACGAAACTCTTCCCATGAGAACTCTATCCCAGGTTTCTTCTTCTCTTCCATGTTCCACCAGTGACCAACACTGCCTTTGAGAAGATAGACATCATGTCTAACCTTCTCAGCCTCCGGGATATTAAGAATCCTAAAAGCCTTCTCCAACTCTGTTAACCAAAGATCAGCATCTGTGGGGTCAGCAGTCCCAAAGTACTCGGTAGCTCTGACACGACGAAGTGGCTCGAACGTCTTACCGATACCGTGTCCTTCAAGCTGGGCAGGTGCCCTAGGTGCAGGCATGGGTATCTTGTCAGTTATCAGTCATAAACTGCCCAAACATCGTCTGAACTGCTGGGTTACCCATATCAGCTGGGTCAAACTGGGGTGGTTCAGGTGCAGGCTGTTCTATTTCTGGAACCCTTGCACCGCCTCGAGGTGCACTAGCACTACTCTCTTCCACGTACTCAGCATGTGGATCTGCCATCATTATGTATCTTCTTCTCCTGAGGAGCAGAAGATTCTATTAGATAAGGAAGAGATACTAAGGATAGACTCGACATCCTAAATCCTATGCCTCTGTAGACTCAGCGAACCTAGAGCTCTGATACCACTTAATTGTGGGCTCTGATCTCCAAACCACGATATAAATACGATTTAAACTTAGCGGAAGCGATTCGATTAGCAGCGGAATACCAAAAATCAGCGGAAATTAAAACTTTTTGAGAAAAAGAATTGAAACCATAAAACTTCCTTCATAAAAGGAGATAAACTGTTTACATCTTAGATATTTACTTCTTGAGTAATTATATACAACATGATACAAAATTTCAAGAACTCATAACCAAAATCTCAGACCAAAAGACTCCAAGACCTGAGAGTACAGAGGACACATAGGACTGACTCTAACTACACCACATGGTAGGCTAAGTCTCCACCTGAGATTTTACTGCTGCCCCTGGTACTGCTGCTGCTGGGACTGGTCACCTGTAGACCTGTTCCTCCGTCCTCGACGTCCACCTAAAAAGTTGAAGTCTACGGGGTGAGACAATTTTACATAATTGTCCCAGCGAGAGTTATAACTCTCCGCCAGAAGCTTTATTATAGAACCTCAAAGAATAACTTAAGCAGTAAAAGCTTCAAAGTATTCAACATCAGATATAATAGTAAGCATGAGTTCAACAGTTATGAAACATGAAGACATTTGCACTATACCGTGTAACATCAATCAATCAACTCGTAGTTATCTCTAACAGGTATGCTACGATGTGGATTATGTTTTTCAAACATTACTTTTATGCCCTGTGGAGATGAGGTTTACCACTCATACTCCAACCAATCACTGCAAAGTGCCTCGGTATCATACTAGGTCATCGAAAGAGCCGGATTCTCATGACCTTCACCTTCCTCAGTCAGTAAGAGGATTACTTGTAGGACATCTCGTGCCTCTACTATAATAGCTTACCAGGGTAATCTGGTCCTTCGCTATTTTAGACTTACAGTGGCGTTCTGTACTATCTTCGTCATCAGGAGATTTCATGTTTATCTTCCACTAATATGGATATCTGTGCTTTCTTCGTCATCAGGAGGTTTCATGTTTACCATCCACTGATACGGTATGGGTGTGTAGTGAAGGATTGACGGATTACACATCTACATCAAACACCTACACTAGGATGTAAGGTTCTACACATCCATATACCCCACATACTCAAAAGTATGTGATCCAGGAGTTCCCTTAGGAAAACCTGTTTCACCATCATTTGATCTCTGATAATGATGGATCTATGATCAGGGCTCTACATTATACTTGATTAGTTAGGTACATTCAGTATTCTTTTAACATCATACATTGTTCTTCAAACAATAACATTAGCATAACAGCTATGAAATGAGAATACTAAATGTAACAAGCCTAACTCTCATCAATCATCATTTCTCAATACATTCATCACAAGTCATCTCTAAAGCATGACCTTGATGATATTTATGGCTCTCACAGCCCATTTAATTCATAGGTTGCCATTGACAAGGCATCAAGATATTTTACTATTCATAAAGCTAACAACATGCTTTCAATGAATATAGAATCATCATCCATACCTGGATATGATCATCTTCATATCAGAACTTGCAAGGTTAATTCAACTGATAAAAGCAATTCAAATCAAGAATTATACTTTCCACTCTTGCCATAAGAGCTAAGTTCCTTGATTCTCATTAATTAGGGTTTACTATTCACATTACATGCCATCACCCTAGAATTAGGGTTTATTATTCACATTATGGTAAAATGAACTCATAACATCATCATGTATGAGGAACATCATCAATGATGCTCTCAGATAAGATTAAGATTCATCAATTATCATAAATAGGGTTTTCATGATCTCACATAGGTGGATCATACCCTAATCATGTACATTCATATATATTGAAGGTATTTTACTTGGATTTCAACCATAATTGGGATTTTCTCTCTCCTCTTGCTCATAGTTGATGATTACATCCCTCTAGATTAGGTTAGGTCTAATCAACATTGATAAGCCTAGCCAAGTCATCACCATTGTAACCATTGGGGTTTGCATGATAAAAAGGGTTTACCTTCTTGAATCCATAAAGGTTATTTTGGTAAAGTTCACCATTGATCATAACATGGGTTAATATACTAACCATTTGACCCTTAATGTCCCTAGGTATCATTAGGGTTTAGGTTGAACAACCATCAAACCATCTAAGCCTTCAAGGCATTAGGCAGACTTATCCCCAAAAGTCCCCAATAGGTTTCACATCTTCATCCTTCAAACGATCCTGAGATCGTTTAAGGTTGTAGACCGTTTAGCTTTGGTTGACTTCAAGACCGCATGACACTCAAGACCGTTTACCCTTAAACGATCTTGAGGTCGTATGAACTCATTCGATCTTGAAGTCGTATGAACTCATTCGATCCTTAAGTCGTATGAACTCATTCGATCTTGAAGTCGTATGGACTCATTCGATCTTGAAGTCGTATGGACTCATTCGATCTTGAAGTCGTATGGACTCATTCGATCTTGAATTCGTATGGTCCTAAAAGCTCAAGATCGCATGGACCTCCAAGGTGATTCAAAGGGTAAACTCGATTAGGGTTTCCTATGTTGAAGCCTTCAATTGGTCTCAAGCTTGCCAACAACTTATCAATTGAGACAATTAGGGTTAGCCTTAACCAATTGGTCACTCAATTGATCCTCAATTGATATCCAAATAGGGTTGGAGTTGGTTCAATTAAGGTCTATAAACATTCAACCATCAACACTCAACAATGTGAATCAAATCGAAGTTGATCCCATCAATTGACCTCCAATCGGGCTCAAACTTGGCCCAAACGGTCTTGGGATCGTTTGGATAACCTCCAAACGGTCTTGACACCGTTTGCCCAAGAATTCATCAAAATCTAAGTTGATTTGATAGGGGTTGAACCTCAATTAAGTCACAAATCAGCAATTTGATTATTTCAATAACCCACTGTAATTGGGCCCTCAATTGATCAAATTATCTTAACCCTAGACCTCCAAACGTTCTTGGATTGACACCAAACGGTCTTGAGACCGTTTGGATGAGTTCCAAACGGTCTTGAGACCGTTTTCCCATCCATCCTTTGGACTCTAGTGAAAATTCATCAAGGTTTGATCTATTGAGTTGATCATCACATCAATACTTAATAGCAAAATGATTTGGTACCTTTGGACCTTCAATTGGTCAACTATACTTGACCCCAGACCTCTAAACGGTCTTGGGTGATCTCCAAATGGTCTTGAGACCGTTTGGATGATTCCCCAAACGGTCTTGAGACCGTTTGGGCTAATCAACCCAAAATCACTAATTAACTCATTGGAATTTCAGCACTGATTTCAATTAGGATTTGCCCTATTAATCAACCTTCAACTCATAACTCGTTTGGAATTAATCCATAAAATTTGGTGAGTCATTAATCAACATCATTATGAACAGTAATCCCAAACGATCAATGCTTGGTCAACCATCTTAAATGGTCTTGAGACCGTTTTCCCAAAAAGGGAAAATTAAACAGATTGAAAATCAGAACTTAATTCAATTGGATTTGCTAATTGATTTGCTTATATCTCATGATTCCTTTGGATTTAACCCATCAAATTTTGTGGATGATTAACCTACATAATTATAAACAAGATTCCCATACGGTCGTCGCTTGGTCAATGCGACCAAACGGTCTTGAAGGCCATTTGCCTTCATACGACCCTGAAACCGTTTGCCCACCAAACGGTTGTGTAAACCGTATGGGCAATTGGTGGAGGTCGTTTGGTAAAGTGGAAATCCGTGGATAAGCATAGGAATTAAAGCCCTTATCTTCTACCTCAAGAACAGTAGCAGTTCTTCACGATTTTGCTTGCAAGGATGCAAGGGAAGATAGGGAAGAAGAAGAGCTAGCAACTATATGCATAGAAAAAGATGTATAAACAAAGCATAAGGTTTAGAGTTAAAAAACCCGCCTAAAGATTGTTCCTTGAGCTCCAAGCTTCCAAGCTTCAGGTCTTTAATGTATTCTTTGAGCTACACAGGTCGGCCAAGGTGAATTCTTCAAGGAAAAGTTGAAAAGGAATGGCTAGAAAGATAAAGCTAGGTGAGCTAGCCATGAATTCAACCTTGAAAACGAGTTTCCTCCATGAATTCAAGCAAATGGGATGATCCAAACTTACCTAGGACCCTTGGTCGTACTTCTCTTCTCCAGAGATTAGCCTTAGTCGGTTTTGAGCAAGGGGAAAAGAAATGAAAAGAAGAGGATCGTTCCCTTGCTAAGTGGGGAAGGTAGTATATATACTTAGGTGAAATTTCAATCATAAGAACATATGTTTTCCTCATTTCTCATCTAAGTCCTTCCTTTCTTCTTTGCACGTCCCCACATCTTATTTCTAAGGACAAACTCCTTCTAAGGTCAAGAATTGAAGGCAAAGAGGATCAACCCTTCACTAAAGCATACACATAAAAGGGCTATTATACATACACCTTGATTATTCAATCACAAAGGTGTTCTTTATTATATGATTATTCAAATGAAGTGACCTTTTCATCATTTTTCTTATAAATGATGCCAAGAGTCATAAAAGGTATTTAGATGATGTATTTTACAAGTTACACCCCTCAAATTGGGTAAATTGCACTTTACACCAATTTAGGGTTTTCAAGTACAGGGATTGCTTCCACAACTGCACCTTGGTGCTCAAGCTTGGGAAATCCCTCAATCTTCATCATAAACATCCTCATGATGTCTCAACATCAGAGGAACATCTCAACATGTGCAATTTGCAAGTTAATCCCTTAACTAGGTAATTTGCACATAGATCCCTGTATTACAAAACAATGCTACAACTTTATATATAAAGGGGCAAAATTGAAATATATGTTTCTAAGGAACTTAATTACATGCCCAAAGTTAATCACAAGGATTTAATTACATATTTAGGCAAAACACCTAGGGTTAGTTCATAACCCAGTTCAGGGATGTTACAATCTAGGGAACATGTAGGGCAACATCATAACCAACTAAAGCAAGAAGCATTACTAGAAAGGTATGTAAGGTCATTGAAAAGCACCATGTAAAGGAGATAGTATAGTTAGGTTAGGAGTTATGTAACCCGCCTCAAGCACACTCCTCCAAGATCCAAAGCTCCAAAGCTCGAAGGCACCACCTTCGGCCACCTCAAGAAGAGAAGAAAAACCCTATTACCACCATGGCCAAAAGACAAGGAAAAAGATGGTACCAATGAGGAAGGGAGAGAGATACTCACCAACTAGAGAAGATAGGGGAAAGAACACTAGGGTTTTGACCAACACTAGGGAAGAAGAGAACCTCAGCTGCAAGATGTATCGACCACCACTCTTCTCCAAGGGATATCGGCCACCAAGGGAAAGAGAGCAACAAGGGAAGCTAAAGGGACCACTAGCAAGCAAAGAGAGGGGTATATATATAAGAGGGTAAGGGGGAGAGAAAGGGGGCGTCCACTAAGGGGTTGCGCCACATGCTAGCACCCCACACACCACTTGTCTAAGACTTTGCCACCTTGCTAGCAACAAGCACCAAGTGTCCATAAGGGGTGACACAAACGATGCTAGGTGGAGGGGTGTGTGTCGCCCAACATGGCAACCCGACACACCCAACAACACCCCTGGATGATACACCACCCTTGCCCAGCACAAGGCAGCAAGGGAAGCTCTCTTGCCCGATACAAGGCAACAAGGCCACACCTCAAGGCTCAAACTAAATGAGCAAGCCCAAAGGAGGCCCAAAACAACTCAAGCAAGGCACCCCAACCCATCCTCTCAATCCTAGAGGATGCAAAGAGAGAGAAGAGATCTCTCAAGGTGACAAACTTGCACATAAACCCTAGAACTTGGGTAAATTGCAAATTGCACCAAAAAGACCCACATCAAAGCACAACAACCCTAATCACACCTCAGGTGATTAGGCAAGTCTTTAAACACAAGGTTTAGGCAAAGCAAATAGGGTAAGCCCAAAACAAGGGTCATGGTCCTTACGAATCATGTATGGTAACTTTACATTACGTTAATTTGTATATGTATATACATGACAATTGATATGAAATTATATATGTAGGACAAAGGGAAGAAACTCACTTTAACTCATCCTCCTCCACCTCCACCTCTTCCTGAAGTACCTAGTTGGCTTGCAAAGGACCTATTTGACTCGATAGGTCCTCAATGCAGGGGTATGGCAATATGGATAGGTGAACATCCTAAAAATTCACCTATTATTATTTCTATGGTGGAGGATGCTATAGGCCAATCATACAATAATAATATATTTCTACAAGATATTTTGGAGTTGTTTCATTATGCTCACATAGTATTCATATTCCCAACCGTTGTTTTGTACATCACACTATAAATTTCAACAAACAAAATGTCAATAAATAAAAATAAGCATAGTTCACATATATAAAATATGCATTGGAGTCAGGATACTACATCCGCATTCTTCCAAACTATCGCTTTCTTTATTTTTTCATGTTTCCTCCAGCTTTTTTGAAATCTTTTAAAGTCCTATACATTAAAGTAACACATTGAGTTGCATTAGTAAATATTCATGTAATAACAAATGTTAACAGATATAAATTTGAAACTTTTCACGCATGAATAATGACCTTTTCAAATTGTTTCTGGAACAGTCTAATTTGTCCCCCTTAGGATCTAGATAATAATCAGTCATCATCTCGGAGACAACAATTAGTAAATCCCAATGCTTACCTCTAGTGATAAGAAAGTAAAAAATATATAACTCAAAATCCATAATGAAATTTATTTTTATTAAGTGAAAATTATAAGCAAAGTAAACTTACCCAACATTATGTGGAGCCATTATCACACTCTTGTTTGCTTCAACAAAATATTTAAAAGTGATAGAGTAGTATAAGATAATTGATGTAACTAGACTGATCAAGGATGGAACTAGAAATCCCACATGGGTCATTGAAAAATCTTTGCAGACCCTATGTAAGTGGCTGCAAAATATATATTATGCATGCATTAATATATAAGAAATAAGATCACCATATATGAAATGAGGTATATAGATATATAAATAAGATCTCACCATATCCATAGTTCTATCATAGATGTGTGTGAATCATGTGAATGAATGAATTGTGTTTCTACATGTGTGTACTACAAAAACCAGCATTACGGCTGAAAATTCTATCTCTTCAGAGAAAAATGATAGCCTAATGGCCAGAAACAACTTTCCAACTGTAAGAACTAGCTTAATTACTGAAGATGTTATCTTTTCTGAGAACAATTCTTGCCTCACAGTAAAAAATACTATCTCTTCAGAGAAAGATTCCCGCTACACATCGGATAATATTAAATTAATGCCCAAAAATATTTTTAAATTCAGGGTATCTCAGATTGAGCAGGAACATGACCTTTAATTGAGTCTCATAGAATTCTCATTAAAATGTGAAACAGAGTATAGATCTCTACTCGAGATTGTTTATAATCTCAAAACAACAGAGACGTGTTCTAGATCACATAGGAATTTATCCCAGAACTAACTTCGATAAAGGAGCAAATCTTAGAATTATTAGAGATTGCTTCAGAATTAGAGCCGCATATTTAATATATCTAAGTCATGATCTTGGAGAAATTCAAGGAATTCTCTAAGAAATTATTAAAGCAATCAAAGAATTCAAAAATAATAGCCCGCTGGTGAAACCCACTAGTGAGATTTATGTTAAAATATTCTCAGCATCTGAAGACTGGGAGAAATTAAAAAAGTTCAATTCAGTCCACTGCATTCAAATTGGAGTATCATCTCCAGATTATGTTAAAGTGATTGAAGTAAGTTTCCGGAAAGAATTCAAAAGAGGAAAATTTGATTAACAATAATCAAAGTTGGTTACATAAAGTTTTAGACAATATGATCATTCCTTCTACAACAAAAAGATCTAATATATCAACAAAAATTAATCTAGAAAGATTTCTAAAGAAAATAGAAATGGGACAAATAAAATCAAGTTGCAGATGCCATAAATTATTTTTCCATCTCAGAAAATATGAAGGAAAAATATGCCCAGTGTGCCAAGACCAAATGGATTAGGACAATAAGAGTAGCAATATTCACTAAAGGATAGCTTCTAGAAGACTCCAATCGCCAAGATGTCAGCAATGACGATTAAGAGCGATAATGCACCAAAGACGTCATCCATGATGACAGAAAGTATCAATAACACAAACATCCTCAACGTCATAAGTGTTCAATTAAAATGAAAGAAGAATAGTAATACAACAATAATGTAGGTGTCTTTCAAACGGCAAAGATGAAGTTGAGGGTGTCTATATAAACCCTCAAAGTGTTTGTAACGGGAACAATCCTATCTAGAGAGACTCTTGAGTGTGTATGTATTCCTAAGTGTACTATTTCAAAAAAGAAAGGAGTATCAGCTCTATTTCGATTCCATTTCAAGAAAATGTGTTGCTCACACTAATTCTCTTTGTGTAAGAAACGATCTTTAGCAAGAGATAGTAGTCCTTGTACTACTATATAAGAGGAAAACCTATGTGTAACCTATTACACCCCCCATTCCAATCTATCTTCACTTGTCAAGAGTTATCTCTCCCTTAGATTATCTCAGAAGCCACTATCTAGAAAACTCTAAGTAAGTAATGAAAGAGCAAGGATGTTGCAACATCCAGGCTATAGGATAATGAGAAGGAGTTCAAGATCTGGAACGTCAATGTCTAAGGATTGCTTCTCTTAGAAATCCTTAAGAGAAGATCGACTGGAACTGAAGAATAGCAGAAGCAAGGTGGGCAACACATGTATACATACTTCATTTTGCTCTTTATAGTACTCAGAGTGTAACTATCTAGTTGCTAAAATCTAGTTTCTTATGCGTCAAAAAGACATATCAGGTATGAAAATGCTAAAAATTCTTGATAAAATAAGTAATAAATATAGACAAAATGATATAGCGGCGAAAGCATACAACACCCATAAGGGCAATTCAAGTATGCTTTCAAAGCAAAATAAGAAAAAAATCAATATTTAGAATTTATAATTTCCATTTTTGCTATCTCCAAATGGTATCAGAGCCAAGCAACGATCTAAATAATTACATAATTCTATATCGTATAAATTATGAAAAATCACAAGAGGAAATGTACTCTAATATAGAAGATGAAGCTATATATGAACGAGATAAGCTAAAATACTTAGAGAATAATATAGATAAAGGTTTAGATTTAGAGTTTGAAGTAAACATATATTAATATGTACAAAAAATTAGAAGTACAACTTCATGAAAACATTTAAAAAAACTTTCAAAAGGTTCAAGAATTGATAGTAGAATTACAGAAAACAATGGAATATCTATATGAAAAGCAAAATACCGATTGTATATCAAAAATAAATCTATTCCAAACAAGTGGAAATGAGATAAGTTTATGCCCCCTCCAGATAGAAGAAATAGATGACTTTAAAATCGAACAATTAGAAAACAAATATTTAGAAGCTAATGCAGAAGAACTAGATAACTTAAGCCAAGAAATTATTAGATTAATGGAAAATATCAGAACTATAAATATAAAACCAATAGATGGAGAGGCTTCAAGTAGCCTAGTAACAATAGCTATACCAAAAACTGTCCCTAATAGACAATCAAGTAGAAATGAGACTCCAGAACAACAAGGAGCCAGATACTGGTCAGATCCTAATTTTTGAAGAAAACCCACAAATAGAAATAGATACAAAGGAATTAATTGGGCATCAGGTAGAAGACCAAAAAGTATTACTCTAGAAACCCTAGTAGACTATATGAATCAAGAATATATCAGTGCAAATGGAATTTATTTAAATCTAAATTGTGTTAGAAACATAGATGAAGCAATAATAATATGGGAAAAATCCACATATCTATCGATAACAACACAAAGCTATGGTATTGACACAGCAGTAAGATTTTATAATTTAACCTTCGAAGGAATAGTAGCAGATTGTTGGAATGGATTAACTTTTATGATAAAAAGGTGACAAATGGAACAACAACCACCTTAGTCCAAGTAGTAAATAATTATGAGAATGAATTATGTAGAGAATTTCTAGGAGAAACATGGAATACAAATGGAGATATAGAGAAAGAAAATGAAAAACAAAGATTTACATTTTTATTATATAATCTAAAGTTTTATGACGTGTGCCTCATAAAATGATTATATATGTAAATTTCAAGAATATTTCTATAAAATATATGATAGAATAGATAAAGAAAATGTAATGAATGGATTCCTACTAAATTTATTTTATACAAAAATACCTGATCCTTGGGTTTTAAGGCTATGCAATTGTATCCCCAATATATAGGGCAATGAGCAGATACTTAGGAGGAAGAATAGAATTTTTAAGAATGAAATTAGAAGAATGGTGTGCTAAAGCTACACTAAATAGAAAAACAAACAAATTAGTAAAGCAACGACTTTGTTGTTCACAATTAACACACCCAGTAACAATAGGATGTGAACCACCAAAGAAAAAATATTACAGAAGAAAAAGAAACTATAATAAAAATGTCAAGAACCCAAAAGAATGTAAATGATTTATATGTCAAGAAAAAGGATACTATGCAAACAAATGCCCTAATAGAGGATCTAGAAAAATTAACAAAAACAATTTGAAGAAATAATAGAAGAAGAACTCTCTCAAATAGAAAACATTCAGGAATTTGTTCTGTTAACAGAAGATGAACAATCCAATGGATCAATCTATTATTTCTCAGACATGGAATCAGACTAAAGAAGAAATAATCAAAGAATTATTTTCTCTTATTTGTCAAAAAAACAAGAATAGTACTTTCTAAAAATAAAATAGAAATTTGTAAACCTAAAAAAGAATTTTTAGGATTAATATTAGACTCAAGTGGAATAGAATTGGAAGAAGATATCGTAGAAAAAATTGTTATGTTCCCAAACAAACTAGAAGATAAAAAAACAACTTCATAGATTTTTAGGTTGTCTAAATTATGTGAAACAATTTATAGAAAACCAAGCAAAACTAAGAAACCCTCTACAAAAATTATTAAAAAAAATACAATCTTCTTTATGACAGAAGAACTTATAAATCTTGTCAGATTTATAATAGAAAAATGTAAAAATCTACCAAGATTACTAGATCTCCCTTTAGAAGGAGATGATTTAATAATAGAAACAGATGCCTCTGAAGAATTTTGGGGAACAGTCCTAAAGAAAAAGGATGAGCAAAAAGAAAAAAATATGTAGATATACTTCTGGAACATTCACAGAAACAAAAAAAAGATACCACTCGAATGAAAAAGAATTAAAAAATTCTCCTAATTTCTATTACCTAAAAACTTCTTAGCACCAGTAGATAATACTCAAGTTAAAGCTTTTGCTAAAAACAACTTACCATCTACCCCAGAATATAAGAGGTTAAGTAGATGGCAACCATTTTTTGTAGAATATGTTTTTGATATAGAAGTCATTAAAGGCGAGACTAACTCTCTTGTAGATTTCCTATCAAAGGAATATAATGGAGCAAGTTGAAAAGAAACTTGTAGAACTTGAAGCTCGGTTGCAACATAGTTGTAATCTATTGCAAGACAATTATATAGATATGATTGAAATAATCCAAAAATAAGATAAAATTATTGACAGTGTAGAAGAAAACAAGCAAGATATTGCAGGTATCATTGCAGATCTAAATTGCTTTAGAAGAGAAATACAGCAAAAAGGATCAGAATTAGTACGAATGGATAAAGTGGTAGGTAAAAGCCCAATTGACATATCTCTCCAAATATCTCATTCAATCAGTAGTAAAAAAACTACTGATAATATTAGCCTACCGGAAAGAGAAAGTAGTTTTAAAACTACAAAAACTAGCCTCGTGGTTGAAAATACTATCTCTTCAAAGCAAAATTATAGCCTAACGGTCAGAAGCAACTTTCAAACTATAAGAACTAGCTTAATTACTAAAGATGTTATCTCTTCTGAGAGCAATTCCCACCTCACTGTGAAAAATGTTGTCTCTTTAGAGAAAGATTCCTGCTACACAGTGGACAATATTAAATTTATAATCGAAAAGATTTTTAGATTCAAGGTATCTTAGATTGAGCAGGAACATGACCTGTAATTGAGTCTCACAGAATTCTTAGCAAAATGTGAAATAGAGTATAGATCTCTACTCGAGATTGTTTATAATCTCAAAACAACAGAGACATATGTTCCACCTCACACAAGAATTTATCTCAGAATTAACTTCGAAAAAGGAGCATATCCCAAAATTATTAGAGATTGCTTCAGAAATTGGAGCCACAAATTTAATATATCTAAGTCTTGATCTTGGAGAAATTCACAGACTTCCCCAAGAAATTATTAATGTAATCAAAGAATTCAAAAATTACAGCCCGCTGGTGAAACCCACTAGTGAGATTTACATTAAAATATTCTCAGCATCTGAAGACTGGGAGAAATTAAAAAAGTTCAATTCAGTCCACGACATTCAAATTGGAGTATCATCTCCATATTATGTTAAAGCGATTGAAGGAAGTTTCCAGAAAAAAATTGAAAGAGGAAAAATTGACAAAGAATCTATTGAAGTCAGAAGATTTCTAGGACTAAAAGTTCTCTACCAAGTGATGGAAAAAATAATTAATGATAATTGAAACTGGGAACATAAAGCTTCAGAAAATATGATCATTTTTTCTACAACAAGAAGATCCAATATATCAACAAAAATTAATCTAGAAAGATTTCTAAAGAAAATAGAAATGGGACAAATAAAATCAAGTTGCAGATACCAGAAAAGTATTTTTCCAGCTCAAAAAGCATGAATGAAAAATATACCCAGCATGCCAATACCAAATGGATAGAGACAGTAATAGTAGCAGTACTCACTAAAGGATAGCTTCCAGAAGACTCCAATTGCCAAGATGTCATCAATGACAATTAAGAGCAATAATACACCAAAGACATCATCCATAATCACAGAAAGCATCAATAACGCAAAGCGTCCTCAACGTAATAAGTGTTCGATTGAAATGTAAATAAGAATAGTAACACAACAATAATGTAGGAATCTTTCAAATGAAAAAGATGAAGTTGAGGGTGTCTATATAAACCCTCGAAGTGTTTGTAATGGGTATCGATCCTGGCCAGAGAGAGCCTTAAGTGTGTATGTATTCCTAAGTGTTCTATTTCAAAAAAGAAAGGAGCATCAGTTCTATTTAATTTTCATTTCAAGAAAATGTGTCATGCACACTAATTCTCTTCGTGTAAGAAACCAGCTTTAGCAAGAGATAGTAGTCCTTGTACTACTATAGAAAACCTGTGTGTAACCTATTGCACCCCCCATTCCAATCTATCTTCACCTGTCGAGAGTTATCTCTCCTTTAGATTATCCTGAGGGCCATTGTCCAAAAAATTCCAACTAAGTAATGAAAGAGCAAGGACGTTGGGACATGCAGGATATAGGATAATGATAAGGAATTCAAGATCGGGAACATCAATGTCTAAGGATTGCTTCTCTTAGAAATCGTTAAGAGAAGATCGACTGGCACTGAAGAATAGCGAAAGCAAGGTGGGAAACACATGTATACATATCTTTATAGTACTTAGAGCATTACTATCTAGTTGCTAAAAGCTAGTTTCTTATATGTCAAAAAGACATATCAAGCATGAAAATGATAAAAAATCTTGATAAAATAAGTAATAAACATAGACAATATGATACATGGAGAAAGCATACAACACACATAAGTGCAGTTCGAGTATGTTTTCAACGTAAAATAAGAAAAAATCAATATTTAGAATTTATAATTTCCTATTTTTCTATCTCCAAATGGTATCAAAGACAAGCAACGATCAAAAGAATTACATAATTCTATATCTTATAAATTATGAAGAATTACAAGAGGAAATGCACTCTGATATAGAAGATGAAGCTATATATGAATGAGATAAGTTAAAATACTTAGATAATAATATAGACGAAGATTTAGAATTAGAGTTTGAAGTAAACATAGATTAATACGTAAAAAAATTAGAAGTACAAGTTCATGAAAATATTTCAAAAAACTTTCAAAAGGTTTAAGAAATGATAGTAGAATTATACAAAACAATGGAATATCTATATGAAAAGCAAAATATTGATTGTATATCAAAAATAAATCTATTCCAAACAAGTAGAAATGAGATAAGTTTATGCCCTCTCCAGATAGAAGAAATAGATGACTTTCAAATCGAACAATTAGAAAATAAATATTTAGAAGCTTATGTAGAAGAACTAGATAACTTAAGCTAAGAAATTATTAGACTAATGGAAGAAGTCATAACTATAAATATAAATAGATGGAGAGGCTTCTAGTTGCCAAGTAACAATGCCTATACCAAAAACTGTCCCTAGTGGACAATCAAGTAGAAATGAGACTCTAGAACAACAAGGAGCCTGATACCGGTTAGATCCTAGTTTTCAAAGAAAACTCATAGATAGAAATAGATACAAAGGAATTAATTGGGCGTCATACAGAACACCAAAAAGTATTACTCTAGAAACCCTAGTAGACTATGTGGATCAAGAATATATCAGTGAAAATGGAATTTATTTAAATCTAAATTGTGTTAGAAACATAGATGAAGTAATAACAAGATGGTAAAAAGCCACATATCTATCGATAAGAGCACAAAGATATGATATTGACACAACAGTAAGATTTTGTAATTTAACCTTCCAAGGAATAGTAGCAGATTGGTGGAAAGGATTAACTGATAATGATAAAGAGGTGATAAAAGGAACAACAACCACCTTAGCCCAAGTAGTAAATAATTACGAGAATAAATTACATAGAGAATTTCTAGGAGAAACATGGAATACAAATAGAGATATAGAGAAAGAAAAATAAAAACAAAGATTTACGTTTTTATTATATAATATAAAGTTTTGTGACATGTGCCTCATAGATGGCTATATATTTAAATTTCAAGAATATTTTTTATGAAATATATGATAGAATAGATAAAGAAAATGTAACGAATAAAACTCTACTAAATTTATCTTACAAAAAAATACCTGATTGTTGATGTTTTAAGGCTATGCAATTGTATCCCCAATATATAGGGCAAAGAGCAGATACATTAGGAGGAAGAATATAATTTTTAGGGATGAAATTAGAAGAATGGTGTGCCAAAGCTACACTAAATAGAAAAACAAACAAAGTAGTAAAGCAAGGACTTTGTTGTTGACAATTAACACACCCAATAATAATATGATGTGAACCAATAAAATATAATAGAAGAAAAAATTATAAATTTAAAAAGAAGAAAATATTTGGTTTTAAACCAAAACCAAAGCAAAAATATTATAGAGGAAAGAGAAACTATAATAAAAATTTCAAGAACCCAAAAGAATGTAAATGCTTTATATGTCACGAAAAAGGAAACTATGCAAACAAATAACAAAATAGAGGATCTAGAAAAATTATCCAAAAACAATTTGAAGAAATAATAGAAGAAGAACTCTCTGAAATAGAAAACATTCAGGAATTTGTTTAGTTAACGGGTGATGAACAATTTGATGGATCAATCTATTATATCTCAGATATAGAATCATACTAAAGAAGAAATAATCGAAGAATATCAAGAAGAAGGGAGACACTTTTTGCAAAAAAGTATGGATAGATAGAAGATTATATAATCGAATTAGAAATATTGAATTAAGATTAGAAAACTCAGATGGATTTAGAACATCTGTCTTTGAAAAAATTACTCAAAGAAAACATATCTTCTATTACGGAATAACCAACAGAGAGATGCATATGCAAATCGAATACACTAGAAATAGGATAAATATACCCTTAATTCGAAAAGAAGACTTGATGAGGAGAATGGAAAAAATAAAAGATAAATCTAAAATAGGATGGATTCATATAGGAGTTATCCAAATGATGATCAAAGAAACTTTTTGAGAAGGAATAGATTAACCTATTAATATTGTATTAATGGATAATAGAATTAATGACAGAAGAGATGCTACATTAGGAATTCTACAAGGAAACCTTAGCCATCAAAATTAATTTTTAACATTTATCCAAAAATAAGTATAAAAATTAAAGATAATAATATCAATAGAACTTTAAGTTTGATACAAGATTTTTGAAGAACATAATTTATGAAAAAAGTCTGCATAGTAGCAAATTGGTGGAAAGTATTAACTGATAATTATAAAGAGGTGATAAAAGGAACAACAACTACCTTAGCCCAAGTAGTAAATAATTATGAGAATGAATTATGTGGAGAATTTCTAGGAGAAACATGGAATACAAATAGAGACATGGAGAAAGAAAAAGAAAAACAGAGATTTACCTTTTTATTATATAATCTAAAATTTTGTGACATGTGCCTCAAAGATGACTATATATGTAAATTTCAAGAAAATTTCTATAAAATATATGATAAACAGATAAAAAAATGTAATGAATAAAATCCTACTAAATTTATTTTATACAAAAATACTTGATCCTTGGGGTTTTAAGGCTATGCAATTGTAGCCCCAATATATAGGGCAAAGAGAAGATACATTACGAGGAAGAATATAATTTTTAAGAATGAAATTAGAAGAATGGTGTGCCGAAGCTACACTAAATAGAAAAACAAACAAAGTAGTAAAGAAAGGACTTTGTTGTTTACAATTAACACACCCAATAACAATAGGATGTGAACCAATAAAATATAATAGAAGAAACAAGTATAAATTTAAAAAGAAGAAAAGATTTGGTTTTAAACGAAAACCAAAGCATAAATATTATAGAAGAAAGATAAGCTATAATAAAAATGTTAAGAACCCAAAAGAATGTAAATGATTTATATGTCAGGAAAAAGGACACTATGCAAACAAATGCCCAAATAGAGGATCTAGAAAAATTAACCAAAAACAATTTGAAGAAATAATAGAAGAAGAACTCTCTAAAATAGAAAACATTCAAGAATTTGTTCAGTTAATAGATAATAAACAATCTGATGGATCAATCTATTATTTCTCATATATAGAATCAGACTGAAGAAGAAATAATCAAAGAATATAAAGAAGAAGTGGGAAACTTCTTGCAAGAAGTATTGATAGATAGAAGATTATTTAATCAAATTAGAAATACTAAATTAAGATTAGAAAACTCAGATGGATTTAGAACATCTTTCTTTGAAAAAAACATTCAAAGAAAACATATCTTCTATTACGGAATAAATAATAGAGAGATGCCTATGTAAATCAAATACACTAGAAATAGGATAAATATACCCTTACTTCAAAAAGAAGACTTGATGAGGAGAATGGAAAAAATAAAAGATAGATCTAAAATAGGATGGATTCATATAGGATTTATCCAAATGATGATCAAAGCAACTTTTTGAGAAGGAATAGATTCACCTATTAATATTGTATAAATGGATGGATGTCCCAACGTCCTTGCTCTTTCATTATCTCTATATATATGTATATGTATATGTATATATATATATATATATATACATATATATGTATATATATGTATGTATGTATATATATATGTACATGTATATATATATATATATATATATATATATATATAGAGAGAGAGAGAGAGAGTCAGGCAAGAATACACTCGAGTGTATTCGAAGCAGATGACACTCAATTAGTTTTTCAAGATGCAATATTTTTTTAAAAAAATCTAATCTATTGATCTTCTTAAACATCTTGTCAATAGCTCATACACAAAATTTGAGAATATTTGGACATCTATAGGTCATGTTATAAAGACCGCAAAAATTATATATTACAAATTAGTTTCACGCGTTGATTTTGTTGCCCTTGGATGAGTGACTTACACTCATCCAAATGGGCTCAAAATTTGTACGTAGCCTAGTTATAGTATGACAGTGAAGATCAATGGTTTACATTTTGCAAAAAATATTCTTGATATGCAAACACACTTGATTGTATCTGTGCAATCTGTACACTCGAGTGTATTCTAGCCTTACTCTATATACATAAACACACATATATATATATATGTATATGTACATATATATATGTATATATATATGTTTATATATATGTATGTATATATATACATATATATATATATATGTATATATATGTATATATATATAAATGTATATGTGTGTATATATATGTGTGTGTATATATATATGAGAGACCGCATTTGGTATTTAAACATATATTCACATTAATCATTTCAAATATTCATGTTGCATGCAATAAATCAGATCACATCAATTTCAATCCAAATACACCACAAATTAGTGTGGCTCTGATACCGCTGTTAGGAAATTGGGATGACAGATAAGGCAGCAAAATCAAAAATTTTAATGTCCAAATCCCTAAACAATAAGATCTCATCAACAACAATGTATTTATGAAGGAAGGTAACAAGAGATATACCTAGTCCTGGAGCAAGTCCAGTGACAACTGTTGTTGTAGTAGTGTGCTTCTTCTCCAAGCACCAGCATTCTTCTTCTTCAAACAGTAATCGAATAGTCCTCAGAAATAGCCTCTTGGTGCAACACCACGGACAGTGGTTGAAGTTGTCCTCCTATCGGGGCAAGTGCCTCTCACCTCAAGAGTAGTCTACGTGGACCACTAGGAACTCCATGTTGTGCTACAAGAGCCAACAGGAAGGAGTTGTCCCTTTGAGCATTAGTCTACTAGTATCGATTTGCTATCCCACAATTGTCTCTTCCTTTCTATCCCTCCCTTATCAAGTATGACTCACTCGAGCTCTCTTTTGACTACCACAACCAGAGAGGATGACAACTGTCAGCTCTTATTGTGGTGTCTGTAAATCCCCAGTACCCCTCTATTTATAGGAGACACAAGGGTCAGGGTTTCCATCCGGTCTAGGATTTGAAGAGATGGAATTCATGAAATTTATGGAAACTAAAAATGGTGAAATAGTTAGTTTAATGTCCAATCGGTCATTTGAAAGGGTGAACTAGTCGTCTCATCCATTTACCGGTCAGTTCAGTAGTTTTCTTGTTTTAGATCACATTGGTGTTCAACACACGGTTAATGTGAAACATGAAATCAACAACAATCCTTGATCAAGGTGAATTGACCATCAAATCGGGAAGTTCATTACATGAACCAGTCCATTCACTGAGTAAACCCATAAGTTCATGCCCTGGTCAAGGAATTGTTCAACCAATGTTGTTTCCAATTGACTTGGCACTCCACATGATCGGTTCATCCCTTGAACCTGTCAGTTCAATGTTGGGTCAGTCATTTTTGAACCTCAGTTGTTTACTTGAATACCTAAACATTTTTAGTAATCAATTAAACATCATTCATGAATAAACCCCTATTCCAAGTGAATCCTATGTGTGTAACCCTATAGGTCCAAAAATTACAGTGGCAATGAATGTCTATAACCAACTTATGACATCACAAATAATGAGCGGTATCTTGAAACACATCATTGCTACTCAAGTAATTAGAAAAGTTGGAGAACAACTTCAACCTACAATCTGTTATTAGTGATATGTGATCGTATAGTTCCTTTTTGTATGATATCTAGATTGAACTCAAGGCATGGAACTATCATCCTCTCAACGTACAATCCATCTTCCTTGAACTAGAGAAGACAGTCTAAGATGCATGTGAGTTCACATATCACATATTGAATCATATGAGTATGACCATACATTTCTCAGTCTTGCTTATCAAGAGGCCTCAATGTTAATCTTCTACAAGAGGGATAAATCTCATCTACATCACTCACACTCAATCCCCATGTGTCACAATGTACTTGAGCATCACCTTTATGGAAACCCTTATTTAAGTTCATGTTGGATGATGTCTAAATACAATGAACAACATGTGATGAGTGCGGTGACTTCAGGTCTAAGAACCATAATCACTACTATAACTATGAGAGCTGATTTTGACTACCATTCCATGGTATCCATGTATCACTCTCAAGGTGGGTATGTCTAATACATTGTTCTCTAACATGTACTTGTGTGCTTTACTTGATATCATATATCATGAATAATGAGACTCTGTCATCAATCAACATACACTCTAGTCTTATGTATTATTATTTTCTGTTTTGCTTCCAAAATAATATCTTACTAGGGAAATAATAAGAATGTATGTATTCTTATCATACATATAATCTCATTGTTCAGGTCATCAACCTGAGGATGTATGTCATTAAATAACATCATTGTTTATACATCTACTATGTTTGTGTCATCATCTCATGATTGAGACAAACATAATATACAAATTACCTTTATGATTATCAAATCAGGTGTCTAATGCACATTCTGACCACATATGCTTGGATCTCTAGGCATACATACTAACACGTTTGATGTACTAGATAGACCATTACTTTTCAAGACTAGGCAAACCATCTCTTGTTAGAAGTAGGGAAACCATCCGTTTGTCAATGATAAGGAAACCATCATTTTATCTACTTAATGAGAACATCAACTTCGGTATCACCATGACCATTAACTCTTGAGTGAAGCATAACCTTTGATTCTCAAGCACAAGTAAAACCATTAAAACAACAACTAAGTGTACCCCATCATTTGTCAAGAGGGGTCAAACCATAAATTCATAATTCAAGAGAGAAATTAGTTCATAACAGTAAAGGAGAAACCATTGTTTGATAGGCTTGCAGGGTTTAGGTAGCTTGTTTCAAAAGAAGAAAGTGCACAATATCTAGGGGTATTTTACCTACACAAATACTACTATTTATGTTCAAACCGTACACAAAGGATCGTCTTCCACTTGTTGCATCATTTTTAGGGCAATATCAACATATAGCAAGTTGATAGTAAACAATAAATGTGAGGATAGTTATATAACTCACCTCAAGGAGGGTGATGATGGTCTGAACAACAAGGTAGATCCAAAGAGAGAAGAGAAACGCTAGATTTAGCACTCCAATGTTTTAAGCTAGAATCCCTTCTTCAAGAACAAGGAAGACCTAGGGTAAAAGAGAGGAAAGAAGATATCCTTCATCCACATGCTCAAGTTCTACCATGAACAATGTGGATCCATCCAAGGAAGAAGAGAGAATAAGATGGGAAGCAATAAATGAAAGGTAAGGAAGATTATCTTACTTGTTTAGGGTAAGAATAGAGGATTGTAATCCCCAAACAATCTAAGAGAGGGAGGATCCAAACCCTAGCACAACATGCTACCAAGCGTGACCAAGCTTCATCCTCTAGAGATATTATTTTTCCACCAAGCAAGAAGGTCAAACCTCTCAAGCAGCAAGAAGGAGATGAAGGTGTGCAAAGAGTTCGTTTGGGAGAAAGAAGGGGGGTATATAAAACTAGGATGAAAGAGGAAGGTGGGTTGATGGTTGAAAGCATGCATGTCATGTGTCCAAAGGCTGAAAACTCCCATTCATGCATATATATACAATTGGATCAGGTACCTAGGTGAACCATTGAATCTTTAACCTAGGAGGACCATCATGTTCTAGCATAAAAAGACCCATTAGATCATGTCCCTTCATAGCCACAAAAGCAAACCCTAAACCAACATCGGTTGGTGCACCTTGCATGAAAGACCATCAATTGTTGTGCCTCAAGAGGAAACCATTGTATCTCGTTTAACACGAGAATGCCATCAGATCCTAAAACCTCATAGTGAACCATCAGATCCCAAGCTTACAAAGGGAAACCATTGAGTTGGGGAACTTAGGTGAGAAACCCTAGGTCTCAACCCTAACTTAGAGTACACCCCACATATGATGGTGCATCTAGGTACTCAAGGATGCAACTATATCAAGCATGTTATGAAAACTTACGAAGCAAAAGATACATGTGAAGATTATAGATATAGCCCTAGATAGGGAGAAATCGCATAAAGTTCTATATAAGCACATAAATTGCAAAACTTACTCAAACAATGACCAAACTAAACCAAACATGAAACTTAGCTTTGTCACATGATATCAAATCATGGATTTAAGGTTTTAATCACTCAATTAAGATATGAAGGCATATTTAATGATAAATCCAAGTTAGGGGTCTTAGAACCACAAACCCCTAACATGGATTTTGCCCCTGAAATCCTACACAAACAAAGACATGTACTTCCTAAACATCTCATCCTCTTAATCCCATGTGGCTTCCTCTACACCATGGTGATGCCATAACACCTTCACTAAGGCTATGTACTTCTTCCTCAGCTTCTGTACATGCTTATATAGGATCAACACAAGACCCTCCACATTAGAAACATCCTCTTCTAACTCAACCTCCACTGGTTGTATTGTCTATTTCGTATCAGGGTGACACTTCCTCAGCATGTAAACATGAAGACATTGTGCAACATGTGCAACTCTGGTAGTAACTCCAGATTGTATGCCACCTTTCCAACACGTGGAAAGATAGGGTAAGGTCACATAAACCTAGGAGCCAACTTACCCTTATTACCAAACCTCAACACACCTTTCTAAGGAGAAACCTTGAGATACACAGAGTCTCCAACTTGGAACTCTAATAGTCTGTGACAGTTATCAGCATATGACTTATGTCTGTCCTAAGCTGCTTTCAATTGTTGCTAGATCACTTTGATCTTCTCTCTAGTTTGTTGTACTAACTCAGGACCCAAAGTTGATATTCACCTACCTCAAACCAACAAAGAGGTGATCGACAATGTCTTCCGTACAAAGCTTCATGTTGTGCCATGTATATGCTTCTCTAATAGTTGTTATTGTAGGAAAACTCAATCAAACTCATATGAACATCCCAACTTCCATGAAATTTCAAGACTCATGCTCTCAGAAGATTATCTAACATTTGAATGGTCCTTTCTAACTGACCATCTATCTGCGGGTGAAAAGTTGTGTTAAACATTAGTTGTGTCCCCAAAGTTGTATACATATGTTCACAACACATGCTCATAAACTGAGGGCCTCTCTCAGATACTATGGTAACTATCATACCATGTAGATGAACTATCTCATCAATGTATATCTATGCCAACTTCTTGGTTGTATAAGTTGTCTTGACAAATAAAAAGTGAGCTGATTTAGTCAAGTGGTCAACTATCACCCAAATGGAACCATGACCTTTGGCTGTCCTTGGAAGACAACCACAAATTCAATGGTTATATGATCCCTTTTCCACTATAGTATTGGAAAAGGTTGTAATGTCCCTATAGGCTTCTGATGCTCAGCGTTGACTTGCTAACAAACTGGACACTTGGCAACAAACTCTACGACATCACACTTCAAACCTAGCCACTGGTACAAATCCTTCAGATTCTCATACATCTGTGTACTATCGAGATGCATTGCATATGTCAAGGAATGAGCTCTGTCAAGTACCTTCTCCCTCAGGCCATCAACATCTGGAACCATTGTTATGTAGTGAAAACACACAACCCAATCATCTAACTCATGGAGACCAACTCTGATTTGATATTTTGTATCATAGTATCATCCTTATGAGCCTCTCTGATCTATTGTATCAACTTCAGCTTAACCTACAACTGTTCTAACAACTGTGCCAACAGGGAAACCTCCAATTGTACATTCATGTGTTGAAGCAACACTATCATGTCCGGCTTGTGGTATTCCATGGAATAAAACTGTGCTTTATCTAAAAATGATGATGAAGACAACTTCATGCTCAATGCATCAACCACCACATTTGCCTACCCTAATGATAGTCTATCATGCAGTCATAATCTTTGATCAGCTCCATCCATCTTCTTTGTCTCATGTTCAACTCCTTCTTATGATCTATGAAGATCTAACACTTCTCACCGTATAGATAGTGTCTCCAAATCATCAATGCAAGAACTACAATAGATAACTCTAAGCCATGAGTTGGATAGTTGTCCTCGTATTTCTTAAGTTGCCGCAAAGCAAAAGAAATCACATTCTTGTCATGTATCAACACACATCTCAAGCCATTCTTTGAAGCATCATTGAAAACAATGTAGCCTATCCCTTGTTTTGGTAGCACTAATACTGGATCACTTGTCAACTTCTCCTTCAATAATTGAAAAGAGCATTGACACTTGTCATACCAGAGAAAAGGAACACCCTTCCTAGTCAACTTGGTTAAAGGTAACACTATTGTGCTAAAATTATAAATGAGCCTCCTATAGTATCTGGTTAGACCTAGGAAGATGTGTACCTCAGTCGGTGTCTTGGGCTGCTCCCACTTTAGTACTTAGTTCACCTTCTTTAGGTTTACACAAACACCCTTAGCAGATATGACATAACCAAGAAAATATACCTCGGTCAACCAAAACTCACACTTGCTGAACTTGGCATACAACCATTGTTGCCTCAACAACTCTAGTGCTTGGTGAAGATGTTGTTCATGATGTTGACTGTCTCTAGAGTATATCAAGATATCATCTATGAATGCAACTATGAAGTGATTAAGATACGATCTGAACACCATGTTCATCGAGTCCATAAAATTTTCTAGTATATTGGTTATCCCAAACGACATAACAACAAACTCATAATGACCATACCTAGTACTAAAAGAAGTCTTAGGTATGTCATCTGCCTTGATCCCAACTGGTGATAACCTAACCTCAGGTCTATCTTGGATAATACTATGAAACCTCACAACTAGTCAAACAAATCATCAATCCTCAGCAACAGGTACTTGTTCATCATTGTGACCTTGTTTAACTAACAGTAATCTATTTAAAGCCTCATAGAGACATTCTTCTTCTTCACAAACAATACTGGATCACCCCAAGGGGAAGTGCTCAGTCATATAAATCCCTTCTCCAACAACTCTTGCAACTATTTCTTCAACTCATTTATCTGTGTTGGTGCCATCTTATAGGGTGTCTGAGCTATGGGTTGCGTTCTAGGAACTAGATTGATCTCAAAATAAATCTCTCTAGGTGGTGGAATACCAAGAAAATCAGCTGGAAAGATGTCCTCCAACTCTTGCACAACAAGTACATCCTGGACACTAGGACTCCTCACCTTGGTATCCACAACATGTGATAGAAATCCTCACACCCTTGCCTCATTAGTTTCTCTACTATCACAACCAAGACCAAACACATAGGAAGAATCTTCTTATTTCCTTGGAAAGTCCAAGAGACATTCCCATCATAGAACGTTGCTACCTTAGAACTACAGTCCAAGACAACCTGGTACTTTTCCAAGGTGTCCATACCTAAGATCACATCGAATTCATGCATGTTAAGTGGAATGAGATCCACTTGAATGTTGTCCAAGAAAGAAAGAATGCAAGATGGACACACCTCCCACAACACAAGGGAATCAACTAAAGGGGTTTCTAGCAAGAGGATATTAGATCTACTACAAATAGATAGATAACAACTACTTATCCCCTCTCTGGAGATAAATAAGTGTGTTGCACCCTGGTCAACCGAAACAGATATAAAAGAAGAAGCAAACAAGTCAAAATGAAAAAGTTCCATAAGACCTATCACAACCCATGGGTTGACCAATCCCTCTACCTAACTCATGGCATAGAATCTAGTTGTCACCTATTGTCATCCTCATCCTCTACTAGTTGGTTTAGATGACTTTGCCTATGATGTCTGGCCACATCCTCTACCACCACCATTGCTATAGTGTTGTTGATGTTGTAAGCCTTTTTGTCTCTGCCTCGACTGTTGTGTCACTTCATCATCCTTCATAGGGCAAGACCACCTCACATGCCCGACTTGTCCACACTTGAAATACGTCCTTGAATCATATTGCGGCTTCGAAGACCCTATCACTAACACTGAGGCTGAACTATTCACCCCTACTGGTGAAAATTTGTGACCTCTCTCTTTACTAGGGGACCATTGGGACTGTACTCGTGCTCTTGGCTCAAAAAATTCGACCTCTATTATGATTGTTAATACTATAGTTAAGAGAACATTGGCTTCTTGAAGCTACTAGAGGACTGCCTTGGAATCGAGATGGCTTCTTCCTTACTTTGGCTTCTTTCTTCTCCATAGAAGACCTCTTTATTCTCCTTCAGGACTCCACAAAGGTAGAGAACTTCTCCCTGTTCTCCAAAGATGATGCTATCATATACAACTCAAAGTTCTAACCATTCTTAACCCTCCAAATTATCTCCTTCTCTGTCGTCACCATATGAGGATAGAACCTCAACAACTCCATAAACCTCACCTCATAGTCATTGATAGACAACGACCCTTGGAGAAACCATTCAAACTGGGCGGTCTTCTCCTCTAGGTATGTCTCAGGAAAATAGCAACTCACAAACTCTCACCAAAACTCTTCCCAACTTACTACAAGTCCCAATCTCTCTCCTCGTCTATGGCCCACCAATGGCCAGCACTGTCCTTCAAGAGGTAAACTACACGCTTCACCTTGTCCTTATCTAGGATGTTCAAGATCCCAAACACCTTCTCCAACTTTGTTAACCGCATATCAATGTCTATCAGGTCTACTATTCGAGTACACTCAGTGGCTCCCACACGCTTCAACCTCTAAAAGGTCTTCCTTAGATGCTGAGATTTTTCATTAAGGATGGGTGCCCTAGGTTGAGGTGCAAGCGCACTATCCTCTACATGCGTAATCATCACCATGAGTTGTCTAAACATGGTAGGAAGGCTATATTAGCTATCACTGAAGCGTCAAATGAAGGAAGTGCAGGCTGTTATGGCCCATCTTAGGTACTCTTTCGTTTGGTTTCGACATCTTGCAACCACCTCTTGGCACTATGTAACTAATCTCATCATGCTCTTCACTTTCTCCAGAAATATGTACATAACCATAAGCTATGATTAGATATGTTGGATTATGTAAGAACATACACAAAACCTAAGTCATGTGTCCAGGTAGACTCAGTGAACCCTAAGCTCTGATACCACTAGATGTGGCAACCAACCACACTAAATGAGATTACTCAAATCCAAAACATGATCAATCAATATTTAATCACATTGCAAGAAAATGGGTTATTTAAACCAAAATAAGCATGTCTAGAAACATTTACATATAAGTCCAACATCATGTATAATTGCACATATTGTATTGTGTATCTATACAAATGTCCAGTGGCCTCAGCACCAACCTATATGCAAAAGCATTATCCACATATACATGTGATATACAACATCAACATACTACCAAAAACTTGAGTCGATATACATCATCTATAAAACTTTTCCACCTGGACCTGAGAGTACATGGACAACTCTAGGACACACTAAAAAATTAGCCAACCTTTTGCTCTGACAGATCCCCAGCTGCTCCTCCTCGCTACCACAGGCATGACGACACATTGATGAGCACCTAAAAAGATGTGGTGACCCAGGAGGTTAGACCCATGTCCCACAAAATGATATAACTCTCAACAATATTTCTTGGATACAAACATATTATGTAATCAAACAGATAAAGTATATAGTATTACAAAATTGAGAGATTATCATAGTATTTCAAAGGAACATGAGCTAATATCATATGAACAGTTGATTTCACTTACCATATTATACATCTAATAATTATCACAAGAATAAGGAAAGGGTTATCAAGCAATGTGAATGATTAAGTAACCCTAGAAAATATGCTACATGGCTGGGATAGACATTTTATTCAGCCATGGGGAGATTTAGGCATACCACTCAAACTTCCAACTAATGACTCTACAGTCATAATCAGTTCTGTACAAGATCTAGGAGATCCAGAATCCTAATATATCTTCCTCTTGATTGGTACGAGTCCACCACAACGACATATTAGTCAAGCTGCAATCAGCTTAATCTGTCCTTGGTACACAGGTCATGGCACTAGAAACTAGGGTAATCAACCCTATCGTCTGAGGCACAACCACACATGTCCTCAGTCACATAACATATATATATAACCATTCATCCAAAATATGACCTCGAACGTTCTCCATAACCTTGGGATCAGGATGACAAGGATACACTCTCCCTGCACCTACATATACTCAACAATATACGACTCTGAGTTTCCCTTCTAAAATACTCATTTTACTATCCAGAAAATTCTAACACTATAATAGATCTACGACATAGGGTACTACATGATTGGTTTCACTTGATTAGTTACTTCCAATTGGGTGATTTTAGACTGCATCAGTCAAGTTACATACAAATCATACAAGTTTTCTACAAACACAGTGGTATATAACAACTTCAGAAGATATAAAATGTACAAGATATATTCCTTATCACAACATCATAGAGTACAAATCCTTTGTCAATCATTAAGAGTATTACACCTCCACTAGGGCTCAAATCATGCCCAAAGGACATTTAGACCATTCACAATATTTCTTTTAAGAACATCATTATCTTTCAACACATTTGAAGAAGGTTCTACAAGTCATCAGTACACCTGTTGTATATAGATTTAGGATAGGATTTCATCAAATATAAGAGTTTTGGTGTTCTCAAGGTAACATAATAGGGTTACCACTAACATTATGAGAGTACCCATTCGTCATTACAACATTAGATAAAGGTAGATATTTTAAACCTTCACCACTTAACCATTTTAAGACATGTTCAACAAGGTGGATTAAATTAATGTCACAAGGTAAGATTCATAGGTAGTTCATCGTCATACATGCACTTAGACAAAAATGTAACTCTTATACCTAGAATCCCCATCAAATTATGGATTCACTTAGCTAAAGCACAATCATTAGATCATGGGCCATAAAAAAAACCATCGTTTCCCATGTTTAGCAAAACCATCAATTTTAATGTCAAAAACACAATTAGTTTCCACATATACACTAGGAAAACCATCGATAGATATACCTACTGATGCCATCATTTCTGGAACTTAGTTGATTAATTATCTCATAGACTAGTAGATCCAACAATTGTCAACAATAGGTGAAATATATTCTTATAAACTAAGAAAAAACCATTGTTTTATGTGCTAGATAGACCATCCTTTGTGAACATAGGCAAACCAATGGTTTAAAAACTAAGTAAACCATCAATTGATGTGCTACGTAAACCATCATTTGACATTTACCAAGACTAGGGAAACCATCGCTTGTCAAAACCAGGGAAACCATCATTTCATGTACTTGATGAGAGAATCAACTTAGGTATCACAATGACCATCGACTCTTGAATGAAGAATAACCATAGATTATCAACCACAAGTAAAATCATCAAAGAAAAAACTAAGTATACCCCATCATTTGTCAAGAGGAGTCAAACCATCAATTCCTAATTCAAAAGATAAATCAGCTCATAACACTAAAGGAGAAAACATCGCTTGATAAACTTGCAGGGTTAAGGTAGCTTGTTTCAAAAGAAGAAAGTGCACAAGATCTAGGGGTAGTTTACCTACACAAATATGACTACATATTCTCAAACCTTACATAAAGGATCATCTTCTACTTGTTACATCATTTTTAGGTTAGGATCAACAAATACCAAATTAAGAGTAAACAATAAACGTGAATAAAGTTATATAAATTTCCTCAAGGAGGGTGATGATGGTCCAAACAATAAGGTAGCCTAAAA
Organism: Alisma plantago-aquatica; assembly: GCA_963693085.1. Classification (NCBI taxonomy): domain Eukaryota; kingdom Viridiplantae; phylum Streptophyta; class Magnoliopsida; order Alismatales; family Alismataceae; genus Alisma; species Alisma plantago-aquatica. The sequence goes on from OY856409.1 coordinate 246,333,339, forward strand.
AAGAGAAGATAAATACTCCAAAATTTCAATCTCCCATCTTCAAGAATAAGGAAGACCTAGGGTAAATGAGAAGAAACAAGATGTCCCTCATGCACATGCTCAAGTTCTACCAAGAACATTGTGGATCTGTCCAAGGAGAAAGAGAGAAGAAGGAGGGAAACAAGGAAAAGGAAGGTAAGGAAGATGATCTTACTTGTTTAGTGTAAGAATCTTGGTTAGGAAGCTCAAAATGATCCAAGAGAGGGTATATATGAACCCTAGGGAAACATGCAACCAAGCTTGTCCAATCTTTGTTCTCTAGATCTCTTCTTCTTCCATCAAGTAAGAATTTCATACCTCTCAAGCAGTAAGAAGGAGATGAAGGTGTGCAAAGTGTTCGTTTTAGAGAAAAGGGGGTATATAAAGCTAGGATGAAAGAGCAAGGTGGGTTGAGGGTTGAAAGCATGCATGACATGTGTCCAATGGCTGAAACCTCCCATCCATTCAAACATCTCTACCATCAGATCAGTTACCTAGCTGAACCATCAAATCTTCAAGCTAGGAGGACCATTGAGTTCTAGCATCAAAAGAGCCATCAGATCATCTCCCCTCATAGCCACACAAGTAGACCCTAAACCACCATTGGTTGGTGCACCTTCCATGGAAGACCATTGACTATTGTTCCTCAAGAGGAAACCATCAAATCTCACACAACACAAGAAAACCATTTGATCCTACAAACTCATAGTAAAGCCATCAGATCACAATCTTACAAAGAGAAACCATTGAGTTGGGGCACTTAGGTGAGAAACCCTACGTCTCAACCCTAGGTTAGAGAACACCCCCATATCCGGTGGTGCATCTAGGTTCTCAAGGATGTAACAATATCAAGCATGTTTCAAAAACTTATGAAGAAAAACATACATGTGAAGATTATAGATAAAATCCTAGATATGGGAAAATTGTTGTAAAGGCGAGAAATCACCCCTTTACCAAAAATTTGAAGAATAAAACATCCATCCCAAACATACTGCAAAGGTATGCTGAAACGGGTGTAAAATTTTCAAATATTTATATATATGGTATATAAAAGACCAAAGAGTATTCAGTGGAATATAATTTCATGAATATAATCAATTTCATAAAATATTAGATAACTCCATCATGTCTCCCATGATGGGTTTACAGCAATAAAAGGATCCAGATAGAGGGAAATCTATACTACACCAACTTTGTATCCAAGAAACAACTTCCTAAGATAGGTCCATGCTTAAATCCATGTACGCCTTATCCTATTCCTAGGATGGTCCTCCACACTCCAGTTGTACAACTATGATCCTAGGCCTTGCTCAACTCCTTGATCAAACCCTGGGTGGTTGGGAAAGCACCCAACAAAAGAAAGAAGCAAGGTATGTGTCAGAGATAATGATCAAGGATAAAAGATAAGAAAATCATGGAATGTAAGGCTAAGATTTCATCATAAGATGAATATGATCAAAAGTATGAGGCATAAGTAAATAGATGCTTGCCATAACAAAAATAGTAAAAAGGTTGCATGCATGATTAATATGGACTACTTAAACTATGTAGGGTTGAGGCACATACCTAACCTCAACCAATAAGTGATCGAGAGTAAAAAATTCCAATCACCTACAAATATTCTATATTGGGGAGAGTAACACATTCCCCAGGGTGAATTTACACATGCCCTGTCTATGGGTGGTTGTACAAAAGTACCAATACACTAGTTAAATAGTCTAATAAAATTAACATGCTGAGAACTATAGCAAGTATAAGCATCAAGTAAATAAAAGCATGGCAGTGGGGTACAAGACCCAAGAAATAAGTATAAAAACTAATTTTGAGGCGAATATATCAAAGGAATTATCAAAATACAAATTAGAGTTTCATAGAAGCATCATTAGGGAAACTAGGTTAGGGTTTGCAATTATTTCCAACTTAGGTGTAAGGAAAGAACATACCTTTCATATGAATTCAATTATCAACTTTCACCACTTTATTTGAGTCCAAAATCCACTTTTCCTATTTTCAATGTATAATCATGTATTAGGGTTTTGCATATGCATTAATGTAAAGAAAACCCTAGTTTTGAAATTTTTGGATGAAACCTCAATTTAGACTCTAAAAACATCACCATTCACCTTATCGGGTCCTCTTGATTAAGAAAACATATTTTTTTTCATATTTTGGAGTTATGAACGTTAAAGTGTATTTTTAGTGAATTTTAAGCATTAAATAATTTTTAAAAAACAACTTTTGACAAAACTCAAAAGAAAGTCTCAAAAACTTTTTTATTAGAAATATCACATTTTTCCAATTTCAAAACATATTTTATTTTAATTTTTGGACAAAGTAATCAAAAGATATGAATTTTACAAGTTGGACCAATCAGAAAATCAAGAAATGCCAAATAAGCAAGACATTGTGAGAAAGAGGAAGAGAGAGGCTGGGACCTAGATGATGTGGCCCAATCAGCACGACCATCTCACCTAGTCAAAGGTCCCCCTTGATTGCATAAAGCAAAATAAAAGGAAATGAAATTACCAAAACACCACTGTGCTGAAGAACAAAGAAAGAATAAATGTGGAGGGTAGAACGGACTAATCGCATGGGGGTTTCTTCCCTCACCCATGGCACCATGGCCAGGCAGTAGCAAGCTGCTGCTTGCATCTGGATATGGGAAAATCATGAGCAATGAGAAGACGGTGAATCGAAGACATGAAAATGAAGAACACAGGCACAAAAACTTACCCGTGCACACAATTGCACTCCAGCAAGGAGACGAGCCACAAGCTTAGATGAAGAAACTTATTTGGCAGCCAATAAATAGCAGCGATGGATGAAATTGCTAGAAGAGAAGGATCTTGCAGAGCATTGCGAAGCTTTAGGGTGGCTTAGCTATTTATAAGACTCAGGCTAGGACCTCTGTCGTGTAGGCGGCGGGATGTTTGGCCCGTAAGAATTGGGTGTTTCCCAAAAATACAACGATAGATTACGAGTAGGGTACCATTAGGTGTGGAATTTGATAAGGAATTCATAGGCAAATAAATCGTGTGAAAAGGTCGAGTATCGAGGGAGAAATTCCGATTTTAAGTCCTAGCTACCAACCCGCCTACCTGCCATATTTACGCAAGGTAGAAGACAACATGTAGCCATCAAATCTTGATCCGACAGTTGGGAGGGGCGCACGCATCTAGCTGGCCGTGCTACATTTATTTCATTGCCAAAACCAATTCGGACTATAGTTCTTTATTTAATTATTTAACTTTTTCTCTTTCCTTTTTTTGAGGGTGCAAACGACTTCCAAAATTAATGAAATTTGACACCTGAGCTAATTCAAGTATGTAGAATTTGATATACAATTAGATTTGCCTTTTGAAGACTTATCATGTGTTAAATAAATCAAATCTTATTTTCTCTTTCCTCCATCATTAATGGTTATAAAATCTTCCAAAATTAATAAAACTTCACCCACAAGTCATATTAAGTGTGTTGGATAAGAATTTGCCATTATTTATATTTTTGAAGTTGTTTCTTATTTTAATTGACTTGAAGGTTCTACACACTTTCTCTCCTCAATTCACCTTCTCATTAAATATTTTCCAAATTGAGTAAAAATTGAACCAGAGTCCTGTTTTAGCATGTAGAATATGAATTTGGCATTATTTGTTTTGAAGACTTTTATTAATATTTTATTTAATACATTTAAATCTTATCACTTATTTTATCCTTTTAATGAATTAGAGGCATCTAGAAACCTTATAAAAAATGAAACTTGGCATATAAGCAATAATAAATGTGAGGAACATGATTTTGGCATTAATTGTTTTTAACATATTATTTAATATTTTTGATCTTTAAATTAATTTCTCTCACCTGGATAAAATAAAATATTTAAGATAGTCCAAATTAGATGAAAATTCACACATAGATAAATTTTTACATGTAGATTACGAATTTGAGGTTTGCTCCACTTTTCAAGTTGTTTGATAATTTATTTAATAATTTGTAGAAAAAAATCAAAAATTTCAATTCCAATTAATGAAAAGATAATTATTAATTTTCCAAAATTGTGAAACTTATCATTCAAATAAACTTTAACTCAAGGAATACAAATTTGGGCTTAAAATTATCTTTTGAGTTTCCCTTTTATGATTTTAAGGAAAATCACTCATATTCTCACTATTTGCCAGATTAATTCATTTATTGCCACATATTCACGTTTAAGGATATATTAAACATTCATTTTTCTCTTTCTTGTTCCAAGAGGCCATAGAGAGTTATAGTATGGATTTATATATTATTATCCCACTTAAGTGGTTATTTTGTATCTAGACCCTTATTTAGAATATCCACTAGGGTATTTGTGCATGAACCCATATCTTGGCAATAAAAATGAACATATGTTCACCAAACTACTATTATTTCCAGAAATTAAACATACAGGACAAAAGGATATAAATGAAATGAAAATCTTGGAAAAGGGCCAAAAAGAGAATATATACAAGTTTTGGTATGTTACAATTGCATAAAGGTTTATATAAGCATAAATATTGCAAAAGTTACCCAAATAATGTCCAAACTAGACCAAACTTGAAATTTAGCTTTGTCACATGATATCAAATCATGGATGAAGGCTTGATTAAGGTTTTTATCACTCAATTAAGATAATAAAGCATGTTTAACTATAAATCTAGGTCAGGAGTCTTGTAGAGATCACACTAGCTGAGTTCGTTTGATTAGTGGAGGTCAGAGCTACCTACAGTAGTCAGAGACCCATGGATGCTACCCTCTTCTCCATTAGTGACATGAATTCTCAACTTTCTTCTTGCATCTATGTTCTTTTCTTGAATATGAGTGAGCGGGCTTTCTCACTGGGGAGCACCCATACATTATCTTGTTGTTATCAAACTTGAATTTTCTCACATGCTTAAATCGTTCTCTGTTCAATTGTTTCTTGCTATCTGAATTGATCACTCTATTAGAATGTTTGATATAATCCTAAGAATAGAGACCATGGTACTTAAGACTAGATCACCGAATGGATGCAATATTTTGGATGAGATCACATAAGGGATCCGACAGGACGACTGAACCATGACCGGTGGATATCGAGATCTCGAACCCACATGAAATTCAGTCCTTATGAATTTGCAATTCATGAGGAAGCAAATTTACTGGGTCCTAATTAAATGTTTGAGAATTTAATGAATTTGTAATAATTGGATAAGTACATAGGAGGTGATGATGAAACTGATATGTCTTAGTATTTCTTATTAATTGAATTGAACCTTCAATGTAATATGTTCTTACTTAGCAGTCTTTATTTCCAATCTTAATTCATGGTCAATCTCAAATATTCATATTTAAATATTGTTTTTGACGATTGGTTTTGAAACCAATTATAATCACGTTTACTATTGGGTTCAAATCTTTTCTATACTACAATTGACTAATTCTCTTATGGGCGAGTTGATTGTTATTTGTTAAGATTTAGAGTCTAGAGGTTCCTTTCCCTGGTGAGTTTGTGTGTAAACATCTCACACTAATGGCATGTATTAGAAATCATATTTTAAGTCACCACGACCATATTTATGTTTTATTTTGGCCATCCCAACCAAACCCTTATCCCATGCTTTGTATCAAGGATTTTCATCAACATAAGAGTTTCTTGAACCAATAACAACACTACGATCAAGTAGATCAAATGTTGATAATCAAGATCAAAGTTAGAAGAGTCATATATGATATATAAATCTCAAAGGGTTGGGATTATTGATCATCTTATGTATGATTAAACAATCTTCGGTACCATTCCTTACAAGTATCAGACTATAATCAACTTCAACTCCAAATCCAAGGTCACATGTTTATATATTATGTTCTCCTAATTAGAAATGGAAGTAGTGCATGTATGGTGTGGTATATGCCAAAATCATGACCATGTTCGTAGATCAAACACCATATCTGCACCATATCCACTATGGTGTTTGATATGAGTAATCATATACACACCATCAAAAAATCTTAGTTAAGCGCACAACACCATGCTGCATTGCACCAATGTTTATTACTCTTAATAGCATTATTTATAAAATGTATTGTTTGGTTGTACACAATAAATAAAAATAACAACACAGAAATTGGAAATAACAATGTTCTATTCATATTAAATAACAAATAAATTTTTGGTTCATGTGACAAAATGCTCTATATTTAAAAAAAAATATGGTAAACACAAAAATATTACGACTACCCATACTCTTTCATTCATTGTTCAAACACCATATTGTAAAATATATTAAGCCTCCTCCTCACAAATATAAATTCTTTTTTTAGACAATATTGCCATATTAAAAATGACTCCCCAAGTATTTCTCCCTTATTAAGTAGTTCTCTTCATTTCAAGCATGCAATCTATACTTTCCTCATATATATATTTATTTGTTAATGAGAGAAAATAAGATGATATTTAGAGTTAAATGTAATGATATATTTTCTCATAGAGAGAGAGTGAGGAAGTCAAATCTATTGGTATAGTAGGGTGGTAAAACAATTGAATAAATTATGTATAAATATGGCCAATAATAATAGATTTAGTTTCTCTTTATTGACTCTCTCTTTCTTTCTTTTATGTATACCCATATTTTTCACATTTATTCATTTTTCTTAACTTGGTTTTTTTCTCCACTAAAAACTACATCTCTTAGTCGATATATAACAGTTCACATACTTTTTTATGTTAAAGCTCCAGTTCCTTTTTTTGTATTTTTGAAAGGGGGCTACAAATTTAGTGTCTAAAATTGTTTACTGACTTCATATAAATGTATCTATACAAACAATATAAAATCAAGAAAAGAACTGTGCACAAACACATGCATCAATCTTGTAATAAAGAAACAATTCTCTGGATATCAGCTCAAAGACTATCAAGTTGTGTATATCTATTCTCATGAACACAAACATTCCTTTCATGCCATAACGTATAAAGAATGGTAAGAGCCATAGTATGAAAATCCTTCCTTGACCCCTTAACAAGGTCATCACAACATATAGGAATATGACCGAAAGAAGAAGCCTTCCTCCATATTTCATATGATTACAAATAGGAGAACATAACATGATCTGAGTCTTCATAGTCTACCATACATAGAAAATATGTAGAAGTGATCATGATGCCCATTCTCTTGACATAACTAGAAGTCAAGAGTTTTTTTATGAACAATGTTTCACGCATGAATCTAGTAAATTCTTGTGCAACTAAACTTCCAGACCCATTCAAAAACTTTCAATGCTTCAAATTTATCTCTAATATTTTCTCTGACAAAACTAATCTTCAGAGTGTCCTTACCAAACACCTGACACAATCAACTCCAATCAAAGATAAATGATATATTTAAGTAACTCAATGACTAGAGTATTTCTTTGATTTTTGGGAATACACCACACTCCATCTTTAATAGAATGATCAAGAGATGCATCTGTAGGGAGACCAAGACCAAGAAAAACTTTAGTCCCTACAATATTTCATAAAACTTGTTCCTAGGGAACTAAGGTTCCCCGCATAGACTAATATCATTGCCATTTTCTATACTAAAATTGAAGTAAGGAAAAATGTAAGCTCTAAATCGAATCAGTTGATTCATAAGTCAATAAAAGAAACTACTAACATCATCTTGCCAAATAGAATGCTTAACTAGATACTTCTCATGAATCCAACGCACCCATAAGATGTCTTTTTTGCAAGCTACATTCCAAAAATTTATCACAGAAGCAGTCTTAATTGTCACTCTGACAGTTTTAACCCCAAGCCCCCCTTCCTTCTTCGGTGAGGTGACTCTATGCCATCTAATGAGATGGACATTTTTATCGTTCTCAGAACCACCCCAAAGAAAATATTTGTAGAGCATTTTTATTTCTTCAACCACAGAACAGGGTAAGGGAAAAATAGCAAACCAAAAAAGCAGCATAGAAGAGATACTCAATTAAATCAACTCTAATCTTCCAACCATCAAAAGTAGTTTGTATTTACACCCATCCAACCTAGCTTTGATTCTATCAATAAGAAGAACACATAAATCCCTTTTCATTTTACCAATAAATAGAGGGACACCTAAATATCTTTGCGGGAGAGCTCGTTCCTCAATCTTTAAAATAGAACTCATCAGCTCCTTATCAGTCTGACAACTGTAAAAAATAGAGCTCTTTAGAGGATTCAAACTTAGACCAGTCAGATTTCTCAAATATTCAAAGACCACATTAATATTCCTAGCATTCATTTCGATAGCATCAGTAAAAACCATAAGATCATCAATGAATATAAGATGGGAAATAGAAAAATGTTTAGAATCCTTCAAAGGGCAGATTTTCCCTTCATCAACATAACGATTCATCAATTGAGTAAAGCATTGCATGACAATTATGAATAAATACGGTGCCATAGGGTCACCCTACCTAACTCCACTGCTAGGATGGAAACATTCAAGAGGTTCTTCATTAAAAATCACCTGATAGGAAGTAGCAGAAAAAATCTTGCTAATCCAAATAATCCAACAAGGAAAGTTCATCTTTCTTAAGATATTAAACATTGCATCCTAATTAATTGAGTCATATGCCTTAGACAATCAATCTTTAAACATGTAAGAGAACTACCTTGTTTCGTATTGAAATTGTGATGATCTCATTTGAAGGCAGAATTGCATCTTTAATACTCCTATTTTTTTCACAAAAGCATATTGATTAGAACTCACAAGAGATGGAAGAACCAATTGAAGCCTATTAGCTGAGATTTTCAAAATGACTTTATATATGGTATTACACAAAGCTATAGGGTGCCAATTCTTCATATCATCAGTATTATTACTCTTGGGGATAAGACAAATGAAAGTCTTATTATCTTCTTTTAATAATATTCCTATTTAAAAAAAAATCAAGAACAACACAAGTAACATCATCTTTAACAGTACCCTACACTCCTTAAAAAAATTCTATTGAATCCATCACGGCCAGGACTCTTATCTTCATCGAAACTCAAGAAGGCATCTTCAACTTCCTTAGGAGTTATGATTTTGTCTAACTAAAGCTTCTAAACTTCATCCAACTGAGGAGAAGTAAGACCTTCAAGCTTAACATTGTCAACATAACTATTAGTGTTAAAGATATTGTCATAATAGCTAGTAACAAACTCTTGATACCATCATTATCTGTAAACAAATCACCATTAATATTCAAACACCTGATATGATTCCTTTGTCTCCTGACCTTTAAAGAAGAATAGAAAATTTAGGAGTTCATTTTCCATCCTTCATCCAATGAACTCGAGATTTTTGTCTCAAAAAAGATTCATTCTGACTAGAGGCTTCAACAACAACTTTATGATAATGAATAGCCAGGTGAATCAAATCTTCATCATAGGGATTCTTATCAGGATCCTTCTAAATATGAACTGCCTCACTCTCTAGAAAATTGGCATAGTCAGAAAAATTTTCATAATTTATGTTCTGGGAACAAAGTTCAACATTCACTTATTTAAGTTTTATGTAAGTTCTAAACATAGGAAATCCAGAAACATACTATCCCAGGCCTTAGTTACCCATTGTCTAAACCCCTCCATTGAGCACCAGGCAATAAAAAATTTGAAAGGACTTTTAGAATGTGACCTCTGATCAATTGACAATGCAATGAGCCTATGATCACTGATAATCGATGAATGAGAAAGAGCTTTAAAATCAAAAACTCAGACATAAACTCAGAGTTAAACAAAACCCTATAGATTTTAGAAATGACAAAATCATTACCTCCTTGGTAGTTATTCCAAGTGTAAAAGGACCTATCAATACCAACATAAAGAATAAAATCATCAAAATCCTTCATACTCTTCTTAGTAGGTGGTTTTTTACCAATTTGTTCAATATCTTTTCTAACTGCATTGAAATCAATCATTAAGGTTCCACAATAAAATCAGAAAATCTATCAATATCCTTCCATAAATTGGCTATATCATAGTCACCATTATTAAGAAAATTTACCCCCTTAAAAGTTGTATGAACAAATCAGTCAAATTCATCAAGCTTACTGATAGAGCAACGATCTTTTTCCCACAAAATAAGGACTCTACCAAACATGTGAGAGTCATGGTTGGAAACCCAAGAATCACCAGAAAAAAATTATCAACAAGTTTCTGAATCTTACCAAACCTTACTTTAGTTTCTGTGAGTATAATAATATTACGATTTACTCTTCTAATCTCTTCTTAGACTTTGAGAGATTTATTATTAAGACCTCTCATGTTCCAGAAAGCAATATTAAAAAGTTGTCATCCATTAGAAAAAATTTCATCCACTATTTCACTGGGTAGAGTAGAATCAAACGATCCTCCAAGTTACTTGAATCTATTATTATGGGTTGCTTTTTTATCAACAATTTTCTTGGCAAACTTAGCTTTTTTCTTGTTCCCAACAACTCTAAATTCAGCCTCCTTAGCTTTAACTGGCTCAGATAGAGTATTATCAAGCGTAATGTCAATTACTTCAGTCTCAATAGAATCCCCTCTTTCCTTATCTTGAAACTCTTTCAAAGCTTTCTCAAGCTCGTCTTACTTTCTACTAAGTTCTTCATTTTGAACCGCCATCAATACTTGAGTCAGACAAAGGTTTTTTAGAGCTATCAGCATTAGACTCCACAATATTTTCAACTGTGTTGTTTATGACTTTTTTCACCCAGATCTTCTTACAGTAAGCACCTTATTCAAACATTCTCCATGCCTAAAAAGACCACATGAACTACACTTGGTAGGTTGCCATTTATACTCAAATCTAATAATGTGGATACCCCCCTCATCTGAACTCAACTCCAGTTCTGTTGAAAAACCAAATTTTGTAGGAATTAGAACTTGGGAGTCTACCAAACTCTATTCTCTGGCACTCACTAGTTAGTCTATCAGAGCAAGATGGAATCCCCAAAAATGAACCTATGCGATCAAACATCCTCTTATCCCAAAGTTCTAGAGGAATGTCATGAACTTTCACTTACATTGAGATATTAGTTAACTTGAGTCTCATAATTGCGTCGCCCAACTTCCATCTCATGAGAAAAATGGGTTTACCTTTCATCGTCCACACCCCACCTTCCAGAGCATCTTCTAAATCCTAACTATCATAAAGCTAATGATAAAAAAAACTTGTTCCCCTACCAATGGCTTCAATGGTACCCTTGATTTTCCAGATTTAAAGTATCTTTCCAGAGTGAGAAGATGAGGCTTAAAGCCTACAATGTAACATGCTAAACAATTCTTCCACTTCTCTAAATTCTCTAAGGCTTCCTTCTTTTGGTAGAACAATCTCCCTTCTCGTATGTCAATTTTCGTATTTTCCAGATAGGTGTTCACATTTCTCTTTGGCGTTTGGAAGAGGTCGCTCCATGACTTTCTAGCTTGGACTTGATCATTCCCAGTAGCTCCGTTAGAATTGGATCGAGGAGGAGGAGCCATAGATGAACTTCTTGTGTCGCCATGGGCACCGCCACCCCCACTACACTCTATCATTCTACCTATGTTGATACATAGTTCACTTATATTAAATAAATTAAACTCTCACCTGAATTATCTATCTCTCATTTTTTAATTGTTGTACGATTCTAGTTCTAATAGAGATTGGCATGAAACAAGTAATTAAAATAAGCAGAATACATTAGACAACAATAGGAACTATCTATCACCATTATTCAAATGAAATATAATTTTTTGAAAATACACATAAATTTCAAGTACAAAATATATGAAATTAAAATTTGAATACAACATTTTCATGTTCTAGGGGCACATGTATTTATATTAATTGTACAAGTAGACAATTTGTGTATAGTGATTGTAGAAAGTTAAAGATTCCTACCACTTTATACATTGATTGCCATTTAAAAATAGTCATCTACTCAAGACAAAGAGCAGAGATCTAGTAGTCTGTCTGACAACAACAATAAATAATATAACTATGATGTTATGATATATTATTATATAAGTTTAAAATAAATAATTGTAATATGGATTTATCCATGGTTATTTGTAGAACCCTTACTACACCACACTACAAAGGTCTTAAATACTTAAAACTATATCTACATCACAATTATTTGGTGCAGTTGTACGATATAAATGTGGTGAGATTATTCCCAGATGTGACTTTTTTGCAACACCATTGTCATCTTTGCTCCTGATAAAAATGATATATAATTTTTATATACACAAATACTCTTAGCATTTGCTATTAATTTTGTAAGGGTGACACATTAATAAAATTAAATTATCATCTTAATTATCCATCTCTCATTTTTAATTGATGTATGTTTCTATTTCTATTAGAAATCGACATGAAACAAGTCAATATGAGAAAAATACATTAGATGATTTTTCCAACAATAACAACTATCTACCACCATTATACAAGTGATAATATAAAATTTGAAAATAGGCATAAATTTGAAGTACAAAATACAACTATCTATCACCATTGTCGTGTCCACTCCTGATCAAAATGATATATAAGTTTACTATACACATATACTCTTAACATTTGCTATTGATTTTGTAAGGCAGGAAAATAAACAGGAGTCATAGGGATACTTATCAAGATCCTTTTGATTATAAACTACCACACTCTCTAGAAAATTGGCATTGTCAGAAAAAATTCCATAATTTCTGTTTTGGGAACAAAGTTCAACGTTCACTTATTTAAGTTTTATGTATGTTCTAAACATAGGAAATCCAAAAAGATACTATCTCAGGCCTTAGTTATACATTGTCTAAACCCCTCCATTGAGCACCAGGCATTAATAAATATGAAAGGACTTTTAGAATGTGACCTCTAATCAATTGAAAATGCAATGAGCATATGATCACTGATAATCGATGAATGAGCAAGAGCTTTAAAATCAAAAAACTCAGACATAAACTCAGAGTTAAACAAAACCTTATCGATTTTAGAAATGAAAAAATCCTTACCTCCTTGGTGGTTATCCCAAGTGTAAAAGGACCTATCAATACCAACATAAAGAATAAATACATCAAAATCCTTCATACTCTTCTTAGTAGGTGGTTCTTTACCAATTTGTTCAGTGTCTTTTCTAACTGCATTGAAATCAATCACTAAGGTTCCACAATAGAATCAAAAAATCTATCAATATCCTTCCATAGATTGGCTCTATCATAGTCATCATTATGACCATAAATCCCCATATTAAGAAAATTTACCCCTTAATAGTCACAGTTGTATGAACAAATTGGTCAAATTCATCAAGCTTACTGATAGAGCAATGTTCTTTTTCCCACAAAATAAGGACTCTACCCAACACGTGAGAGTCATGGTTGGAAACCCAGGAATAACCAGAAAAAAAAATTTATCAACAAGTTTTTGAATCTTACCAGACCTTACTTTAGTTTTCGTGAGTATAATAATATGTGGATTTACTCTTCTAATCTCTTCTTGGACTTTGAGAGCTTTATTATTAAGACCTCTCATGTTCCAGGAAGCAATATTAAAAAAGTTGTCATCCATTAGAATAAAATTCGTCCAGTATTGCACTGGGCAAAGTAGAATCAGACGATCCTCCAAGTTCCATGAATCTATTATTATGGGTTGCTTTTTCATCAACAGTTTTCTTAGCAAACATAGCTTTCTTCTTGTTCCCAACAGCTCTAAATTCAGCCTCCTTAGCTTTAACTGGCTCAGATGGAGTATTATCAGGCATAATGTCAATTACTTCAGTCTCAATAGACTTCCCTCTTTCCTTATCTTAAAACTCTTTCAAAGCTTTCTCGAGCTCGTCTTGCTTTCTGCTAAGTTCTTCATTTTGATCCTTAAGATGAGCTTTAATATCAACATCATCACCATCAATACTTGAGTCAGACAAAGATTTTTTAGAGCTATCAGCATTAGACTCCACAATATTTTCAACTATGTTGTTTATGACGTTTTTCACCCAGATCTTCTTACGGGAAGCACCTTATTTAAACATTCTCCATCCCTGAAAAATACCACATGAACTACACTTGGTAGGTTTCCATTCGTACTCGAATGTAATAATGTGGATATCCCCCTCATCTGAACTCAACTCCAGTTCTGTCAAAAAACCAAAATTTGTAGGAATTAGAACTTGGAGTCTAGAAAACTCCATTCTCTAGCACCCACTAGCTAGTCTATCAGAGCACAATAGAATCCCCAAAAATGAACCTACGCGATCAAACATCCTCTTATCCCCAAATTCTAGAGGAATGTCATGAACTTTCACTTAAATTGAGATATCAGTTAACTTGAGTCACATAATTGCGTCACCCAACTTCCATCTCATGAGAAAAATAGGTTTACCTTTCATCGTCCACATCCCACCTTCCAGAGCATCTTCTAAATCCTGACTATCATAAAAACTAATGATAAAAAAACCCTTTCCCTTGCCAATGGCTTCAATGGTACCTTGGATTTTCCAGATCTAAAGTATCTTTCCAGAGTGAGAAGATGAGGCTTAAAGCCTACAATGTAACATGCTAAACAGTTCTTCCACTTCTCTGAATTCTCTAAGGCTTCCTTCTTTTGCTAGAACAATCTCCCTTCTCGTATGTCGATTTCTGCCTTTTCCAGATAGGTGTTCACATTTCTCTTTGGCATTTGGAAGAGGTCGCTCCATGACTTTCTATCTTGGACTTGATAATTCCTAGTAGCTCCGCTAGAATCAAATCGAGGAGGAGGAGGAGGAGGAGGAGCCATCGATGAACTTCTTATGTCGCCATGTCCGCCGCCACCCCCACTACGCTCTATCATTCTACCTATGTTGATACATAGTTCACTTATATTAAATAAATTAAACTCTCACCTTAAATATCTATCTCTCATTTTCTAATTGTTGTACGATTCTAGTTCTAATAGAGATTGGCATGAAACAAGTAATTAAAATAAGCATAATACATTAGACAACAATAGGAACTATCTATCACTATTATACAAATGACTATATAATTTTTAAAAATACACATAAACTTAAAGTACAAAATATATGAAAGTAAAATTTAAATATAACATTTTCATGTTCTAGGGGCACATGTATTTATATTAATTGTACAATCGGACAATCTATGTATAGTGATTGTAGAAAAATAAAGATTCCTACCACTTTATACATTGATTGCAATTTAAAAATAGTCATCTACTCAAGACAAAGAACAGAGATCTAGTAGTCTGTCTGACAACAACAATAAATAATATAATTATGATGTTATTATATATTATTATATATATTTAAAATAAATAATTGTGATATGGATTGATCCATGGTTATTTGTAGAACCCTTATTGCACCACACTACAAAGGTCTTAAATATTTAAAACTATATCTACATCATAATTATTTGGTGCGGTTGTACGATATAAATGTGGTGAGATTATCCCCATATTTGATTTTTTTGCAACACCATTGTCATCTTTGCTCTTGATCAAAATAATATATAATTTTTCTATACACAAATACTCTTAGCATTTGCTATTGACTTTGTAAGGGTGACATATTAATCAAACTAATTTATCAACTTAATTATCCATCTCTCATTTTTAATTGATGTATGTTTCTATTTCTATTAGAAATCGACATGAAACAAGTCAATATGAGCAAAATATATTAGATGATTTTTCCAACAATAACAACTATCTACCACCATTATACAAGTGATAATACAAAATTTTGAAAATAGACATAAATTTGAAGTACAAAATATACAACTATCTATCACCATTGTCGTGTCCACTCCTGATCAAAATAATATATAATTTTACTATACACAAATACTCTTAACATTTGCTACTGATTTCGTAAGGCGGGAAAATAAACAGGAGTCGATAGCCATGGATCCCGCCGCCATCATGCATCCCGACTACTTGCACTGAGACACCCTTGCGTGGACAGTTGATTAACTTGATTTGGCTCCTCCGGTGCTGCCGATTGGGGGAGGCAGAGATGTTCCCATTCTTCTTGGGTTCGACTTTGACTGTTTGTTTAACACTTCAAAGTTCACAAAATCGGACCACTCATACCCCGATTACAATTTCCATATTTGGTTCATTTACCATTTCGTTGGGTTTAAAAAGGTTCCTGTTTGTTGTGGGTGAGGTTTTTTGACAAAATTACACATTACTGATTTACCATATTCACCCACGCCCATAGCGCCATTTTCAGTAATGATTACACATTACTAGATTACCATATTTTCTCCTTACCATCAAGCCGGCAACAAATCATTGGATTCTCCCGCCTACTCATTTCCCATTTGACCAAACTCCATCCTTCTTAACTCCATAACTCCCCGATAAAAGAAATCTCAAATACAAAGAAACTTTGACCTGTCCTTTATTACCGTTAAGTATTAGATCTTGACCAAGATTTAGACCAAAAAGAGAAGGCGTGATAGTCTATACAGTTCAGTTTCTTTCCTAATTAATTTATCCATAAATAATTAACAAGACTTATCAAAAGATCATCCAATCAGCACATGATTACTAAAATACCTTCCCACTACCTCCTATTTTGATTTCATTACTCCAAAAGTATTGAAGTGGCCAATATTGCACCATGAATTCACTTAATTATGAATGTAAAAAAAAGTCTAAAAGGGGGCTGGCGCGAAGCTTGTTGTCCATTTGCCTTCTATCTCATTGTAAATCTTCTCAATTTTAAATTACAAAAGATTAGTTATTGTTAACCTGTGGTGTTTGGTTTCTAAATAAGTCATGTAATTCATGTAACTTTTGTTTTCTTAAAATTGTTTATGCAAATCTCCAAAGATCGTCATTACTTATTATTTTTTAGACCATACACTCAAAATCATATCTAACCACCATCAAACAAATTTATATTCATAATCAGTCATATTACATTCCAAGTCATTTTTTTCGAATTAATTCAAAAATTTATGATATGACGTTATCCCCACCAAAAAAAGAATCTTAACCTTGAAATTCAATCCAACTCAACTGATGGGGAACTATCATTTAGACCATGAAATACTTTCTACGTTCTACAGCTTGTTCTGACAACTAATGAGGAACACATCATGTAACTGGACGACACTGTGTTACATATGTCTGAATCAGACCACATGCCTTCTGATCTTCATGAAATTTGACGTTTCTTTTATCGACCTGATCCCAATATAGGGTGTTCATTCAATGCCCGTGCGGGTAGCTACCCGCTCCACATTTTGTTACTTTTTTTTGAGTTTCTTACTTTACACATGTAGAGGGTTGCTTGACCTTGCAAACTGTTACTTTTCATACATAAACAGTTACATTTGTAACGGTTGTAACAATATACAATTACATATTTATTTGTTGTGTATTCTGTTGGTAAGGTATGCCCAGAGAGCCAATCATGTGATGATTGACATGGCATAAACCATAAAGTATTTGATTAATACTTATAAAGGCAAGCTTCCAATTCATTATGTTTCACTCAGTTATGAGATAATAGGGAAATATTATGAATGTCTAAAGAATGGCAATACACAATGATGTATGTCTTCAAGTACGTGACTTGGAAGGATTAGATCATATGAATGCTAAGAGGATTTACATTCTTATTATGTCCCTAGTCAGTTGTTACTGTGGAAGGTAGATAGACACCAATATCACATAAGACTAGAGTGTGGATTGCTTGATGAGAGAATCCCATTAGTCATGATATGGCAATATCAAACCAAGCACACAGATACATATAAGGGAACAGGATATCAAACATACCCACTTTGAGAGTGACACATGGAAATCATAATTGGTGGTTATAGTCATCTCTTATAGTAAAGGTGGTGATTGTGATTCTTAGACCTAAAATCATTGCACTCGTTACATGTCGTTGGGTACACTTTGACATCATCAAATATAATAATAAAACTTGGGTAGTTATAACAATGATATTTGTGTGACTTTGACACATGCGAGTAGACTGTGAGTGGTAGCTATGGGATTTGTGATAACCTCCAATTTTGTGATGTTATCTTAGTAATTTCCCTCAGTTTTCCACACTCTTTCTCAAATAAACTAGATAGAATCCTTAACTTTCTTCCTTTATTACAAATACACCATTAGACTAACTTTTCTCCTTTTTATTCTTACAGAAAAACATAAAAAAATCACAAAAGCCCCAAACGGTCTTGGAGACCGCATGAAGCCACGCAGTCCCGAGACCGCATGGAGTCATACAGTCCCAAGACCGCATGAATCCAACCGGTCCCGAGACCGCATGGAGTCACACGGTCCCAAGACCGCATTAAGCCAACCGGTCCCAAGACCGCATGAAGCCAACTGGTCCCGAGACCGCATGAAGTCACATGGTCCCAAGACCGCATGGAGTCACACGGTCCCAAGACCGCATGAAGCCAACCGGTCCCAAGACCGCATGGAGTCATACGGTCTCAAGACTGCATGAAACCAACCGGTCCCGAGACCACATGGAGCCCAAATGGTCTCAGTGTCCAAACGGTCTCAGAGTCCAAATGGTCTTAGGGTCCAAACGGTCTTAGAGCCGAAACGGTCTTCACGACTATTTGGACCCAAAACCGCCCAAATCGTTTGGACTTCACTTAAAGCCTATAAATAAGACCCAAAGGGTCCTCCCAACGGAGGAAGTTTTTCAGACATCCAAAGGATGCCTCTACTGCTCCAGAGCTATTCCATCCTCCATCCTCCGCCCCAAGGCTTCCGGTCTGAGATCCACACTCCATCCAGAAGTTGCTTTCTCTCTCATCACCAAAGAAGGTGGGAAGAGAAGGATTCATCATCGTGCAACCTACGAAGTGTGAAGATCGTCATTCCCTCTCTTTCCAAGGGGTTGACTTTCCTCCCTCCTTTGTGGAGATGAAGTTCTCTCTCTCTTCTCGCCTCCTTCTTTTTCCGTGCTATGAGCGAGTAGTCTCATTCACTAGGGTGCGGGGAGTAGCCCCGCTACCCATGTTTTCACTTCATGCAATGTAATCCATATTTTGCAAATAGATATATACTTTCTTTTCAGTTCGACATCAATCGTTTAATGAATGCTTGTTGCTTGATCACCAACTTGTGTTATCTTTTATCTTTTAGTATGAATTGTCTACGTTTGTACTATTAGATTCGAATCTTGATTGAATGTTGGTTCTTGATGCATGTATCCACCATGCATCTATTTCGGTATCTAGGAGTGTTTCTCAAGAAGTGGAGTAAACTCACTTCCATCGTTGTACTTTCATACTATGAAATGGAATCAGTTGACGTATGAAAGTACAACCTTAATAAGTCGAGAAACACACTTTGCGAAGGGAATGATGTAAAGTAGGTGACCATTCATTCGGGGATGGCTGACATTGTAACATTCCCACACTCCTCATAGTTAGTTCTCCAAAAGGAAACTAAATCTACAAAGATACTAGCTATTTAGACTCTTATTGTAGGTTATGTTTTTATGTTGCATGTTTTGATCCATGCGTAGTGGTGGTGAAAGCCGATCACATCCTAGTGGTTTCTTATCGTTGTTATCAACCTTAAATTTACTTTCCTACTTTGTTTTACTTGCACCTAGTCTAAAAACAACCAAACCAAATCTTTGGACTAAATATCAACTATTAGGGAGTTAAGTGAAATTCTAACGTTTCCCATCTTGTTACTACCAACAAGACCGTTTTCCTATGGATTCGACCCTTAACTATACCGCGATAAGGCTTCCACGTATCCTAGTATACGTGGGTGGAGTTTTAACCTAGTATAAGTAAGGCTAAACCTAAAGACTTACCATCTTTAGGATTTTTAGTGGTGTGCGCAATTCCACACGAGTGGAAGCTCCATCAAAAATTGGCGTCGTTGTCGGGGACAACGGAACGTTTTAATTTCATTTACCATCTTGCTAGTTGGTTAGGGTTTTACACTTTCCAACATTAATCCATATCTTCTTAAAATCATCATATCTCCTGCATCATCTAAAAGGTGTGTTTCTTTCTCTACTCAGGTAGAAGACGTGTATGCAACTATCGCATAATCTCAGATTCTCCCCTGATCAAGAGTACGACTCTGAGGTAGAGAGAAGCTTCCACCGCCGCATCAGACTTAACCGCCAAAGAGCCAGACAAATGGCTGAAGATCAACGCCAAGCTGCGTTAGTAATGGAAAGGGTCAATGCCGCCATAACCGCTCAGAGAGCACAACTCATTGTTGACACTCGTGCTCAAATCCAAGTGGAAATCTGAGTTGAAGAACAGGCCCACATCCGAGATGAAAACGAAGCAGCTAACCAAGCTACCCAGCTAGAGCTAAGAAACAAGCAATTGAGGGACTATGTCGTCCCCAAGAACTATGAAGATAATCATCCAGTCCGACCACCAATCATCAACATACCCAATTTTGAAATCCAGACACAATGGATTCAAATCATGCAGGGCATCTCATTCTCTGGTGATTCTGTAGATGACTGCATGGATCACTTGAAGAGGTTCAAGGCACTTTGCTGAGTTGTCCCATAAGCTGGAGTCGCCTTTGATGCAATAATGCTACATCTTTTCCACTTCACTCTATCCAGAAGGGCTTTGAGCTGGTACAACTCACTTGATAGGGAGACAATCATCACCACCTGGGCTCCCTTGAAAGAAAAGTTCCTAGAAAATTTTTTCCCTCCATCATTAACCTATGAAATTAGGGGGCAAATCAACCACTTCGCCCAACTTCCTGGAGAATCACTCGCAGAAGCATGGGAAAGATTCAAGGAACTTCTAAGAAAATGCCCTCATCACATTATCTCCCAAAATCAATTAATAGAAACATTCTATAGGGGAGTGAGTGATGATATCAAGCAATTTCTGGATTCCTCATCTAGAGGAAATTTTATGAGGAAGAACTATGAGGATGCTTGGAAAATCGTTACACTTGGTGCTGAGAACCAATCCAAGTGGGGATGATCATCCGCTAAGGGAGTCCTCAAAGTTTATAAAGTTGAGGAATCAATGGAAATGAAGGCTATTGTTGAAGCTTTAAAGACTATAGCTCACAAACAGCAGGCACTTGAAACCCCATTTGGAGAATATGAAAAAAAGAAAAACCCCCAAGTCCAACAAGTTAAAGGTGCCACGGGGACTTGTGAAGCCTGTCACGCATCTGATCACCCTACGCTATCATGTGGCCTACTTTACAATGTGATGATGGATATGCAACCACCACAACAGTAGTACGAACGAATCATTGAACACCCTAAAGATCAGATGCCCAAACAAGTTAATTCTATTCATTCCATACCAGGACAAGCTTACTATAATCCAAATCAACCACGAAATCACCCCAGTTTTCAATATGGGAATCATGCAGGGACTGCTAACCCGCAACATCAAACACAAGGAGGATCCTCCAATAGGTTGCCACCTGGATTTCAAAGTAACTTTTACCAAAATCAAGGGAACCTCAGAAGTAACTTCCCAAGATCCAACTACCCTAGAAATCCCTCCGCCTATTATCAATATACCCATCCTCCTCTGCTCCCACAATTGCACCCTCAGTTGCAGCAATCACAACAACCTCAGTTAGCACCACCTCCGCAACAACCACATCAAGGACAACAACAACTCAACCAGAAAAATGCCCCCTCCCAACCAACAGACGAGATGACTATGACCAGGCAGATGTTACAGTCACAACAAACTATGTTTGCCAATCAGCAAGCTCAGCAGAAGGCGGTGGAGGCCCAATTTGCACAAATTGCTTCCCAACTGAAGCCACCAGCAGGTACTTTTGCTGGTCAACCAGAGTCAAACCCTAGACACAATCAAAATAGACCAGAGCAATTGAATGTTGTCACTACAAGATCTAGTCGTGTCTTTCATGAAACCACGAGAATCACTCATGATGATGATGATACACTTGTCTTTACTCCAAATGCAAACCCCAATCTAGGAATTGAGAAATCTGCAGAGACCGCAAAAGGCAAGGAAAAGGAGCAAGCTCCCAAAGAACTAGAAGTACCGCAATATAGACCTAGGGTACCATATCCAGGAAGATTGCGAGAGACTAAAATGGACACTAGGTTTCAAAAGTTTAAGGAGGCGATGAAGAAACTTTATATCGATATCCCGCTCCTCGATGCTCTCTCTGAGGTGCCAGCTTGGGCTAAATATCTAAAAACCTTGCTATTGAGGAAATATATTACTGAAGAGTAAGAAACAGTCAAACTGGCTCAGACCACCTTCGATATCATTCTTAATAAGATGCCCAAGAAAAAGAAGGACCCCGATTCATTCAATATTCAATGATGTATTGGAAATGCTTCGAGCAAAAAGGGATTAGCTAACCTAGGGGCTAGCATATCTATTATGCCCTACTCCATATGCAAAAGATTGGGCTTTACTTCTTGCTACCCACAACGATGACAATTCAGTTAGTTGATTCAACTATCACTGCACCCCTAGGAATTATTGAAGACATTCTGGTCATGATAGGAAAGGATGCTTATGTCCCATGTGATTTTGTCATCATGGACATCAAGGAAGATCTAAGATACCCAATAATTTTTGGCAGACCCTTCCTTGCCACAGCTAGGGCACTTATTGATGTTGAAGCTGGCACGATCATTCTGAGACTGGGAAAAGAAGCAATTTAGTTTCGGGTCCTCAACAGCATGAAAGGCCCCAGCATTCAAGAGGAAGTCTTTCTCTTAGACGCAATACATCAAATGTCCCAATTGGAAATTTCTGAACCATCTGATGAGTTAGAAAATGTCCTAATAAATCCAGAAGTCAAATTCTCAGCCAACGAATTAGTTCAACAATGCTTGCAACACTTAGAGAAAGCTGAAGAAGCACCAACAACCACTTTTGAGGAGCTCAAATCTGTCACTATCCTAGAAACAACAGAAGTACCTAAGGCTCCTGAGATGAAAACCCTACCAACGGGACTTAAGCACGTCTTTCTGGATGAAGATAAACTATGTCCAGTAATCATCAGTTCCACTCTAATGAAAGACCAGGAAGAATGGCTTCTCATTGAGTTGAAGAAACCTCACATCTTTGTAAGACTTTGTTAGTATGTATGCCCATAGAGCAAGTCATATGATGATTGTAATGGGATACTTTGTAATTGATTTGAATAATAATAAAGGCAATTTCCAATCTATATGTTTAAACTATTTCTGAGATGATGGTGTAACATGATAGATGTCTAAAGATTGTTTTACTCAATGACATATGCTTTTAGGTTCATGACCTAAACGATGAGATCATATGGATGTTAAGAGTATACATTCTTGTTTAGTCCCTAGTCGGTTGTTATTGTGGAAATAACCATAGACATCAATAACACTAAAGACTAGATTGTGTGTTGGTTGATGACAGAATCTCATTAGTCATGATATGGTGATATCAAACCAAGCACATAGGTACTTGTTAGAGAACAAGGTACCGGACAGACCCACCGTGAGAGTGACACATGGAACCATGACATGGCAGTCACAGTCAACTCTCACAGTGATGGTGGTGAGTGTGATTCTTAGACCTGAAATCACTACACTCAACACATGTCGTTGGGTACACTTTGACATCATCAAACGCAGTCCTGAAACATGGGTTGTTATAAAGGTGATGATTGGGTGGCTTTGACACATGGGGCTTTTGAGGGGTGAGTGATAGATATGGGATTTGTCCCTCCTGAGGGAGTTTGATATCCTTGGCCTCTTGATGAGTAGGATTGAGAAAGGCATGCGCATGCACGTGTGAATCAATATGTGATATTGATGTCATACACATCTCACTCGGTCTACTCTGAGATAAAGGAAATGAATGAACATTGACAGGATGACTGTTCCATGCCTCGAGTTCATTCTGGATATCAGTGACAAAGGAATTATACGTTCACTGTAACACCATTCACGGATTGTAGGATGAAAGTTGTTCTCCAACTTTCTACTTTCACTTGGGTAGCAATGATGTGTGACTAGGCACCGCTCTTTGCTTGTGAAGTCATAAGTGTTATGGACTTTCACTACCAACGTGAAATGGACCTGCAGGGTCACACACATAGGATTTAACCTAGAAGAGGAGTTTTGTCCACAAAGCAATGTTTAGATTGATTACTAAAGGAGTTTAGTAGTTCAATTAAACACTCAATCAGTCGATGGCTCAATATCGTATGGTTCAAGGTGTTGGACGCATTGATTGGAGTATCGAATTGATTGAAATCGCAATTGACTGATTTTGCCCAACCTGTGCTCCCAACCGATCGGTTCATGTGATGAACCGGTCGGCTGAGGTTGCTGAACCGGTCGGCTGGAGTGTCCAGGCCGATCGGCTCATGCCCAGGTTGAAACGATCGGTTCAAGGGTTGAACCGATCGGCTCAACTGGTGCAACCGACCAGTTCGGAAAAGTCATGTCGGCAACAATTTTCCTTTGGTTTCAAATTGCCCAATTCAATTGGGAATAACATTGGTATTCGATACCAATTGGGATCGAAACAAGGAAAGTCTTTTTAAGCCGGATTAGGACTATGAACCGATCGGTTCAGGGCACCAACCGATCGGTTGGAGTGCCCCAAACGATCGGCTCAGGTCCAACCGATCGGCTCAATGGCCGAACCGATCGGTTCAGTTGTGAACCGATCATTTCAGGTTGCGAGATGGTTGCCTTTTGTGGAAAATCCCGAACCCTTCTACTCCTGCTTTAGTCCCGTATTGCCGAGCACAGAGAACCCTGTCCCATGACCCGCCTATATATAGGGGTATTGGGGGCTTCTCAAAGTACAACTCAGTGCAAGTTGATTGCTCTGCAAAGTTGTCGTTCTCTCTGGTTTTGGTAACCGAGAGAGAGCCCGAGCAAGTGCTTCCCGCAAAGGGAGGTGCAGCAAGGGAAGGACAACTGCAGTTGCGATTGACAGCAGGAGAGTGTGTTGGCGACTCAACAGGAGGGTGCGACTCCTTCCACTTCCTTGTGGGACAAGGAGAGTGGAGTTCCAGGTGGTCCGTGTGGACTACTTCAGAGGCGGGAGGTCACTTCCGCTCAGGAGGACAACTGTCATCCGACAGTCCGGTAGGAGGAGGAGTCTTCAGTCCCAGTGCGACCAGGAGCTGCACAGACACCGTCCAAGACCGGAGGTGAAGACCGCGCAAGGCGCGTGGTACTGTCGCCGAGCAAGCCTCGGGACAAGGTATGATTCACAAACCATCTTTCCTGTTATATAGATGTTGACACGATTCCTTTTGTTCCGGGTTTGGGGAGAAATTTTTTTTGTTTCCGCTGCGTCTCTGCCCTCCTCCAAAACCCAACAGACTTGTCCAAGGTTGAGTAGACAGCTGTCAAAGGAATCTCCATAAACTGAAAAGTCATCCATGAACACTTCCATTATGGACTCGGTTAACCCTGCAACAATAGCAGACATGCACCTTTAGAAGGTAGCCAGTGTGTTGCATAGCCCGAATGGCATTCTTCTGAAAGCATAGGTCCCGAAGGGACAAGTAAAAGTTGTTTTTTCTTGGTCTTCCGGGTGTATAGGAATTTGATAGAACCCAAAATAACCATCGAGATAACAGAAGAACTTTTGATGGGCTAGGCGTTAGAGGACTTCGTCAAGAAAAGGTAGAGGGTATTGATCTTTACGTGTTGCTTTATTGAGTTTCCTGAAGTCGATACACATCCTCCACCCTGTGACAGTCCTCGTGGGTACTAACTCATTTTTAACATTTAGTACGACAGTGGTCCCTCCCATTTTGGGGACCACTTGGACAGGGCTGACCCATTGGGAATCTGAAATTGGGTAGATAATACCAGCTTTCAGCAATTTAAGGACCTCAAGGTGAACAACTTCTTTAAGATTGGGGTTCAGCTTTCTCTGGTGCT
Source organism: Alisma plantago-aquatica (assembly GCA_963693085.1). NCBI lineage: Eukaryota > Viridiplantae > Streptophyta > Magnoliopsida > Alismatales > Alismataceae > Alisma > Alisma plantago-aquatica. Next base: position 246,359,199 of record OY856409.1, read on the forward strand.
CTCTTGAAGGTTTAAATTCTCCCACCATGGGTAGTCTATGCATGCATAAGGTTGGGTTTACACCTGTCAGGTCAGTTATTTGGTACCCAATGGCTTAAATTGGGGAAAATGCCATTTTATGATAACTGAAGGTGTCATCCTCGGACATAGAGTGAGTGATAGAGGGATTGAGGTAGACAAGGCAAAGATTGATGTCATCTCCAAACTGTCACCACCAAAAGATGTAAAAGGAGTACGAGCATTCTTGGGTCATGCTGGGTTTTATCGAAGATTCATTAAAGATTTCTCGAAAATTGCAAAACCCATGACTCAACTATTGACAAAAGACGTCGAGTTCAATTTTTACCAAGAATGTCTACAAAGCTTCACAACCTTAAAAAATTCTCTAGTCTCTGCGCCTATTCTGATAGCACCTGACTGGTCGCAACCATTCGAAATAATGTGTGATGCCAGCGACTATGCTATAGGAGCAGTGTTAGGATAGAGAATTGATATAAAGCCTTATGTAATATACTATGCATCCAAGACTCTTGATGAAGCACAAAAGAACTACACCACTACAGAAAAGGAGTTCTTAGCTGTCATCTACGCATTCGAGAAATTACACTCCTACCTGATTGGATCAAAGGTCATTGTCTACACTGACCACTCTGCCATACGATATCTAATTCAGAAGCAAGACGCAAAACCTAGACTTATCCGGTGGGTGTTAATGCTTCAAGAATTTGATTTAGAAATCAAAGACAAAAGCGGAGTGGAAAATGTCATCGCTGATCATCTCAGCCGCATTGAAGTCAAGGATGATGATAAAGTACCTATCTGAAAATCCCTTCCAGATGACCAGCTAATGAAAATTACCTACAGATTCCCCTGGTATGTCGACATAGTAAATTATCTGGCTACAGGAATCATCCACCCTTCTGCCTCTCATCACGACAAAAAGAAATTCCTCCACGATGTAAAGCAATACTACTGGTACGAACCTTATCTTTTTCACCTATGCATAGACGGACTTTTCCGTCGCTGCTTACCTGAAGAAGAGATTACCCTTTTCCTAGAACATTGTCATTCCGGCCCCAGTGGGGGACACATGAGTGTGAAAAAGACCGCTATAAAATTTCTACAATCAGGTTTCTTTGGGCCAACGATAGCAAGAGATTCCCATGATTTTGTAAAATCATGAAACAACAACTTTCTGGCGGCATAACTAAAAGGAATGAAATGCCCCTCACTATGTGGCAAGAGATCGAACTTTTTGATGTGTGGGGGATGGACTACATGGGTCCCTTTCCTTCTTCATATGGATTTTCCTACATACTGGTTGCAGTGGACTATGTCTCGAAATGGGTAGAAGCTATACCCACAGTTTCCAACGATTCCAAACCTGTCATTAAGATGTTTAAAGATATCATTTTTCCCAGATTTGGAGTCCCCCAAACTGTCATATCTGACGGAGGGACCCATTTTCTGGAACGAAGCTTTGAAGCCCTCTTAAAGAAATACGGAGTCAACCATAAAGTTGCCACACCTTACTATCCACAAACTAGTGGTCAGGTTGAAGTTTCAAATAGACAACTGAAGGCAATCTTAGAAAAAACAGTCAATAGACACCGTACTGACTGCACCACCAAGCTTCCCGATGCCCTTTGGGCTTACCGAACAGCTTATAAAACACCAATTGGAACAACCCGGTTCCGTTTGGTATACGGGAAATCATGTCATCTTCCAGTTGAACTGGAACACAAGGCTTGGTGGGCCATTAAACAACTGAATTTTGATTTTAAAAGCGCTGGAGAAAATAGACAACTCCAGCTATAAGAACTAGAGGAGCTCAGAATGACCGCTTACCAAAGTGTCAGGATTTATAAAGAACAAACCAAGATGTGGCACGATGTTCATCTAAAAATAAAAGACATCGCCATTGGAGACAAAGTCCTTCTTTTAAACTCCAGGCTCAAAATGTTCCCTGAGAAACTCCGCACAAAGTGGTTCCGGCCTTTTACTATCAAACACATATACCCGACTGGAGCCATCATAATTGTTGACGACAATGGAGGAGAAAGGACAGTCAATGGCCATAGATTAAAAAAATACTATACTCCAGCAGACAAAATTCTGAGACAGACTATTGACATCAGAGACCCCACAACATCACCATAACAAAATCAAAACTTCATCGAGCCAGCGACGTAAAACCCAGGCGCTACTTGGGAGGAAACCCAAGACCTATTTATCACTGATTATCCTTTATTTCTATTTCCTTTATTTAATTTAGGTTTAAAAAAATTCACATAAACAACCAAAACAAACATAAAAATATAAAAATCAAAAACCTAAACCATCTCAAACGGTCCTGAAACTGTTTGGAGCCAAACGGTCTTGAAACCGTTAGGAGACAAACGATCTCAAAACTGTTTGACCTCAGGAATTCGTAAGGTCAACCTCCGAATCCTATAAATATAACCCCCTCCTTTTTCTTTCTTTCAATTCTCAAAACCTCTAAACCTTCGCAAACGTTGTTTCATCTCCCCCGCTCCTGCTCCCGCGTAGATAGCAACGCTGGTTCTCTCCGCCACCTTCACTAGCGCTTCCACGTGTCTTCACGACATCTGCACCTTTGTTTCCAACATCTGTTGCCTCACCGTCGTCACCATCTCCCGTGCAGCAAGGTAGACCTACACCACCACCACCGTCGGCACCTCCATCATCACGTCGCTTTCTGTTTTTACCGTCGCCGCCGATGCGCCTCTCTTTTCTGACGACGCACGCTTCGTCGCCGTCGTTCACTTTTTCCACTGATTTCTCTAACGTCTATTGCGCCCCCGTCGTTCCACCTTCCAAACGGTCCTGAAACCGTTTGGAGCCAAACGGTCTTGAAACCGTTTGGAGCCAAATGGTCCTAAAACCATTTGGATTCCTCTAAAAACATAAAAACATAGACACATACATGATCTAATTTTAAATAAACTCACTTTCTTTGCAAAATACTTCTAACACATGGCTTTCTGCTAATTCTTTCAGAAATGGCTTCACCAGCAAAGCAACCCACTGGAACCAAAGATGCTCCCTTCTGGACAAGGGAGCAACTGATAGCAGACCGCGCCAGGCTCCAAAGGTTTTTCGATACCTATAAAGAGACTGGAAAGATCCCACCAAAGGTCAACATCATAGCAGTCATGTGTGAAATTGATCGCATCAACAAATGCTTAGCTGACGAGCCTGAAGAAGTAGTGGAAGAAATCTCTTCCAGTGATGAAGGCTCTGAATACGAGCCAAACTCCGAAGATAAATCCCCAACCGAAAGGCTCAAGGGGAAACGAAAGGTCTAGGAAACTACGACCGAACAACCCTAAAAAAAGCGGGTAAGAAAACAAGTCTGCCCCGCCACTGCTAGGGAACAAACCCTAGCAGGCTATATCCCATCAACTGCTACCACCACCCCCACTACCACTCCTGCAACCACCTCTACCCCTATCTTATCAGTACTCACCACCACCGCACCACCACCAGAAAACCTTTTCATCCACACCCTCCCATCCATCGACAAAATACTAAAACCAACAAAGTATGTTTGCTCACACGTACTGCACAAGATGGGGATATATGATAGAATCCTCACCATGCTTGACAACACAAATCTCTCAAGACTGTGCTTTGTCCCTGAAATTTCATACGTCGAACCCACAACGGAATTCTTTACATATCTCACCAAAGAGTCTGTGGACATTGTGCAAAGGGCAAGGGACAGAGGTGACCGCAGGCTGGTCACCAAACTTTTTGGCAACAACGTTGTCATAACAGAAAATCTTTTAAATGAAATTTTTATAGACAACCCAGAGCAGATAAAATAGGCCAAAGCAGCCAGCACGGAGAGCCCCAAATTCAACAGACATAACTTCTGCAAGTCCCTAACAGCGATCCCAACCTATGATGCAAATACATGCAAGGCCTCCAATATCCATTCTGGGCTAGTGTGCACGCTTCACAAGATTCTCACCAGCGCGCTCTTCCGCAGAACAGAAGGAGGAAATGTTATCACCGCTGACCTCTTTCTCCTCTGGTCCATTATGTATGGAATGTCGGTCAACATTGGACGTCACATGATACAAAAATTTTCAGCTTATGCCATAGGGAAAGAAATCTGCTTGGGCAGGCACGTAACTTCCATTATCAAATATCTCAAGATGGAAAAAGTACTCTCCAGGCGCACGCATATCAAGGGAGACGTCCTTAGCAACGAGAAAACTTTGAAGAATTCTTATATTATCAAAGAAAAGGATGTGAAATCACACTACATTTTCTGCCCAACCGTCAGATCCTCCAGGACTCTGCTACCGCTTCTGGAGCTCACAGACTACGATAAGGAAAAACTTCTCTTACTGATGAAGAGCTTACCAAACTCCTAGCTTCAGTCAAAGTACAAGAGAATACAATCAAAGCGGGCCAGATAGAGCTTAGCATTACCACCCCGACAGCTAGGGTAACAAAAATACTAGTAAAATGACCATCTAAGGCACGTTTACAACCACCACAGCTGTCGGGGATGCCAACATAAAAACTACAACCGGAGATAGAACACCCTCATCCGGAGGAACTAATAACTACCTCATCATTAGACTCATTCATCATGAGACTACATGATGAGCTCCCCACCCCCACCACATTACCATCCACTACCATCCCACCATCTACCACCCTCCCACCTTCCTCCACAACAATCACAACTACAATCCCTCCACCCACATCTTCCAATTCACCATCTTTCTCCCCGAGCACCCCTTTTTCTGCTCCAACACCTGGCTTCACATACTCCGCTCCCATCTCCACCCTTTTCTCCTCAACATTTTTGCTCCCACAATTCTCACCCGGACAATCACCATTTTCTTCATCCGCTACCACCCCGACACCACTGGTGACTCCATCTATGGTCACCACGCAGTTCACGGGACCATCAATAGTGTCTCTTTTGCAAGGCACTACCACCTTTCCACCCCGATCCCAGCCACACCACCCTTCCACATCTAGGGTCCATTTCACAAATGTCGGTGAGGAATTCGGACGTCAATTCGATGTTATTCGAAACCTCCTCACCGACCCTTCTAACATTTTACAATCTATTTTTTCTTGTATGCAGGGTCTATCTACACAGGTCGCCAAGATTGACGTGCAAAACCTTGCCTTGCCAGGCATCATCTCAAGCATCCACCAACAGTAGAAAGCAGCGGCCATGAAAATCGATCGCCTCGACGACCGCCTGCAACAGCTGCCACATTTGGTGCTTGAAGTGAAAGGCCAGCAAGACGATCTGGTCAAGCAAGTCGACAGGATTTTTGTGCAAAATCAACCTTTTCCAGAAACTCTGCACAAGCTTAAGCAACAACAAACTGTTTTAAGAACGCGCTTGGATGACATAAGTACCACCCACACACAGATAAATAACTGCCAAGAGGAGTCATCCAACACCGAAATTAAACAACTACGAACTCAAGTGATAGATCTCTCTGCCTGACTCCTCTCCGCCGAGGCTCGCTATTCAGATCTCAAAGAATCCCACGACGCACTGCTTGAAACACATGAGCATGTGCAAGTGGCTTTCGACGAGCTACAAGCACTCCACCGATAGTGCAAGAAGCCTCTATCAAAGAAGACAATAGACAAGGCGGTGGACGAAGGAGATGATGAATAAGAAAACGAAGATGAGGATTCTGACTCCTCGGCAGACTCCAATAATAGCACCTCCTTAGATGATAAATCTGACGACCCCGACAATGCTGGGGAGGGCCCCAGCCGAGGAGCTGCACCGAAGCAATAGAAAGATCACCACAAAGGTGATAATGATCCCAAATCCCCTACTCACAATGACAACGTCAATATGTCATATGGGGATCAATTCCTTGATTATTCTGGAATGGGATCTCTGGGGGAAACTGCCAAGGAACCAGCCTTCGCTGAGTTCCAATAATGTTTATTCGGAACCAGCACGAGTCAACAACAAGCCACATCAGCTCAACTTCTCTCTACACCAGAACAATCGATGCCCTTTCCCCCAGAACATGAAGAATCTGAAAGAGTCAATTTAGATACAGATGAAGACCTTCACTCTGCTTCTGATTCTGATAAAGAAGAAGATCTGCAACGCTACATCGATGATTTGGAGCAGACTTCTTCCCCCCTTCCGCAGGAGCTTCCCCAGCCGCCACCTCTACCGTACAAGTTGCACGATCTAGATATGACAGCCATCTCTACTCTTGATGCTCAATACATCTTCATCCTAAACACTATAGTAGATGATGCCAAAGACGGGGGCGATGTTATTTACCAAAATACGAAGACTCAACGCAAGTTGACACGTGAAGACTTCCGCACCATCCTTCAACCACAATCAACGATGAAGATGGCAGTCTTCCGTGTCCTCCTTGCCAATTCTATTGAAACTTACAGAAGCTCTAAGTGGTAGCAACCAGTTCTTAACGCATCACCTGCTCTAGCCATTAGTCTTATATATAAAAAAAAATTACAAAGCAAATCAATCGAACAGTTGTAGAGGGGAATTTCCAGAAAGGAACACTATATAACTGTGCCCTTTCAAGTTTCTGGTCACTGGCTACTTATGATAGTTGACACCGCGGCTCGAGATGCCAAGGTGTACAATTTCTACGCTAGTGAACTAAAGGCCGGAATAATTAATTTTGCTGGTATCGAAGCAGGGGAGGCCAGATGCATCCCTTTCCGGCTACTAAAATTAATCTGGGCTGCATGCCCATCCATCCACAATGGTTGGAACCAACGCTGGTTCCAAATCATCAACCCCCATGCCCAAACACAGGAGGAATCTAGGGATTGCACTTTCTACGCTATACGTCACATTCAAGCGCTCAATCAACAAATCCCTTTCACTGAACTGGCCATAGATGATTTTCATTCTCTGCGAGGTCGTTACGCCACGGAGCTAATCTGTGATAGAAGGTTCTTCAAGGACCCAACTATGGCACCTAATGACATTCCTCACTATCTCTTTTTGGCCATCCAACGTCCTCTAAAACAGCCATTCAGGCAAACAATAGAGGAGTTGGAGAAACATCAGCCCGCCAAGGTTCCCGAGAAGTAAAAATGGGACCCTTACTCTTTCTATCTGGTAGATGATAAAGGGGTTACCGAGTTGCTAACTGGGGCGACCATCATTAGATGATCTCCACAAATGGTCCCCCTATCTGCCATTTCACCAACATTCCCCAATTTTGACCTCAGCACCTGCAAAAGCCTCTCCGACAATGAACTTCGCCTCACCATGTCAAGGCTTTACGCCGAGAAAGATGACCTCATTTTCATATCTGGTGATATTCTAGTCATGGCAGATGCGCTTTGAGAAACCGAACAGATCAAGGGGTCCCTATCCGTGAGTTTGATGGCCTCCTATCAATTTCTTCTCAGACAGAATCACCCTACAACCTATATGGCATCTGCATATATGAAGGACGATCTCCTTAAGCTAAAGAACTTCAGAATGATTGAGGCACTCATTTCCTTCCTACAACACACGACTCCAAAGTTTATCATGCTTCCTTTCCTTCATTCAGAACATTGGATTTTGTTGGCAAAAAATCTTCATGATGGAACAACAATCATATACAACAGTTCCGACAGCCAGTACAATTCAGATCAGCAACAATACACTACAACACCAAGAACGCCTATGGAGGAGGTGGCGAAGGAGTGTGCCGACCAACTTCACGACCTTCTCAGCACGCACACACGGGCATACGGTAAAGAATATCTTCAGCCACAAATGTCCCCAGCAGCTTCGCGAGTCAAACGATTGTGGTTTCCACATCCTCTACTGGATATACACCATCATGGTCCTTGGAAGACCAGTAGAGGACATGACATATGTGGATTACCACGCGTTACGTGGAAAGTTCACTACTAATCTCCTTCGCACACATGGCACCAATAAAGGACTAACAGAAGCCTGATGCCCTTGTCCTTGTACTTCTCAAACTATCACTTTGACACTTTGCGGACAGAGTGAGTGATAAGTTAGGGGGGAGTACACTGGACAAGGGTGAGGTATCATTTTCAAATCCTTTCCTCTCTACCTTTTCTTTCAATTTTGTACAAATTTTATAGCTTTCTTTGCACATTTAATTTCATTTTAAAGTAATTTCCCTGTTAAAATAAACCTTGCACATAAAGAATAACATCCCTCTTGGAACAAAGTCATCCCCACCTAACTTTAGAATCCAGTTAGTCCTTGAAAGTAATAACAAGAATAGCACATAGACATGTAATCATGAATTAATAAATTCTCTCCACTCTTGATTTTCATGTTTTTGCTTCATTTCTACATCTGACTCTCCATAGGTCAACATCAAGGCCGAAATAATCCAAACACTCTCAAGGATGGGAGGGACATCAGGTGACAACCAAATCAAGAAGTCTCGCAAGTGGACCACTAAGTAGAAACCAAATAAGTGCATGTCGAGAAACTCTAAGAACAACTTTCTTCTCTTCAAATAAAAGAGGCTTGGCCGCCCAATTAATTTCCCTAAAAACCCAAATCCTAAGCTTGTGAGTTTACGAATAAAAGCCAGAGTGTTGAATAAAACTATGAGAGTTGTGCCATGAATAAGGATCTATATAAAGAGCCAATGAAGGTCTCGCCCGGCCGGTGCATTCAGCTGCCCTCACAAAGGCAGATGTGTCGTGCCCAGTAGTGAAACCCTAAGGTATCTAAATATATGAAAGGTTGATAAAGGACTCACCCAGCCGGTACATTCAGCTACCCTCACGAAGGCAGATGTGTCGTACCCTGTAGTGAGATCCTAAAAGCATAGACAACCCCTCCTCCACTTGAAGGGGGAGTTACACATCAAGCCTTTAGCCAACCCTCATACCCACTCTAGATTCCGGTAGGATTTTCAGAGAAGTATAAAACGGATTAGATTCAACGACATGCACAGAATAAAAAGTGGTCCCAATGTGGGCTATGAGATATGGAAGAAATCTGAGATCCAAGCAACTCTCAATACCTTAAAGAGTTAAGGCAAGCAAAAATCTCTAATACAACCTTAGGAGATCTCCGGTTTAGAATGGAAGCAAAGAGTATGGAAATCTTAACTAAATAAAATCACCTCGCCATTACATGCCTCAGCTCTATCTAACTTGAGGACAAGCTAGACTCTAAGTTAGGGGGGTGATAACCTCCAATTTTGTGATGTTATGTTAGTAATTTTCCTTAGTTTTCCACACTCTTTCTCAAATAAACTAGATAGAATCCTTAACTTTCTTCCTTTATTACAAATACACCATTAGACTAACTTTTCTCCTTTTTATTCTTATAGAAAAACACAAAAGAATCACAAAAGCCCCAAACGGTCTTGGAGACCGCATGAAGCCACGCGGTCCCGAGACCGCGTGGAGTCACACGCTCCCAAGACCGCATGGAGTCACACGGTCCCAAGACCGCATGAAGCCACCCGGTCCCAAGACCGCATGAAGCCAATCGTCCCGAGACCACATGGAGTCACACGGTCCCAAGACCGCATGGAGTCACACGGTCCCAAGACCGCATGAAGCCAACCGGTCCCAAGACCGCATGAAGCCAACTAGTCCCGAAACCGCATGGAGTCACACGGTCTCAAGACCACATGAAACCAACCGGTCCCGAGACCGCTTGGAGCCCAAACGGTCTCAGGGTCCAAACGGTCTCAGTGTACAAACGGTCTTAGAGTCCAAACAGTCTCAGGGTCCAAACGGTCTTAGAGCCCAAACAGTCTTCACGACTGTTTGGACCCAAAACCGTCCAAACCGTTTGGACTTCACTTAAAGCCTATAAATAAGACCCACAGGGTCCTCCCAAAGGAGGAAGTTTTTCAGACATTCAAAGGCTACCTCTACTGCTCTAGAGCTATTCCATCCTCCATCCTCCACCCCAAGGTTGCCGGTTTGAGATCCACACTCCATCCATAAGTTTCTTTCTCTCTCATCGCCAAAGAAGGTGGGAAGAGAAGGATTCATCATTGTGCAACCTACGAAGTGTGAAGATCGTCATTCCCTCTCTTTCCAAGGGGTTGACTTTCCTCCCTCCTTTGTGGAGATGATGTTCTCTCTCTCTCTTCTCGCCTCCTTCTTTGTCCTTGATATGAGCGAGTAGTCTCATTCACTAGGGTGCGGGGAGTAGCCCCGCTACCCATGTTTTCACTTCATGCAATGTAATCCATATTCTACAAATAGAGATATCCTTCCTTTTCAGTTCGACATCAATCATTTAATGAATGCTTGTTGCTTGATCACCAACTTGTGTTATCTTTTATCTTTTAGTATGAATTGTCTACGTTTGTACTATTAGATTTGAATCTCAATTGAATGTTGGTTCTTTATGCATGTATCCACCATGCGTCTGTTTCGGTATCTAGGAGTGTTTCTCAAGAAGTGGAGTAAACTCACTTCCATCGTTGTACTTTCATACTTTGAAATGGAATAAGATGATGTATGAAAGTACAACCTTGATAAGTCGAGAAACACACTTTGTGAAGGGAATGATGTAAAGTAGGTGACCATTCATTCGGGGATGGCTGACATTGCAACATTCCCGCACTCCTCGTAGTTAGTTCTCCGAAAGGAAACTAAATCAACAAAGATACTAGCTATTTAGACTCTTATTGCAGGTTATGTTTTTATGCTGCATGTTTTGATCCATGCGTAGTGGTGGTGAAATTCGATCACATCCTAATGGTTTCTTATCGTTGTTATCAACCTTAAATTTACTTTCCTTCTTTGTTTTACTTGCACCTAGTCTAACAACAACCAAACCAAATCTTTGGACTAAATATCAACTATTAGGGAGTTAAGTGAAATTCTAACGTTTTCCATCTTGTTGCTACCAACAAGACCGTTGTCTTGTGGATTCGACCCTTAACTATACTATGATAAGGCTTCCACGTATCCTAGTACACATGGGTGGAGTTTTAACCTAGTATAATCAAGGCTAAACCTAAAGACTTACCATCTTTAGGATTTTTAGTGGTGCGCACAATTCCACGTGAGTGGAAGCTCCATCAATTTGTCTCTCCTACTAGAGTATGATATCCTAGGTACTTGATAAGAGAGACTGAGAAACACATGCGTATGCACATGTGAACCAATATATGATATTGAGAACACATTATCTCAGATAGTGTGCTCTTCATTCAAGGAATATGAATTTAAAATTGATTGGGTGACCATCCATGCCTCAAGTTCATCCTGGATATCAGAGACAAATGAATATACAATCACTGCAACACCTTACATAGATTGTAGGTTGAAGTTGTTCTCCAACTTTCTATTCACTTAGGTAGCATTGATGTGTGACTAGGCACCACTCTTTACTTGTGATGTCATAATCTAGTTATGGACATTTACTACCAAGTGATATGGGACCTATAGAGTCACACACAAAGGAACTCATGTAGAAGAGGCGTTTATCTTGAATGATGATTGGACTGATTACAAAAGTGTTTAGGTATTTAATTCACACAATAGATTGACAGATTGGCTAACTGGTCTGCCAAATGACCATCTCACTGAATGAGACAGCCATTTGGTTAACCTGACAGGCATCTCAAAGTGTTGAGACAGCCGTTTGGATGGTCATGTTAATCAGAGTTCGAATTGGCTAAGTCCTGTCCTTGAACTGACCGGTTCAATGTGATTGAAATGAGCGGCTCATAACGGACTCACCAGATGATCGTCTGGGTGACTGAGATTGGCATATCACTTATGTGAGACAGTTAAGTTGGGCCAAATGAATATTTTTCCTGAATAGTTTGGATTGTACATACTTTGAGTATAAGTAAATTAATATGTGATATTAATTGGAATCAAAATTTCCAAATTCGTATACAATTAGGAAACTGTCAATTTACCTTTTGGCAGTGTGAGACAACCATTTGGGTGTTCCATACGATCATTTGGCATCTCACAGGCTATCAAAGTTCAAGTTCTTTTGGTCCATTCAACTCCCACACAATCTCATACAGATTGGGAACCCTGACCCTAACCTCACCTATAAAAAGAGGCTTACTGAGGGCTTCCCAAGTCACAACACAGACAACTAAGAATCAGTTCTTCTGACAACTATTTTCCTCTCTAGTTGTGGTAACCGAGAGAGCCCAGGCAAGTCCTACCCTACTAGGGAGGGATAGCCATAGGAGAGAACAATTGATCATTTTTGTTGTGGGAGAGGAAGTTGGTGACTAGTACACCAACGGGAAGGACAACTCCTTCTTGTCTGTTCTAGTTGAACGACATGAGTTCTAGTTGGTCTGTGTGGACTACTCTAGAGGCAGGAGTCCTTTGGTTGCTGCTTGGAGAGCAAG